>CM059833.1:32055130-33255130 GCA_030444775.1 Atalantia buxifolia
TTTTAACATTGGAGAAAGTCCCTACATTTTAAGGCGTTTGCTTATTGATTGATTCATTACAGGAAACCAAAAATTCCTTGTACAGGTGTTGAAGATAAACAATCAAGGTATAAAAGCTTGTGACTATTGTTTCATTGTTCATCTCACTAGGGTGATACTTTGGGTTGGTGTATCCTTTCAAATTTTTATTCATATGGTTCTGTTCGGTTCCATGATTCGTTACTAAACCATTTTTATTTTTATCCCGTAAATGCTATTAATATATTGCTTTGGTATATTGGCCCAAATTTCTCTCAATTTTGTTCTAAATACAACAATTTTCGAAATATACCTCACAGGGTACGGTTACATTGGATAAAGTTATTACAATATAATTAATTGAGTCGTTAATCCTATAAAAATGAGCTCACATATTAGAATAAAAAAAGTAAGGGCCTGATTAGGATTAGTTATGCTGCAGTATTATAAATAAGTGTGCATACATAGGGAATCAACTTATCTGATAACCATGTTATTTTAAGTCAACCGGAACCCGCTAACTCTTATTGCAATTTTATCAAGTTCACGACCACGGTAGGAACTTGGCTTAATGAGCTGCAATGGAATGGAAGAGGTTGCTTTTGCAGAATATAAAAACAGCATTAGCAAAGTCAATTTCTGCGAGTAGAATTTTCCAGGAAGGATTCAGGGAAAGTTGTATACTCAGCGATCGATATCACACGCAGAATTAGGAGCTTTCAGCTCTTTTTAAAAAATAAAAAATTTGTCAACGACACAACCCACGCCAAGCCAGAACCGTCTCAGTAATTTCACAGTTTTGACAGCGGAGCCTAATGGACTTTGGATATCAGTTTCTAAGGCCTGCACAAATGGCTGTATTGCGACCTTTTCAACCGATCATCTCATTTTAGGCTTACTGCTTGGAGAGTTTTGGTTACGTCATTGCCGCATTTACCCTCCAATAAGTTTCATTCAACTCTTTCGTAATTTTCTGCACAAAAAAAGAAATGTAAATACGTAGTTCTTTTGGATTAGAGATCTTCTTATAATAAAATCAAATCAATCTCAATCGGTTACCAGACCCCAAAACAAAACAAACAAACAAAAAAAGTTAATTTGCCAAAAACAATCTTGTTATTCATGTGAAATCAGTGGACTTTGGGCTGATATTTATTATGACGAACGTCCAATCTTTTACTCCTTCCAATCTGGAAAAGTAATTCTCCACGTTTAAGAAGCATTTTAGTAATTAATGGCCGGCATTTTGGCCAAAGATTAAGTCAAAACTCAATATCCTTTTTTCTGCTTGACTTTGACAATTCAAAATATGTCCGCAAAGATGGATGCGTACGATTGCTCATTATGCAATTAAAATAAAAGAATCAATCAAGAATTAGTTTTCACATGCAATTTCTAACGGCATTCCCCCTTTATCTCCGTGGGCGGTGCACGAGGTTTATTATCAAACTTGTCCTTGTAGTTTATGAACAGCACAAATTAGTATACAAGTATGCCACTTTTCAAACATTAGCCCCCATCGATATAAGAATATTACTCACAATCAAAAGATGCAAGGTTGAAATCATGGATATAAAAGATGACAAAGGTTATGCTTATTTACGATTGAAGAGTTATTTTATTATAAATTAAAAGAGTAGTATTAATCATAGGCTATAAAATTTTTTTGTTAATTATGTTATACAAACTGATGTAATATTATTATATAATAGTTTCATACTTTATGTCGTTTATTTTTATTAATTTTATTGATCTATGTGCAAATAATTTTTAACACAATATTATCTAGTTTGAATTACCTTTTGCACACATATACTCGAAAAATCTTATAAATGGGTTAATTTTGGCTAATGAACTTGGATGGTGTTTACGATAAGGACTAATCCACAAAAAGTGGTAAACCTGTGGACAAATTTGTTACTTCTGCAAACTAAAGGTATGAGTTTAATATTCACCTAGGGATCCAGGCACAACAGAATGGTGAAACGGTCGTTTTAACGACTTTTAAACTTTCACGTTGCCTGAGGTTGGGGGCAAAATAGTAAAATGGAAATTCAAAGAGTGATAGTAAAGTTAGTCAGACGTGACAAACTCGGACTCGGTGGGCGGGATTTGATTTCATTCCCTTCAACTAACAAACAGCATACACAGAAACAGAATGACAAGAATAGTCAATTCAACTGTATCTGTTCTAATCTCTCCTCCCTTCTGCTTCTCTCCATTCAATCTATCAAATATCCCACGAGATTTTCTTGCGTTTTTTATTTACTCGTTGTTTTGTTAATTTATCAAATCAATCTCTTCGCAAACTTCATTGCTTGCCACCTCTGCTGTTATTCTTTCATACGAGCGTGCCACCTTAATTTTCTTCAACCACTTTATAAGTAAGTTTCTTCTTTTTCTTTTTCTTTTTTTCTTAAAATTGAAATTTCTGTTATTTTTACGTTTCTTCTTTTGTTCAACTATAGCTAGGAAATGGAGGAAAGGATAAGACTTAGTAGATTCTCTTTCTGTTTAGTTGAATCATTTTAGTCAAAAGGGTGAATTTCTTTTTTTCTCTTCTTTTTATTTATACTAGGTTTTTGACATTAATAGGGTCATTGTAATTAGAAAAAAAAAAAATCTCAAGTTGCACTTTAATTTCATATTAATTGTGTAATATGTTTATTTGATAGTATACTTTTGATCAGATAGAGGAAAGGGAAAAAAAAAATGGGAGGTGCTTGCTCAGGAGGGACTAAAAAGCAAAATCAAAAGGTTGGACAAAATACTTCAAGGTTTTCGGGGAAGCTGAAGTCAGTGAACGGAAGTAACCAGGGGAAGAATCATCATTCAAATGCAAATTTAGATGATCATGTGAAGAAGAAGGAGAAAATGAATTTGGGAGACAAATCGTCCTTGCCATTTTCCTGTGAATTGGCACCAAGGCCTGACAAGAAAGGATCCAATAAGGTTTGTTTTCAATAAAGTTTACTGGACTTTTGATATTCATCGTTGGATTTGATTGAAAATCTTTGCTTAATGTTTGTGTTTTGTACGTTGCAGATGACTCAGAAGAGGTCATTTCTGGGAAGAGGTGGCGCCGCAGGCCTAGCAATGACAGTAGATGTTCTAGATGCATTAGGAAGTAGCATGTCGAATTTGAATGCCAGCAGTGGGTTTATCTCTGGCGTAACTTCGAAAGGGAATAAGATATCTATATTGGCATTTGAAGTAGCAAATACAATAGCAAAAGGTGCAAACTTGTTCCAATCTCTTTCGGAAGAAAATATACAGTTCCTGAAAACGGAGGTACTACGTTCCTCAGGAGTACAAGAATTGGTCTCTACAGATATGAAAGAGCTGCTTAGGATTGCTGCTGCAGACAAGAGGTTGATGTCTTTTAGATTAAATATATTTTTTCTTTGCTCTGATCTTCGTAATGCACCATTAGCAAAGACCCACACTGGCATCACGGGTTTCTATTGTCTCATTGTTAATTCTTGGGTATTCACAGGGAGGAATTGGATGTTTTCTTGAGGGAAGTAGTTAGATTCGGAAACCTATGCAAAGACCCACAATGGCACAATTTGGATCGGTACTTTTCAAAGTAAGATGGACCTGTGTGATGAATTATTTTTGAGTTAGATTGCTGATAGTGAATGACAATGAATGTAACTTTTTGATGTGATTGCAACATTTCAGTTTAAAGTCAGAGTACTTAAACCATAGACAGCCTAGGGGAGAGGCAGAAATGAGAATGAAAGAATTAACTACTCTGGCTCAGCATACTTCTGTAAGTACTTTCTCTTATAATTATAAAGCTTGGCTCTTGAATTGTATACAGGATTCAGTTATCATTTTCACAGGATGCTGCAATTGCTTGAATTAATAATTTTGCAATGCCCTTGTCCAAATTTGGGCCTCTTGTATGGATGCTATGTGATCCCATTGAAAAAATAAAGCTTTTTCTTCCCTTTACAGTTCTAATATTTCAAACTTCAAAATATGTAATATGCTGAACTAGATGTGTCGAAGTATAAAATGTGTCAAATGTATGCAGTTAGTGTTGCAAAGCTTCAGTTTACTTATTCTACTCAGAATCTAACTTTTTTTACTTATGTAGGAATTGTATCACGAGTACAATGCTTTGGACAGGTTTGAGCTAGACTATCGACGAAAGCTTGAGGAACTGGATTCCTTAAATCTTCCTCAAAAAGGTTAGGCCTGTGTAAATTTGTTCTCTAACCATAGATCAAGTAGAATAGGCTCAGGTATGCCGAACGTTTCTTTTTCTGACCATTGACAATTAGAGGCAGGTCTGCTAGCCTTTCCACTGACCATTACTTCTACATGTGCCAATAGCAGGACATTTGATACATCAGAGATAAATTCAATTAGCATTACTGTAGTAGAAATCATTAGCCCGTTACTGATTTTTAATGCTGTGCTTTTATTGATTGACACTAAGTTTATCTTCTCTTTTATTCTTAAATTTTATTGTTCAGCCTGCAGTTTATGTACATAGCATACTCATGGTCCTTGATTTTTTTCCAGCTGTTTTTCTTGGATAAATATTGCTTACTGTTATATTGCTGTAGATGAATTACTGTTTTATGTTTCCAGCTATAACTTGTGGGTGAAGTTGGTGCAGTAGTTTTATTTAACAGCTAATTCTATTGAATGCAGGAGAGGGTGTAACATTTCTGCATAGTGACCTAAAACAGCAAAGAAAGCTTGTAAGGAGTTTGAAAAAGAAATCTCTTTGGTCTAGAAATTTGGAGGAGGTATGCCTTTATGAACAACTTATTTTTACTGCCAAGAGAAGCTGAGTGTGAACCTGTGCGACTCTTGAAGATCGATTGCTGATTCATTTCTGCTAGTTGAAACTTTCCTTCAATAAGTTATTTTACCATATTTTACTTTAATTTTTCTTTCTTGCACCACTCATACTATTGAGTCTATGATGGTCATGGTATATTGCATTTTCTGTTGTCAATAGCAAATCTAAGGCTGTTGGGTACATTCCTTGAATTTTAATTTTGTTGATTGCAGGTCATGGAGAAGTTTGTTGAGATTGCTGCATATATGCATCAAGCTATCTTGGAAGCATTTGGAAGTGATGGTATGAATCTGGGAGAGTGATATCAACTCTTATGATGAAACTAAGAGCAACTACCATTTGAACTTGAAACTATGAATCATCTGCATACACGTGTATTAGATGAGTGTGTACATGTATCTGCTTGGTCGGCTTTAAAAACTTGGTCCAAAAGTTTAATTGCTGCAAAGAAAAAGATTGCAATCTGTTGGATTTTCATCTCAACTGGAAATTTTTTATTTGCTCTAATTTTACTTCAATCTTCCAGTACAAGTGTTGGCTTTGAAGAATGCCCTTTAAATCTTATGCAGTTGTCATTTTGTTGCAGGCAGGACACTGATTAGTGATGACCCTGTTAAGATTCCAGAGAGACTAGGTTCAGCAGGGCTTGCACTGCACTATGCTAACATAATCAATCAGATAGATAACATTGTAAGTTTCTTTGTCTTCTGTAATTGCGTTATGCTATATATGGAATCAATTTTCCAGATTGAAAATGTAACTTGAGGAAATTTGTATATTAGGTATCTCGCCCTTCCTCCCTTCCTCCCAATATGAGGGATACATTGTACAATGGGTTGCCAGCCACTGTCAAGATGAATCTACGTTCGCGATTGCAGACGGTTAATGGGAAGGAAGAGGTATGTTCTCCGTAGAATAGTTGACTTCACCTATTTCCAATGTTGTCAACTATGGTCGTCATTGAGGCTCCGGTGTAAATATAGAGTTGATATGATACAAATCTATAATATTACCATGGTTACTTAATTGTTGCATGTTGTATTTCCTTCAGCTCTCAGCTTTTCAGATCAAAGCAGAAATGGAAAAGACACTTCAGTGGCTAGTTCCAGTTGCCATCAATACCACAAAGTATGTCAAACTGGAGTTTTATGAATACTCTTAGCTGCTCTGAATTTGCCTATGTCTCCATTTTGTTTCCTGTATGAACAAAGGTTCTTTTAATTTTATTTTTTCTTATTTGCTACTTTCTTATACATTTGCTTCCTTTCCTTTTGTTGCAAATGATGGCAGAGCACATCAAGGTTTTGGCTGGGTTGGAGAATGGGCGAACACCGGGTCAGTCTCTTCTCTTTCTCTCCCCATATACAAACATTTAACACACATGCACACATGCACACAGCACACTCATATATATGGTGAATTGATTCACTGGATAGACGTTCCACAGCCTTTTTCCTTTTGTTTGACAGTCATGACTTTGGCAAGGGTACAGCTACAAACAACAACCTGACCCGATTGCAGACACTTTATCATGCGGACAAACAGAAGACAGATAAATACATACTTGAATTGGTGATATGGCTTAACCGATTGATCAGCATATTAAGACATAAAGATCATGGTTCCCAGCCTCTGCCCACTCGATTCCCCGCTCAAAAGGGAACGGTTTTGCACTCTCAGATGCATAGAACTCTTTCTCTGAACTATGGTACTAAAACCCACAGGATTCAACTATCACAAGAAGAACAAAATTTGTTAGACCAAACGAATGGGAGGAGGTTAATTCCTGGAATAAGCAAAAGTCAGGAATTTGCTGTAGCCAAGAAGAAGGGATCTAAAGTCTGGGCATTGTGCAAAAGCACTGGGAACTCTCCTAACAGAGAGATGAGTGGGAGGCGCAACTTGGAGCATCCAAATGCTAATATCTTAGATGTTATGGATGGGTTAGATTCCTGGTATTGAGCTTCCTATAGTTTTGTTCTTGATTAAATCCCATTTTAGGCATCTTATTGGCTTCTTACATATCTCCTCATTTTCTTATTCTAATGTACTAGTCCATTGTATATATAATTCTTGGATGGTGGTCTATTTACTAGAAAGGTAATAATGTTTATACAAATTTATTGGTTTTTGTATGAGTAAGAGTGTCGGATGTGGTAGTCCCACAACAGTTTTTCAACTGCAAAATTCTGTGAACAAATTATTTTATCAAAATCGTGACGTGTTTTGATATTCATTTAACAAACTAGTTTTGCATTTTGCTTTAGTTAAGCCTACTGCACTCCTTTTCACTGCTTTTATGCACTTGCTGTTTCTCAACTAAACCATGCTCCGCTCAACTAAACCATGCTCCCCGGAGAATACATAAGCACTTTGCTCCTTCATGCTGCCTGTCTTTTCACCAAGTTAATGCAAGAAACAATCCACAACAACTTTGAATCAAAATTCAGGTTTTCTTTTTATTTTATAAGACCCCATCTCCAACTGTTCCACAATCTAGAAAACAGTTGCACCAACATCATTCATTCACTATATAATTGTGTCATAACACTTCCACATTTTATTAGAATCTTAACTTCTTTGGTGGTGCTGGCGACGTGGTACCAATGGAAATCATCAAGACCAAGAAATCATGTCTAATTTTCTTGCTTCTTAACTCTCCCTTTCTTTATCCTGGAGAAGCTCTATCCCCAGCTGAAACAACAGAAGAATCAACACCGCAGCAAAAAACACCAGCTGGCCTTCCACAGAATGGCGAAAACACACCTCTTCTTGCTTCCCCTCCATTTCCAATTCCAGCTACAACCAAAACTCCGATCATTGGACCTCTGAGCAATCAGGGACAGCAATCTCAAACAGTGCTACCACCGCAACAACAGGTGAATTATCCACAACAGAGCCTAAACCAGCCATTCCCAGGCTTCACTCAGCCATTTGCTTCCGCAAACCAGCCTTTCTCGGGGGTGAATCAGCAGCCTTTTTCTTCTTTCAATCAGCCATTTGGGGTTGGTAACCAGAAAGGCTTGGCTGATACAAACACTCCTCTTGACAATGGAGTTTCAAAAAAGAGTAGCTACATCATAGCAGTTCCTTTGGCCTTTCTATTCGCTGTGTTGGCCAACCTCGGATTTATTTTTTAGGTCCATGGTTATTACTTTTGCTTGCTTTTGTTGTATAACGTCGTGCTGCAACATACAAATCCTATTATTCAAAAAAGGCTTTCTATTAAATTTGAAATCTTACGATTGCCTCTTCAAAATTTTCCCAGTAGGAGGACAATTGATTACTAAATGAATGAAAAAAAAAAATTAATACTCTGTTTCTTTCAATATTCTGATTGAAACATAATGAAACATTTCTATTTCAAAGAATGATTCCTTCAAGTAGGGATCAGATCGGTAAAGATGGGAGTGCCCAGGCTGTCGTAACCAGGCTTTGGGGCGGACACCCATCTCGCAGAATTTTAGCGAGCTATGACCACTCATCACATCCCCGTTACTGCCTGAAGGATCATACAAGCCTACCGGCGCCTTCGAGTTGGTAATTTATATCGACGACGTCGAATCATTTCCTCTATTCATGAGCGATGTGGGATAGTGTCTGCACAACCACAAGGCCACAAGGCCCAAGTTTAAGCAATGGTTTCTCAATCGCGCTATCAAATCGAACGACTTGTCCCCCAAAACATCTATGTAAGTACGACATTTAGTTGTTTATAACCAAGACGTGACTGTGTTGTCGTATATTTTATCAAAATAAACTGGTGCTAAAAAGAGGAATTTTGTAGCGAGAATAGTAAAGTACTCTTCTTGTTCTTTACGGTCCATTTTGTTTCTAAAAGATCAATGGTTGAATAGAAATACAATGCTTACAACTCAAGGCATGCAACAGAATTCCCAAAAGACAACTTCATTGGCTATCACACAATTTGGTACCATATGATCAGTATTCCTACCGTTAGTGGACAATAAATAAGCTAATAAACTAACAAACCAACAAATCAAACTATAGCTAAATATATCCTATGCTACTGAAAGAATGGCAACATTCGCAAAGGTCCATTAAATTTTTTTAAAAAAAGTCATGTTATAAATTAGCAGCCCTTCCACATTTTATGATGTTTGCCGGAATAGGAGCTGCGTCTGCTTCAGGAATTGTTGAGGGATCATCCTCCCCAACACCTTTAACTCTCAAGTATAGCTCCTGCCCAAGATACCAACGCTCTGCATCTTGTGATCTCAAGTTCCACGTCCCTTGATTGTCAAACTTTATCAATATTGCCGTCCACGAAAATGGATAAACCTGCTCAGTAATCAAAAGTATAATGTAACGACATTAGCTTCACAGTTACACATAATTCTAGTTTAATTATTTAACTCAGTCGACAAATCAACCTGAACCGTAGAACGAGACACAGCGTCAACCATGTTGTATTCTGCCATCTTACTCTCGTCCCATGGCCCCCGGTCCATTCTGTAAAGAAAATTGCATCACACAATGTCACCAAGTACATATTTATTAAGCCAGATAGAAAAGAACTGCAAGTTTGGCTCACCCAACAACAAAGAAATTGTAGCCATCGATGTGGTATGATTGCAAATATGAAAGAGGATTGTAGAAAACGATATGGATGAAGTCATGGTAATTGACATTGATAACTGAAGTTCCCAATGCAGGGAAAGTTAAAAATGGGGAGTCGGAGTCGGGGGAAATATCGACAGGCGTTATATCATAAGGTAGTTGAAAGTATTCAGCTAACTTCAATGGCGTGTCTGGGTGCACAAATGATATTCCATTGAGTGTATATCGGAGTTTCATTCCGAGATCATACATAAGACCGTTTTTTATGAACAATGTGCGTGAAATATTAATGCTTCCATAATGAAATGACCCTTGAGGATTAGGCCTGGCAGCTCCTGCTGATAAATCCCACCTGTTAAGATCAACCAAAAAAAAAAAAAAAAATCAACCCGATTGTTTCATGTTTCACGCTTAGGCAAGGGAGAGTCATTCGCGTTCAATTACCTAATTGAATGAGCCTGTTCCATTGAGAATATGTAATCAAAAGGGCGTGGCCCTGATGGAAGAGGGCCTAAGGGGTCTGCTTCGGAGCCTGGATAGCGTATTATGCCGATGCCAAATAGCTCAAAAGGTGTGAAACGGGAACTCGCAACCATGTAAAAAGACACACCATTAGTTTGATTCTTAGCCGTTACTAAGACTGAGTAAGATTGGCCAACATGAACATCTAAGCTGCTGTAAATATTTTGGAGAGTGTAAGACCCTTCAGTCTCCACCAGCAACAGTAAATGGTCCTGAATCCTGAAGTTTATAGTTGTTTTCAAGCCAACGTTTGAGATCCTCAGCCTGTAAGTAGCCCCTGTAACACACAATGAAGAATAAAAATGCTTCAAAAAAGAGCATAAGCCATTTGATATTAATAAATGATAACAATCTGGGCACCAAAAGGATTGTCACCTGGTTCAAAATCAAAAACTGCCTGATTAGGTCCGAGTCCATTGATGAGGATCCCATCCGGTAGGGGCAAAGAGTTTCCAACATCAAGTGATGCTCTCATGTCCTGTAGGAATACATTATTTCTCAATTACACATAAAAAGTGATATCTTTTTTAGTGTCATATGACTTGCATCATGAGCTTACCCGGTGATCAGAATTATACCAATCTCCAATGAGAATATCAAATTCTCGGAGTGGCTGAGTAAATGGAACAGGAATAATGTTGCGATTATTCACACGGATTGCACCGTATCCGCCAGCAGCCTTCTGAAGGAGAAGCGAAGGGAAATAGAAAAAGCTACCGATTTGATCCTTTAGTTGAAAACTGTATGTCCAGTTTTGGCCTGGCGGTATTGGGCAATTCGTCTCTTGCACACCATCTTGCCATGAATTTCTCCGTAATTGCACCCCATTCCTAAAAATGTAACCACGTCATTTACTATGCTTCACTTAATGCAATTTAGTACGAAAAAAAGGAAAACAAAAAGGCTTCTGGTTTCAAATAAAGCTATACCATGTCATGAGAAATGGGTCTGTTATGTTATTGTGAATGTTAATATTCACAACGTCGTTTGTAGTTGCATTCAAAAGCGGTCCTGGGAATTGATCGTTGATCACAATAACCTGAAACCAAAATAAACATTTTCACTAACAGTAATCTGAAACCATAACATTTAAAATTAAAGAAATGAGGAAAAAATGACCTGTTTATAAACACCAAGAGGGGCACGTTGCGAGTAACTAACAGTCCACTCGAGGTCAATATGCGGCGATTCGGCATTGACCAACGCTGAGAAAACAAAAACAAGAAGAACAAGCGTCGGTGTTAATAGCCTAATGGGTTTCAATGGTTTCATTTTGGTTCACAAAATGGAAATGTCAGTCGTGCAAGCAGAAGTGAAAGAATGAAGAAGAGTTTTATATTAACTCAAATGAAGAAGAGTTTTATATTAACTCTTATCATATAAACGAGAAAGTAGCAAAACGGTAAAGATGGAAAATTAAGAAATGAAGAGACATATGCTCTTCGAATTTTAGTATCTGCTGGTCTCCCCAAGAATCCAACTATATTTCTTTTCTTTTTCATTTCATTGTTTAGTCGTTTGGATTAAGATTATCTTTCTGATAGCGCACAGGTCAGTCACAAGAAGAGTGCTTGGTTTAAGACTCGCATTGGAGCTCTAATTCATCTTCAATTATATGCCTTCTCAATTTGTCGGCAACACCAAGAAACTTATCAGTACTAATTATTTTCGGCGTTCAATTAGGGAGGAGTAATAACATGATATATTCTATTAACAAATAACAACCAGTAAGACTTATGTTAGTTACTTGTTTTATTGCTGACTTTATACTTTCAGAAAAAATTTTAAAACACATCGACCATAGAACAAGTAAATAATACTATGACATGTTTGTATTCATTTTGAAAAATCATCATGTAAATAGTGGTTATATTAAATTCAATTACACATCTCATACATGCGTCAATTGATTGTAATATATCAGAGGTATTTTTCAATTTCTCATACTTCCGGTGTGGAGCTTAATAAATTTAGGTAAAAAGTGAGAAAACCAAACACCGGTTATTTAGTCTTGTTGTTGTGTGGGCTGAAGCTCAATAAGATTTCAGCCCCAAAAGGCCGAAATCCATTGAAAAAATAAATAAATAAACAGACAAACAAACAAAAAAAAACTCCGAATAAGAATTACATTCTTTATTTTCCAAATTTCGTTTGAAATTAAAGTCACTCAATTCCTTAGCAGAACTCCTATAGACATTATATTTTTTAAAGCCAAGTGGGTATTAGAGTTTAAAAACTTAGGTCGTATTTATTTGCATACCAAAATAAATGAACAAGTTGAACACATACAAAGGGACCAACAAAGACTACAATTCTTAACCCATGCAAACACCCTAGCCATGCATAACTAAAATTTTCACACAGCATCTGCTGAACATTGTTAAAGGGGTATCTACCGAAAAATGTTGGTTGTTAATGGGGTATTTGCTGAACATTGTTCAACATTCTCCTCATCATTACAGTAAAAAGTAACACAAAATTTGAAACAAAATGTGAAATTAAGTATTAAAAAAAATTTACATTTTTATGATTACATCCCTACGTACGCATGGTTATTTTCTTCTCAATTTAAATTATTAATTTTTTTTTCTAAAAATGAAAAAGATGGTTTATAAATTTTGGGTGTCAAAAATTATGGAAAAAAATTGCATATAAAATGTGGGTATAAATTTAATCAATGGTGATAGAAATGGAGATAGGAATGGTGATGAAGAAAAGTGGCGAAGGAGACACTGTTACTTAAGAGAGAAAACAAATGAAAGAGAGTACTGATAGACATTCTAACATCTAAATCTCAATTTGAGTCCCAACTCATATAGTACTTATTAGTGGTTAAAGTAATTTTATAAGTTATGAAATTTATTATACAATAAATGGGTGAGACATGACATTAAGAAATTAAATTATGACTCAAATATTAGGATCCTTGATAATTAATAAAATAAATATGGGTTAATTAAAAAATGGAAGATAAATTGAGGATAAAATAGCATTACTCCTGCGAATTGCGGGTCAAAGTTAGTTTAGGCCACACACCCACACTTAAAGGCCAATTTCATGCTAATCTTATCTGGGCTCTGGCACCAGCGGTCAAGCCAGAAGTGTGAAAAAATAAAATGGTCCATGATCAGTATAGATGCCAAGAATATAGCCATCATGGCATCATGTATCCAGTCATTATTATTAATTCATATAATTAATTTCGGATTAAAGATTAATACAGATGTAATTCATAGTAATCCCAACTCAGAGATCAATAGGCACACAATAATTTATACAAAAGATCTGGCGATAATCAAGAATCAATGATCAAATCCAAAAATATTAACAGTAAGCAGCGCATGGTTATACTAAATTACGTGTTGGGAATTCAGATGCAAACAAAAATAATTATTAAATCTAAAAATATAAAATCAAACGTATAAAATGAATAGTAAAAATTAAGATCCATAAAATTTCATGTTTCTCGGGCTACAAAATCATAGATGTGAAAAAGATAGAGAAATGATCTTTTAACTAATTCATAAGAAATCATAAGAAATATAAATTCAAAATATTTTTTCAACACACACTGAGTAGAGTGTTGGAGTATTTTTTATATATACACAGTCAAATTCAATTAATAAAAAATCTTGAAAAATAATGAATCAACTTCAGGGCTTATGAAACAAACAAATATTGTTCTCCATCTGCCTCTTCCTCTTCCTCAGTCGTTTAAATTCGGACAATTAAAGGTTTTATACTTTAATGTACCTCCAGTCAGAAATTTCGGGTGCATCCAAATGAACGAGTAAACGGATTCTATTGTTCAGAAATTTCTCTACCATTGCCTATTGACGTCTCTCTCTAAAAGCATCGAAAGTCAAGCTTGTGACCTGGCTTCTCCTTGATTATAGCAGCACACCGCCCACTGTACGAAGGGCTAACACGTGTCCAAACTTCGGTATTTTACATTTTAGTCCCTCTTCACGTGGACTCCATGTGATAGAATGAGATTGAAGTCCCACCCCTTAATTATGGACGTGTCGCGTGTCCTTTAATTCTTCGATGACGGGCGGGTGTGTTAATTTACATCAATCCGTTATATAATTACTCAATAATTCAAGGTGAATGCTTATCATCCCCGGTGGAAAATTCAAACTGTAAAAGAAAATTTTATTTTGAATTTTACTCCAAGAAGAGCATGAAACTCTCACGAAATATTTGGAAGAAAAAAAAAGAACAAAATTGTTAATCCACTCAATAGCTTTTTTTTTTAAGTCAATAGCTTTTATTTAGTTAAATTAAAGTTATATGAAAACTGTTTGACTACATAATAATGAGAAGAGGTACTGACTATTAAATTTTACAAGAAATTAGAGGCTAGGTAAACAGGGAAAAATGGAGTTACAGAAAATTTGTTTATGAAAATATTATACATTTTTTAAAAAAATTTTAATTTTATAAAAAATTAACCCTAGTTCTCTTATAGTACGTTTGGGGCAGCTGCGCGGTGGTTAATAAAAAAATCAACTAACCAACGGCGCTCGAGGTTTGCATTCGGGACCTCTTTGGAACACCATAAAATTAGAGTAGATAAACTATTAATATCCGCGAAGGGACGTATAAAATCTATAACCAAGATTTTCAATATATTAATAGCTTCGTTACCTAATGTAAGTTCCCCTTTAATGGTAAACAACTTTTTGATAGAATTAGTCAGCTCCTCCTCTTCTTACCTTCGATAAAAAGAGTTTGAATCTCTTCATGTCGGATGTGGTTGTATGATTGAGGGAGTTTATTCTTATTTCGTTCTATATTTGGATTTTGTTAGGTTTTATTTGTACTATTTTGTTAATGTATGGTAATAATGCACCCGCTTATATTGTCAATAATGATATGTTTATTTTAGTTTGTATCTTAACTAATGCGTAATCAAATACTTATTATCATATATAAAAATTAATGATCACGGCATTTAATTTTAAATTTAATTTTAAACGATGTAGTATATAATGTGTTATTTCATTATTTAATCAATGAATGACATATTATTTAAAATGAATTTATAGATTTATAGCACTGTTTTTTTATTTTACAAACCCAAATAATAAATATTACAGAAGACGTGGTTTCCGTTGAATTCTGTATTCCGATCCTATAAGGATAACTTCAATTTATATTGTATGTATACAACGTTAGAACAAGGTTTTCTTTCGGTGAACTGAATTAAAATAAAAGAGGTTCCGTGACGCGGAATTTAAGCTGCAGAATGTGGGAGCACAGTGCAAGCCGTTGGAACTGGGGCGGCGGAACCTATAACAACTCGGGTTAAGGTCAAGGGCTCACGACCACATATGTTATGGACCACTTTTCAGCTTGCGGGCCAACCTTTTATCAGCTAAGTAGATAAGATGCAAAGAATCTGACATCACCTTATCCAAATTTCTTTAATGGATCAACTAGAAGAACAAGCAGCCAGCTATAATTTCTCATCTCAAGTTCTGATCATATTCGTTATGGGATAAAAATGAATCCAAAAAATTTGATTTTTATGGTTGCAGCCTCTCCACCGCCGTAGTTGCTACAGGATTCCTTGTGCGAATTTGTCAATGGATTGTTGTCACGTCGTCGCTGGGTCAGCTTTGCCAGCTGTGCCGCTGTCGTTTACAGAATTTCAGATAAATTTCATAATTTATCATTTAGATGAGAAGTTTAATAACCACTACTAACTAGCAACATTCAATAAGATTACACATTAATTGAAACATAAATTTTATAAGTCTATGGATTATTGAATTATTTTTTCTTCTAGAAAGGCACATTTACTTTTTTTTTAATAAAAAAAATGGTAACATAATTTTTAATAAGATGCTCTTAGTTTTAGTGTTCAAATTACTCGCCTCTCTAATCTTATTATATGTCAGCATTGATCCCTTTCAGACCATCTAAACTATAAGAAAAAAGTTAGAAACGATCAAGGAAAGTTTATTGTTTTCTGGTTTTTTTTTTTTGAAAGTCTTATTATATAACGTGGCAACGTGCCAAGCATAAAAATATATTAAACATTGTAAAAAGAATGCCATAGCTAATTTTTATTCTCATTGCGTTACTTTTGTTTATCGGCAATACAATAGACTGAAAAGAACGAGTAACAAAAGGATTTGGAAACAGAGTAACAAATCTACTGCTATAACATGATATTGACCTTGTCGACGGTTGCCGCTTCGTAATTAGCTGAAGAACCTTCTAATTTGTTGGAACAAAAATACTAGTAGGAGTCCACACGGCTACTCTTTATCTAATTTACATCGATTCATGGAAGAGTCGGATGTTGCCGAGTCCGAGTCACAATCACTGACCCTATGCTGTGTACGTGGCGAATGATTTTTTTCTTGGACAACCGACTGTCCGCTGAGTCAGCATGTGCATCCAACTATCCAATTCTATAGGTCAATGCTATGATTCGTTAACGCAACTAAACTAACCATGGTTAAATGAATCCCCAAGCCGGCGTCCTATAAATTAACGAACTCAATCATCAATTATTCTCTAGTACTACTCTCATCTGCTCCACATCTTCAAAACAAAACACACCAAGTAATCTAATCATCAATTCAATCCATCATGTCTACTCTTGCATCTTCAGCCCATCTGATTGGCCCCGGATTTATCACCAACGAGCCTCATTCACAATCACATCCCACGTCTGTCAAATTCCGCCCACTTCGCGTATCGGCATCGGCTTGCGCCTCAACGGCGGAGAGAACAGGAACCCATCATCACATTACTTCACCGGGAACCGGCTCACTCTACGGAGTCCTGGGGATTCACACGGGTGCCACTTGTCAGGAAATCAAGACTGCGTATCGGAGATTAGCAAGAGTTTTGCACCCGGATGTTGCAGCTAAGAGTCAAAATGAGAACGCAGCTAAGGGTCAAAATGAGAGCACAGCATATGAGTTCATGAAATTACATGAAGCTTATGAAACTCTATCTGATCCCAAGAAGCGTGCGGACTACGATCGCACCCTTTTCAGGGGAAGAAGGCCATTGAGTTCCCCATTTGCCGTCTCGGGAGTTGCAAACACGATGGCCACTTCGTCGAATTCGAGATTTGGTGCCTACTCAAGGCGGACATGGGAGACTGATCAGTGCTGGTAGAAAATAAAATGCATGGCTGCAACTGCAAGATTATGTTACATGATCTTAGCTGTTCAGGAATTAGGATTGGAGATGCTGCCCTTTAATTTCTGGGAATTAATGCTAACGTGTGTAAATATTTATGATTGTAGTTGAAATTTGTTAATCCAGGCGGCATTTTTACAGCCTGCAATTGCAATGGGTACAATGTAAAAGTTCAGTTATTAGCCTTTTTCAATTCTCTGTACATCTCTTCTTTTGTGGAGTAAATCGCAGAATTCTCCAGTACTCTGCTTCTGTTTCCTTTTTTAACAAAGAGATTAAAGACTAACTAATTTGAAATTAACGGGGGATTGGCAATAAAGAGCTGAAAGTCCTCTCTCTTCATCGAGTTACTCATTCAACTCAAGTACAAAGTCTTTCTTTTAGAATGACTTTACGTTTGGAGCTTGCTACGGTACATTATCTGTTACGTTCGCACCCAATGGTGGAAGGACATATATGCACAGGAGAGAGAAATTGCTTACCCAATGCACCTTTTGTAAAGCTGGCTAAGGTGGAGCTGTTAGGTACAGCGCCTGCAACGTAGCCTCGTCCCGTTTAAGGATATTAATAATTCCCTCGTCTTGATTATCAGCCTTATAAAAATGTCATAAATTACAATAAAGGAATCTTATTTGCATTGAGATTGATAAAGAATTTGACCTTTATATTAATTTCTTAAAATGCCAAGACGTTACTCCTGAGCTCGAGAATCGTATAAAATCTATATATATATATATATATATATATATATATATATCTATATATATATATATATATATATATAAAGTTGGGGTTTCAAGAGCTGGTGTGGCATCATCATTTTTCATCTTTATATATTTTTTATTATCTAATAAATAGATAAATTTTATTTCAAATTTGACTTTTCATCTTCTCATAATTAATTTGATTGTTATTATAATATAATAATTATATAAAGGTTTTAATGAGACATTTTTTTTTAATGAACATCTAAGGGAGAGTGTTATAAATTTATTAAAATAAATGTGGATGTTCATAACATATATCTCTTAGTCTACTCACTATCTCCCATTAGCAACCTTTAACTTCCCTATAACTCCCACTATCTCACAAGAAATTATGATCCATAATTTTTCATTAATTTTATTGAGTGATTATGTAACTATAAAAGGAGAGCTCATTTTTGTGTTTTGTACACACACAATTAGAATGAATAAAATCACTATATAATATATTATCTCATTTATTGATGAAAAAGTTGTGTACACTTAACTATCTATCTATATATATATAAAGTTGGGGCTTCAAGAGGTGATGTGACATCACCATTTTTCATCTTTATATATTTTCTATTATCTAATAAATAGAGAATTTTTCTTTCAAATTTGGCTTTTCATCTTCTTATAATTAATTTGATTGTTATTACACAATAACAATTATGTAAATGTTTTAATGAAGCATGTTTTTTGTAATGAACATCCAAGGGGGAGTATTATAAATTTATTAAAATAAATGTGGATGTTCATAACATATATCTCTTAGTCTCCCCACTATCTCCTATTAGATATATTTAGTTTTCCTATAACTCCCACTATCTCACAAGGAATTATGATCCATAATTTTTCATTAATTTCATGGAGTGATTATGTAACTATAAAAGGAGAGTTCATCTTTTTGTTTTGTACACACACAATTGGATTGAATAAAATTACTCTATAGTATATTCTCTCATTTTATATTATGTGATGTGGCATTACCATTTCTCATCTTTGTATATTTTCTATTCTCTAATAAATAGAGAATTTTTCTTTCAAATTTGGCTTTTCATCTTCTCATAATTAATTTAATTATTACTACACAATAACAATTATGTAAAAGTTTTAATGAGGTATATTCTTTGTAATGAATATCCAAGGGGGAGTGTTATAAATTTATTAAAATAAATGTGGATGCTCATAACATATGTCTTTTAGTCTCCTCACTATCTCCCATTAGCAACCTTTAACTTCCCTATAACTCCCACTATCTCACAAGGAATTATGATCCATAATTTTTCATTAATTCCATTGAGTGATTATGTAACTATAAAAGGAGAGCTCATCTTTTTGTTTTGTACACACACAATTGGAATGAATAAAATCACTCTATAATATATTCTCTCATTTTATATTATTATTATAATAATATATTCTCTCATTTATTGATGAAAAGGTTGTGTACACTTAACTATACATATTAATAAATATATTTAAAGTTAACAAATAAATAATTAACTTTTATAAATAACATTAATTTTATAAGGCTGCCTCATCTTAAAAAAAATTAATTTATATTTTTTATTAATTTCATCAAAGGTAAAATAAGAAAAAAAAATAATATTAAATTATTTTATACGAAATAATACTAAAATAATAAGAAAAAATAATTTAGTATTATTTTTTCAAAGTCGCGTGAAGCGCGGTTCTATTTCCTAATTAAAAACTAGAAGGCACGAAATCATGGAGGCTTGAACTCCGCAATGACAGTTGAGTTCATTGTAAAGAGCAGATCCGAAACATGCAAACAGTTGAATGCTTGTGCTTACACACCACCCTACCCTACCCTACCCTTGACGCGGATGCATGTCTGATGCCTTCTTCTAAAATCTAAATATATTATGATTATAGTTGAAAGTTGAAGTAGGCGGCATTTTAACAGCCTAGAATTGCAGAAATGTCAACAATAAAGCAAACTTGCCTACCTTGAGATTTGAGATTGATGAAGAATTTTGTCTTGATTTTTAAGTTTTAAAACCGGTGTTGTTCAGAGCACTCAGGAATCAAATACAAATTAAAAACGAGGAATCATGGTGCATACTTGAACATGGGACGACAGGTAAGTCGAGTTCATTGTAAAGAACATGGTTTCACTTTCACATAAATGAAAGATACTGCAGCTAACAGTCAAACTGAGAATTCAGCATAGCAGTTCATGAATGTACTTGAAGAATGAAGCGTATGCATTAATTCTCTTTAAGGCCATTGAGTTTCCCATTTGTAATGTCTGGTCTGGTGACTACATTGGCCAATTCATCCAAATCATAGATTTTTGTGGCTATAAAAGCATCATGGGAAATGGGAAACTGATCTCTAATGGGATCATGGGAAGGGAGGGCTGCTAAATTGATGAGGAAATAACAAGATTGGTGCCCCTGACTCTTTTTTTTTTTTTTTTTTTAACTTCTAAATCCCGGGATCACTACTAATATTTTTGTAAATACGGCCTGTGCAATTGAAAGTTACATCAGGCGCCAGGCATCATTTTTAACCTCCTGTAGTACTAGAAGTATGAGTTCTTTATTTTCAAGCCCTCTGTATGTCCCTGCTCGATTTAATGCCGAGTTGCCAACACTGACTAGAGCTGTAAACCAAGGAGCTACTTTCACTTTGCAGATAATGTCACTCTTCTAACTACTTAATTACTTTGTAATTTGTAGAATTACATACTGCGATTGACAAAATAAAATTGTCTTGATTTTAACAAATCTCAACAAATCCAATATGACATGCAAGTGCCGAGCGGGCAGTGGATGCTGCAATTAAGCTGTTAAGACTGATCGTTCCCCTATGCACTAACATGCTCTTGCAAATGTAACAGGCCCGACCCGAAACAACGACCAAGGCGAGATCCAGCCCAAAAATTCCAACCGAACTAATTATCCATCTCCTGCGTGTTTCCTGTCTCCCGAATCCGATGATAAAATCGTCTCATATTGTGTATGTATATCCAGCCCAAAAAATCCAACCGAACTAACTGGTTATCTATCTCATGCCTGATTCCTGTCTCCCGACTCCTATGATAAAATCGTCTCATATTGTGTGTGTGTGTGTGTGTGTATTTTATAATTTTATTTTTTGAAAAACACTGGTGACTGATCCCCTATAGTTCGCTGCCTGAGACTTTTTATTCGGCTCGCATACTCGAATTCAGAGAGACGGGGATGGCTCGGCTGGTACGGCCTTTAATGCAATGGCCAAAACTACGGCAACATTGTTGCCATCGTGCTCCGCTCAACTATTTCTTCTCCTCATTTCTGCAACGAACACCAATAGCCACTGAAGAAACGACGTCGCTTTCTTTCTCCGTAACATCCGCGCCTTCCTCTCACCGTTACGTCCATAACCGCTTACGCGCACTCAAACCAAGGAATGCTCCACCGTTGAATTCCCATGAAGATGGCTCGGCCACTGACTCTGATTCCGACGACAAGAAAAGCCGCAACCAGAAGAAGCGCGAGGCTCGCCTCGCAGTCCGTTGGGGCATGCAAATTGCCGCTTTCTCCACTGCTCAAATTAAACGAATTCTCAGGTATGCGTCAAAATCTATTCTAATTCTAAAATAACACTACGCCAAATTACAATTTCAAAATTCAACCTTTAACGCCTTGTCCTCTTTTTTTTTTTTTTTTTGGTTTTTCCCTTAAATTGTAGCGTGGCTTCTCTCGACGAAGATGTGCTCGATGCTATAATGCTAGTTAAGGTGCTTCTATAAAGGTTTTTTTGGTTAGCTGTTATGTTGTCTTTGTTTTTTTAAATCTGCCTTTGGAAGGAGTTTTCATTGCGGCAGAGGATAAGGTGCTTGTGTTTTTGTCGCAGAGACTAGGGCCTGATGTTAAAGAAGGAAAAAGGAGGCAGTTTAATTATATAGGTAAATTAATAATTATTAAATAAGCATCCGGTTACGTTGGAACCGTTTTAAGGCGGAGTATCCTTTCATAATCATGCAATTAAAGTTATAATAAATTTTTTATTATTTATCACTTTGCGTGTATGATTGTGATTCGTGCTCTACATTAGAGCAATTTCAAGATAGCCATAGCCATTAAATAAAAACTGCAAATTGATCCCTGTGAAGTAATAATTCATTTTTTTTCTACAGTTTGTGGGGCCTGTGTTCTTAATTGAATGGTGAAATGTCTGTTAGGAAAACTGCTGCGGGAAGTTGAACCTGAGTTGATGGAAGGTTTAATTCAAGCTACAAAAGTCGGGGATCACGCTACTCTGCAGGCTTTAGCTGCTGCAAATATGCAAAACACTCAGGATGACAATCAGCACTCCAAAGAATCCAAGGACGAGGAGAAGAAAGAAGAAGAAGAAGAAGAAGAAGAAGAAGAAGAAGAAGAGGTATTGCACCTTCTCTTTGTTTAAGTGACCGTCAATGTTCCATGTTGGACCCTACGCTTTCAATTAGTCTATCCTATCCAAATCAGCTTATAGTTTGAAAAACTTGATGAACTTAAAAAACTAGCGGAATCCTTCAAGATATATATCATCCTATTCTGACTTTTCAAGCATTGTTTTCAGGAATTGCAGGAGTATATCAATATAGCAACAAGATGGTATGATGGCCTGATCAATAAGGACATTAGGATTACCAATGAAGTATATTCAGTTCAGAGTGTTGATTTTGATCGTCAGGTAATAGCTGGTTTGCAAGTTTTAATGCATTAGTTATCTACTGTTGTTGCCCAAGAGGTCTCTCTGATTTAGGGATGATAAATTAAACTATCAAATGAAAGCACATTTTTAATAACTAGAAACCTTTTTAACCACTTATCTATATCTGAAATGATGAACTTCCATACAAGTGTTTTTCATCCCATAAAGTCTTGTGCAATTGAAACTTTAACAAGAGGCAATAGTTTCAGCCTTGTCAAATCATCTAAACATTGTTTCCCTATCGAACCAATTTCAATAAGTATGCTTGTATTAAGTATATAATCCATGCAGTTGCTGTTGATCTAAAAGTGGACCACATATGTTCTTACTAAGCTATGTTATTTTGACAGGAATTGCGGAAACTTGTTAGGGGAGTCCTCTCAGTTCAAGAAAGGCAGGCCATTGCTGATGGAAATGAGGGAGAACAGGGACAAGTGGATTCAAAGATTGTACATGCCAAAAAGTCCCTTACTCGTTTCCTTCTTACCCTTGCGAAGGGGATGTCAGTAAATACTATCTAAATTAATTATTGATTATCTTCATCTTTAACATCTTAAATTTTTGCTAATACAATAATCCTTTCTTAGCATATACATTTTATGAGTGTACAAACAAGTCCAATCACCGTTCTCAGCGTTCACCAAGTTAATGATGCTTGCCATTTACCGTTAAGAAAGTTAGCTGATTCCGATTTTCTTGTTCTGCGCAAGACATGGGCTTGGCTGGGGGAAAATTGAGTCCTGATTCCTACAGCTCAGTTGGCATGGTTGGACTATTGGCACCCTTTATTAATTATTTTTATTCCTCTCTCTCTCTCTCATCTGCACAATTGGTTTTGACAAATTAAAAACATTAATATTTGTTTTTTTTTCAAATTGATTATTTTTGTTTTTGAAAGTTAATGATTTTTAATATTCTAGAGAGAAAAAGCTTGAAGAGAAATAGAAATAGAGATATCAAAGATTTCAAAAAGAAAAAAGATTAAGAGAGAAATTTTTGGAAATGGTAACATTAACTAATGAAAAGAATGTTTATTTTTTAATAAAAATATATTCTAGGCATTAAGTAGATTTTTTTTTTCTAAAAAAAAAAGTGGGGTTTTAAGAGGAATTTAAAAGGGTGCTAATAGTCCAGCTCCTATCTTTATGAGCTGGGCATGCACTCTTTCCTTGAAGCCTGGGGTAATAATTGGGCTTGGCCCATGATGTTAATGATTTCTGGCATGTGTCTGTACTCCTTATTGAGCATATTTCCCTCTCCATTTTCCAAACAGCAATCAAATCATACCGATAACCAATCCAAAAAGTTGGCAGCAATTCTGTCAAAATTCTTCTCAGAGACGCTTAATAAAGAAAATGAACTTAGATGGCATTATGCAAGTGCAATAATGTGAAGTGAAGCAATCCTCACCCTTTTTCTGTTTTTGTCCAATTTAATCATTCAAAAGAGTTCTTATCTTCTACCCAACGCCAAGCAATTGATAATTCGAGCATTTGACAAATCGTTTAAGAACAGAACAATTTCTTTTTGGAGGAAAAGAAAAAAACAAAAAGGGAAGAGAGGAGGAAGAAAGAAATAGATCCGATCACTAACAAGTCCTATGGTTCACACTTAACACTTTAGTGACAACAAATTTTTTAAAACAGCATATTTGTCACGGAAATATTGGAGACGAAAAGAGGATGGACCAATTGATGAGGTGAAGATAGTAACAGATTTGTCATTATAGAAACTTGCAAAGATAACAAATCTAAATTAAGGAATATTATTAAATTAAGCAATCTTATGTGTCAATAATGGTGCTTCCGTTGTCCAATCTAGGCTTGCTTTTTGCATCAGCAGATGTGATTTAAAATCAGAAAAAGAGGCATCAGTGTTGCTTAAATATTGTTATCACTTCCCCTTGATGGAAAATTACGGAACGAATGATGCTATCCTCTTTTCAAAATGCGTTTAATCAGCTGATGATTATATGATTTCATGATTGTACTAATTGACGCAAGAGCCCAAAATATTTAATGTGAATGTGAATATAATCTCACAAAACGGCAGCTGACGTGTTTCCTGCACGTCCAAATGCCGTGCTTCATTTTCTCTAACCACAGTGTCTCTACACAAAATCATTATAGAAAATCCAGCAGTAACAAGCTTCTACTTTTGAAACTCCTTTGTTGAATTTTGCACCTACTGATTTCAAAAAAATGGGGCGAATCTACTAGTTTGGTACGGAAAGCAATTCGTGTCCAATCAGCCTGAGTCAGCCGGATCCCGTCTTTTTCCCAAGTATAGACGCCTTTCCCTGAAGATGACAAAAACACTCTACCCATGGACGTAAATGATAAATTAACTGAAAATGCAGCCACCGCCACCATAGTCTCAGTTAAAGCACGACCATGCTTTCATGTAGAAAGTGGTCAATGTGACCAAGTTTTCACTAGAAAACCATCCTCATTAGTCTAGAGCGCCGTTTCTCTTTACACACGTCCAATAGAAGGTTAATTTTAGTTGTACCCGACAGAAAAAATTCTTTCACATGTCAAATTATCATATTTGTACGTGGGAGGAAATTTTTTTCACATGCCCAATTACATCCATGACAAGCTATCTACAACAAATCCCTAAACCTCAGTTACTAGGGTCCAGCTATGGTACCACATGTGTATGGTACCATAGCTGGATCCAGCCCTTGGATCCAACCTGCAGAACAAGTGTGGGTTGGATCCAAGGGCTGGGCAAGGCTATGGTACCATACACATGTGGTACCATAGCCTTGCCCCAGTTACTAATATGCAATAGTAATTAAGAACCCGTTTGTTATGATTATTGGTAACGGACCGGAGTAAAAAAAGAAAAGAAAAGAAAAAAAAATGTGATGTCATTTTCATCTTGAATGTTAGCAAGCCGCCTCTTGTAAAATTATAATTTGATACTAAAAAGCAAGACTACTTTTTGCGATAAAACAAAAATATTGATTACATACGTCATTGCTGTGCCGGCACATTGATTAATTCAACATTTCGCGGAGAATTTTCTTTGTATGTTTATGAAACAATTACAGAAATTTTAATTAATTAAATTCTAACTACGGCCTACTAACATATCCCGTGCGGTTATGAGCAGTCAATTATCATTCTGATTCTACTGTTTAAACATGAGGAAGTAGTGTTGCTTTTGGACTTTGTTTCTAAGCTCGTTTATACTTGTAATTGAGGCCTGCTGTCCCTGTTTTTATAGGCAAGTTTAATACACCTTCAAAGCATGTTGACCCCACAAGAGACTCATCAATTTAAAAAAAAAAATTAATATAATTTTATAATATTACCCTTATTTTTAAATACACTTTTATTTATATTTATTATAAATTAAATAAATCGTATGATTCTTAGCCGAATGACTGTTTAGTCTTGTTGGGCTACTTAATGTACCCAAAAAAAAAATCGTATGAATGGGAGTTAAAATAAAAAAAATTTAAGTGCTAAAAGTAAGAAATATATATTGTGATGTCAACAAAAATTAATAATAAAATATTTTTTATTTTTTTATTATTTTATAGATATTTCTTGATTTTAATAGGAAAAAATTTGATAATCTTTCTAATATTTAATTACAAATTATAGTTGAACAATGCAGTCTATCAGTAAGTTCATATTTTCAAACAGTTCAAGTTCATAAATATAATCTTAATGCAGAGGGTATGTCATTTTAAATGGTGTGAACTTCACAACTAAACATTGTAATAGCTAAACAACGTGGCCTAACCTCAAATCTACATTTAAAATGTGTAAATCTTTACGTTACGCAGGCAGTGGCGAAAATATCGCAACGTTGATTTACAGGAGCTGAAATTAATGGTCCTGCCCGTCATTTTAGTTCATTTGCAAATGTTAAACATTCCGTTAATTTCGAAGGTCGCACATTTTGGCTGTTCAAAATAATACAAGTGCTGACTGATGAAGGTGACCCCATGGCCAATAAGATAACAAATACATCGATTTATAAGTCTCGAATGTGAAATGCCCGCGCTGTTCATGCATTTCTCAAATCGATAGCGTGTTAAGTTAGCCAATTGAACCGAACCATAACACTCGGGTCCAAGCTGGTGGCTATCCAAGTGACACATTCAAACCCACAATTTATTTATATGATTTAATTATTATTATTTTAGTTCTGTCTCCAGGAAAATTTGGTGTTAATCAAAATGTTATGACATTTCAATTGCGCATCTTAAATGAAGAATGAATTGAGTAGTTGTTTTCAGGTTCGACTATTTTTCTTCGGGTAAGCCTCGTGATTCAAACCAAACATAAGGCAGTTCACCAAATAGGCAAATACACACCACGGATGCTGTTACAGTTGAAAGTTGAAGCTAACTTGAACCGTCTCTGTTTGATTAATTACAAATTTACGATGCAGGATTTTGTTCACTACTTCGACCAATTAGTCAACGGCAACTCCTTTTAAAGAATTTTCCTGACAAATTTGACCTTCCGAAAACTAAAGCGTGCGTTTGCAAACCAAAGGTGACTCTTCGGATAAGAGAAAAACAGAGGCTGCCAGCTGCATTTGACTTCACTTATTTTATTCCGTTCGTTTAGTGCGCTTGTTTTTTTTTTTTTAATTACATGGGATTATTACTAATCCTACTACTCATATTACATGAGATTATAACTAATATTTATAAATCAGATTATTATTGAGACCAATTTATATCAATACTAATGGAACTCTGCCTAATTTTTTAACCATCACTAATATTCGAGGGATGTTTATTCCTCACATTTGAATAAGAAAGAAAATTACTTTCACTCAATTTTAATTGAGGAAGAAAATATCACACATTGCAATTTAGGGATTCGAACTGCTGCCCTCTGACCACTTGGAGGGCAGCAGCTCTAACCACTTGGCCAAAGTTTAGTGCGCTTGTTGCTTCCATTCTTTAGCAACTATATCCTATTATATATGATAGCAATTCATCCATTTAAAATTAAATAATCAAACCCATATTCCAATTTTGAGTTTAATTCAAATTAATTTCAATTGTCGAAGGAGTATTTCTTGTCCGCGAACAGGAGAGTAGGGGACAATGAAGAATACACTAGTCAATACTCGTTCATAGCGAGGCTTGATAAATAAGTAGTGGAATGAGCCCTTGTTTGGTAGGAGTGTTCGCGGATCAGATTTTGTAGATTGAACATTATCTGATCCTCGATTTTACGAATTATAGATTTTTAATTCAATCTAATCCACGGATTGGTGAAATTCAAACCAAATCCAATTCCAATTCATGCGTCTGGCGATCAGATGTGGATTTGATCCAATCCATATCCAATTCACCATTTTACTAATTGATTTGCGGGCTAAAATTTTTTAATCATGTCCTATCCACGAATTAATTAAATAAATAAAATAAATAAAAAAATAATTTTACTACCGATCAAATTCAAAATTAAATAAGATTTAAATTAATTAATTGTTTAACTAAAGCTAGAAAATATATTCAAAGTTTTAAAATATAATACACAAAAAAAAACTCATTTGTTTAGATCAGTATATGAAAATTAACTATTTAGGAAGCTATATTTTTTTATTTGATTATTTTTATTTTATAGTATTATCGGATAAGACATTATATGGTGTTAATATAACTATATTTTAACTTATTTATTTATTAGTAAGTATAATGTCATATTTACAAGTTTAAATTTTTTATTAAATAAATATTTTGTATTTTTTTACGGATTCATAGATTTTTACGGATTCACAAAAATAAATCTATATCAATCCACCGACTGTGGATTTTCAAAATTTTAATCAAATTCAATTCACCAATCCACAGATAGGATTTTTACAAATTAAATTTCTACGGATAAGACGGATCGAACGAATAGAGTTAAATTTTGAACACCCCTGCTGTTTGAGACTGCTGTGCTGTGGTGCTCGACACGTTCAAATGCAAATTGAAGTTGGTTAAAATTTAAGATTTGCTGGGCTGCCGCGGCGCAGAACTATCAAACTGGGTTTAAGGAGGACAATTCAGGCATGCATTACCGATTTCTAAATAATTGGCAACGGGGTCCAATTGATTTGGTTGACTTTATTTATAGTGCCAAAAAGGATTTAAAGAAACAAGACGATGAGATGACCAACAAATTACAAACTCTAGTGAATTGATTGACACATTCTCTCCCCTTATTCATAAATCACGAGGTGGAGATTTTGAGAGTTTTTAAAAATTAACTTTGGGAGGAAAAAAAGAAGAAGAAACAAAATGATGGATTAAGTATTTAATGTTATTTTTATTTAAATTAATACATTAAAATTAAAAACAAAAAGTCCTAATGGACTTGATAATTGAAATTTTTGTCTTTGAGACTTGATAATTGAAATTTTTGTCTTTGAACCATTGAAAAAAATTTCACTTTCATTCGTCCCATATATTATAATTTGTGCTGGAAAAGAGACCAGCATACAAAGGGGTCAGAAGAGTCCAACACTAACTTCACTAGGAAGGGGGCAGTAACATTACAAAGCACAATCTTCGTTGGGAAAGTGTTGAAATTTTGCTTGATTCAACTAGTTTGAGCAAATTCAATGCGACAAGAGTGACCAAAATTCAAAGGCACTGTTAAATTCCCTACCGAACGATGTATGCACAGGGATTCGTTTCTATTGGATAAGGGAACTTTTCTCTGTTGGGCTGCCCAAAGGCCACATCCCCAAGCATTTTTTTTGCTTATAAATACCCCCACCCCCTGCAGCCATTTGGTTTATAAATCACTCTGCTCCCTACCTTTTCTCCCTCCTCTTCTTCTTCATTCACCTTTTTCTTTTTTCTTTATTTTTTATTTAATATTTTTAACATTCAGCCGCCAGCTCCTCCGATGGCCGCCTCTCAACTAACACTTTTACTTTTAATCACTCATTTAATATTTTCCTGTGTGACATCCACCACCTTCACAATGATCAACAAATGCGACTACACAGTATGGCCCGGCATTCTCTCTAACGCCGACTCTCCCGCACTCTCCACCACCGGCTTCCCCCTTCAAAAGGGAGAGACCAAGACCCTCAACGCACCCGCTTCGTGGGGCGGCCGCATGTGGGCCAGAACACTCTGCTCCCAGGACTCCACCGGTAAGTTCACCTGCGTCACAGGTGATTGCGGCGGCAAGCTGGAATGCTCCGGCAGTGGTGCTGCCCCGCCCGCCACTCTTGCTGAGTTCAAGCTCGATGGCTATGGTGGCCAAGACTTCTATGATGTCAGTTTGGTCGACGGCTACAACCTCCCTGTGCTTGTCGTTCCTCAGGGTGGTGACGGACCCAATTGTACAAGCACGGGATGCGTTGTCGACTTGAACGCCGCGTGTCCTTCGGAGCTTAAGGTTATGACCGATGATGGCAGAGGAGGTGTTGCTTGCAAGAGCGCGTGTGAAGCCTTTAGACAGCCGCAGTATTGTTGTAATGGCGCGTTTAGCACTCCCGATACATGCAAGCCGTCTACTTATTCTCAGATCTTCAAAAGCGCGTGTCCTCACGCTTACAGCTATGCGTACGATGACAAATCCAGCACCTTTACATGCGGTTCGGGGCCCGACTACACCGTAACCTTCTGTCCTTCCCCCAACACCAGGTAAACCATTTTTTTCTGTTTTTTGGCGCAACTTTTACTTATGCCCAGTTTTCCGTTAGAGAGGGTAGCTTCGTCCGTTAAAAAAGTTATTGACAAGCTGTAAATACGAACGTTGGGATGCGCTTACTGTTTCCTATTGATGGCTCAGCGTTTAAAGTTGCGGCCAGACAAAGAATCTTAAATATCTAAGTTTTTTATTTTTTTTTGGGAGAAGAGTTAATGTCTAAGATTTTTTTTTCTTTTTGGTTGTGACATTTACGAGGCTCCGTTAAATAAAAAATTCGTGCAAATTAAGTCACTTGAGGTCCCCGCGTCTAAGCGTATGCCGACAGGGATACATTTCCGGGGACGCCACTCCTTAATCATGTGTTCCATCCCCTTTTGATTAAATTCGCAACAAAATTTATAGTCAAAAACCTATTATTTTCAATTTTCAACACACGGTACCATTTTTTGTTTTGTTGTTTAAAAAAAAAAAAGCGTAATATGTAGAGGGTATTTCAGTCTTTTTGAGCTAGAGGGCACTTTTCATTCAGAGAGTCTGTAGCCACCTAAAAATTAATGCACCACTTAGTTACGGGGTATGCTTTCCAGATTGGGAAACTGAATCTGAACCAAAAATACGATGACTTCCCATATTAATATTCATTATTCACGAAGCCCTATATTGTGCCTAGAGATGCGACTCTCACATGCGCCTATCTACGACAAGGTAACGGCCGGTATGGGGATCTATATGAAACCCCGATTAAAGAAGACACGTCAACGGTTACTTTTTATTCTTTAATCATTATTCTGAGACCTAACGGTTACTTTTTTGGATTTTGCAGCCAGAAATCCTCACAAGGTGAAAACAGTGGGAGCAATACGCCCAAGGCAGGGACCGTCGACAGCACAATGGTGTACGAAGGTGCTTTGGACCAAAGCAGCGCATCGCCTTCCACGTATACCTACGTGCTGGGATCGCATGGCAATGGCATTGCGGGTATAGTCAGCATCACATTCGCAGTCTGGAGGACATGGCAACTCTTTTAACTTCTTCGATATTCACTAACTTAGGATAGTGGCCGCAGGCATACTACAACCATTCAGAAAAATACATTGCCCATGCAACTTTTGGCCTGGAAACGGAGGTTGCCTTGTCCCTTCGAGTGTGGACCCTCTACCGTTTTTGATGTAATAGATCCTTCTTCGTTGCCTGGCCCATGCGCATGCCACCTTAAATGGGTCCCACAGTCTGCTGTGATGATAGGAAAGCTCACCCGTTGATAATTGATGCCTACTTTTGGGGCCATACGCCAAAAACGAAAAAGGGGAAAAAATAGGATTTATTATTTTAGAATTTAAATTTTTTTTTTTTAATATGCAATGAATTTTATATATTATTATTGGAGTAGGGGAGTAGGATTTATTATTCTTATTCATTTGTTGGTTCTTCTCCTTCTTACATGTAACCACCACTCATTGGGTATCCAATAAATGAATTTTTTTTAAAAAATATGAATCATTAACATTGTTGTCTTATATTAGCGGTCCTATTTGATATGGTATAGTATCCATCTATAAATGGATTTTGGCAAGCACATGAAAAATAATTACAAAAGAAAGATAGAGAGCGTACTAATGCAATTGGATTAATATTATTTGAAAAAAAGAAGAAGAAGCGAGTGCGTTGAAAGCGTGGATGGTGATGCTTGTGATGACTAATATACAGCTTGTAGTAGTGAACAATTGGAAAGGTGTTCCCCAATTTGCACATACCTTTTCATTAAACATCTCCTTCCTTGAGGCATATGTTGGTTGGATTTCTCTATCATTTTAGGTACATTTGTATGTTCTACAGAAGTTTTCGGGCTGCTTTCCTTTCATTTATTTATTTTTTTTTATTAAGGTGTTCCAGGTCATTACAACATTAAGGAGAAACCCACCAAATTAATATTTTAAAATTTAAATAATCATATGTTGAATATAATATTGTAAGAGAGTGATGACTTTTAACTTGTTTGAGGGTTGAAAACTTACTCTTTTTCTTTTTCTTTTTTTTTAAGTATTGATTATGAATAAATTCGGTAGGTTCATATGTGTCAACGTCCAAAGTTCGATCGAGATTGAAAATCATCAACGGGAGAGTATAATAGGCCGCCAGCCAATTAGCCATATATGCAAATGAAGTTTAATATTGTTGCAGTTTAGTGAGTAAGGCTTCACCATCATGATCCGTTAAGTCATATGCATGTAGCTCCACATAGTTTGGCACTCTGGTCCCTTTGCATCGCATACATGCATCCTGGTCCCATATACAATTCGCTTGCTAATTTACTGTAATTATTTATTTTCACTTTAAATTAGTCTTTGGGTGTGTTTGAGATTGAGATTGAGATTGAGATTGAGTAGTTGCAGCACTAAAGTATTTAATAAACACTATCTGCTGTAACTTATAAGTTATGTTAATATGATTTTTTACTTGTATAATGAAAAATTTATTATATTTTTAATAATTTTATCAAAATTACTATTTAAAATTACTATTTACTACATATTATTAATTTTTATTTTATACTTATAATTTTGTTTCACAACAATTATAATTTAAAAACTACAACATCTCAATACTAAACGGTATCTTTATTTGGACAACACGGTCTATTAATTGCAGTATGAATAAAACTAAACCTCTTATCAAAAAAAAAAAAAATAAAACTAAACCTAATGTTGACGGGAAAAACAAAATGTGAAACCGAAGTCTCGAAATCCCCTCAAACAAACGTGCACAATTCTTATATAGATATCATATATATGGACCAATAAATTATAGGTAATTAATACTCAAATTGAGGGCCAAACCTCTCTGCAACAGATTCGAGAGACAATGCTTTGCGTTTAACCGATGGATCCAAATTTCATGGTGAACAATCAGAAATTTTTGAATCCGAAAGTTAAAGCGAGCGACGAACGAATGTCAGATGTATAGTAGTTGGACCCCAAATTGAGTGGGAATTAAAGTTAAACGTACACAGTGACTATGCACGTGGACGTATGAGAGTGCAAGTGAAATTAACAAATATAGAACATCAAAAGTGGGCAATAACGTCAAGCACATATGCGTGCATGGTTCCACGTTGACAGTTGATGCTATCAGTACCAGCGTGGTCGGTCGAGCACGGGCTGCTGGAATCGCCATGTGCTAGAACATGGAGTTGCTTACGAGTTGCGCAATGCTACGTTGCGTGCTTCGGATTGGCCATTCATGACAAGCGAGTAAAAGTATTTGCTCTGGTCCCACAGCTGATGCGTCTTTATCGTTAATGCTTTGTGGCCCATTCATTAAATTTATGCGAGATGAGTAATCATACATCTTCCAAATTCTTTATATATGTATCTCAAAATTTTAAATTTTATTTAAATAATGTGTCATTTATTAATTAATAGATAATTTTTTATATAATTTTTAAGTGAATTAATTATATTATTTTATAAATTAATCGATAAATATTATATTATTTAAGATATTTTTTAGAAAAAAAATTAGAATGCAAAACACAATTAACGAGTTTTGGCAAAAAAAAAAAATTTTATTCGTTTACTATTATTATTATTATTTTAAATTTCAAGAGAGTTATCGCAAATTCTTGACAAGCAGTAACTAGGGAAAATAATTTTTCAAACTAAATTTTGACTAGAAACTAGTGTAACATTGGCCATGTTAACACAATCTTAAGTTAACCACTTGGATTTGGGCTTAGCCCAAGTAGTTAGAACCATTCCCTCACAAACGTATTATAGGGGTTTAATTTAAATTTCCTTTCTTAGAGTCTCAAAACTTGAGTGAAGGCAGTCTTTCTCCCAAAATGAGAATTTGACGTCCCTCGAATATTTGAGAGGGTAAAAATCTGAGCAGTGTTATATGAGAATTAATGTAAATTAATCTCAGTAATTGTCTGATTGTAAATATCAGTTGTTGTAAATTTCATATAATACGAATTGTAATATGAGCATTAGTCTCATGTAATTAAAAAAAAAAACACACAATATTAAGTTACAGGGAATGTATCTCCAAAATTATATTTCCTAAGTAGCAATACCCCTGTAATAGCATGCCCTATTTGGATCTCAATGCCATAGGTATGACAACAAACTATTATTACTACCCATCCAGTCAGCACTACTCAAGAGGCAGAGGTTAAAAGAAAAATTACAAAAATTTAAAAATTATAATTTAATTGAATCTTCTACCAATAAGAGATATCAATGTATGTATGTGTATATATATATATATATATATGTATATATATTAATATGAGGGAAAAAAACACCATTACCTAAATTAGAGGGGAAAAGTGAGTTTTCCTAAAATACACAGTTACCACAAAACAATAATAGAAAATTATGTATGGCCAATGGATTATGATTTAATATTGAGTTGATTTTTTGCTGAATACTAATCAATAGTTAGGATTTATTTTTACTTTATCTTTTTTATTTATGTTGCCAAACATTAATTGATTAAGTACTCGAAAAATTTTGTTTAACACTGAATTCTTATCAATAAATCTCAGGGAAAAAATTTATGCTTGGGATATACATATGTTGGCCGCCGGACATACAAATAATTTATATCATTTTTTTAAATATATAAGAATAAGTTTGGAATAGACAAATAACATCCCAAAAACATTGTTTTTACACTCGCTTAATATAAAACGGTTTTTAATTGCGTCTATTGACTCACTTCTACCCACTTTTTCATTGCTTGAAAAAGAAATCAAAAGATATTTTAATGTGTGAGCATAATTCACATCATCATTTCCATTCATTATCAAACAGAAATTTTGTTTATTGTGAAACGCATTGATCCACAGAATCAAAGAAAAAGTGGGTAGCAGTGATCTATTATGAAAATTCAAACGCACAAAATAGGTGAATGGTCAATCAAAGCGAGCTATATTTATATTTAGATTAAAAAAAAGAATAGGCATAGGCACCATGAGGAAAAAATGCTATCTTTTCATTAATTTATTATTATAATTATCATTGTAAATTTTACATTAAGACTAGTTGTGCTGATTCGGATAAGGTAACTTGACTAAGCGATACCAACTCAGTGTGATTTTTAAAATAATAGCAACCACTGTTGCTCTTGTAAAATCTAAATCTTGAAGCACATTAGCACAACTGCACAAGCGTTGCCTCTTTCACTGACCTGACCTGGACAAAGCTTATCAAAAATCACGTTAGCATCAAAGGGAAGAAAATTGAAGATAGAAGGGCAAAAGATATGGACCTTTCCTTTTGGACCTTTACACAGAGTCCATTTATTGCTTAAGTTGTGAAACCGCGATGTGATAAACAATTGCCAGCCGATTCAAAAACAACAAGTTAAAAACTCTGAACTTAAATGAATGATGGGATAAAACAATCGGAGTGTCTAAAGGCACTTTCTATTTGCAGTTTAAAGTAACTAGTGACGCGTTAGATTGAAGTAATAATCCACACCGATTTGATTAAAATTACCTATTTTTTGCGTGCCTTTTTGCTTTGATAAGTTGAAGTTATCGGATTTGACTACAGAGACATGTCATAAAACAAAGATAAAGTCAGCCAATTTCCATAAGCCATATCATGAAAATATTCTACTTTATCCGATGATCCCCCCTTTCACGATAAAATAAAGAAGCAAAATCTTAGCTTTGAAGATTGTTACTTCATTTCCATTTACTATTATCCTAGACGAGTTAGTTGAAATATGAAGAAAAGAGAGAGAGAGAGAGAGAGAGAGAGTAATAATACGCAATCAGGTTACGTGGCAGTATTTGCATCCAGGTCATGTTGTGTCCTCTTTGACCTCTTTTCCACTTTGATTCTTCCAATCTCATGCATGTTATAACAAAATGAGCTTTATCTAATTCGGAGGACAGCCATAACCTGTCTTTAAGGGGAGAAATTTTAAAATATATATGTTGTATCATGTCACCCATACAACAAGTAAATAATGTCATGACATGTGTGTATTTATTTTGTAAACTATTATGCAAGTGGTGGTTGTATTAAATTCAATTACACATGTCATACATGCATTAATTGATTGTAATACAATAGATGGATTCTAAAATTTCTCCATTAAGAGCAAGCATTTTTTTTTTGGCTTTAGCAATGTATTAATAACATCAGCTCTATATTTTGATCGTCAGTTAATTTGTGTGATGAAAATAGTTTTAAGTTAATTTAGAATCATGCGCATTATGGAGGATGTCTTAAGAGACGTGCATTGCGCTCATTCAAGAAAATCTTGTCACACTATAAGTGTTTTTATGATTCTGATAAATAGAATAGATAACTTGAGGCATGTATCAGAGCTTGATTGAATGATTACACTACAACCGTGCTGCTTAATACTTTCTATTCATTGTGAGGTCTGGGTAAATTGTCCTCAAAAGTTTTATTGCTCGCTGGTTCCCGTTTTTGAAACATTGATATATTTTGCATGGCCCATTTGCTTTCTGCTAGGACATCATGTATATCCTCTAGAATTACAAATCAGCTTGTGAAGATGAATGTAATATAATAGAGAATTAAAAGCCAAAATTTTGCTACGATACGAAGGCAATGTAAAGTTGAGAAATTAAAGTGAAAAAACAGTCACTCGATCGTTTAAAGATTTGAGGTTCTCAAATCAAAGAGAAACTAATTGTTGGCCTATTGTTGGCTGCGGACGCAAATCTTTTCGAAAAGAAAGAGAAAAGGAGAAAGTAAAAGACGAAAGTGAGGAAACAACAATTATCCACATGAGACTTTACACGACAGATAACATGTCAAAGGACATTCTAGGATGTTGAAAGAACTGTCAATATTACAAAGTCTTCCAAAAGATGAGTTGACCCCAATTTACTTTTGAGTTTCTAGCTCTTGGGCACGTCAACTATGTCATCAATAATATCATATTGATTTAAATGATCACAAGATCAAAATTCTCTCGTATTTGAGTTTTACATACCTGACCAAACTAATCCAAAAACGGGATATAAGTTTAAGATCGTTAACTATGTTAGACCAAATTATGAAAGGTCTAAAAGTCTACGAAAAATATAGGTCTAATAAAAGTTTTTCACAGAAAATGACATAGGTATGTTATTTTAAAAAATGACCTAAATACTTAATTAGAAAATATTATTATCTAAATAAAATGTCTGAAGGACAAGCCTTCAACATAACGCTAAAGGCGTGATCTACCAAAAAAAAAAGTTCTAGGTCTGAACAATGGACCTAAGTTTACTCCGTACAAATAATGACCTAATAACTAAGGCATTTGGGAAAATTTCAAAAGTAAAACGCCCTTTAAAAAATATTTCATAAAGGCAAGTCTTTGGCAAAGCATCAAAGGCATGATAATATATACAAAGAAAGACTTAAGGCCATTCTTTATAAATAATGACCTAGACATTTAGAAAATACATTGAAGTAAAATTCCCAAATGACAAGTTTTTGACAAAATGATAAAGCTGTGATTTTATAAAGAAAGACCTAGGTCTACTATTTATAAAAAGGACTAAGTCCTAGGCACTTAGAAAATGTTTATGAGTAAAATGCCCAAAAGAAAAGTTTTCAACAAAGTGTCTATAAAGAATGGCATAAGTTTATTCTTTATAGAGAATGATCTAAGTCCACTCGTTATAAAGAATGATTTCGGCACTTAGAAAATATTTCCAAGTAAAAGCTTACGAACAAATATAAATTATATAGGATGCACCTACGGACAAATAAATATTTTATGGAATGGACCTACGGGCATATTAATATTCTATGAAATGAGCCTATGGGCGAACGAACTTTCTACAGAATAGGCCTATGGGCAAATATGGATTCTACAGAATGTCCTCACAGGCAAATATACCTTCTACAGAATGCGCCTACGGCAAATAAACATTCTATAGAATGAGATCAAGGGCCAGCAAATATTATAGGGAATGTACCTACAGCCAAATAAATATTTTGAGCCTACAGACTAACAAATATTCTACGGAGTGCGCTTATGTGCAAAAGCTTTATAAAATTCGATTATAAACAAGATATTACAAAATCAATCATCTTTGAAGTAACCAACATAAGTGCCGAGTTCAAGCTCAAGTCCATTGAAATTCAAAGGCCTAAAATCAAGACGAGTGTCCAAATAAGACTTATCATGTACAAATCTTGATATATTAATAGGTGCCATCATGTGTGGGCTTTGTGGACACATGTAACAATGTCGAGAATGCCACATGTCATGATAACTCCTCCACATAATGCTTCAAGTTGCCTATATAAAGCTTCCCATATTTGAAGGTAAGAGGAAAAAGACATAAAATGAGCACAAAAACTCTACCAATATTACTCTAGATTTTATCTCTCTAGAAATTAAGTAAAAAACTAATTTGACCATTTGAGGGTTATCGTTGGCATGCCGACCCTCTTTGACAATTTTTTTTTTACAAAAAATAATTACAAGGAAATACTTGTCACAAATAGAAAATAAACCATAAAACTTTATTTAGAAGAAATTTCAAATCAAAACCAATTGCCGTACATTAAGCAAAAGTTTGCATTAACAAACTGAATGCTCAAGTTTAGCCCAACTCTTTTCTTCTTTTTTTTTTTTCCTTAAATGACGTAAAGATTCACGCGTGTAAATTGAGGAGGATTGTTGAGTTTTGTGTATATAGTCGAAGGCAAATGATTTCGTCCAAAAGATACAGCGCCAGTGTGAGAAATATTTTATGCAATTCTTGCACGTGTACATAAAGAAGATAACGTTACTTTTGAACATGCAATGTAGACATTCCACCTCGGCAGGTCTTTACGTACGTGCATATTCTGCTTTAAAAGATGATAATAATCTAAACATGCATCGTCAAGAGTCAACCGCCACTAATTTTGATTAGCACTAAATTAGTCTTAGTTTTTAACCTTAATATTTGAAATGAAATGAGAGTATGTTCAAACTTTCTTTGCAGAAACTTTTGGCCACAATCATAAGCTAATCACATGTGTGATGTGTCAATTGTTTATCGTTATCAGACTTCATTTTGATTAGCACCAAATTAGTCTTAGTTTTTAACCTAATATTTGAAATGAAGTGAGAATAAGTTCAAACTTTCTTTGCAGAAGCTTTTGGCCACAATCATAAACTAATCACATGTGTGATTGAGCTTTTGGCCACAATCTTAAACTAGATTTGAACCCAATTTTGATTTGAAATGAACTGAGAATAAGTCCAAATTAGTCTTAGTTTTTAACCTAATATTTGAAATGAAATGAGAATAAGTTCAAACTTTCTTTGCAGAAGCTTTTGGCCAAAGTCATAAACTAATCACATGTGTGATTGAGGTTCTGGCCACAATCTTAAACTAGATTTGAACCCAGAATTTAAACCTGGCGCCGAAGACCACTCGGCCTTCCTGACACTTGTATTCAAGATTGCGACATGCAATATATATTCAGAGATTGTGCCATTGCAGAATTACGCTTACGGCAGAAATCAACAAAATTTTTTATGCAAGACAAGGAACAAACTAGATTTGCAGGAATTGAAGAGAAACAAGGGATTTGATTTGTAGGGACACATGATCAAGTGCCTTCCACGGGACAGTGACGTGGATCGGCATCTCTGTTGGCTATGCCCAAATCAAAAGCAAAGTCGGTTCCTACCTTTAGCTTTAAAGTTTCCACACTTTGGTCCCATGCATGCAATACACATCGATTGACACCCCCTAAATCTTTTGACTTTACATTTTTTAAATCTCTGGAATACTCCTAGAAATCTTATAGTTTTTTTATTACTTTGATTTCACTCAAAAACTCTTTGATGTTTATATTGAAGGGTAAGGTTCATTATTTCTCCGAAGGTGATTTAATTTTTACTCAGTAAAACTTCTCTCATACCTAGAAACTCATGAACATTCCGATTTCATTTCAAAGTACATCTTTTAACAAAATTTGACCTTCACTTTTGCTATGAAAGATCTAATTATTGATGTTATTCGTATTATGGTTCAAAAAATTGTTACGATACCATTGTCTCAGCTTGAGGCCTTTTTTTACTAACTGTTATATAATTGTGTCGCGTATATAATTATCTAATGAGTCATCAACATTATTCATGATGCGATTTTATTGTAACAGTTTTTTTTTTTTTTAAATATCCTATTAACAATTTGGGCGAATGAGATAAATGAGGCACTAAGGCCCTCGATTCAGACATATCTTACACAAGATGTGATCAAGATTCTACATGATCGGCAACGGATAAAAAAGAAGTGGTTAAAGAAAGTTTCTCCAGTGATTACTTATAAAATAAAAGAAATATAGACATCTTATCGCATGGCTTATTCTCTGATATTCACAAAGTAAAACCTTTACAAAAGTAGTGATTTGGCAATTTTTTTTCCCTCGTACATAAATCTATTAATCTCACACATAAAAAGTCTTGGGTGCTCCTTAACTATTCACTGCTTATAATATATGCATGTAAATTATTATAATCGATTGAAATATACTCATGAAAAATAATAAATGAAAAAGAAGCAATCCTCTCACCCAAGGATTTCCACCCGGATTCATGATCACAGGCGTTGGGTCGGACTGTGTCTCATTTGTTGGTGAGAGTACAAATATAATAGCCTTTCATGAGTCGACATGTGCCATGCATGAAGCACGTTAATTAATATTTGACTAGCTTATTATGCCTCCACCGCCCCCACGAACCAGCTTGCCCTTATGTTAATAAATCCTTAATTGGATAAAAGTCTATTTAGTACATGTATTTTAAGATTAATATTTATTTAATCTTTATATTTTTTAAAATACCTCGAAATATCCCTGCTATTAAAGTAGTGATACCACTACCATTACTTTTTATTTCTTTTGAGTTACTTTTACAACATTACCCTTTTTATAATAATTTTTTTTGGACATTAATAAAAAAAAATTTAAATTACCAATTTAACCCTAAAAATAAAAATAAAATAATTATATTAATTTTTTTGCAAGCACCCTTTTATAATAATTTTTTTGGTTTGGACATTAATAAAAAGAATAATTAAATTACCAATTTAACCCTAAAAAATAAAAAATATTAATTTTTAATTGTCAAAAATTAAATTGTAAAAAATTGTATGCAACTACCAAGTGTGCAAATAGTGCTTGCAAAAAAATTAATATATTTCTTTTTTTACTTTTTAGGGTTAAATTGGTAATTTAATTATTTTCTTTTTATTAATTTTGAAATAAAGAAATTATTATAAAAGGGTAATATTGTAAAAATAAGCCAAAAGAAATAAAAAGTAACAGTAGGGGTAGTAATACTTTAACGGCAGGGATATTTCGAGGCACTTTAAAAAATACAGGGACTAAATAGACACTAATCTTAAAATATATGGACTAAATAAACTTTTAACCTCCTTAATTTTCTCTGCGGCTCCATCATTTCTATTTCAAAAGTCGGACCAATGATAGAGTAACACAAAATCATCAAACTTTGATCTGCAAGAAATGTTCAATGCACTTGACATCTAGGGTTTATATTCGTAAAAATCTAGAGTATTGATGGTACTTTTTGCAATATTACTGTTTACAGGCCACATAATTTATTTGATTATGTTACAAAGACTTACAAATTTTTTGTTATAATTTTCAATTTATTTGTTACACTTTTTAATTTTGTAATTTGCATTATAAGACACAAATTCGTAAATCTAACAAGAAAATTTGAGAAATGCAACAAAAAAATGTTAAGACTATTTGCAAAAATTTGTTACTAATAATAAAAAAAATTGTTACCAACATACAATAGTTATGAGATATCATTTTTCTTAATTTCTTTTTTTAATTTTTTTTAAGTATGAGATGAAATGGACATTATTTACAAATATCTTTGCAAACGTGAACTAGCTCAATTACGTGATACATATCATGAACATAATAGCATTTATAAATATATTTTGAAACTTTATTCTCTTTTGGGTTGACATGAAAACGTTGATTTTTCACACTAATAGGAATCTGATTCCATTTAGGTGTCAAGAAAATGGAAATGAAGACAGCCCCACTGATTATAAAATAAAAAAGGGTGAGATTCTTATACATATTTCATCAAACCCATTCGGTTGGTGGAATAAGTTGATGAATTAAACATATGATTGAGGTCAAATCAACATTGATCCTGTTTGAAAGAAAAATCAAATAATGAATCTTTATAATTTTGAATTAATAGATGAATTTTTTGAACCGCTTGGGCGACTGGAATAAATAATTATATTCCATAGCAAAAGCACCTGCATTTAATGATAAGTTACAAATAAGAGTAAAATTTTAAAAATTACCTTAAACACTTCAATTTTAATAAAAAAAATTATAAAACTACTCGTCATGTGAATTTTATAAAATATAATTTATTATAAGTCAATTTTTTATTAAATTGAATACTCATGTAGAACCCTCATTATAAAATAATGTAAAAACAAGAAGCCAGGAGCTCTAACAACTGTTTCGTTGGATCGCTGATATTCATACTTGACTTTGAATGTAAAAAATCTTTTTGGGTGAAAATAGGTATTAATTGCCACTACTTTATCAGATTTTACTAAAATTATTAAACAGATAGTTATGCGAATGCACTCTAAACTTTCAAAACATTATAATCATCTCGCGTCACACTCTGTCACTTGTCAAGGATGAGAGAGAGAGACTCCAGATTTTAAAAGAATTCCTGCCAAGATGACGGATCCCGCCGTAGGTGCCTCTACATGAGCTTTGAGTAACCAAATATGAACTGATGCCATGGACACTTTGACGGCGAAAGAGGCGAAAAAACCAATCCATAGAAAGATTTGGCGCTGCTCACTAAATTCTGCGGTCGAGGCTGAGTATGTGAATATCAAAATATGTAAAACAAAAGAAAAAAAAAATCTTGTATTAGCTGGTTTGAGAATGTGATTTTGAAGCTAATTATTGATACCACTAAATCTAATTTAATTCTATATTATATCTAAAAAATAATAGATTATAATTAATTATAAATTCAAATTTAAAAAACGCGAACCGACTATATAAAAAGACTTTATAATTTACGGATAGATCAGAAAGATAACTGTTAGGTTTTGTTATTTTTAATTTATAGTTGAACCAAAAATAATTTCTCATAATCCTTTAACTATTTAAAATAATAATTGAATTATATAAAATAATTGATTTTTAATTGATGTAAATTACAGATAATGTAACTTAATAAAATCGGAGAGAACTTTATCTTAAAATGTTCTAGTAAAAAACAAGATGATATGAATAAGAGCTAGGGGCGGTGGTGCCATCTCTTAGAACATTTTGGTCACGTCTCTTACATTACTTTTTGACTCCTAAGTGAATTACGGGGCTTACTTTTGTCATCATAGGACATTGGTTTTGACACTACAACAAAAACAACAGCAGTAGATTTTATTCTAAATAACTTGAAAAATATATCATAAAAAGAAACACATCAGCTGACATAATTTTATTAACAAACAAATCCCCTTTAATAGTTTGGTTAATGATATAGCTTTATATAGGTGCGGTGCTCACTAGCATCTCCATCAAGTCAAGAATCTCTCTTCTCTTCCTCCTCTTCTTAAACACAACACAGTGCATGAAGCCTCACAGCCTCTTTTTCATTATTAGATAGAGAAAATATAACAAAACTAGCACCATCAACAAATTGAAGAACAAAACCCTGCCCCCTGCATGCACATATATATATCAATACACAATACTCACACAGTTGATACCTTCTTAATTCGTCCAAATGGATCTAATTTTCTCTCATTCTCCTTCCTCGTACATCGCTCTCATTTTGCTGTTATTCTGCAAAGGTAATATGATTGCTTTCATTAGCTTCATAGCATTGCGTGCATTTTTTATCATTCATATAGTACAATGGAGCTTCATAACATTTACAACAAGGTTGCTTTTTTTCCCCAAAAAAAAAAAAAAAAAAAAAAAAAAAAGGATTATCAGGTGCTACATTCACACTGGTTAACAGATGCAGCTACGCAGTATGGCCAGGGATTCTTGGCAATGCAAAATTAGATAGCACCGGCTTTGAATTGACACCTGGAAGTTCCCGTTCGGTACAAGTTCCGCCAACGTGGTCCGGCAGATTCTGGGGCCGAACCGGTTGTGCATTTGACCCCACTACCGGTCAAGGAAGTTGCACAACCGGTGACTGTGGCTCTAATCAAATAGAATGCAATGGTTTAACTGCAAAGCCACCGGCTACTTTGGCCGAATTTACAACCGGGTCCGGTACCCAGGACTTTTATGACGTCAGCTTAGTTGATGGTTACAATTTGCCTATGATTGTCGAACCAAATGGCGGGTCGGGTACTTGTTTATCAACGGGTTGCGTAACGGATTTGAACCAACGTTGCCCGGCTGAGTTACGGGATCAGTCCGGAGAGGGGTGTAAGAGTGCGTGTGAAGCCTTTGGGAATCCTGAATACTGTTGCAGTGGCGCGTATGCTACACCGTCCACTTGTAAGCCGTCCGTTTATTCGGAAATGTTTAAATCCGCGTGTCCGAGATCATACAGCTACGCATACGATGATGCGACGAGTACATTTACTTGTACGGGAGCTGGTTATACAATTACATTCTGCCCTTCAGTAACAAGGTAAGTATTAAATATTAATTGTTAGAAAATTATTTTTAGTAGTGTTATTTAATTCACCCAGCCACCTGCATTCACTTTATTCTGTTTCTTTTCCGTCTTCTTTTTCTTATTGATTTTTTTTTTATATATATTGAGATTCGTATAGGATCTGTAAAATGTTCTCTTCTTTTTTAAGTATCCGAATTTCTTTTCGTGCTACTTTTTCTTGCCATTTTTTTTTTCCTTTAGTAATCCACAAGCTAAGGACAAATTGCCCGATCGATTAAATGTTGTTGCGTACAGCCAAGAAATTGATTGCTAGCTACACCATTAGACATAATGTGCAAATCATGAAGATATTTCACTGAAAGATATAGTAAGATGATATGTGCATGTAATAAGATGATACGTATATAATCATAACTCAGTGGTGATGTTAGCATGTTTTAAAATGAAAATTACATATAACTATGTGATGGTGTGTATGTGTGTGTGTATATATATATATAGTCTTAAACTTGCAGTTTAAAATATACAAACATCGCAATTAGAGAAACATTTAAACATGTGTGTATGCTTTTTAATTTCAACTTAACTGGTTTGCCATAATGGCCAGTGATATTACTTGTATTCTGCTTCATTCTTATTTTACAATTTTGTATTAATCTTTTCTTTTATTAACTTTTACTCAGTCAAAAATCTGCAAGAGATGCATCTCCAACAACGCCAACCGCAACAGGGTCAAGTGAGCAGCAGCCAGTGGAGGAAAACAGTTCATGGTTACCAAATTTTTTTACAGGAGATTCGTCTAGAATCCTTTCTCATTCGATTTTGCGGACAATGTTAATTGCTTCAGCAGTTTGCTTGATTTTTTTATGAACGCTCGCTATTACCAAGCGTAAAGCTTAATTGGGTTTTATTATTTTGCTTTGTTGGGAGAGCTCAGCTAACCTACATAGGATCGGATTGTAAGAAACCCAATTTTCTAGGCCACTTGTATAGAATTAGCCATTTCAGAAAATAACATATCTTCCCAGCTTATTAATTCCTACTAATTGCGAGGATGTGTACTTTAAAGCAAACAATAAAAAGAAAGAGCTTTCGGAGATGGAATGTCATTATTTGAATAATCAATCTTTAGATGGCATTTGAAAAAGTGATTGCTTTCCTTTGAATCTGAGTAATATGGTTGGTCTGCATCGACCAAAAGAAACCCACTTTGCTGGGCTCGCAAGCATGCCTTTCTTGCGAGGAGTACAATTATGGTGTCTACGTTCTACATTAAAGGATCATGTCTCCATCATTATGTTTGATTGAATTTCTTTCACAAGCAACCCTTTTTTTTTTTTAGTGATCCACTGGTCCGATAATGGATAATATTAGGATTTTTTTTATATTAAGGTATTGTGATTTTTAAGTTACACAGATAGATAATTATAAAATATATAATAAATATGATTTTTAAATAACAGTCTTAATATAAATAATAAAAATATATACAAATATAAGATAAAATTAATTTAATTTTCAAATGACAGCAACAAATATTTAGCAAATATATTAATATACATACCCAACCACAAGACCAAATAGACTTAAGTATAATGAACGTTCAGCAAGTTTCAATAATTTTTTCAGAAGACGAGAAGAATTATTCGCCTTCTAAGCAGGCAAGAAATTCTTGTTACAATTAGGCAACGTTGTTTTATTTCTGCCATCAATCTTGTTCGCCGAATGGAGGCATTGGAATTCGATATTCCAATACATGAATATATTCTCAAACGGGATAGACTGTCGACTTTACATTCATTTAATTAAATTTTATCGTAAGTGCATTAATTTCAAATTTGATTAATCATACAGATAATTAATTAATTATGATATAAGGACATCCAGTTGAAAATTGGAAATGTTGATTGAACAGTTTGGTCCGGGGATTTGTGCTCAGAAAGCAACAGAATCCTAACAAAGCAATGGCTATGAGCCATTGACATTTACCCCCACTGCAGCATAAAAATAAAAAAGCGATGGTTGATTTATGTGAATGGGGCGGAACGAAGTCGGTGTAGGTTCGATATCCCTATGGAGGTCACAGTATTTATTTATGTGGTTTATTTCTAAACGAAAAAGGTGAAGGCCGTCAAAACAAAATCAAAGCTTTGACGTCACCTTGAGATAAGAAGAATTTAGCTGGGAATACGACTGGCAATAAAGACGGTGCAATTGGCAAAGTTGTCCGACTTGTCGACACCAAGATTGGTTACCAATTACATTATTAAAAAAAAATGATTAGTTACTTATGATATATGATGGTAATCTCAAGATATCTTCAGGGAATAAATAATCCTCTTTTTTTTTTTTTTTTTAGCTAGTTTGGGATCATGCTAATTGATAAAATAAGTTGTTTTTATTATACAAATAAAACAAATAATTGATTAGAAAAACATCTTAGTGTCTGGTTAACTGTGTTATTGTGGTTGTTGTGAGTTTAAAAAATAAAATGCATACGTTGATAAATTTTATTACGAAAGTGTTGTTTTATTATATAATAATTAAAATAGACATATGTTTAAATTCCCTTTTATTTTTTAGAGTATGTTTAATAAATTGTATGGACATGCCTTTTTCTTTTTAAATTACATAAAATTACATTAAGTAAAAAAAACTCAATTAAATAATGAATTTCATAATTTATTAAATAAAACGTGATAAAAATCCATAATAATACATAATCCAAATAAAATAAGAAGTAGTATGCATCATATTCACATCAAACTTGTTACAATAATAATCCTAAAAATTTTCATTATTTTGATCTAGAGCTATTAGTATTGTAATATTCTTTTTTAATGTCATTGTCTTTTTCTATTCTTTCATGAAAGATTGAATTTAAATGTCATTAGGATCATTTTCAATGTTGTAAAAACATAGATCATGTTGTGCATACCTCCTAATATAATTGTGCAATTTCATGATTGCGATGATATAATTAGTATTAGTGTAATTTGATTGGTGGCGGTAATATGATATCTAATAGTTCATATGTTAAAGCTTGCAGAAAAAAAGACGTAGTCGTTTTTTTGTTAAAATACTAAGATTATAATAGGAACTTTAGAAATGTGTAGTTTCTTATTTAATAAGCTACTTATTAAAAAAAAAACGGTTACCTGCTTTTAAAAAGTAGTATCAAAATAGAAAAAATTATTAAATAAATTATTTTTACAAATTTAACCAAAGAATATTTATGTCAAAAAAATATGAAATAAAAAGCATATTAAGTTTCAACATTAATCCCAAATGGGATCTTGGGGAATTACTGAATGTTCAAAAGTGATTTTGAAAAGCTAAAATCTAACATTGGTTTTTATTAATTTTTTTCACAAATCACTTTTGGCAAAATCACCTCATCCCAAAGTAGATTTTAAAAAGTAAGAACAAAGTTATTTTAATAATCACTTTTAATTTAACACAATTCGATACATATCATAATATATATTATAAAAATCTAAAATTATCTTTATTTATTAATAAATAAAAATCATTAACTTTAAAGAGATTATTATTATTATTATTATTATAAAAAATAAAAATAATAATAATAATATAAAATATTTATTTTAACTATCAATTATTATAATTTTATTTGATCAGTTATTTACACTATTATAACAATTTAACAATAAGATTACCAAACGTTAATTTAATTTTTTCACATAATTTTTTTCACAGCTAATTAAAATTCTAACATTACTAAAATGACCCTTAGCTTGCACGATTTTCAATCGAAGTGAAAACAATGGTCAATGAGTCTTTTGTCTATTGACCTCTCTTTGCTCCCTAGTATTCTATATGTACTATTTAACCAGATTAAGGCCGTTCTCTATTGCAGAAATTTGATATTCCACCGAATTATGGTACCTTTCGATCAGCAGAAGTTAAGAATTTGTTCATCCAAGTTGTGCCATTGGGCTAGATGTTCATTGGTGGTCTGGCGCCCCTAACTTAGACAGCGATGAGAGCACCGGCTCTTCCTCTCCGGTTCAATAAATCCTATATTGTGTTTTCAGTACCCGTAAGGCCAGATGCCCAAAGACTTGAGGGCCAATAATCATCTATTATAAAGCAAGGAGGAATTGACAAGCCCATTGATATAAGAGAACTACACAAACAGTCAATCTGACATCCTGACTCATCCATAGTTGATAGTGTTAAAAGACAAAATTCCCGGTGATTATGGTTACATTGAATCTAAGATCTAAAACGTTTTTTCACCAAAGTTTCCAAAACTTGAAATGAACGCACTATGCAGTGTTTATGTTTTCCTAAGAAACTGGAATGTTGTTGCTCATGCTTTTATTAGGCAATCTACAACTCATCCTTGCCAGAATACTCTGTATCCTCGTCCTCTTTGGCAGCCGAAGCTTCTTTCATTTCAGTTTCAGCATCAGTCTCTTCTATATCATCTTCCTCCTCAACAGCTGCATCAGGGCTAATGTTAAGGCTAGATTTCACCGTGCTGTAAATACGGGAGGCAAAATCCTTGGGATCATTGAGCGAAAAGCCACTCTCCATGAGTGCTGTCTGGTAAATGAGTTGTGCTGTTTGCTTGACACCCGCATCCTAAAAGTAAACCAATCAGTAGTTAGAACAGAAGCTGGAGAAATCTTGCATTGATGGACTGACAAATCTTCAAACTGGTGTACATTGAATTAGAATTACTGAAATCATCTTTTCCAGTTAAGAGAAAATTAGAAAAAGAATTCTACCTCAGGGTCCTTGATGACTCTCTCCCGGAGCTCTTTGATGATTGGATGCCTTGGATTGATTTCAAGCACCCTCTTGCCCCGCATATATGCTTGCTTGCTAGCATCTGAGAGAGTCTGAGACTGCATGATCCTCTCCATATTCGCACTCCAACCATACTTTGACGTCACAACTACGCAAGGGGTGTTATCCAAGCGGTTGCTTACTTTCACATCATCCACGTTCTCGCTGGCAAGAGCACCCTTCCACCATTTCGTGAGCTCCTTGAATGACTCCTTAAGTTCCTTATCTTTAGTGTCTTTACCAAGTTTAAGACCCTCTTTGGATACATTTTGGAACTTTTTGTCTTCATAATCCATCAGGTATTGCATCAGGTATTCATCAACTGGATCAGTGAAGAAAATCACCTGGCAACAAAGCAACGTATAAAGATAAAGGCTGAGAAGAAAAAGAACTACAAAATAATTATAAAGACTAACTGATCTGTTCTTGCATAAGTAAACAGCCAGATCATTCCCATTACCTCATAGTTCTTCTTCTTAAGTCTCTCAAGGAATGGAGACTTTTCCAACTGTTCCTTGTTGGCGCCTGTAATGTAAAAGATGTCCTTTTGTCCAGCTTTCATTCTTGAAATGTATTGGTCCAGACTAGTCAATTTCCCATCCGACTTTGTGCTATAAGAGAGTACAGACACCATGGGAGAAAGAAGCTGAGACAAAAGGCAAACTAATCCTTGAAAAATAAAAATATTCATATGATAGATTCAACGAATAAAACAAGTACCTCTCAAATCTGAGAAGTTTTGCCAATCTGTTTCTATTAGCTGCATCTTCAATGATACCAAGTTTAATTGACTTGCCAAACTCATTCCAGAATTTGGTATATTGACCTTTTTTGTCATCATCATCACTGGATTTTTCAACATCTGCACCATCATCAAGTTTCAGCATCAATGAGTTTCCAGTAATCAATTTGAAATAGAAGAGAATGGGAACATCAAAAGAGAAAACACAAAAGAACTTATTTTGTTTTAGAGAAAGCTAGTTAGCCAGAATGGCCAGGCTGCAATGAACAACAAATTGACGGAACACTGGCAAGAATTTGGGCTGATACATCACTTTTTATTTATCTCACAAGAAAACTACAAAAGAAGCTCTAAGAGTAGCTGGAGAAAATTTAAGTTAATTGAAGCACACCTTTCTTGTCTTTGCCAGTAGACTCATCAGGATCCTCCTCAGCAATTTTACGGATCATGTCAAGGGCCTTTCGGATGAGTTTCTTCTTGATAGTTTTCAAGCTGCTGTGCTGTTGAAGCATTTCTCTTGAAACATTGAGTGGTAATGTGTCAGAATCAACAAGACCCTGCACCAATTTGAAAAAATCACGACACTGGTTTCACCTTATTTCAGGAAAACCCAATTACAAGAACTTATCAAAGACCTACATACCTTCAAAAAGTTGAGATATTTGGGCAAAAGCTCATCAAATTCATCTGAGATGAAGACCCTTCTAACATACAACTTCAAGTTGGCCTTATTGGTGTTATAATAACTCTCATAAAGATCATGAGGAGCCTTTGGAGGCACAAACAAAACAGCCTTAAACTCAACATCGCCTTCAGCATTGAAGTGACTCCATGCTAAGGGCTTCTCATCACTAAAATCCTGAAAGGAAACAATGTGCAAATGATTAAAACAACAGTTATCTTGTGGATACTAATTTACCTATCCAAATTCTGAAAGCTATGCAAGTATGCCAACTATTCGAGATGGAAGAGTACCTTTACTAAAGAGTGATAGAATTTGGCGTACTCTTCCTCTGTCACTTCCTTTGGATTCCGCAGCCATATAGCCTTTACATCGTTCAAGAGCTCCCACTCATAAGTAGTTTCCTTCACTGTCTTGGTCTTCGGCTTTTTCTCAGAATCTTCATCTTCATCTTCACTTTCACTTTCACTTTTTTCTGTTTCTTCTTCTTTTTCAGCTGTTTGTAACAGTGGAGAACATAGAATAAAGTGAAAAAAAAAAACCGCAAATGAGTCATCCAAAATTTAAAATGGCATCATGATATCCTAATCCAAAATTTGAACAGTCTGAAATGTTAAATGTACCTTTCTCCTCTTCATCACTTGAGTCATCCTCGTCAGCAGGAGCATCCACATCAACCTCTTTGCTGGCCCAGATATAGATGGGGAAGTTGATAAATTCAGAATATTTCTTCACCAACTCCTGTGGACAAAATAAATTATAAAAAATTAATCTCCACAAACAGAATTCATCATAAACAGAATACCAAACATTAAATTCTTGTAGTTTATGTCAAGATTTCAGTGCTGTTTGATCTGTAAACCAAATGCACAAGATAAACTTGTATGGACAAATCATGATGAACAACAGACCTTCAACTTGCTCTCTTCCAAGTACTCCCCAGCTTCATCTCTGAGGTGCAATCTAATCTCGGTTCCGCGTCCCAGTGGCTCATTCCATGTGTCCTCAGAAATTGCAAATGCTCCATCAGCCTTTGATTCCCATACATACCTAAGTGGCAAACAATTACCATCATTAGATATTTACACAAATTGAAAGCCAAATTTAACTATTCATGTGCAAAAAGACTTACTGTTTGTCATCATTATGTTTGCTAATTACTTCAACATAGTCAGCAACAAGATATACAGAGTAAAACCCAACACCAAATTGCCCAATAAGATTGAGATCACCGCTAGTCTGCATTTTCTCAACAAATGCTGCAAGAAAGACAATAATTCTAATTAATATTGCTCAACACTAACAGGATTGGATAAGGCCTTAACACAATATAAGTACCTGATGTTCCAGATTTTGCGATGGTTCCCAAGTTCTTGATTAAATCCTCCTTCGTCATACCAATACCTCTGTCACGAATTGAAAGAATTTTCTTCTCTTTGTCTAGCTTAATCTGCATTCGATCACAAACCAAACTAAGTAAATTATGCTATATCCATTGATAAACTTAATTATTCAATTATAAAAGACATTATTTATTATTTAATAACCATTATTCCATTAATGCAACTTAGCTAAAAGTTTCTCCACATGAATTGAGCACAAACCTGGATCTCCAGCTTAGTGTTGTCTCCTTCTCCCAAGACCTCTTTGTCAGTCAAAGAGAGGAATCTAATCTTGTCGAGTGCCTGAATTTCAACCGAAATGAATAAATAAATTCAAATCTCTGCATAAACAACTAAAATTTTGAGAAGCTTATTATAGAAAGAAGTGCGTACATCAGAAGCATTGGAAATCAACTCTCTGAGGAAAATATCTTTGTTGCTGTAAAGAGAATTGATGATGATATCCATGAGCCGAGACACCTCAGCTTGGAATTCAAATTTCTCCGCATTATTACGAAGTGACCTCTTCGAGATCGACTCCGCTTCCCTAAAACCAAAATAGAATCATACATTTTATTACAAAATTAGGGGAAAAAATGCTAGTACGACAATCATCGTAAAGCAAGCATGATTGACAACACTAACCTCTTTGCCACGTCAGAATCTGTCGACAAACCATTTGGTACGGCTCCGAGTTTCTCCTCGACCTTAGGAGGATCCACTAGCTTATCAGATTCATCCTCTGCTTTTGCCTGTGTATTTCGGCCTGAAAAATCACAGATCCGACATCGTATAAGTCCGTTAACAATGCAGCAGGCGCAGTAAATAATTAGAGACAACATATCACTAGCTTACCTTGATCTGGAATAAGAGCGACAAGCAAAAGGAGAAGCAAGATGGAAGGGATCGTCCACTTCCTCATTGTTAACTTTGAAATTAGTATAGTTCTAGTAGCTTCGATCAGTTGAAAATGATCAAATTATTGCCAATTGATCTGCTCGCTTTGCCGTTTGATGATTATATAGCGCAGGTGCTAAGACGAGACTGCAGATCTCACGAGACTGAACTCCTTCGAGCTAAACTGTTTGGATTGGCGTTTCTCTTGCCAGCATGGATAATCGGACGGGTTGCGCTTGAAGATTGATACGTGGCGGCGATTCATTGGTCTTGCTTTGTTTCATTGACGTGGAGAATTGTAAGGCTGTTGCGCGGCCCCACGAGACGACTCTAAACCGGAGTCAACTTGACCGAACTAGTGAGCCGATTATTGGAGAGACGGATGATCTAACGACTGAGATTTATTTTTGAGACGTGGCAGAATATTAATCCATTTTTATTTTTAACTTCGCACAAATATAGCAAGACTTCTAGATAATTCTACTGGCCTGTTTGGATCACAGGATATCCAAATTCGAAGCAGCGACGGCGACTTAGATAAACCAGATTTGGGCCCAATAGAGCCTATTTTAAGTTGTGAGAGATCTACCAATAGAACTTTGGCTCACTAGAAGAAATATTATACTTACAATGTTGAGTGTAGGAATTTGAGTCTCTATAAAAGTATTATGAGAATAATTTCAATCCTCCTTCAATTATCAAATAATTGAGTAGAGTCAATCTATCTCTCACGAAATGTGAGTGTAGTGGATATTTTTCAAATATTTGAGAGAGTTTAAAGAATTTAGACAGTCTTTACATAGATTATTCTTTTAACAAATTTTTTACATCAAGTCATTTCATAATTTATATTTATATTTTAATTTTAATAAAAAAATTTGATAAAATTACAAAAGTTTAAAGTTCTCCATGGAGAAGATTTTAGGATTTGTATATATTTTATGAATGAAAATTTTAAAAGTACTTTTTTTTATAGTAGATTTTATGGAAATATGATTAATTTTATTATATGAAATTTGTATTTTATAAATTAAATTTGGAGTATTAGGAAATTTTATAATAAGGATTAGACATCCTAAATTTCTTATCCCAAATTTGATCTCAATTTATGTGTCATTAATTAAGTAGTTTTTTTTTGTAAGATTTAAGTGGATTGATTGCATTATCTTACCAATCAATTGATAAATGATATATCATTTGGAATAATTTGTTGAATTAAAAAGTTGGGATGCATAACGCTACTCATAAGGATTTTGGAGGGATTTAAAAGCTTTGCTCTTTCTCTGGTTGTTCACCCAGACAAAATGCTAAACTTACTCACTTTAGATACTCAATTAGGATATTTAATGATGCAGCATTTTATATATTATCTATTGAGTGGATTATAAAAATAATAGGTTAATAATTATAATAAAATTAATTAATATCAAACAAATGACATTAAATGATTGATGACATATCAGTGAGTAATCTAATTATGTATCCAAACTTAGTAAAAATCACATTATTGTCCAAATAAACTAATATCTATAATATAGGAACTCTATTTGCGTTTAAATAGCCAATGGCCCAACTTTATAACGAATTAAAAACGCAATTAGTTAGTATGTTGTCCAAATGATCTCTAAGCAGGTGGTCGTTCCTAACGTGTTCTATACCTTAGTTAGTGCTGTCCATGATCTATTAAGCAGAAATTGGCAAACTACTATCACCCACATCTATCATAAAGCAAACTCAGCTGCGGACTTCATGACTAATATGGCTCATTCTGTTCTTCTTGGCGTACATGTTTTTTCTAACCTTCCTATGAATATCTATTCTATTATTTCGCAAGACATGTTTGGGGTTATTCAACCCCGTTTTGTTCCTGTTTAGCTCGTTTTAACGAGCCCCTTCTAATCAAAAAAAAAAAAAACGCAGTTAGAAGTAATTAATTTTAAATTACCACATTGAAGTATCAAAATTGTTGATAAAAGTAAAATCTTTTTCTTTTTTTTCCATGGTTCCCCTGCGAATCGCTATCAGTCACTGAATAGGAGGTGAGCTTCCTCGTCTTGCTATTACAGAAAGGCCAAAGTCTCTTGATGAATCGTGCTAATGGGGATGGGGCTGCTTTCCAAGTCTTCGCAGAATGTGACTGCCGTGTATCCCACTCCTAAGTCGTAAGACTTGCATGACTTTGAACGGCGACTGGTATATCATGTGAAAATAAACTGATGGGCTGTTTAGATTGGTAGTTTACATATATGTCATTTATTTGTTCGGCCCTGGACAGTGATTTGCCATTGAGCATGTTCAGTTTAGTTGTGCAACTAAGATTAGAAACAAGTCCTGTTAAATTGGGATCAAAGACTTGAGCTAAGTAACGTCCACGCACCAGTTAAACGTGAATTAATTATCTTAAATATTGTTGATTTAAGCGTTCGTTTTAAATCCATTGAACTTGCCAGACCTCTGTAAGATGCATGCGACTAGATTATCAGAGTTCATGGCCTTTCAATAAACTCCTGACAGCATCTGAGATTGGTAAAAGAATTCCTTTGAATTGCTGCTAATCACCTTTTAGAGACCTCGAATCTTGGCTAACTTTACTGCATTTTGAGGAAGACCCAAATTTTGTTTGAGAATTTTTTTTTTAATTACAATTACAATACATACTCTGGTATTTTACAATTAAAAAATTTATTAAGCTGCAACATAAATTACTACTCATATTTTAACAAATAATCTACTCACATTTTAAAGAGAATACTATTCTTATATTAAAAAAAAATGAAATGTCTGCTATTATAAAGACTCGAATTCACATTTTTTTTTCTTTTTATTGAAATGGGGAGTTGTTTACTATTATGCTATTGAGAGTAGAGCCCAATGGTGAGAGAAGTTTGATTCTACGTTTCTACTGCAATGGAGCCCAATGGTTAGCGCGCATCCCGTAACATGATTAGCCTTAAACCAGTTTTGATTATGTGTCAGTCACCAAATTGAATGCCAAAAATAATTGTGTCTCCTTCATTTGGTAGCAGCATTTGATGGCGCACTATGGTTAGCAGTCATACTCACAAAATCACAATCACCGAGCAATTTCATAATTATATGCACAGAGTGAGGGTTGAGGGGAACGGAAAAAAAAAACAAAAAACAAACTTGACGCAACAACAAATCTTTTGGGATTGGGTCATATCTCAATTTCACAGCCATTGATACGTGGCGCGAAGCACAACCGTCCATCAGAAAGACCAGATCACATTTATCTTAGACCTGATTTCTTTTTTTTTTTTTTTGAGAAGAGACCTGATTTTAGAAATACTAAAACGTTAAAAGGAGAGAATCGTCGTATGTTTGTTAGTATTGTTACATGTAGGTGACACGAAGACGACGTCGTACAGAGACTGGCAAGTACAAAGCATATGAAGTAATAGAGCCACGTAGAAGGTTCACAAAGCACATGATGCACGTGGCATAATCTCTTTGGATTGTCAAAAAATCGGCGGGTATATGACAAGAAACAGTACCTTCCACTTTTCCTTGAAAAGAAACCAAAAACGAAGATAAGCTCAACAAAACCAGAGAGACTCCGTTTTCGTAATTTCCACTCCATAATAATTATTAAATCCACCTCGACTCACCCAAGACAAACTTATTTATTAATTAAATCCCTCCAGATATGCATTGCAATTTGCCTTGCACACTCACTCTCTTTTGCTTCGCTATTCAATTAATTCGCCTTTCTTTGAATATCCCAATTATCCTTTCCACAAAGACAAAATCCCAGCCGCCGGCACGATCAATTGGGCAAATATGGTGCTATCTGATGCCGTGATTGGGAATCTGACGACGATCTACGTAGCAGTAATAGCGGGAATCAAGGCGTATGGGTTGGTGACTGGACGGAGCTTCAGCAGCGCGATTGTGCTAATTTTATCAACGACAGTAGTGGGTCTCATCTTGATTGGAACGCTGACGTGGGACGTGTCTCAAAAGGCCGTGTATGCAATTTCGCGCGATCATCACGTTCACAACCACGAGATGTGCAAGGGTGGCATTTGCTGGCACGGTGTGGCCGTACGGTCTCCAGCTTCTCAGGTCCGGTTCAGGCTACCTCAGCAAGTTCCATACGGTGCCTTATAAAGTCTTATATATTTAGATATGTTAATTAATTAAAACTGTTTCGTGGTTGCTGCTGGTGGTGGTTGGAGAAGCGAGGTGTTTTTTTTTTTTTTTAATATAAATTTTGTGAGAGGAATAATGTATGATAAAATAGTGTAAAATGAAAAAAATGGAATAATTTTGTGAACAAATTCATAAAATATGCCCGTGACCATTTGGCTGAGCGCATGACCACTTTTGTGCAACCGTCCATTTTTCGTTAAATTATTATTATCATTATTATTAACAATAATTTTGAATAATAGTAATCACAATTACTTAAATATAAAATAATTATTACAATAATGGCCAATTAAATTTTTTTAGTAATTTATAATAATCTAACTTATTCTTGTTTTTATTAAAAGATAAGTAAATATATTAATGACAATAGAGTTTATTATGATTATAATTCATGCAATTAAAATAAATAATTGATTCTTATTTTTATTCTCTATTTTAATTCTAGTTAATTTTGATTTTAATTTATTCTAATTATTGATTAGTTGTAAAATTAAAAAGAAAGTCAATCTCTTTTCCAAAATCTTAAATTTTTTTTTTAAAAAAAAAGTGCATCAAAATCTGTGAAATACAGTAGCATCAGAGCTTTTGGATGCAAACGTTCAATTTTGCAAATTCAGCCGCTAATAACTAAAATGTTTGATACGATTAAAACATGCTACTTGATCGATGTCTCATAAAGTCTTTTAAAGTTTGTACCGAACCATTTTTGACCTTTATTAGCAATGCTTCCGTATGTAGATGATAATAATCATCAAATCAATGTGAATGTTTATTTTTATTAATGTACGCATGAACATCCACAAGCCTACGGCCTACCCAAACAAGCTAAATCAATTCCATGCTCATAACACAAATCATGTTATCCAGTGGTAATTCACGTACCTCAACGATATGGAGAGTGTATTTATTGGATTCAAGCCCTATAGGCTTAATTTCTCTAAATTTTGTAGTGGTTGATGTCAGATTGTATGTATTTACGGGATGCAACATTCTTTTTTTTAAATTCATAACTGATGCTTAACACGCTTCCAACTAAACTAGAAGCCAGCTTAAGACTTCGATCCAAGCCTAAGTTTTGCAAGTCCTTTTAAATCAAAAGTGAAATATGAATTTCACTAGAATAAAGTGGTTGAATGTCGATGTGTTTGTCATAGCGGTAAAATTATTATTTCACCTTTATAGCAAAAATCAACGTCATTTAAAAGCGGTAGAAAGAGGGAAAAAAAGGTAAAAATATTCTAGATTATTTTGTTTAACTTATTATCTAATGTCTAAATTGCAAAGAAAATTTGAAATAATTTAATTTTTTCATTTAATTAGGGTAAAATAGTAATTTTACATTAACGAGGGTAAAATATTAATATTTTGTTAACTTCTCTCACGGAGTTTAAGCGGCAATGGAAAAATGATATATTTTGTAACTTCATGTGGAAATCAGCTAAAAAAAAAAGATATGTGTATTTTTAAAAAAAATCTGAAAAATAAGTGGTCGGTGGATAATTGTCATATTTTATATACCCACAGGAAGAAAGAATAATAGTCATGGGTTTGTGACGGTGATTACAATAATCGAAAATCTTAGAAGAGCATGAGTATATATATATTTTTTATTTCTTAGTATATAATAACTAATCAATAAAGTTATACTTAGCTTGAGAGGCAAAGTTTGTATCAAAATAGACGTGATTATATCGGACATTATTAAAAATTATTATGTACCGTGTGATTATTTATTTAATTGTCCTTTTTTTTAGGTGGTGTAAGAGAACCATTTTTTTTTTTTTTTTTTTTGCTGCTGAATGATAACTAGTGTACGTTATACTAATCAAATGCATATTTTATATCCAAAATTTACTATTATACAATTACTCATAGCCAATGGATCAATGAAATAGACTATTCATGGATATCTTACACTTATAGGTCTTAAAAAAGTTGTAACACGATTTTGTATCAAAAAATTTGGTGTGACATATCAAAGAATTTCTTATATATTTGTACTAATTTCTTAAAAGGACTACAAGAATGTTTTGTAATTAGGGATGAGAGCAGGTTGGGTAGTGTCTGGGAATGCTAAAACTCATACTCATACTTATTTGGTAGAGGATATCCTATCACAGGCCCTGACTTATTATAGGATTTTGAATGCATATGGTTGTACGGGTCGGAGATTTTCTGATAAAGATTGTAAATACTTAGGTGGCATTTTTATCGGAAATTTGATTAGATCTAAATTTATTTGACGTTTAAATATGACTAAATGGAAATGTTTGAATGATATATTTATTTTTCTTTTTCAATATCTAAGCAGAAAATTTTAAAAACTAGTAGTTGATAAAAATATCCTTTTAAGTAGTGCATATATTAGGTTTTCACAATTTAAAAATTTTATAAGTTGATTAGTTTGATAGCATTACAAAAAATAAATACTATCACGTTGACTTTAATTTAATGTTGTAATAAAAAATGTAATTATAAACACCAACTTTCATCAAAAGGTCAACATTGTTGTTTTAGTTTTCATCAATCACAATGGACATAATTTAATTTGTTCAATATTTTAGTTTAGTTAATGTTACAATGTGAATAAAAATTTAAAGCAATTGAAAAAAAATCAAAGATAATACAAAAACTATTAGATTTATATACAATATAAAAAATACATGAACTGTTAAGAGTATTTTTGAAATTTGACATTAAAATTTTCCATCTAGATTTTAGATTTTAGCCTTCATATAAAAGTTGACTTTTTTCTATTTTTTCTGTTTAGATAAATTTATTTGACAATAAATGATAAATTAAGAAAACAAACAACCTAAAATAAGCAAATGCTTAAAAAAATTAAATTTAGATTTTAGACTAAAAAACAAACAACACTTTTTTTCTCTTCCCTATCCCCTATATCACTTTTTATTTTTTAACATTGATATATTTTAAAAAAAGGATACCTTAATTGTTTAGCTCTATATGAACATACAACACTTTATTCTAAAATATTTTTAAAAAATTCATTTTTAACTTTAGATAAACACTAATTATAATTTGATGTTTATTAAGTTTAATTTTAATCAATTTATTATTCAATATTTGGATAAAAAATAAAAGTCTCAACTTTAGCATTTCCTTATCTATCCTTCGCTGCTTTTAACTAATCCTAATTTAAACATTTTTTTTTGTTATCATTTATTTTCAATTATAACAATATTTTAGATGATTTAGTAAATGTCTAGTTTATTAAATGTCTAAAATCCAAGTAAATGTCTAAGAAACTATAATATGAGATAGTCATTCTGATTACTAAGTTGGTAGGTGTTAATATTTTTTATTTAATTTTTTTTACTCTGTTAATTTTAACTCTTAAAACATTAAAAATGAATAAATAGTGAATGATCAAATGAGTTTAGTGCGAAGGTACGACTATTAGTGGTTTTTATTCACACACAACCTATCAAATCAACAATATAAAAAGTTATGCCCATATCTTAAAATAGGATAAAATTAGACCTGATATCTAATCATAATATAACATGTCTCCAAGAATTTATACCTGAGGAAATTTTTTGCCATCTTATACTTCTACATATTGTTTCCATATTTTCACTTTATTCTAGAGGTAAAGGTAGTATCATTTTAGAGCTAATTTGATAATATTGTAGTTTTTAAAATAATTGTTATTAGCTATATTGTAGAAAAATTAGTTTTGAAGAGAATTAGTGAAAAATTTATTTTTAAAAACACTAAGAGTTTTAAAAGTAGTAATATATATTTGGTAAATCTTACTGTAAAAATGTAAATAGCTAAATAAATCATAACATTAAATAAAATTTGTTTACACATTTATAAACATCTATTAAATTTTTTTATTGTATATATATATATAATGATAATAATAATAATAATAATAATAATAATAATAATAATTGATACTAAAATAAATATTTATATAATTTATTTATTTTTTATTTTATTATCTCAATATAATTGATAACAATAATAACTTTTTTAAAGTTAATGATTTTATTTCTTAACTAGTAAGAATAATTTTAAGTTTTTACAATATATATGAAATTGTACTAACTATGAAATTGATTATCAAAATTAAACTTTAAAAAGTACTCCTTTCCTTTTTTTAAAAATCTATTATTAGGTAAGACGATTTTATTAAAATTAAATTTTTTAAAATTATTAAATATTAAAATTAACTTTTTAACTTTTAAAATTTTAAAAATTTTTTAAATCTCCTAAAAATATTCCCAAAACAGACCTAATCAACATAAGTCATTTGATGCTTTTGGCAATTTGAGGTGTGTTTGCTATTGCGGTGTTGTAACTTTTAAGCTACAGTTACTGTAAAAAAAAGTTATTATTATAAAATAAAAATTAATAATATATAATAAATATAAATTTTAAATAATAATTTTGATAAAATTATTAAAAATATAATAAATTATTTATTATATAAATAAAAAAATATATCAATATAATTTTTAAATTATAATAATTAATATTTATTAAATATTTTATTATTATAATTTTTAAATTATAAATTTTGAACTTTAATTTCAAACGTATCCTTGGTTAGGAAGTCCGACTGTACAATAGACACTAGCTTTCGTATTGCTCCTCGATTAGCCGCCTAGCCCGTCAACCAAGTATTTTTTTGAAATTGAGTCCACCAAGTCACCTATTCAATCGCACAAATCAATGAATCATCCTCCGCTTTCAGCAAAATCTTGAAATGACTTCAAATGACGCTTTGATCATGAGTCGACTTATGTTAATCAAACGGCTAAAATTCGGGGACAAACAACCACATTGAAGACACCCTACAAATTTCTCTAACAATTCGACACTCTCCGGTAAATCAAAGGATCAAACTACGCCCTTACTTTCTTTACTCTTTTCCTTTTATTATCTCCATAGGACACACCGTGCAATCCGCAACTGCAGCTTGATGGCCGAATCTCCATCTCAGGCACCGACACCGACAACACCTACTGCGTCGGATACTGACACGACGCAGTATTGGTGCCATCACTGTGAGAAACGTGTGTCAATCGAAACCCTAGCCAATCTCCCCGATATTATTTGTCATGAATGTAAGAACGGCTTTGTCGAATCAATCCCCGTAACGTTAACCCCACCCTTTTCCCCACCTTCACTGACCCCTGATCGCGTCGATGACCCCTCCTTCGGATCCCAGTTCCTTCAGGTCCTCCGTTTAATAGCGCAAGCCGCGCGTGATGAGGACGCGCCCCAGCAGCTTACCCAGGATCCTCAGTATGGACATGATTTTCTTCGAATTGAGCTCGATGGATGGGAGAACGATGCGCGTCAGGATGAAAATGATGAAAACGAAGAGAACCGAAACGTTGACGAAGAAGGGGACGAAAATGAAAATGAAAACGAAAACGAAGACGACGAAGAGAATGAAGGAGGAGAAGATCGATCTGATAACGAGAACGAAGAGAATATAGAAAATGAAGACGAAGAAGATCTGAGACGGAGGTGGCGGGATGTGCTCCCCCTACGGATCCGAGACTTCGCGACCCGGTCGAGATCCGGTCGTAATCGGATCCTGGACTGGGCCGAGATTCTGAACAACTCGATAGAATTTCGACTTGAAGCTCCGGAATCCGACCGGTATATAGGCAATCCTGCGGATTACATGGACGCAGCTGGATACGAGGCGTTGTTGCAGAACTTAGCTGAAAGTGACGGTGGTAGGAGAGGGGCCCCACGCGCGGCGAAATCTGCTGTGTTAGAGCTACCAACGGTGGAGATTTTGTCTGAGCAGGAGACGATTGTATGTGCTGTATGTAAGGATATGGTCAATGTTGGTGAAACTGCTACGAAGTTGCCTTGTGGACATGGATATCACGGGGACTGTATTGTCCCGTGGCTGGATTCGAGGAATACGTGTCCGGTCTGTAGGTTTGAATTGCCAACGGATGATCCCGAGTACGAGGAAGAGAGGAAGAAGAGAGTGCCTGCCGGTGCCAGTGTAGGTGGAGCTTCGGGCTCTGCTGGAGGGAATTTGAGTTTAGGTTGATTGCAACTGTTATCTTGAAAATAATTATGTGTTTTTTCATATTCTGGTTCATGGACCTTTTTTGCTCTTTGTTTGCTTGTGAATTAGATGAATTGATATTTGTTCTATATTTTCTGCTTAATGTATATAGTATTGGCTCAAATTGGGATGGTACCTACGCTTGCCCCAATTCAGCAATTATCTACCGTAAATTTAAGTTGTACACTCATGATTGAAGTACTTTAAAATCGTAGGAGGCAGTGCGTTTACTTGAGAAGTGAAAGCTTGCCCCTACCATTTGATATGAAACCATTGCTTAGTTAGTTTGAGACCAATGAAAGTTTATCAGTTCCCTTGGGTCTTGGCCTTAAACAATAGTTCTCTCTGCATGTCTGATTTAATGGTAAACAAATCATTAGACCAGTTTGAAGTTCAGTTTTACTAGTAGTGCATGGCATTAACAAGATCAATGATTCTAGCTACTAATTAGTTCCATGCAACTTCTAATTTGAATGCATCAATAGGGAAAAAGGGAACTGCAAATATGCTTTGAACGTTGTTAGAGCTTCGTGTGCCCTTTTCATGACATGTTTTCATCTTTAAGAGATTGCTATTGCTGGCAGACTCACCTTGGATAACAAACCTTGGCTATTTGTCAGATTTAGTGCTTTCTCTTTGCTTTTTCTTGTATGCAAGTTTACGTAGCGTGGATGCCAGTATGCTTTTTATCGGTTATTCAATTTTGTAACTATCTTTATGCAAGTCTAGCATATCAGGCCAGCCTTCTGCAATTACTTAATTATGTGTAGTTATATCACCAGGCCGTCTAGGCTAGTTACAAATTAATGAATTTACCTGAGGCTATGATAGAAACTTCCTAATATTCAAGAGCAAGTAGTGAAGCATGTATATTAAATATACCTATGAAATATGCATTTATTAAGTGAAAACATGAAGCAGTCTGGTTGTGACAATTTGTTCTCGATGGTGGTGCTAGGTCATAAACATTGAATTTGTTTCAGCCTGTAAATAATCACTGTAGCTGATTTCCTTATGTGATATTTCATGGAATTTTTGTAACCTTTGCCTTGTTGCAGTTACGTATCGACTCGAGCTTGTAGATTAGGCAAAGAAAATATTATTGTTTTCACTAGCTTGAATATTGATAATATGCACCAGACTTTTATATACCATCTGATTCATAACGAGGCCACATTGATTGAAATTGCATCTTAGACTGTGCAATTCTGCATGTGTGTGCATATTGGAAATTGAGCATTTTATTTGTTAGGAGTATTGGCATTTACTTAATTTAAGATTTCTCTTGATTAATTTCTGCTCAAGGATGAATGTAAGCGATGGACTAAGAGCACAGAAGGTGTAAGTCAAAACCATGATAGACATTGATGCTGTGTTTACTTCTTTCCATTCCTCATTGATGGCACTTCCTTGCTAAAACTACGAAGGAATGAGAATAAATTTCAGGTAGAATCCACAAATTTGGTAATGAATGATGAGAATGTCGTTCCATGATGGAGAGTTGGGAATAAAAATAAGGGAATGAAAAGGGGGAACAAATTGACATTTTACTTTAAAGCAAATCAAAATTCTTTTGACCTTAGGGTTAGTTTGGTAATGTTGTAGCTTCTAAAATAATTATTGTTAGTTGTGAGCTCAACTGTGAAGATAATTAATTAAGTATTTGGTGAATTTTGTTTTTATAAGTACTGTAAATTTTGAAAGCAGTTATAGATGTTTTGGTAAATTTTATTGTTAAACTGTTGAAAGAAAATAAATGACTAAAATATACATAATGTAGGATAAAATTTATTTATATATATATAAATATGTAGATATAAATTTTTATTTGTGTATTATAATAATTTTTACTAAAAATAAAATTTATAATATATTGATTTTATTTTTTTATTTTTTATTTTAAAACAATTAGGGAAAATATTATTGCACTACTATTATTTTGTCTTATGTTCATCCAACTATTATAAATTTTAACATGTATTGTACATATAATATATTGATTTATTTTTTATTAAATCCTAAAATTTTACAATTATTTTGTCTTATGTTCATCCAACTATTATAAATTTTAACATGTATTGTACATATAATATATTGATTTATTTTTTATTAAATCCTAAAATTTTACAATTATTTTTATAATTATAATTTTATATTAAAATAATTTTTATTAAAAATAAAAATTCTAATTTTAAATTTTATTTTTTTATTAAATTTAGGCATATTTTTATGATTATAATTTTTAATTTTAAAAATTTTTATAAGATAAAATAGTCTTTTAATTTATTTGGGAGTAAAATTATTATTTTATTAAAATTATTTAATAATATTAATGCAAAAGTGGTCAGTTGATACAAATGTGAAAAAAAAGGTGGTGCAAAATACATGTTAAAATTTTGTAGTGGTTGGATGAACATAAGACAAAATAAAGGTGGTGCAATGATAATTTTCCAAACAATTAATAACTAAATTTATAAGAGTAATGATCTAGCTACAAACTCTTGTACAAATTTATCTTGTACAAACTGATGTGATATGATAAAATTGGTTAAATTAAATATTTCCTGGTCTACGTGATTTATTTTCATTATTTTATATTTTTATTCAACTAATGAATTGATGTTATATCAGTTATACAAAATAAGTTTGTACAAGAATTTATGATTGTATCATCACTCAATTTATAATATAATGAAACAAATTTAATAATAATTCGACAATAAATTAATATTCCAAAATTTTTATTGATGAATTATAATAAAAATTAGAGTTATTATTATTTTACTACTTCAGAAATTGTTAAATATAAAATGACTACAACAAGTATTGTATCTTATCGTTTTACTACTATATCTTTATAAAAATATTATTTTACTACTTTTCCGTTACAACTATTAGTTAACCGTTAGTTGACTAACAAAATACTAATTTCACTCTTCATGATTAAAAAAAATATATTTGAAGTTTATTTACAAAATAAATTTGTAATATATTTGTTAAAATGGATATAAAATACCAACATAATTTTTTTGCTAGAATTATGATAATTTGAATTACAAATTTATCTTACAAATTTATCTTAATATATTTGTGAAATTAGTATTTTGTTAGTCAACTAACGATCAACTAACAGTTGTAATGAAAAATTAGTAAAATGATATTTTTATAAAGATATAGTAGTAAAATGATAGGAGACAATACTTGTTATAGTCATTTGATATTTAGCAATTTCTAAAATAGTAAAATGGTAATAACCCTAAAAATTATTAAAATATTTTTTTTAATTTAAATAAAAATAATTGTGGGTTTAAATAATTATTTTAAGGATAATTAAGGAATTATATGAAAGGATAAAATTAATTCTTAAAATCAGAATTTAAAAGTTATTCCTTTTCTATTTTTCAAAATCAGCTGTAGGAGGGGCTGATTTTAATAAAAGTAATTTTGATTTTTTTATTAAATACTAAAATTAATTTTTAGATTTTTAAAATTACTTTTAAATCTCTCAAAAATCTTATTTTAAAAATAATAATAATAGCAACAATAATATACTACTATTATTACTATTATCATTCTAGTAATTTTTGGTGGATTAATTTGGTTAAGCCAATTTAGAAGTGCCATGTGGACTAAAGGACAAAAAATGAAAGGGCAACACCTAGGCTTGGCAATTTAGTCCGACCCTATTTTTGGCTCGATTGACCCGACCCTAATTTTTAGGGCTTTGGCCCGAATTTTTAACTTTAGGATCGGGTTAGGGCCAAAATTTTAAGACCCGAACAAATTTAGGGTCAGGGTCGGGCTTAATGCTGACCCGACCCGACCCGACCCTATTTAAAAAAAGAAAACTAACACAAGTTAACACACGCACACAACACATCCTTACAATATCACACATTGTGTGTTTTTAATTTAATTGCATTGTGTTTTTATTTGTATAAGACATGAGTTTTTTTATTTTTTATTTTTTATGTTGGGTTGTTGAATTGAATTGTGTATGACTAAAATAGTTGTGGAATTACATTGTGTGTTTTTAATTTAATTGCATTGTGTTTTTATTTATACAAGACATGAGTTTTTTATTTTTTATTTTTTATGTTGGGTTGTTGAATTGAATTGTGTATGGCTAAAATGATTGTGGAATTACATTGTGTGTTTTTAATTTAATTGCATTGTGTGTTTTTCATGTTGGATTTTGGAATTGATTTGTGTGTAGGGTTGAAATAGTTGTGGAATTGGTTGAAATGGTTGTGGAAAGTGGAATTGAATTGTGTTTGAAATGGTTGAGTAATTGCCGAATCGGTTGAAATGATGGTGGGAAATGAAAATTGAATTATGGGGTTAATTATTTCGGTAGGGCCCGACCCGATGTTGGCCCGATTCGAGCCCGACCCTAACTAAATAGTGTTAGGGCTTTTTTAGGGTCGGGTTTCAAATTTTTTTTGCTCGAGTCGGGTAGGGCTTGGCCAAACCCGAGCCCGACCCGACATTTTGCCATTCCTAGCAACACCATTCCGCGGATAGAGTGAGTAGGCTCATACTCTCATTCACACCACTATTCAGTAAAGAAGACCAATGTGATATTGTTGATGGACAATTTTGGGCCAATAATAGAAGGAAATGTGTCAATGATGAGAAGGATATGTGAAGGATGCATCAAACAGGTAGGATTAAGGATGGCAATGCATCTGGTTGCTCGAGCTCGAGCTCGAGCTGTCCCCGCACCTTTGCTTTCCCTCTTACCTTAAAAGGCAAACTCTAACATACATTTAATATATGTTACACCCACTCACATAAATAGTAAGTGAATTGTATGATAGGGGGATCTTACCTTAAATATGTTGTTTTATTTATCCAATTTACTTTCTTTGTCAATGATATTAAATAAAATTATTTTTTTCTAGAATCATTATATGTCCATAATTTTTCATTGAGAAAAAAAAACTCATGTCTTATACAATTATTTTATTATAATTAATAAAATAATGACGATGATGATGACATCTATACTAAAAATACTTATTCTTTATTTTGTTAGTTGAACAAATACATAATTATAACTAATGATATTATTATAACTTGTAATAATCTATTCCAACTGTAAAATAAAGTAAATATATCAACAAGAGTACAATTCATTTTAATTTTAATTTTTACCGTTTAGATAAATAATTTACTCTAATTAAGAATTCAGTTCATTTTAAATTTAGTCCATTCTAATTTCTTTACATCTGGATTTCGAAAAAATAAATGCACCATTAATTTAGCTTTTGTTGCCCTCAACTTTAATTTAACGCTCATTTAATATACAAAGTAGTCCTTATTTGGTCTTGTTTTTAATTCGAGAGGTATTTACTTGCGGCTCAAATTATAAATTAGTTAGAAAAGTGTTCGGTGCGGTGGATGCCACATTCGAGAAGATTGAGTTTTGCCTACTCTAAACGTAACATAATTAAAGAGGGGCGTCAAACCGTGAAAAAAGAGCTTCGAAAGTAGGCTGGGACATGGGATGCCATTGGATTATCTATTAGCTTAGAATGACTGGTGTTGTTGTTATCTATCACAAACATCACGTGGCTCTTAGCCAAGTCTCTTGCTTTTGCGATTAATGGGTCTCTGCCCTCCGTCCTTTCCACGTAGCTCTTTTGTTTTCTTTCTTCTTTCATTTTCTTTAGCGCAAACATGGTTTGGAATCTTGTGTAAAGTTGAATGTCATCATACCAACTACATCTAATTTCTAATGTCAAAAATGGTGTGATGAAATAGAGTAATAATTTGAACGAATAGAAAGGTACATCAGTTGCTTTGGTGCAAGTTTTCCAATTGGCTAATTGAATTAACAAATAATATGACAAAGTAATTCAATTAAAGTTTTAACATTTGTTTAGATGAACGTGATTCTAGTCGCTTGCTATCATCATAAAACGCTATTTTATATGGGTTGTTTAGCTCTGGACGTAAAGCATCGGTTTCCTTTTGATTGTGATACTTAATATTTCGCAGTCGAAAGTTTACGGGACGCTGGAAAGTGGGGAAGCAAACGTCGGGATTAAATAGATTAACCAATAGAAATAAAAGAAAGAAAAAAAAATAGATTAACCAATCAACTGGCTCTCCTCAGAAGTGGAAAATGACATCCCATGTCTAATATATACAGGTTAATTTGTAACCGCACAATATAAAATCAACCGGCTAAACACGTGTGTTTACTTTTTAGATTGAAAAATTATAATTTGAAATAAAAATTATTAAAAATATTTACCTCATTTAATATAATTGAGAATCGAAATCAGAATCAAAATTATGGAACCCACCTCAATTTAGAAATGGAGATTAGGAGATTGATTGCCACAGAAGATGCTGGAAATAAGTCTCCCATTCTAAAAAATAACCATTTTACTTCCTTCCCTACAGAATAAAAAATACTCATTTTGTCTACAGTTATAATTAATTAATGTATTATTATTATTATTAAAATAATTATTAATTAATATTAACATATTATTAAAAATAATTAATAATAATAATTTTTGAATAAATAATCAATATAATTAAAATATAAAATAATAATTATGACAATAGTTCATTAAGTAATTTTTAGTAATTTATTCTAATCTAATTTATTTTATTCAAATTTCAAAACAAAATAAACACATTAATGGCAATCCAACTCATTCCAATTCTAATTCTAATTCCTACAGTTCAAGTAAATAACTTATTATAATTTGCATTCACTACCAGTCTCTTTTACTCATTTGTGAAACGGTTCAAGACTCTCAAGTGCTCTCTCTCTTGCCTTCCAGTGGGGGTGATTTTTTTTTTTTAAATTTTAATCTTTCTAAGTAGTTTCTTTTATTTTGAAAAAAAAAAATCTTTGACCCTGTAACATAGTTGATTATCTCAACTCTCAAGTGCTCAAGTGATGTAGTATATACAATTATAGAAAGTACAACTTTTTTTTTTTTTGATTGTTACACAAATAAAATCTTGTGTATGCCACCAATTATATAAGCAGGTATTATTGAATTTTTAATTGTAAAAGTCTGTTATAATTTTATGTAGTGAAACAATAGTAATAGGTTTATAAAAACGGGTAGTAGCAAACATTTTAAAATTTTATCTATGTAATGTGTCATTTATCAATTGTACACCCATGTATTAATTTTTTAAATAATTTTTGACAATATATCTTTTTAAATACTCAAAATGTCCTACTCCATGAACCTTTTTTTGTGTTTTTTTTTTCATTTATTCTTGGCATCTATAAAAATAATCATCACACCGAAAATAGTTTTTATTATTAATACAAATAAGATAAGTTTAGTAAAATAAATGAACATCCGAACCATGCTAGTTTCGTCATGGCAAATTAGCAATGAAAACTAACAGCGTGAAGGGCGCACTTCTTGCCTTGAATCAATAATCTCTGTCCTAGCCATTAGGCTTTAGCCTAGTGGCTAGAACCCATGTCTTACATTATGAGATTATGAGTTCGAACCCTTACAATAAATTGTGGGGGTTTAATTTCTTTTTTCAATTTGAGTGAAGACAGTTTTTTCCCTTTCAAAATATGAGTGGAGTAGACGTCCCTCGAATATTAGAGAGAGTAAAAATATGGACGGGCTTCATAGGAATTGATGTAAAATAGTCCCAGTAATAGTCTGATTTGTAAATATCAGTTGTAATCTCATCTAATATGAGTTTACTCTTGAACAATAGTATCATGTAATAAAAAAAAATCCTCTCCTGGTATGACATTTGACATTTGTTTCTGTGCAACTTTGCGCACATTCAGCAACAACAGATGCACTGATGGATTATGACGTGGATTAGTCGCTCAAAATAATTTTTTTCTTAAGTTAAAAACTTTTATTAAAATATGGGTATTTGAAGAAGCTTTTAATAAGCCCCAATTTATTTATTTATTTTGGTTCATGCAATCCGCCAAATCGGCTCTAAAGAAAGAATCAAAGTAAAAATAAAAAGAGAAAAGAAAATTACAAAGACACCGTTTTCTAGTTTTTCAATTCTAGCTAAATGGTTTTTTTTATTTAAATATACCTCATTTGCCCCTAAATATTAAATCTATATCATGTTACATACATGTGCCTCATGAAGGTAGAAAAAGTCAAAAATATCTTTAAAAAAACTATTTATCTATATTTTCTTCCTCTCACCATTTATTTCTCACGATTTCCTCTTCTCACCATTTTCTTCCTCTCTCATTATTTCATTTCTTACCTTCGATATAAAGTTTTTTGATAAATATAAACTTTTCAAAATGTGCATTATCAAATGGTGGATAATGTATGTTTGAAATGTAAACATTTTGTATGCTTAGGGTTTGATTTGATTTCATTGCAAGTATATTTGCTGATGATTTATGAGTTTAATTATACATTATTCATTTTTGTGCTTACACATCCACACACACTATTGCATAAAATGTGGGGATTTAAAGCATTAATTTAAGTTGTAAGTGATTAAAATATCATTTTAGGAATACGAAGTCGAGTATTTAGTTGAGCAAGAAGTGAAGTAAGGGAATTAAGCAAGTCGAGTATCTAGTCGAGCGGGAAGTCAAGTAGGAAAGTGAAGTAAGTTGAGTCAGTTATGATGTAAGTCAGGTATTAAGTTGAGAAATATGTTGAGTAAGAGTAAGCCTAATAGTAAAGTATCCTTAACTCTTTACCCAACTTAATTAAAAAGAATTTTTTATTTCAATTTAAGTCGAGTATTCTTGATTAATTATTAGACTTTCATGAAAAGTCGAGAATTTTTGTTGATTGAATACTTAGATAAGGTTAAATTAAGGTTGAGTATTATTAACTTTTTTTCTGACTTAATTGAAAGGGGTTTTTTTTTATTTCAATTTAAGTTGAATATTCTCCACTAGTTACTAGACTCTCATGAAAAGTTGAAATTTTTTGCTGAATGAGTACTTGGGCAAGGTTAATTTAAGGTCGAGTATTCTCGACTCTTAACTTACATAAAATAGTTTAGAATGCTACAAATAATTTTTTATTTCAATTGAAGTCGAATATCCTCAACTATTTGTTTGACTAACATGGAAAAGTTGAGATTTTATGCTGAATTACTAATTTTGTATAGTTTGATTAATATTGAGTATTCTTGATTATTTATCCGACTTCAAAGATATGAGTTCAGTTTTATTAGGATTTAATTGAGATTATTTTTATATTTTCGCTAATTTTTTAAAGTATATATGTGTAAAATTGAAGAGTGTTACAATTTAAGGCCTATATTAGGTATTTTGGGGAAAATGAGGTATATCCCAGGCAATTCTCGCCTGGCCAAAACCCTGGTTAGACGGACGCAAGGGCTAACCAAAACCCTCCTCGCAAGAATTGTAGTAAGTACTAGTAATACATACAGCAGCGAAGCTAAGTCAAGCTTGTTGCGTTAGAATCCATGGATTCAGCTTTCGTATTCGAACCGCCCAGCGATGAAGAAATTGAAGAGTCGCAGTCGGAATACGAAGAAGATCAAGGAGAAGAAGTAGATGTAGATAAACCATCAAAACGGGCAAAGCAATCCCCTTGGGACTTCGCTGCATACTCAGAATCCGTCTCCGATGAACACTTTCGTCGCAGGACAACATCCGTCGATTTTAAAATCACCAAATCCCTCCAACAGCGCTCCGTCTCCATTGTCGACAACGACCACTCCGATTCTGAACTTGACCAACATGTAATCTCACCTTCATTTATTTGTGTTACGTATATATTTTTTGTTATTTTCTAAAATCTAAGAATTTTTAGTAATGTTTTATATAATAAATATTATTTAGGAGGATTACAAACCTGAAGATGAAGATGATTTTAGTAATGCTGGTGACACTAAATCATTTTTCGCGCCAGCCGATGGAGCCTCCTTTCATGCTAATTCATTCATGGAGCTCAATTTATCTCGTCCTCTGCTTCGTGCTTGTGAGGCATTGGGCTACTCTAAGCCCACACCAATTCAGGTTGCACTTGCATTTAACCATGTCATTGTTATTAATACATAATTGTTACTGTGTAATATTTACTTAATACTAGGGTTTCTTTTTTCGTAGGCGGCGTGCATACCATTAGCTTTGACTGGTCGTGATATTTGTGGGAGTGCAATTACTGGTTCTGGAAAGGTTTGTTGTTTGCTTTAGAAGTTGGTTGGCTGCTGATAATTGACTGTGTAACGCTATAACTTTATCTATTTCATTTGATACAGACGGCTGCCTTTGCATTACCAACACTGGAGAGGCTTCTATACCGTCCAAAGCGTATTCCAGCTATAAGGGTTTTAATTCTAACCCCAACTAGAGAGTTGGCTGTCCAGTGAGTTTTTTCATTGTCTTAGAAATGTTTACTTATGCGTTTACAATTTCGTGTTTTATTTCTTTTTTGGTACATGCCAAAAATTCTGCAGATTTGTTTATCGGTCTACTAGTTATACTTGCAACATAGTACATATGTGTATAACTTTCTTTTCTTCTCCTTATTTGGTTGACCTCATCTACCATTTTTTCTTTTTCTTATCACTTTTATAAGTTTTCATGTGTTTATGATAGGGTCCACAGCATGATAGAGAAAATTGCTCAATTTACTGATATCAGATGCTGCCTGGTTGTTGGTGGATTGTCGACAAAGGTTTGTTTATTAATTTTCTTCTCTTGAAACTTTTACTTTCTCTCTTGGCTTATTAATATTTTTTTTTTCAGGTTCCATTCTAGTTGTAATGCAATAACTGTTTCTTTAAGATGTTGTGATGATGTTATTTTTAATATTAGATGCAAGAGACAGCATTGAGATCAATGCCAGACATTGTTGTGGCTACTCCCGGGCGCATGATAGATCATTTACGCAATTCCATGTCTGTGGATTTGGACGATCTTGCAGTTTTAATCCTTGACGAGGCAGATCGTCTTTTAGAGCTAGGATTCAGTGCTGAAATTCACGAGCTGGTACCTCTTCCTTTGTTATGTTTTGTTTACATGAATTCTGACTGTGAGTGTATACATATTACAGCATATTAGATGTTTCAGGCCCTGTTTGTTGGTTCATAGCAAGTAAATGTCCTTGTTCTTGTGTTACGGGTAACTAATCTGGAAGAATGGTTTCTTACACATTGCGTGGTGGTTGTTATTGCCTGGATAAAATAAATCTAAATTTAAGTGTTTAGAGGGTAACAGCAGAGAGACCGGTCAAGTTTTGCTGCTTCATTTGTTTTGAATTGGAATAATTCTTTTCTGACCAGTTCTATTCTATTTCAGGTTCGCCTCTGTCCTAAGAGGAGACAGACTATGTTGTTTTCAGCTACATTGACTGAAGATGTCAATGAGCTTATCAAGCTTTCTCTGACCAAACCCTTGCGCCTCTCAGCTGACCCATCTGCAAAACGCCCATCGACATTGACTGAGGAGTAATATCTTTTAGTGATTACATTATGCTTTTGTCATTAGATGTGTACAGTATGCAGAAGTTATTTTTCTTCATAATTCTGTATGGTTGCACATTTGTACCTTCTGATGAACTTGATCCAATCAAAACTATGGTTGGCATTCTGCAGGGTGGTTAGGATACGCCGAATGCGTGAAATAAACCAAGAGGCAGTTCTTCTTTCCTTGTGCTCAAAGACTTTTACATCCAAAGTGATCATCTTCAGGTTTTAATCTACTTCTGAACTCTTATTTTGATGGGTTAATGGTGACTGTTGCAGCAACATAACTTCTTCGCTGTTTGGTCACCATAGAAGTCTAAATTTTAGATCTTAGCTTTGCTCGTTGAGCCATCTACTGGATCTGGGGTTATTCATTATCTGATCTCATTAGCGGCCCTGCACTTTTACTGGCAGTGGAACTAAGCAGGCTGCGCATAGGTTGAAGATTTTATTTGGATTAGCTGCCCTTAAAGCGGCTGAGCTTCATGGAAATCTTACCCAGGCGCAGCGCCTTGAAGTGAGTTAATTCTGTCTTTGCATTTCTTTCACGAATCTTTGACAGGATTTTCTTAACTATTGTCCTTGTGTTCTGTTTTAGATTGTAGGTCATAGGAGAAATGCTACGCCTTGTTTGCCTACTGATCTGTAGTTCTTACCAATTATTGTTTTTTGTGTAGGCTTTGGAACTCTTTAGGAAGCAACATGTTGATTTTTTGATTGCTACTGATGTGGCTGCTCGTGTAAGAAGATATTCTCCAATTGTTTGCATCTGGCTCTAGTTTCGTGCAGACCTTTTGTCCATTAACTCAATATTTTCTGACACTGCTCTGCAAGTCCTCACACTCCCCTGCAGATATCAATTTTTTATCTTTCTTATTTTCATGGAATGGATTTAGAGGGGGTGAGAGTGGCAGGGAAACAACTCTATAATGTATTTATGGCTGAAATTATCAGTGCAAATCCTTCTTTGGGCTCCCTCTCCTGCTTCTGTCTCATTACAAGCAATAAACTTTAAAATAATTTTGCTCTAGTTTAGTTAGCTTTAATGAAAGATAAGCTGTGTTGTTCATCTAACACTTCATTTTTGGCACCGCCTACAGGGGCTTGACATAATTGGTGTTCAAACAGTTATTAACTATGCTTGTCCTCGGGACCTTACTAGGCAAGTACCAAATTATTTTCTTATGCTGTTAGTTGGTGATATACTTACCAGCTTGAATTGGCATTTTTTTTTTCTGTGAATGTTCACGTACTGTTATTCCTTTACGTTAAAAATTATATACAAGTGGGTTATTTACCAATTTAGTGCAGTCTTTGACTTAAGCGAGACACTTTACATTCCAGTGACTCATTTATTTTTGTTGCTTTGAGCAGCTATGTTCATCGAGTGGGACGTACAGCAAGAGCTGGTAGAGAAGGATATGCAGTTACTTTTGTGACGGACAATGATCGTTCTCTTTTAAAAGCCATTGTGAGTCAATACTCTACATTATATCTAGGTTGATCTGGAGTTTGCTTAACCTTTTGGCATCTATTTTAGCTGTTACACTTTAAATAAGTTAAGTAGAGCCACCACTGTTTAAAGCCTCAATCCTGTGAAAGCTATTCGTCTAAGAAATATTGAAATTACTTGATCGAACTATTAAACTGGTAGTTAGTTTATATCATAAGTCCTTTTTTCTTTGTTTGTCTTTGCATGACAATGTGTTAGTTTATGCCGTGTTCTTGGTCAATGGTGCCAATGGCTAAAAAGTTCTTAACTGTCAATTTACTTTGCAAACTCTTAAATATTTAGACATACATTATTCCTGGCTATGATTAAAACCTGAAGATGATTTACTTGGCAATTGTCATTCCTATTTATAGGCTAAGAGAGTTGGTTCCAAGTTAAAGAGCCGAATCGTCGCCGAGCAATCAATTACTAAGTGGTCTAAAATAATTGAACAAATGGAAGATCAAGTAGCTGCTATTCTTCAAGAAGAAAGGTTTTCAGTGTTGTATTTCCCTGACAAAATTTTTTATGAACTATTCAACTTTGCATATTTATTTTAGTTTTCCAAATACTGCAGGGAAGAGAGAATCCTGAGAAAAGCTGAAATGGAAGCAACAAAGGTGTTTGATCATACTACTATGCAACTTGTATACCTACGTGTTGAGGAACAGGGTTCTGCTATTGTTAATATGGTTATTTAGTACCTGTCATTTTTGCTTAATTTTTCCGTTTCTAATAAATATCACGCATTTCCATAATGCATGTAGGCGGAAAATATGATTGCTCATAAGGAAGAAATTTTTGCACGCCCTAAAAGAACTTGGTTTGTGACAGAAAAGGAGAAAAAGCTTGCAGCAAAGGCAGATAAGGTAATCTCGATCATATATATAAATGTTTGGGATGATTACTAAATATTTCTTGAATCCAGTAATCATCGTTTAAGTTCTTATCAGTGTAGTTCTACTCACCCTTACAGCAAGACTTCTACATTCCTTTTTGATAGGCATCTATTGAAAAAGGAAAAGGTTCTGGAAATGAGGTGACAAGTGCTCAACAGGCTGAAGACCTTAAAATAAAGGAAAAGAGGAAGCGAGAACGTGAGGTGGTTATTATCCCAGATCTGAGTTCTATTATCCTTTTGATTGAAGAGTTTTGGTTGAAATGTTGGCTGTAATATACATTTGTATGCTTGTTGAGCAGAAAAATTTGCCTCGAAAGAAGCGTCGAAAATTAGAAGCAGCTAGAGAGATGTTGGAGGATGAAGATCAAGTAGACAAGTTAAAAGTATGCAATTTTATTGTTTACTGTGTGTAATAGCCTTCTATAACCAAGAGTAAATGATTTTCTTTTTTCAATGTTATCTCCCATAATCGAAGAAAAGACAGCCAAAACTTTAGATATGCACATTATCTGTGTGCCTCTTTGGAACTCTTAATACTGTTTCTGGTTTGTTATCTTGAGCTTGTCTTATCTCTTTTTTTCACCCACAGTTTATACCCCAGTCTGCAATGGATAAAGATGATTCTCTCTTTGACTATTTCTTATTTTACGTTCAAGCAGGTTGTCATAATATTTGTTTCAGATTGGCATGCTTTACTCATAAATGGAATTGCAGGGTAGTGGAAAAGACAAGAAAGAAAAGGCTGGGATATCTATGGTTGACCTTGCTTACCGAAGAGCAAAAGCTGTGAAAGCCAAGCAGAAGGCTCTAGACGTGGGGAAGATTGTGAAGTCAAACAGCAAGAAATCGAAACATTCTTCTCAAGAAAGTAATTCTAGGGCAAAAGAGGTGTGGGAACTGTTTCATAGTGACATGAGTGAGAAAAAGCAGAAGAGAACTGGTGGTATAGGAAAGAAGCCGAAGCATTCATTTAAGAGCAAATCACGGTATGAGTTAGCTTATAATTCATTTCCTTGTTTTGCTACTTTTTATGTTTCATTTCATCCTGCCTACTACTTGTGCAGTATTATTCTATACTTGCAATCAAGATGTGGAAGACAGAATAAATAAAGAAAACTTGGTCTAATATTATTCTGGAGTAACCATGACAAGTATGGGGTCTTGATGGTGCACAAAAATATATTGTTTCTTGCATTGCAGCCGAAGCTACTGTTATCTACCTTGACATGTTTTCCACATATGATCTTAGCTGTGTTTCACTGTAATCTTTTGTCAGTACATTTTATCTGCCCTCTTTGAGCAGTAATGGGGAAGTTGATATGCCATGTGATCGTTTATAAGAGCTCAAGTGGCTGGTCATTATTGTTAGGATTATAGTGAAATTGCCAATGTTTTATACACATGTATCTTTTCTTTTACTGAGTTTGTTCATTTTCAGCTGTTGTCAAAAGCAGCCATACTAGTTACTCTAATGTGTTATGAATTCGCTCATGAGAACTCATTATTATCGGGTTATTTTTTCAGTTACAAGCGCAGATAGTACTCTAATACAAGCATTGGAGGTTTCCCGTAGTGCATCTTATGAAGATATGAAGAGACTGGCGTGACAACATATTTTGTCACTAGGGAGATACGAAGAGACCAGGGAGAAACTTGTATTGCAGACACTGACTTAGGTATTGAGGAGATTCGGAAAATGCCTCGTGGCCTCTGTAAAAATTTTAGAAGATATCATATGAATAGAGTTAAATTTTCATGTTTTGCACTTGAACAAATATTTTTAGTGGTAGGAAATTTGATATTTTCTAATCATACTTTGTTAATTAATTTAAATTTATAAGTCATCATCACTTATCTTTATTTTATTTTAAAATAATCACGAGCGTTCTCGAAACCTCTTGTTCATATCTTTCATCAAAAGGTGTTGTTCAACAATGTTGATTTAGCAGGCCTTTGGCTAACTCGTGCGAGCATTTTAACAAAGAAGTCTGATAATATTATGAGATGTGTCTATCTACCTCTTAATAAAAGTATTGAATGTTTCGTACCAATGATTTTAAGAAGTGAATTGTAAAATAATTAAATAATTTCTGATGTGTGTGTATCGCAACTCTTGAAATACATTATGAGTTGACATCTGAGAGATGAATTTGTTGAAGGCCACAATTCTTTCGGTTAAAATTTGAACATCTTTAGTAGTTTTTGGCTCCGTATGCAATCAATGTTGTTACTTGTGTGGGGTTAGATTTGATGCCTCATGCCTCCAAGTATATTAAACTTGAGGATTCCATAAACACTAAGCCTTATATCTTGAGGCTCTAAAAATGAGTACAATTGACTTTAAATGTGTCAATAATCATCCTCCTAGTTAATTTACAAGACGTTGTGCACACAATAGTTTAAGATTCAAAGAGTATGCTGCTAAATGCACGACGAATAGATGTGCTTCATTAGCTATAAATAGTCATTACCATTTGAAATTACAGTCAATTTAAAAATCAATTGAGAAATGAAATAAAGCACTTTTAATACTTGTCAATTAAATTCATCACATCTATCAGCACGACTATGCTCTAGTATAAGCAGTATCTTATTCCCTTATACTCTTTATTTTATCTATTTATTTAATAAAACTAACCTATATAAGTATGCTCTATAGTTGCCATTAAATTGGATTTTCCACATCATAAAATAAGGATGGTTATAATATTTCTGTGCTTATTTTCTACAAACATTGTCAGCGAAGTCTAAAGACAAAATATTGAAGATAAAGGATTAGAGGATCAATCATGAAATAGGGATGAAAGTAGCTTAATAAACTTGTGTATCTACAACAAAGTAAACAATGATAAAATGTATGTATGTACATATTTGTTATGAAAAAAAAAAACAATGATGATTTTTGTTCATTAAATTTACCTCACCAACAATTATCATATATTTTAAACCCTTGGTAGGTGATATGTTTACCACACGTTTTGCAAACTATTACTTTGATGAGACATGTTTTCCTCCATTAAGAGAGAGAAAATGCCTCTTGGGGTAAGGTATGATCTTTATGAGAAAGTATCAAGTATGTCTTATTTATACTAGATTTGTATTTATAAAAAATTTACACTACCAAATTTGCCTGTAACTACTGCAGGTTTTTATTTTTTATTTTTTAAAATCTTTTGTAAGTTTTAACAATTGCCAAATTCACCTACAATCTACAGTGAATAGTTTTAGGGCTCCAACATTTAAAATCACAAATATTTAAAAAATAATTTCAATAATACATAAAATTGTAATATAATTCAAACTATAAATTTTTAACAGTAACCTAAAAAATTTACATAAAATACTCAATTCTAGATTTTATCAATGTAAATGAAAAATTAAAGTTTCAGCATTAAAACAAATACATAAAATATATCAATCTTATTAACTTATATGTATCCATAATAATGATCTTGATGATAATAAATACGTTTAATTTGATAAGTTTGAAAAATTTTGTTAATTAGATAAAAATATTTAAGTCGTATAATATTCAAAGCATAGAATAACCTTCTAGAAATAAATAGATAACCATTTATTAGAAAACAACAAACCAATAGCATTCCAGAGAGTAACAATTCGATAACGGCAAACCGTTTTTGATAACGGTGAACCAATTGCATATAACGGCAAACCGTTTTTTGATAACGGTGAACCAATTGCATATAACGGCAAACCGTTTATTGATAACAGTAAACCGATAACAGACTAGAGAGCAATCATTTTGCAAATGATAAATCGTTTATGTCAAACGGATAACCGATACTTTTGTATAGGATTCTAGAGCGATAACGGTAACCGACATCTTACAAACGGTGATCCGACTATTTGAAATTATAGCACAATGGTCACTTGCTCTAGTCAAAATGATGACCCGACAATGACTAAGGACGATCTGATTTGGTACAGAAAGTCAACAACAGCTAGTTTTCAGCTCCAACTGTAAAATGGTTAAATCAAATTTAAACAAAAGGAGATCTAACCGTTATCATTGAGCTTGCTATTAAGTATACAACTATTATTGAGCTTCAAACTTGTTTTTGTTTTCATTTATTCACACATTGAGCTTTCATTTGTAATCAAACACATTGTGTGAGAGAAATTTATTTGTAATCCTTTTTGTAAAATCAAGTTGAGAGGTTGTAAGTGTTGAGATACACTTGGATTAAGAGATTAAGGATAATCTTTTGTTGTAAAGATCTGTAGACACATTGGAAGTCAATTGTAAGAATTGTTGAAGCCTTGGAGGCTCATTTAGTAAAATCCTCAAGCTCGATGAGCTTAGAGGCATGGACGTAGGCACGATTGGCTGAACTACATAAAAATCATGTGTTTGCTCTCTCTTACCCTATCTCTTTATTTTTTATTGCACATTAATTTTTTTTATTTCGAATTTGATTATTTTGTTGAAAATTGCATTAAGTTCTTAGTTGTTTAAATTTTTAAAAACTCAATTCACCTCCCCCTCTTAGGTTAGTTAGTATTTCAAATCTAATATAAAATATTTTTGTTGTTAGCAAACCGTCATTACTAAAATCATTGCCTTGCTTCATTTTTAATCAATGTACAAATATTGCCAACAATATTAACAAGTAAATTTTAAACAACTACTATTAACAATTATTTAAACAAATAAAAATCTAACTTTAGTGAGCAATCATTAGGTTCAAGTCATTAAAACAAAACAAACAAAATTAATCAAATTAAAATAAAATATTAGCAATATTAAACTTGAAAATTATGAAATTTTTGCTTTTACATATATATACTCATTTTCAAGTGTGAGTATTCTCATTGTTTTTAAATATGTACATGCTGTTAACTGCATAGCTTAATAGAATTAATTTTCAATACACTATAAAACTGTACAGATTAATAGCATTAAAAACTAACTTTATTAAACAACACAACTTAATAACGTATTTGTATGAAAAAGATGAGCGCACTGGCACTAAAAAAGGACTACACACACACTAGAAGGAGCTGGGCATGCAGCTGCAGTGAGCTAGACTACGTTTTATGAATTAAGAACTTATGCAAATAATCTAGACAAATGAGCATCGTACTCTTTTTCCCTTGACTAGGTTTTAGAGGCAAAGGTTTTGAGCGAGGCAGTTGTGAGTACATTCACTTCATGATTCATTAAATCATATTTCGTTTGCTTGGGGTTTTTCTCCTATATGATTTTTCTTTACCAAAGGTTAAGTACAATTATCATCAAGTGGTAAATATGTAAGAAAGAATGTTACGAGATATATCTATCCACCTCTTGATAAAAATATTGTGTGTTTCACATTAATGACTTTACGAAATGAATTACAAAAATAACTATACGATTTATGATGTGTGTACATCACACTTCTGAAAACATATTATAAATTGTGCATCATGCTAATCAATTCACAAAGTTTTGTGCGTACAACACCTTAAAATTCAAAGAGTGTATTACTAAATGCACGACTAATTAATATACTTCATTAGTTATATATAACCATCACCATTTGTAATTATGTTTAATTCATAAATCAATTGAGAAATGAAATAGAGAACCACTTTGTATACTTCTTAATTAGATTCACGACATATAATTGTTATTTCTTGATTTGTATGAATGGCAGGGTTAAATAAAAATAAATAAATAGAAGCTACTGGTGATAAATTGCTAGGGGGATTATAAACGAATGGTAATGCTGGTGACAGAGAATCAGTTTACAATTTCTTTTTGTTACCCTCCGCATTCCGCAAGGCCTCCATCAATTCAGGTGCCAATCCAAATGCGTCCACGCGTACCAAGTTTTTTCTTTATTAATGAAGTATGGGTATAATATACAAGCGCCAAGTGTGTAGAATTTACTAAATCTTTGATTCTTTTTTTTTGGGATTTTTTTCGGGTAGGCTGCGTGTATATCAAGAATTGGTCATTAGCGTTGACCGTGCGTGACGGTGACGGTGACGTTTGCAGGAGTGCAATTGCCGACTGGTTCGGGAGTGCATTTTAGCTTGGTAACTTTTCTTTGATACAGAAACTGAGTGCATGTACAAGCTGCCAATTTTGACAAAGGAGGGATGGTTTTCATCTATTAAACTCGCAATTTTTTGTAGATCTTACCAAAACACAAGACTCGTACACTCTATATATATATATATATGGCCGAAAATAGAAGTTACTTGGGACAAATCTTTAGCATAGGTTTGGTTTCCCCTACAGCACGCAGGGACAAAAGCACGGAGATTATAACAGCCCAAACTCTAAAGAGCCAATCAGAGATGAATGTCCCACTTTCTATCTTTCATAACTACCCATGGAATTCCTTTCAAGCACCACAGGCAAACAAACAAACATGGTAGAAAAGACAAGCTCCTTTAAATTTCTGTGATGTATACGGGAAAAGTTACAGCTACAGCCTACATGTACCATGCCTTACTATGGTTGCAAACTTGCAATGGCCTTCTATTAAACACAGAAATGAAAAATTTGAAATAAAACAAAGTTAATAACAATTAAACCTAACTTTTCCTTCAGCAATTAATCTCACGAACTATATTACAATCATAATCCCCTTGTTTTATTGAGTTCTAATTCCCCTCCCGTTAGAGCCAATGGGCTTTAATCGCTCTTCTCAATCAGCTTGATTGGATATTTGAACTGATTCCAAGAGAGGCAGAAGCAAAGATGAATATAAACTTACTAATTCCATGGAGGCTGCTGATGTCTATAATTTAACGGGTAGGTTTCCCACCCACCATCCGGTTCTTTTCTCTTCCCACCAGCCCCAGAACTTGAGGAGGGTTGTGCGCTGGCCCTCAAATGCTCCTCCATCGACCTACCTTGACCTGGCATGAAAAGCTGCCTCAAACCAAGAGAGTCTCTGTTTCCTCCCTCAGCTGGGAAACCAGAATTAAGGTCAAAGTTAGGGCGTAACGGCCCAGTTATAGCAGAGGGCGCACCAGCCATGCTCACAATAAATGGTGGCGGTTGGGAGTAAGATGGTGGAACAGCTGCTGCAGAACCCACAATCTGAGGTACAACCGGGGCTCCTCTTGAGTCCACCATATAAGGAATTGTGCTACCAGGTCCATACATTGGTGAAGAGTAAGCCAACGTAGATGCTGTTGCGAATCCATTGTACCCCAAAAGAGGAGAATTAGAGTAAGACGCGGGCGGGCCCAATCCCAAAACACCTCCACCTCTTGCCAGGTTGCCATCCATTGCAGTCTCAAGAGATTTGCCATTTGGCAAGCATGAAATCTGAGGAATAAACTCCTTCCTATTAACTTCCACTCTGGCACCCATGATCGATATGACAGGATCATCTGGTTTAGGCAATCCAAAAGGATTAACACTTTGAGAAGATTTACCGTGATAGGGCCCTGGATCTGGCGTATCATTCTGCAAAAAGGGTCTATCATTCAAGTCAAAGTTTCTCAGCAAAGGCTGCATTGACGATGATGAGGATGCAGGAGACGGGCTGCGATGGCCATTCCGGTTATAGGGAAGCCGTCTCTCCATCCTCAAATCTGAAGGAGGAGCATCACTATCATCACTGATACGATTTAAATCCAGATTGAGCCTCTCCGATCTTCTTGGACTCACTTCCACGGAAGATTCTGCAGATTGGAGGCCAGATGAGACTGGAATCCGTTTCTCTGGTATAAGATCAGCAAGTTTCTCATCTTCAGACTCGGCCACATTCAGGTCAATATCAAGGCAGTCCTGCCTCTGTTTTGAACTGTTGTTGGTGCCCCCGACAATGAGAGTTGTCTTATCACTGTCAGAAATTCGGCGAGGGGACGCTGGACGGAAAGCACTAGTAGCAGCTGTTCCTTTCCATCCAAGAGTCCCCTCAAACTGCAAAGGGGCTACAGGCAATCCAGGAGCTACTGCTGGTCTTGAAGCAGAAACAACAGAAACAGGAGTAGAGACATGGTTGACAGGATTAACAGGATTATCCATATCATCTGAACAGACTTCTTGATTCAGATCAAAATCACAAAGGCCTTTATCTCGGTTAACCTCAGGTTCTTGAGCTGCTTCCGTCACCTGAGAGGAATCCATATCAGCAATGCCATTTTCTGGTTCAGCTACTCTATTGTCTGAGTTAATTAACTGCCCCTCACCCTCAGGATATGCCTCAGCAGAATAATTTCGTTCAGTTGGCAGCTCCTTCACTGGAACCTCATCCGCTAGATCCTGTTTTTCATTTACAGAATCTGGGCTTTCCGGTGGCCTAATTCCACCACCCAAAATTTTATCAGAAGAACTGCATGATGGTTCTCTATATTCCAAGGCAACTTTTCGAGCAACTTCCAAGGCATCAACTATGCCATAGTCAAGTTCAATATCAGACTCTCTCCTATTAGCTGCATCAGGATTCCGGGTAGCCTTTGTAGCTTTTGAAAAACGAAAATCATTTCTTGAATCAGAACCTCCATCACTAACATGATCCTTGTCTTTATCAGCTGCTCCAATGTCTTTTATCCTGGAAAAAGTCTCTAAATCCTTATGTTTTCCATATGTACACTCATTGCCAGAAGAATCCTGCATGGCATCAGATTGATAATCATCATCTTCACCAGTTGGCTTGAACAGTGGTGTGCTGCAATTGTTTATGACTTGCACATCATCCATCCTATTTTTTGGCTCAGATGCAAGCTTCCTCAAATCACCAAGAGCAGGATCTTTTGGATCCAAGTCACCCTCATCAGTATCAAAATTTTTTCCTACAGCTGATCCAGTCATAATGTCATGAGCACTTGCAACCTCCACAGCCGAAGAAACATTTCTAGGCTCCACTATACTAGAGGAAGCAAATGCTTTTTCACAGATATTTTCCGGGAAGCTGCTGACCTTGGGCACATGCTTTTCATCTTTAGAGAACTCATTCGTTTTCAGAGTATCAGGCTGCTCTTCTTTGCAACACTGTTTTGGAGCAGGAGACCTACAGGCCTCAACAGATGAAATTGTTTCGACAGTATCCTCGGGGAATTTGTCTTCCATTGCAGAATTTTCAAGGACAGAATTAGACAATTTGGAAGTGGCCACATGATCTGGAGGTTTATCCTCCAAGTCAGTGTCATCTAACTTTCCATGGGAGCATAGTTCATTATTATCGGTTTTAGTTTGTACGTCTTCTTCCTTTTCTGGTTGAAGACATTCTGAATTTACAGGCAACTTTTCTGCTCCAGAAGGTTCAGCTCCATTATTTTCTTCATTGAAACTACCTTGAGGAAGAGGAACATCTATTGCAGAAGATTCTGTCCTACTTTCATTCGCCTGTATTGAACTAACTGCAGTGTTATCATCTTGAGAGAACCCAACACACTTAACATCATGGTCAAGGGCTTCACTAACCCTACCCTGGTTCCAACTATCAAATAGTGCCCTTGCTCTATCTTGAACCTGAGAGTTACTATGACCAAGAAGACTCTTGACAGTAATCCAGATCCCCGAAGAAATAGATAGTTCATAGTCTATATGCAATTTCTCAAGTGCTCCCATCATTGCAGTAATTGACTCTTCTACAAAGCCTTCGTTTGTGTTATTTCCAAACTTTTGAACTTGCTTCAGCCATCTATCGATTAACCCTAATCCATCTAATTGAATAAAACGATCAAGACAATCCCTATTCTCAGTGGCAGAAAGGGCACTTGCAATAGCAGCCCACTGCCTAGTTGCATCCCCAATGTTCTTCACAACAAAATCTTTCTCCTTCTGCATGATGCCAACCAGCTCCTCAACTCGAGAAGGGACCGTAAGCCCATCCTTCATCTTGGTTAGTGAAAAGAAATCCTCAAGTGTCATTGTGCTTCACATACCGTGCTTCCAAGCATTAGCAAAATCAACAAAACATGCTAATAATTTTTCTTCCATCAAGAACTGCAAATATCCTTCAGGACAATACTTATGAGATAACCTGCAGAAAACAACATAAAATGGCTAAGCATGCAATTTTGGGATGTGTATGAGAGTTAAGACATTGAAATCAGAGATTGCACTCAGAAGCACAAGCTACAATAATAAGAAATCCTTAATTAATATCATAAAGTCGAGTGTCACTCATCTTAACATGACAAATAGCACAGTAGACAATAGTACAGAAGCTAAATAACTGTGAAAAAATTCTGTAAGGGCATAAATTACAAAGGAAAACAATCTATTACACAAGTAAATTGCTAGAATGATTGTACCAAGGTCATCTGATAAATAAGACATGCCATGAGAGCTAAACAAAAATATTGAAATATTTGATACTTTGAGTATATATTAAACTCACAAATTTAACCAACAAATCAAATAAAAGGATTTCATCGCTGACTGAATAATCTACATTAAAAACAAATTTCTGCCACACTATAAAAGCAAGCAAACTAAAAATAATAATTAGAAAGATAAAAGCACAAGTCTACTGTTCTTGTTTATGTAAGCCAAACAGGACTAAAGCATACATATAGACCAAGAAGACTACATCATGGACTTTCGGATGATAATACATTGAAAGCGTAGCAATAGCATACATATAGAAAAGAGAATAAGCATATTACTGATGATGTCAAATCACAGAATCTGCTATCTAGCAGTTCCTCTCTATGAGTATACACATTTCCCAAGGAAAGATAAAGATGTTCTCTCAATTAATCCATCTTATTCCCCACAATAAAGAGGCCTTGACTTATAGCTTGAAAAAGTCAAATAGATCTCTGTAATTTATTTCTTAAACTAACATTAATGCAAGAAACATACACAATTTCCTCAAGCAAACATTATACGATGATACTACCCTCACATGCAAGTTATATATTATACTAAAAAACCAATGCCAACATATCCTACATTCATCCACCAGCCAACCGAATGACTGCATAACACATCAAAGAAAAATGTTGAGGCTGATCACATAATTTATTAAGTTATACAATCTAATATGACAAATCAGACACCATAGAGATGCCAAGCATTTGTTCATGAAGTAGCTAATCTACCAAAGATAGAAGGAATTCAACAGAAAACAGTACAACAAAAAAAATATAAACAGAAAGAGTAGTATCATGACATAATAGATCATATAAAGTTATGGCTTTTTCTTATTCGTTAAAATGAAAAATTAAAAAAAAAATTATCAATGAGCAAAACACATAGCAAGCCCCAACAGATGGATATTGAATGTATAACAAAAGCTAAAGTAGTTAGATTACCAGTAAGTTCAATGCCCCATTTTGCAGCAGTGAAACTATCTAAAGATGAAAACTTTCCTTCCAATCAGAAACACCAATTAGTAATTGAATATAAAACCTGAAAAAAAAAACATGCCAATTTAATTGAACATCAAATTAATCCAACAATGAACAATACAGAAGCCAATCTGATTAAAATTAAGACAAGAGAAGGCGACGAGTGTTAGAAGATCGAACCAGCGAAGCTATACAAAAACCCTAACTTTAGAATGGTGTGGTGTGAATTTAGAAGATATGTAATAGAATTTAATAAGATTTATAAGAATTAATACTGAGAGATAGTGATTAATAACGGAAGTACTAAATACGCAAACGAACTGATAACCAACTAATTAAAATTGGGGAAAAAAATGTAATTATGAGCGTACAGATAGTTCACCTTCGCAAAAAATTCATCGAATGATACGAAACCCTAGCTTCGAGTCAGGTACAATTATTTAGAATAAGCAAAATTCCCTCAAGTGTTTGAAACTCAATCACTTGCTAAACCGAAGAGTGTTTATTCTCTCTCCTTTTTCGAAGAACCAGGGAGAGCAGCGTTTCTTCTTCTTCCTTGTTTTTTTTTTTTAATTTAAAAAAAAATAATTTACGAGTTACGAGTTAATTTTGTCAATTCACTGGTCGGTTTTAGTTCGCTATTTTATTAGTCACACGCGTGAAGCGTGAGTGTGTGGATAAGGGTTCGGGTCGGATCGGAAGGGTATTTTAAAAATAAAAGAACTGGCTTGTCCGGTGAATCGGTAACGGCATATTTATAGGGAATATAATTAAAAAGACAGGAGTAGCACCAAAAACTGTCAACTCTGGTATGCTTTTTGTGGGGCGTTTTATAATGAGTTTCGCTGAAAGGGGGTGGTGAGGTGGACAAGGACACAAGGTCTAAGCTAAACCTTTGAAAAGGAAGATGATGCGGTTATCCTTGTCATTGACCGTGCCTGGTGGGCTGCTCACTGTACAAATCACGTGTGTGTGCACGTGTGCAAATTTTTTTAGCTTTAGAGGTGGGTACGGATTCCATGCAATCAAGTCCATTATGGCCCATCGTGACTGATGGCCCACTCAAATGATATGACATCTCCATACATCCCCATGTCTGTTACTTCTTAATGGGACAGAGATTTTGATTTTAATTTTGTGCGACGGTAATTTATATCTGTCAGATAATTTGTTCTAAGAAAAAGATCTCTTCTGAACATAAAAGATTTGATCATTAACGCCTTTTGAGAAAATGTCTGGAATATTGGAAATTCTATAGAAAATAAAACGATATTAATGTCGCTTGTTAAGTTTCCTTGGAACTCTTTAAGTTTGATTTACTAATGTTTGCTTGACTCAAATTTTGAATGGATACAATCTTGAGATGCCAATTATATTTCAATTAATGTAATATTTAAGAATCTCAAATTTATATATATATATATTAATTACAGAGATTTATTATGATTTCAAAAATTTAAGAAGTTAAATTTGGTTATATTCTTCTAATGGCAGCTAGTGAATCAAGTGAGTGTTGAGCTTCCATAAATTGACGTTTTGACTTCTTTTGTTTTGTGGGGGACCTCATCCTACTCTATTAGGTGAAAAAGATGAAAATTGGTTGCATTTTTATATCCTAAAATGGACTATTTCTTTATAACATAAGCAATTACCATAACAAAATGAGTTCATCAATTAATTGAAATTGACAATGGAAGTTAATGATTTGGTACTGAGCTATTGGAAATATTGCTCAAGGACCTGGTCCAGGTAAATGAAGTACCAAGTTAAGTAGGGATTGCAACGGCCGAAGGTGAGGCAGTTGATAGGGTTGGTAGATAGTAGGCTTGGGCCCCAAGCCCATATCATTATTAATAAGCCCAAACCTATTCAGAGCCGAGCCGAGCCGAGCCGAGCTTAGACCTAGATTTTTTATTAATTATAAAATAAATTTTTAACAAAATAAAAAAATTAAAATTAAATATAATTATCTAATACATTATAGAATAATAATCTAATACACAAAATATTAGTAATACACATAATAAATCACAAATACTAATATAAAAATATTAATGTTATATTTTGAATTTTTTCTTTTTTAATTCATGAATTAAAAAGCATGAGCTTTCCTAGGCCTTTAACTAGGCCCAATATATGCAGGTTTTATATTTTTCAGCCTATATCTAGACCCAACTTATGCGAATCGAACTTTAGACATGTAGGGCTTTTTTGTCAATCCCAACAATTAACATTCTTATATTTATTCTCAGTACTCTGTTTATGTTTTCTTACTCTCTGTATCTCTATCATAATTATTTAAGGAGAGGGGATGAGGACCATCAAGGGTTCTTGATTTTTAAATAATTGATACTTTTATTTTTCGAGCTTGATGTACTCATATTAAAGTAAAAATATAAAATTATATTACCAACAAAAAAATTATAAAAATAAATTAAACTAGTTAAAATCATTTCCGTGAAACTAAGTCCATGTCATCAACACTATAAGAAAATATATGAAATTAAACAAAAACAAAGCTTCAAATTTGAACCCATCCGTAAAAAAATGACAATGTCTCTTATATTAACATTAATTCAGTACAAGAGTCACAAAATATAAATCATCAATGAAAATTATCTCTTATCTATGAATAAAAACAAAGCTTCAAATTTTAACCCATCCATAAAAAAATGACAATGTCTCTTATATTAACATTAATTCAGTACAAGAGTCACAAAATATAAATCATCAATGAAAATTATCTCTTATCTATGAATAAAATACAAGAGTCACAAAATAATTGATATAACCTATTATTTATATTAATTTTTTAAATATTACGATATTTGTTATTTTACATCCATATGTTACAATCAAAATTTTAAATATATTCACTAGAAATTATTGAAAAAATTAAAAATTAAAAATTAAAAATTAAAAATTAAAAATTAAAAAGGAAAAATAAAAAATGGAGAGAAAATGGAGATTTCATCGAATTGCCGTGTTTTTTTCTGAATAAAATATTAATTATTAAATTATTTTCATCCATTCTTCGAATAAAAAGCTAGTTGCAAAATTAATCTTATACTCTTCCCGAACTGGAGAAATAAATAAATAAATAAAATCCTCGAGAGCTCGATTCTTGCAGGAATTTCTTCCATTCCATTCCTAAAGTTAGGCACACATTTATACAAAAGCCAACGACATCTCAATTTTGTGCTTCTACATTTATTGGGCAAAGAAGGTTTTAGATGGGTAATATAACTCAAATCCCCGATCCTGAATTGCAGTTATAATACGGAAGGGCATGTTTAGCCGTAGGATTCGATCCAACGGTCACTTTACATTTTGGTTAAGTAATTGATCCAACCCCATTCAATATCGAATCGAATCGTCGTATGGGTATTGCAGCCGCCGGAGCCCCATCCTAACGCACTCCCCCATTTGCAATGACTAAAACCCATCATGAAGCAAAATCCCATTTGAAAATAAATAGACATTTATTCTGATACAATAACTTTCAAGATAAAATTAAAAATTAAATACAACATGAAAACTCCAAAATCAAGTTGATTGATTAAATTGACACTATTAACTACATTTTATCCCAATAGTATAAAGAGTACATTTCATTCCAATAGTAAGAGCAAGAGCAAGAATATTGTTAAAAGAGTACATTTCATTTCAATAGTGAGAATAAGAACAAGACTATTCGAACACGTTAATTTTCTCTCTACATCTTTTTTAATTAAAAAATTTATTACCTAAATAAATTTTAGTTAAAATTACTTAATTAACCATTTCTTCTCATTTTCTTTTCAATTTTACAAATTCTCATCAATTCATTCATATATTTTTTTATCCATAAATACTTTATATTATTAACTAAAATGAACAAAGCTAGCTTGAAGATGATGACGGGAAAAAGTGGGAAAAAATCTTTTTTTTCCCTATTTTAAGAGAAAGTAAACTATTGACTAAGTGTATAGAATACATGGTCTTGTCTCTCTGACAAGTTCTGGTTGTCTTGTTTTTATAACAAGTTTCGTCCGTAATTTTTCTTTTGTTTGTCTTATTTTTCACTATCAATTGTCTGCTTTTGACAATTCTATGGCCAACAACAACAGCAATCTTGAGTCTGAAGTATGTAATGCTTATGAACGTATGTCTATTGAGGAAGAAGAGGAAGGTGGACTGATTGTTGAAGGAGATGATGTTGATGAGGGTGGGGGGGCGAAGATTGATTTTCGGTACTGCTTAGTGGGTAGATTCTTGACGGATAAGGTGATTAACTTCTCAGCCATGAAGAACACTATGGCATCCTTATGGCGCCCAGGGAAAGGAGTTTGCATTAAGGACTTGTCATCTACTCGTTTCTTTTCCAATTTTTCCACGAACTTGATATTAGCAGAAGAGTGTTGAATTCAGGACCATGGACCTTTGATCAGCACATTTTAATTGTGAAGAGGTTGGGGGAAAATGAACAACCACAGCATGTTCCTCTTTTTCACACTTCCATTTGGATACAAATTTATAATCTTCCAATTGGCTTTCTGTCTGAGAAAATACTACAAAATATTGGGAACTATATTGGCACCTTTCAAGACTCGGATGAGAACAATCTCGTGGGAGTATGGAGAAATTATATGCGAATAAGAGTCTCCATTGATGTTCGAAAACCCCTTAAACGACGCATGCGGCTCAAGAAAACAGGAGGAGAATGGATATGGGTTGATTTCAAATATGAGAGATTGAATGTGTTTTGTTTCATCTGCGGGCTTCTTGGGCATACTGAAAAACAATGCCCGAACCTATATGATTGTGCAGGTGAGGTGGTGAAACCTTATGGTCAATGGATGAAGGCACCGAATAGGAGGAACACTCTGAATTCCGGCAAACGGTGGTTGAGGATGTCGCCGCCAGGTTTGAGTGATGATATTTATGGCAGTTGCGGGGAATCATCAGTTGCTATGGCAGTTGATCATACGATTTCCGCAAAATCCGGAAAGGAGTTAAGTAAGGGCAGTAATGGGGGAGGAAATGGTGGGATTGTGCCTACTCTTAAGGAAACTGATGCTAACTTGCCATGTCGAATTCAAAATCATGCTAATGGCAAGAAAGTGGTGGACACAGCTACTGGATTGGGGCTGTCAAAGGAAAGTGAGGAGGAGATGGAATCTGGTATCATTATTACGGATGCTAAGCGAAGGAGATCTCACATTGGGATGCACGATAATTTGGGCCCGGTTATTGAATTTCCTTCTCAATTAATGGAAATCACAAGTTCTTCAAAAAATGGACCAGCGGTGGGACCTGTCACTCAGGCCCACCGAGATCAATGAGTATCTTAAGTTGGAACTGCCGTGGGCTGGGCCACTTACGGACAGTTCAAGTATTGATAGAAATGGTCCGGAATAAAAAGCCTTCTTTTGTGTTTTTAATGGAAACGTTAAGTTGTAAGAGTAATTTAGAAACCCTTAAATCCAAACTGGGATTTGATGGGCTTTTGTGGTGGATAGAGTTGGGCGTAGTGGGGGGATTGCTTTGTTCTGGAACTCTAATCATCGAGTTAAGCTACTGAGGTATGGTAGGAATTTTATCGATGTTGAAGTTGACGCGGTGGACAGTAGTCGGTGGAGGTTAACGGGGTATTATGGTTTCCCAGAATCCAGTCGAAGACGTGCTTCTTGGGATCTGCTGCGGGCACTTGCTACTTCTTCATCTCTTCCTTGGGTATGCATAGGGGATTTTAATGATATTTTGGCAGCTAATGAAAAGCGCGGTAGGCGGGATCATCCAAATTGGAAGCTTCAAGGGTTTAGGAATGCCATAACTGATACTGGTTTGATTGATTTGGGCATGGAGGGCTATCAATTTACTTGGGAACGTTTTAGGGGTACTGTAGAGTGGGTTGAGGAGAGGCTTGATCGAGCTTTTGCTTCAAACGATTGGTGCCATCTTTTTCATAAAGCGAAGGTGTGGAGTCTTGAATCAACGTGTTCAGATCATCTTCCGATTTTTTTGAATCCCAATCCTGTGATCCATATTCCCCGATCCAAGAGGTTTCGCTTTGAGAATGTGTGGTTGCAGGAGGCTGACTGTGTGGATATTGTTCGTAGTAGTTGGGTCTCTTCTGCAAGCAGTCCCATTCAAATTAAACTCTCGATGTGTGGGACTAATTTGCTGAAGTGGGGTGGTCATCTAGCTCGTGATTTTCGTAAGCGGATTTCACTGTGTAAGTAAAGAATGGGTGTTCTTCGGGGTCGTCGTGATCAGGAAGGTTTGGATGAGTTTACGGAGGTTAGAAATCAATACAACGAGCTGCTTCATAGCCATGAAGTGTTTTGGAAACAGCGAGCTAAAACACTTTGGCTTAAAGAAGGGGATATGAATTCTCGCTATTTTCATGCTACCGCATCAGCGAGAAAACAAAAAAATACACTTGTGAAGCTTCGTAATAATCAAGGTGAGTGGTGTTCGGATCAACATGAAATTGATGATATGATTGTGATGTACTTCAGGGAGTTATTCACATCCAGAGGAAGTGTTGGAGGCCCTGTTCTTGATTGCGTTGAGAAAAAGATATCGCATGACAAGAATTTGATGCTATTGGCTCCTTTTGATGCTATTGATGTTAAAGATGCTTTGTTCAGTATGCACCCGGATAAATCTCCAGGTCCTGACGGTATGAATCCAGCTTTCTATCAAAAATTTTGGCATATTGTGGGTGAGGATGTAGTGACAGCTTGTTTGAACTTTATTAACCGTTGTGAGTTTCCTGCGGGCTTGAATGATACCTCAATAGTGTTAATCCCAAAGAAGTCACAACCTGAGTATTTGTCAGATATGAGGCCGATAGCCCTATGTAATGTTCTATACAAGATTGTTGCCAAGATGCTTGCCAATCGTTTAAAGCTGGTTCTAGACAATGTGATTTCAGACTCCCAAAGTGCTTTTGTTCCAGGACGTGCAATCACAGATAACATCCTTATATCTGCTGAAATACTGCATTATCTTAAACGTAAAAGGCAAGGCAAGAAAGGGATGACCGCTCTCAAAATAGATATGTCCAAAGCGTATGATCGTATCGAATGGGATTTCCTTAGATCGATGATGGTAAAATTGGGTTTTGATAATAGCTGGATAGACCTGATCATGCTTTGTGTCACCACTGTTCATTATAATGTGATTCGGGAGGGCACGACAGTAGGTCCGATTGTACCTGGTAGGGGGCTTCGCCAAGGTGACCCATTGTCGCCTTATCTGTTTATTCTATGTGCGGAGGGGCTGAGTTATTGCTTAGAAAGAATGAGAGAGCTGGCTTTATTCACGGTGCTAAAGTGGCAAGAGGTGCTCCTGTGGTTTCGCATTTATTTTTTGCTGACGATTGCTTTTTGTTCTTCAATGCGAATCAGCGAGAAGCTAGTTTAATTAAGCACATGCTTGCTGAGTACGGAGCAGCTTCAGTCAGGTCGTGAATTTCAACAAGTCCTCAGTTTCATTCAGTGCTAATGTGACTGACCTTGATGCTCGACAGGTTTGTGATATTCTGGAGGTTACAGCCACAATTAATCATGGTGCTTATCTTGGCTTGCCATCTTTAGTGGGTCGAAGGAAGAAAGATGTCTTTTCTTTTATCAAAGACAAAGTGTGGAGGAAATTACAAGACTGGAAACAAAAATCCTTTCGCGAGCGAGGAAAGGAGATTCTCACAAAACAAATGGCCCAAGCCATGCCAAACTATGCGATGAATATTTTTCTTCTCCCCCTTGATCTTTGTCGTGAACTGGAAATTATGATGAATTCTTTTTGGTGGGGTAGCAAGCGCAATGGAGGTGGTGGAATTAAGTGGCTACGTTGGGATTCTTTATGCAAGCCAAAATCGGTTGGGGTATGGGATTTAAAAAGCTCCACAATTTTAATTTAGCAATCTTTGGGCAAGCAAGGTTGGAGGTCATTGTCTAACCCGAACTCTCTTGTTGCCAAGGTTCTTAAGGCTCGCTATTTTCCTAAATCATCTTTTCGATCTTTGGGGTGGGTCACAATCCAAGTTATGCTTGGCGATCTATCATGGCAAAGCAAAGGATGTTGTTATTCGGGGCCGTGTTCAAATTGGGAATGGTCAAGGTGTTTTGATTGGAAAGGATCCATGGCTTCCCGATTTGGCCAATGGGTTTGTTATCTTGATTTACACGAGAACATTTCAAATGCTCGGGTTAGTAGTCTAATGGAATCGATCATCGTTGTTGGGACCAGGATGCGATGGATCGATATTTTGGACCGCTGGGATAGAGATCTTATCTTACAAATTCCACTTAGTTGCCGTAGGAATGATGATATGTGGTATTGGTGGTGATCTGGTGGTTCTTATAATCGTTCGCAATGCTATAAGTTGTTGGATCCTATTTCGGTAACTCCAAGTAGTAGTGTATGGCATCGAATGTGGAGTTTGAAGGTGCCGGGGAAGGTGAAGAATTTTATTTGGCGGGCTGCGATGAACGTTTTACCTACAAATGACAACCTTATCCGTAGAAGAGTAGAAGTTTTGCCAACTTGTTCTGTTTGTAATGCGTATACCGAGACGGTGTCCCATGTGTTGGTGGATTGTCATTTTGCTAAATCTTGTTGGATTTCCTCTCCAATTGGGTATGTCGCGCATTGTTCCTCTTTTTTGTTTTGGCTTGAAAATGTATTTGGTCGTTGTAAGAAAGAGGATTGTGAGCTTGCTGTAATGATTTGTTGGAGACTTTGGCTGAGTAGGAATGATAAGGTGTGGAAAAACAGGAACAGTGATGTGTCAACCGTGTTAAACTCGGCGGGTCAGCTTCTCTTTCAATGGCAATCGGCGAGGAAACAAAACTTCTTTTGTCCTGCATCTAGCAATTTAGATCACGGTGCTGTTTGTTGGGTGAAACCCCAGGTGGGATGGCTCAAATGCAATGTTGATGCGGCTACTTTTGCTTCAAAGGGTATGGTTTCCTATGGGGGTGTAGTTCGGCATTCTGATGGTAGTTTTGTTGCTGCAAAAGGTGGCTGTCTCCCTGGCAAGTTTGGTGTTAGAGAGGCTGAAGCTCTTGCTGTGCGTGAAATTCTCAGCTGGCTCAAGGATCTGCAATTTCCCCATGTTATTATTGAGATGGATTGCCTGCAAGTGTACAATGCTTTAGTTAATAACCTGTCTAGCCCTAGTGGATTTGGTTTGATTATTGATGATTGCAGGGAGTTGGCTATGTCTGTAGGAGAAGTGATTTTCTCATTTGTTAGACGATCTGCGAACACCGCTGCCCATGTTATTGCGCGGATGGGGGGTTCTTTGTCAGGTCCAGGAGAGTGGAGGTATGTTCCACCTCCTTGGTTGATTTCCAGTTTGTATGGTTCTTCTGGTTAATTAAATTATGTTTTCTTCAAAAAAAAAAATGAACAAAGCTCAACACTTAAAAATAAACATTAATATATTTTTATCAACTATACAAATTACAAAATATCAAAAAACTAATTTTTACTAAATACAAAAGTTAATAGATATCAAGAAAACGAAAATATATAGAAAACATGAGAGAGAAATCATTATATATTAAGAAAAACTAAAAAAATAAGTTCAAAATAGAATGAAATTGAGTGTTGGTCTATGGAATGTGAGTGAAATTTGATTTTTAAATTGTAAATTTTCAAGAATGAATTTATTCTTTAAAATATGTATAAAGAAAAATTTGACGAATTCAAATAGTCTCACCCTAAAAACAAAGATTAACAAGTTTTTCTCTCAACAACTGGATTATCAATTTGCACGCCTTTGTCGATTTTTTGAACATCTACTTCTACAACTTCTTTTGCTAGAGAGTAAGATAATTCACCATTTACTTGCACAAGAAATGGATCAAAATCATCATATACAAAAATAATGAATTAATTGAATTTAATTAACATTCATCAGCGATGCCAATCAATATAGGGATCTAAGTTTTAAGATAAATAATTAAATAGGATGAATATTGATCAGCATGCAACTCACGTGAATAAAGAAACTCGATGGCTCTGGCGGCTATGCAGTCAATTCTGATTCCTGAATTTCGGAAACTTTGACTTAATCAAGCTGTGCAATCACCGAACAAAGTTTTCTGCCTCTAAAATCTATTTACACAGCTTTAATCCTTTTTCTTTTGGTAGTTTTTAAGTAGGGTTAACCGTCGAATGCATGTTGTTATAATCGATTTGGATTCTTATCACATGCATCTGACGGTTCATTTGTCTGCGCTACGTTGGAGATGTTCCAACGAAACTGCTGCCTTCTAAGTATTATAGGAAGTTAGAAACTTTGCAGTGTAGGAACAAATGTCGAGAATCAATTATTTATCCAAACTATAAAAGTGACCGTCAAATTAAATCCAACAGCAAAATATACTCTCCTATATTTTATATTTATAATCCAAGATCTTGGATCGGAAATCTATTCTATGCATACATATAATCATTTTTTAGTCCTCGACTTTTTTTAAAATGCAATTTCACTATATATATCATATATTGTATTAGTATTTTTATTTAATTAATTAACATATCATATTATGAATACAATGAATTCATATTTTAAAAAATGTGAGGATTTGCATTTGAGAATGATATATAAGGTTATGATCAGGTGAGCGAGGACAAGTCTCGCGACGCAACCTCTTAATAGAAGACTGGCACATGATATGTCACTCATTATAAGGTTAATGGTGAACGACGATATTCATGAACGCTTCACTTTCTATATATATATATATATAATTTTACACAATAGATTTTCATTTATTGCAATTTCTTATGTTATATATAATAATTGATTAACGAGTGCACATGCACATGACAAAAGTTAGTGTGCATACCAAAATATTCTAAATTGACTCACCAAATTATCACGTGGGAATGCAATTTTTATTTTTTGAATCATGATATTGATAATGAAACCAGAACAAAATTTTGAAACATGTATTATATAATTTTATTAGAGATGGTACCATTAAAGCCGTCATATTTAAAATTGATCCATTTATGTATTTATACATAGAATGCTTTTACTCGTGCCATTACTAAGGATTCTGTACTTTTATTAACGACGGCCAAATCCATTGACAAAATTACAATATTCTTAGCAATGACCGTTTATTATAAGGCAGCATTTTGCCTTATATATATTTTCATATATTTTGAGTTAAATAGTTATTTAGTTTTTATATTTTAAAAAAATATCTCAAGATATAAAATTATTATAAGGGTATTAACTATTAATTAAAGTTGATTGTTACTAATTTATTTGTTAATAATAATTAATAATATTGTCCCAAGGGTATGACAAATACTAGTTCTTTTAAGTTGACATTTATCGATTAATTTCCTAATAACTAATTAATTTTTCCAATAGGTAAATTATTTTATGTGAAGAATGTTGTATTATCATAAAAAAAAAAGAATAAGAATGTAATATATTTAAGAATAAAAATATCTGAAAACTTTTTTTAAAATATAAAAACTAAACTGATAATGAAACTAAAATATAAACAGCATTTTGTCCAAACAAGTTCTATTTGGAAAAGGCCAAAAGTCAAACCTCTACTCTTGGAATTTTGATGGGTCAAATATACAGTTCCGAGAGGGTTGGTGACTTCAATTTCATTGGGGGGAAATTTACAAAAATAACCTAAAAAGTTTTGTTATTTTCACAATTAATCCTTCAAACTTTTTTCTATCAACATTAGCCAAACACAAGGTTTTCTCCCCAAATTACCCTCGTTTACAAACCAAAATCAACTTTTCTTCTTCCCCTTAATCAAACGAAACGCAGACTTGTACTCTTTGAATCATTACCGGTGACGGCAAATGGCAATGACAAATGCTAATGGCGAACGATAAAAGTGAACTCTGATCAAATACAACATAATCTATTTGAATCCAGTATCAATCCATATCATCGAGTGGTAAGAAGTATTTTCTCAACTCGCGAACTTGATTCAGTGCGATTGCAGACAGGTGCGACAGGTGCCTGTCGCACGAAGAAATTGTGCGACAGGTAAGATGTTGGTGCGACAGGCTGTTTTATGGAATGCTTGTCATTAACCATGATCTATCTGCTATATACTTTGCCTGAAATAAATGGTACGATGGTTATTAAACAACTTTAACTCTATGGAACAAATGTTTACATCACGTGCATCAACTGATTGAGATGCCACTTTATGATGTTTATAGAATTATGTCGGCAAACAATGTGGATTTTGCTGGAAACTGAATAAGATAAGCTAACTCCGTCTGAGATTTAGCTTTGGAATTAAGTCAAACCAAGTAAAAACATGTTTATAGAATTATGTCGTTCTTGGTGAAGCAATCTTCAACGGCAGAAGCTGAAGATACAACAAGGATGGGCCTGTCGCACAAGGCTTGGTGCGACAGTGCCGCCGACGCATGGATCGATTCGCCGCCGCGCCGCATCGATCGAGTCCGTCGCCGCCGCTTTTCGCGCTGCCGCCGTCGTCGAGACCGCGCGTGGTCGCCGCCGTTCGTGTGGCTACTGCTCGTGCGTCGTTGCTGCTCGTTCGTGTGGCTGCTGCTGTTGCTTGTGGCTGCTGCTGTTGCTTGTGGCTGCTGTTCGTGCATCTTCAATCCAGCAGCGTGCGGCAGTCCTTACGATATTAACCTTCAATCCAGTCCTTTTCCCTTTTTAGAAAATTGTATAATCCACAGTGTGACCATTTCAATATAAAGTTATGTGTAAAAGAAAATAGTATAATTATTTTGAAAAGAAAATTTTTGTAATCGTTTTGCCAAATTATATTGGGAAAATTTTGTAATTGTTTTGCCTGTCGCACGAGGCTTAGTGCGACAAGCACCTATCGCACTTGGCTTGGTGCGACAAGCAGCCTGTCGCACTTGGCTTCGTGCGACAGGCTGCCTGTCGCACTTGGCTTCGTGCGACAGGCTGCCTGTCGCACTTGGCCTGTAGCAAGCTTGGTGCGACAGGCTGCCTGTCGCACAAAGTCAAGTGCGACAGGCTGCCCACTGTTGCAGCAGAGAGGGTAAATTGCTCCGACTGTTATCAAACAACTGAAATTATATTTAAATATTAGAAAATAACTCGTATTACTCACTGATGATGTCGATTAATGTTAAATCTGGATAGATTTTTATCATTCGCCGTCGGCGTTTGCCGTTGCCTTTAGACGTCCACGCTGATAATTTGTAAAGCTGCTTTTGGTTTGAGAACGGAGAAGAAAGAAATGTTTTTTTTATTCGTAAATAAGGGTAATTTAGGGAGAAAAGTGTGTTTTTGGCTAATGTTAATAGAAATAAGTTTGTGTGGTTAAAATAAAAAAAGACCAAAATTTTATGGTTATTTTTGTAAATTTCCCTTCATTGGGCCATCTTGTGTTAGAGAAAAATGCGACTCCTACAGCCAGTCATGCTCAACTAGGCTAATTATTTCTTTTGAAATAATCACGAGGATGCGCAATTGTTTTGAGTTTGACAATGCATCAAAAACGTGAAGAAGGTAAAGGCAGAAAAGATGAGCTAGCTAGAAATCAATTCTTTAGATTGAGACGCTAATAGTGGCGATTGAGATTTGAATTTCAACATCTGATTATTCTTTACGGAAAGCTCATAGAACCTATAAGCAAAACCGCAGAAGTGCTAAAAAAATGGAATCATCATAAAGAAATAACAAATTATCAGGTGCCTTGTGAATGGACCTGGACCACCCTGATTTCACTCTTGCGTTAAGATGGTACAATTTCCTCCAAATTGATCTTTTTCACTTGATTCGACAATTCCCAATTTTGGGCCGGCTTGGGCCTCGGAAACATTTCGGCACTTTGTGGGTCATTTTCATTTTTTATTTTTTTTCCCCTTGGCACCCCATCACATGAACATGTACCATCAAGTTTTCAAGTTCCCAAATTTGATACGTATATACATTGACAAAATAACAAATCACCATTTTGAAACCAAACCGCCACCCATACCAAAAAAAAAAGAAAAAAAAGGAGGTTTACTTGCATCTATGAAACCAGCGTATATCTAAAGATTAAGATTGTTCTTAAGCAATTGCAAAAGAGAGATGCTCCCTTGAGTTCTTTTTCCTTCATTTACTGCCAACTTCTTTCCATTTCTGTTCGCCTGAAAAGGAGTTACAGAATAACACAAAACCAAAAATTAACATTTGTAACAAAAATATATATGTGTGAGTGTGTATGTGCAAGTTTTATTTCTTGCAGGTAAACATGGGAACTTGGAGAAAAACACACGTTGAAAAATGTGTTCATTCATATTGGCTTTACTTCCAACATTCCAAAACCATGTCTTTTACAACTCAAAGTTAGCTGGTACATTAATGCATATCACATAGCCTTTGTAAAAAACTTCAATTTTTTTTGAAAATGCTACATTCATTGAAGAAACAAAACTCGAGGAAATTATTTATACCATCCACTTACCTTCGGTTTCTCAATCTCATCCTCAACATCCAAAGCAGTGATATCCCTTAGTAATATAGATGAGGCAGGCAAAAGTCTCCTAATCATAAAATACAAAAATGCAATTCAAGGAGGGAATGATAATGTTTCATGGCCTTATTTAAGAATACGTTGTTCAGTGTCACAGATCCAATCAAAGAGAAAGCCCCCCCCCCCCCCCCCCGCGCGGGGGGTGTGGTGTTGTTGTTGTAGAAGAAAACACAGTACATTTCAATGTTACCAAACTGACCTTTTTGGTTTCTCCACATTCAAGGGTTTTTTGGAAGTATCAATGTTCAGTTCACTATTTGACACAGGGCCAGCATCACATTCATTGGTAGATGAAACTTTCATTGAAGATAGCGATAAGTTTAGTGGTTCCTAGAAGGGTCATGAAACAATAATTAGAAAGCTAAGCAAAGAAGAAAGCAAAAAAGAGAGAAAAAGAGCTGCATTATTAATGAAAAGACAGAACACTGAAGAGAACTTAACCTCCTCTCCACTTTCTGATTGAGAAAACACAGCTGATGATCTGGCATTAGTACTAACCATAACAAATGATTGAGAAGAGCTGACCACAGAATCTGAAAGTCCGAATTCGTTAAACTACATATTGAAAATAAGTTAAAACATAATGACACATGACCAAATCAAATACTGACATGCATTACTGTTGTGCAGTCTAGACTGAATCGGATACCACTGAAAAAGCCTCTTTGGAAAGTTTCCATGATAGAAGACACTAATAGAACAATATTGTTGATAATCAGCTTTTTCACACCTTAATGTTTCCAAGATGTTGTAGATGGGTACACCAAACATATGGTACTGTAAATATACACATGAAACAATATTTTCAACAGAGTCGACTTCATTTGAAACATGTTCTCTCCAAAGAACATCATAAGCCACTAATCCGCCTACTTCAACCATTCAACACTATCTTTTTTGTACTAAACTAAAAGGGAATAAAAAATAATAATAATAAGAGAGGATATTTTATGAGACGCGTTCAGTCGACAGTCAATTCATACAAGCAGCCATGCTTTAGAAATAAAAAGCAAAATTTTAGACTCAAACCTGCTGTATCTGCACTAGGATTTTTATTTTCTGTCTGATAATTGGAGTCATTTAAGTCATCATCACTTGAGGAAATGGTTTTAGATGTCGCATTTATGCAACATACTGCGGCTGTATTGTATTCTGATCCAATCTGAAAATCACATATATGAAACCTCAACAAACATTGAATAAACTCGCCTCATCCTGATTCAAAATTGCATAGTTATACCTGAAAACTCTGATCATTAGACTTGTCAACAGAAGGGCATGAAGGAATCACCACTTCCAGGTCAGAACATGTCACCTGACATTCAGGAAAAGAAACCCTTTATTTCATAAAAGGCAATTCTTTCAGGGTCTCAATCTTAATAAGATAAGATGATGCTGCCTTGCACTGGCACCGTATTCTCTCGCACATAGAATATCAACATTCAGCTTAAAGGAAAATGGTCAGGGATTTGCCTCGATATAATAGTGATATGGACTAAACAACAGAAATGATGTTAAAAAAAAAAAGTTAAAAAATGGGAGTAAGAAGATATAGCACACTTATATAATGATTCAACGGTGACTCAAAGAATAACTCAGGCCAGTGAAAATTTGATAATTCCAATATAAAGTTCTCGGTAGTAGGCAATCACAAGATACCTGAGAATATACATCTTGCTTTCTTGAAGGAGAGTCCCATTGTTTACAGAATGTATTGCATACAGATGTCATGAGACTGGGAGAATGAACATCCACATTGATCTGAACATAAGAAAAGAAGAGGCATCATTATTAATCGTTTCCAGTGTTATAACTGTAATGTTGTTGTCACAATTAATTAAAACAAACAAAGGCCTTCTTTCAAAGCAAAAAATTTTTGAAATGAAAGAAGGAAAGAAAAATGAAACCCATTGTCATTATACCTGAGAAAGCACATCTTGGTCCTTGCCTGGAGTGGAATGGTATGTCTTGGGAGTGCTACTGCATTCAGATGCCTTGTAATTTAAGGAATGTTCATCAACATCGATCTGAACATTAAAAAGAAAAATCTTCATCATTAATAAATTCCCATGGCATAACTGCAACGTCATCATAATAAATTAGGGAAAATATGGAAAATAATAAAAGACTAAGGCATCAAAAATAATGCAAGAAAGAAAGATAAAGAGCCCGTCATTCTCAGTTTACCTGAGAGAGCACATCTTGGTCCTTGCTTGGAGTGAAATTGCAAATCTTGGGAGTGATTTTGCATTCAAATGCCACAGAGTTTAAGGAATGAACATCCATATTGATCTGAACATTACAAAAGAAAAAGATTTTTTATTGATAAATTCCCATGAAATAACTGCAATATTATCATAATAAATTACAACTAAAATGGAAAAATAACACTGGACCAAGACATTAAAATATTAATGCAGGAAAGGAAAATAAAAGAACCTTCCGTTGTCAGTTTACCTGAGAAGGCACATCTTGGTCCTTTCTTGGAATGGAATTGTAAATCTTGGGAGTTCTATTGCATTTGGATGCCTCGCAGTTGAAGGAATGAATATCCACATCAATCTGAACATTAATTTAGAAAAAGCTTCATTTGTGACATTACTGCAATGCAATAAATTACATCCAAAATGGAAAATATCAACCAAGGTTCTTTTTAATACTAAAATAAGAAAAAATTGAAATAAAATAATGTACCTGAGAAAGCACATAAAGGTCATTTCTTGGAGTTGAATTGCCAGTCTTGGGAGTGCTACTGCATTCAAATGGCTCGCAGTTTAAACAATCAATGCCCAGATTCATCTACACAAGGAAAGCTTCTGTAAAGAGTTCTTGAAAACAGCAGCAGAGGTGTATCATATTAATATTGTGCTTAAATAATGAATAAAATGTAAACAATTAAGCAGGAGAAAGAATGCATAAAACACAACTAAATCTTATCATATTGACTCTGTATGCATGTATGTATACAAAATTAATTTCTTTTAGCATACCTCAACAATTTCACAACTTTTATGTGCTTCTAATTTTATTCCTGATCCAAAGATAGTAGTCTCTTTAGAAGGAATGGCGTCCACTGAACTTTCCTGAGTGCCAATACAGCAGGACTTTAAATCTTTGAGCTGTTTTTCCATCTCAAGATTTCTATTTTTTTCATCCCTCAGCTGTTCTGCAAGGCTCTTAATTTTGACTTCTGCCACCTGATTATTACAGAGTTGTCAAGTTTTATTAGTTCACATCAAATTTGCATAAATATGCATATTGAAACATCATAGATGATTATCGACAAGTAATTAAAAAAAAAATTACTTTCTTGGCAAGTTTAAGCACAAAATGCCATGCATCACATTACCTTGAGCTTGTGATTGTACTCCTTCAAAACATTCCACATGGCTTTGGCAAACTTTTGCATAATCTGATCATTTCTCTCCTTTGAGGAGTCAACTTAAATCCATAAAGACATATTTGTGAATATCCAATTTCGGAAACTCCTTAAGAGGAGAATTACAAAGCAATATGAATGAAACAGAATATTAGAATCATATCAATTAATTATACCTCTTGTACAACCTTCTTCAGAATGTTGGCATTTCTTGTGAACACTTTTTCCTTCTTGAATCTAAAAACAAATAAATAAACAAAAAAAACTGCAGTTTTCAAAATGAAAATCTAATAGAATGACTCAGAAATTGGATCAAATCTTAAAATCATGCTGAAGGCTTGAACTACCAAAATATTTAAAAACGAAAAAGCATCACCAAAGGGGCATCTCTTTTTGTAGACACAAAAGAGAGATTAACCATTTTGCAAAATCCATTCAGTTAGATCTGAAGTGAGAAAGTTTAAAGTTACTGATGCAGGCAGTAAAGAATATAAAATAAAATTTGCAGTTTGAAAGGTGAAAAAAATACCGAACAAGCTTCAAGACCACTCAATTTCACTCTTTTAAATTGCTCTTTACCAGACAAGCTGGGCAATTGCCTCTTGTTACAGACGAAATTCGATGAGTCCTCAACAATATCAAACCTAAATAAATGATAGATGCAGACATAAATTCATAGAAAACTGAAACTTGAGTTTGGAATAATTCAGGGAGAGGATGAAAAATTTACTTAATTTTCATGTATGGTGAGGCTTGTCTTAACAAGTAGGATGCATCAAGATAATCTTCTTCTCCTGATTTTACAGTTAAAATCTGCAGAAATAAAAGGAAAGATACCGACATGTTCTTTTGCAATTAAATGATGGAGGTAAACTCTAATTTAAGATTACTTAGTAACTAAAAAGCTATGAAAACATAACAATATATCTAAAATGGAACTTGACTGAGCAACCAAATATTGGAATTGGAAACTGCATACCAGTGTCATTCTCTTTTTCCCTTCCAAGTAATCTCGCAGGTACCTGGTCAACTGTTTGGAGATAAAGTCACCTTTTGTACCATATGTTGATGTAGATATTATCGAATAGCAATAGAAAAGCCAAATATGCCACCCACTAGGATGAGGAGGATTGAGAAAAATGAAAATCAGTTTATGTACTGGAGAAGCATTACCAAGGAGTTCTGAAAGTGCTTCTGCAATGGCTTCTTGGGATTTTTTTGGTGCTCCAACAATGACTGAAAGCAAAGAACAGATTAAGTCACACTCATGGGGCAAAGGCAGTAGACAGAGAAAGAGAACAACGGTCTGGGGTCTAGAGGTTCTCAATCATAAGTGCACTGTCCACATATTAAAAAATTATCAAAAACAGGGGAAGATTTTCAGTGAAAACATGATCATCATGAAGAGCACAGCAAGGATGCCTGGGAGATCCATGATAAATTTACATACCCTTAGGCATAGACCAAAAACCATTGATGTGTTGTTGATAAAATTACTTTCAAGTAATCTTGCTCCCTGCAAGGCGATAGAACCAGAAGTTAAGATAAGTAACATCACCAAATCAACACCGGTATAAGAGAAATAGACAGAGATGCATAACTTGATTCCCGGTTCTCTTTTCTCTTTCAGCTCCAGCAAGATCAATAATGGTTAAGACAGCATCATTCACATGAACACCATCACCTCTGCTGAGCTCATTGGCAGTGCAACGCAAGTTGATGATGCACTGTGACCGACTGCAAATGTATGACAGTAATACTGATAAACAGAACAGAGACTTTGTATAACAAACAGATAATGCGAAAAAAAAGAAGACCAACTTAAGCAGCTAAGAAAACATATGGCAGTGATTATTAATCCCAACAATTCTGTAAAGTTGTAAGTCAACAATAATTTTTTGAGGCATTATATCTGAATTGCATAATTTTGTTTTGAAGCATAAAAAAACCACTTTCATTTACCCCAGGTCCAGGTATTTGAATATGATTTCCAGCTAAACCTATAAGTCATCTTGCTTCATGCAGAAATGGAAGTAAGAACATTTCTATGAAAGTGTACTCTTCTATTATTCTAGTTGTGAAAACCATGCAACACCTAAAATCAATCCAAGAACTTAGCCTCATAACCATGAATAGTACCTAGATTGGTTGTTTGAATTTGTCATAGCAGTGGCACGTTTCAGCATTGCACGAGCTATTAAGGATTCAGCCTGAGCTGCATCAGAAATGATAATCTGTTTACATGACACAAACAAACAGAAGAAATTCAATATCAATATCTATTGTGAATCTATAATAAAAGAATAATAATAATAGACAAAAGAAGAAGGAAAGAGTATTGTCATAGTTTAACATAAAGCACGAGTTTTATCAACCTCCTGTAGACCTTTAATAGTTGACTGCTGCATGCATAAGTCAACTCCGTCTGGCAGTAAATCCAGCAATTTCTCTCCTTTCCCTCTTTCAGAATATATTTCAAATATTGACAAGTAAAATGACCTGCGGAAGCACTATTTACATCATTCAAAGGGTCAAAGTAGGCTTTTTTTTTTTCCTTTTTTTCCCCCTTTCACAACACTGCACGCCCCCACTATCTCCAGTATCATCCCAAGAGGTTTTAACATCTAATTACCTTGTCGATTCAGAAGAACGAACCTTAGTTGTTCCTTTGAAAATCCGTTTAAGTGCAATTGGAACCATACCAGGCTCCCGAGGACAGCCAAAAATAGTATGAGTCTTGCCGGAGCCACTTGGCCCCAGTGCAGCCAGCATTCCACTCTTACCCTTCAAGAAATCCTCCACTAAAGGGTTTACCATCTTCTCATATACTTCACCCTACAGTTAAAAATAATAATAACAACCAAAAAAAAAAGTGAAATAGAAACCCTAGCTTGCTCTGGTATTTATCGAATTCAAACCTGTGATGAATCGGCGGAAAATACATAAGAGAAGCCTTGATAAACCTCGGACTTGATCCGTTTGGACGTCTGTAACGCCAAGGGAGGGGACAATGTAACGGAGTTGTCATCATTGACCGTTATACAGTCTTCTCGGTGCTTGCTTTTTGCCTTTTTATCCTTAACGGCGTTCTTCTTGACTGAATTTTGGGGCCAAAAGTTCCTAGCTCTGGACGACCTAGAATTTTGATAGCCGGTTTTGGGATAAATGAGAGGTTTAATTCTAAGAAACACTTTGAGAGTTTCTGATGGTGATGAAGTGGCGGAGGAAGATTTGTGTTGGGAGGGGTTTTGGGGAATTTGAATGGAGAGAATCTCATCGATGGGGAACGATGAAATTTGGGGTAAGATTGTTGGTGGAGTGGGGTTTTGGATGGCGACACTCCTGGACGGAGTTGGTCTAGCTTTACGGTGAGGGTTTCGCCGGATTGTCACCGTTTTCGGACATGTCGACGGCGGGCTATTCGTCTCCATTCTCTCTCTGATTCTGCCTCCAATTGGCGGAAACGAAGATTTTGAAATCTTAAACGAGGAATGCTACTGTGAAGAAACCGGGAAACCGGTTAAGCTATTGGGCTTGGGTCAACAATCACTAGAATTGATGGGCCCAATTCTTCAATTTAACCGTTTTATCAAGTTATTAGTGGTAATTGAAGTATTTGTTTATCTTTCTTGTTCGCTCTATTTACCGCATGTTAATACTAAAACTATTCACGGTAAAAGAGCGTGCATTTTAAATAGCCTAAGGATGTGTTTAATAGTGTTGAAGATTTTAAAATAATTAATGGTAGTTGTACTAAAGAAATAGACAATTGTGAAAATAAGTAATTAAACATTTATTAAAATTATTTTAAAGGTGCTTTGAATTTTAAAAATAGTTATATTTATTTAGTAAATTTTATTATTAAACTGCAATAAGAAGATAAATAATTGAATTAGACATAATGCTAAATAAAATTTATTTAAACACTTATAAATATGTACATAAAATATTTTTTATTTTATACATATTGATAAATTGAAATAAATATTTTATAGTATTAATTTTATTTTTTTATTTTGTTATCTCAATGAAATTTGTAATAACAGTAGCCCCTTGAAATAAATGATTTTATTTCAAATTAATAAGAGTAATTTCAGATTTTTATAATATATATGTGTGTGTGTAGAATTGTATTTAATATAAAAGTGATTCTCAAAATTATATTTTTAAAAGCTACTTCTTCTCTACTTTACAAAATATGTTATAAAATTCAAATAAATTTGCCAAAAGTAATTTTTAAAAAAACTTTACCAAATACTAAAACTAATTTTTTAGAATAACTTTTAAACTTCCCAAAAACAATATCAAAGGGGCCTTGAGTAAACAAATTCTCAAAATTGGGTGTTCAAATTTTAATATGCTAATTTTTTCCTTGCACAATAAAATTGATAATTTATTTTGAGTGAATCACATTGGATATGCGTCTAGATAGTTTCATATGGTGAAATGAATTAAATGCCAAGCTAATAAATCATTTCATGTTGCACCCAAAAAAAAAAAAAAAGTCTATTTCAAAACAAATTTAACACGCCTCTAGTTACAAAATATTCTCAACAACATAATTTGTCAATGACGCACCAGATACCACACCTAACAGTTGATGAGCCCTAAGTGGGATTAAACACCATCTACCTAAATAATATTTAGGAAACAACCGAGACGTATTAAGCAGCCAACATATCAAATGAGATTTTCATTTTTTTCTTTTTTCCCCAATAAAGGAAAAGCAATAACCAAGCAAAACTCACTAAAAAATAAGAATAATAATAATAACAAGAGCTGTACAAGCAATGGTCAAGATAAGAGATTCAGGATAATTGAAACCAGTAGGGAAGTTACCCGTCACCAATTGATAACAAGGATTCCGTTGCAATATATGAAAAATTGGAAAACAAGGTATGAAAAATTAGATGAGTCTTCAAATGAAAAATAAGGTAAATATGACCAACCACAATTTTCTCAATAATGAATGGTGCGGGGGTGTACAAACACCCATGTAAATTGTACCTTTCCTGCAATACAAGCACAGATAGATCGGTGTCTGTTTCGAGTTTTAAAAAATGTTTAGAACAAAGATCCACTAACCTGTTCTCAGCTACGTGCCAAGCAGTGGAAAGTCCACGAATGATTTTTCTTCTATTATTCATTAAATTATTGAACAATCTTTCAATCATTCATTTGGCCAATTTTAACTACAAGAAGAATACACAAAACAAATAAATAAATTTAGCCGAATAGCAGCTGACAGGCATACGCTTGAACTGCAGAAAGGTGGAGTGGGCATGAACAGCGGACACCGGCGTTGACGTGTAACTGCACATAGGCTGCATGACATGGTGATGAATATTTGTTGAAGACGGTGACATGCAAGCCTCAAACCATCACTCCATTCATACGTTGCTTCTGCATTTAAACTAGCAAGCTTCAAACATCTAAGCAGTAAGCACCAACGTATATCAATTGGAAGATACATCTTCAGCTCAGAGATGCTCACACCTGAGTCAAGGAAGGATACTCAGAAATTTAACCATGTCCTCAATTTCTATTCATGATCAACTCATTTGTGTTGTCAAACGCAAGAATCAGTTAATACCGAACATTCTTACGGAGTAATAAAAAGTTAAAAAAAAATTGATAATATATGTTTGATATTAGCACAATAAAAGCTTCTCTGTTCATCATAAACGTTTATATCATATGCAATAATTTGGAAACCCAAATCTACACAATAACAAGGAGCTCGGACGCCCAAATTGCAGCTTTAACACTACAAATGATGACTTCGAAAAATCCCCTATGCTCAGAAGCAAACTCCTGACCAACACTACCCATCTCAGTGTAACCCGGCACCTTTCAGCCTCATCAGTGCCACGATAAAATTACGAATAGCTTGAACAACAAGCATCAACACATCTTAATAATCAGTAGACCTAGTGGCATTGTTAATCAACGGATTTCATTGATTATCAACAGCATAAGATTGAAGGCTCATCAGCCTATCCATTTGACGCCAAAAACTCCAATCTAAACTCTGTAATGTTTGGTATTAAGATTGCGCATAGTACAAAAGTATTTAGTAAACATTAGTTATTATAGCTTAAAAGCTAAGTTGATTTAAAACACCACTTGTATAATAAAAAAATCATAATAATTTTATCATTTTTATCAAAATTATTAGTTAAAAATCATAATTATTATACGCTACTAACTTATATTTTATAGTAACATCTTTTTTTTTTCCATAATAGTTTTAAAATGCCTCAATACCAACCAAGTCGTCGTCTGCTTAATCGTCGATTGATCTGCTTTGCAATATCATTGCCTACAATCATTTTGTAGCCAAGACAGATTAAACTGACGCCGTTTGTGCGCCACAGTTTTTACTAGCTTACCCAGTCACCCGATATTTGTCTAAGCAATCTTAACTGTTGAAATAAAAGCAGAGATCCAAGATCCAACGGCTCACATTAGTAGTATCCAAATTGGAGTGTCTCTAACTTATCCGATCCCTAATAATAATGATAATAACAACAACAATGATCACCAAGCAAAATCGATGTTGACTTCAAGGGGTGTAGGAGGCTCGTATAAATAGTTATCCACTTTTCTGCAGTGGTACATACAGCTGGGTATCACTCTCAAATGGTCGGGAGTAAACAGGGTATTTGACCATTTTATAAATGCATTTTGTCTATAAGAATGTCTATACAATCTCGCAGTGAAGATCAAACCAGTATACACACCTATGCAGCAACTTAATGCAAGGGCATTGCGAAGCTAGCAAAATTTCTGAGCATTACACCCACGGGCCAGAACAGGGTTCAAGCTTATCTTTCCAAATACTCAAGTAAAAATGCACCCATACCATCACTCACATACACATAAAAAAGAAACTGCTCGGTTGTTAGGGCAAAGTGAGAAGTCACAAGGGCTTTGTGATTCCTATGAAGTAAGCAACAATCAAATACACAACACCAGTTACATTGCAGATTCTGATTATCTACTTCATCCTATTAAAGGACAAAACTCTGATCCAATATTATTGGCAAACTCCTCTCAAGTGGATGTATTAATTTAAACTGCATTAATTCTTAAAACTCTTAAAATAATGTCCAAAAATTTCCTGCTAGTGGCAAATATAAATCAAGTAACAGGCTTTGTCACAGCTAACCAATTCAAGTGATGAACTTGAGAAACAATGCACAAGTTTAGGACACGCTCTTTCCTGAATCCAAACTACTTCCTTCCCCTGTTAAGCCTCTGCAGGTGGTAATTAATGCTTCCCCAAGGTTTTCTCTTTTTGTTAGTCTGCAAGAAAGGTAATAAAAAACTAATTAACTGCTATATTGAAATATTACAAGAGGATACTAATCAATATGTTGAAATAAGGCAAAACCAAAGTTAAATCACCTGTGCATCCATACAGGCACCCAAAAGTTCCTTTTGTCTAACACACTTCTCACTATTCATCTGGTTAAGAGACATGCAGTTGAGAAATGTTATCATTTCCTTCATGCAAGGTTTTGCGATATTGCCAAATTTCTTAGGATTTATGTACAGAGTACCAGCTTTCCGACCCATTATTTTATGCTTCAGACTGCACATGTAAATACAGAGTACTGTTACTCTTGACAAAATATTCAGAACCACAGTGGGATGAACCTCAAAATACTCCTAAGGTTAAGACAATAAAGGACAGGGTGACAGCACCACAAGCAATGTTAAAGTCAAGAAATATTCTCTAGGTGCTTAATTCATATTCAACTTCACACATTTCTGCTTAAAGAAAAAAATAGTATGACTGAATTTTGTCAATAATAAAATCAACTGGACATCCTCAACAATAACTTTCTGCACTTTCACCAAAAGAAGAGCGAATTTATTGACTCCAAACTCAAACAATCATTGATGTCAGTAGTGGTTAATGAGGAAACTTGGACGCCACAGTTAAGTTAATGGATATTGAATTCAATTACAGAAGCAAACATTTGTGACTTGTTTAAATCTTGGAACTAATGCATTTGAAATTCATTAATGCGCACCCCTTCTACAGCATATATATTATGTACTCAATGAATTACTAATATTTAGCTGAGATTCAAAGCAACACAAAGCCGGCCGGTTCCTCTTTCAAGTTACATAGAAACCATCCAAATCATTTTAAACTAAAAGGCAGCAGTCTACATTTCAAACAGTTGAAGTTTAACCAACCTCCTCCACTCCACAATACTCAAATTCTTTTACCAATAGACACTACCAAATTGGTAAGGGAAGATCAATAATACAAAAATTCGACCTTTAGACAAAACTGTGGCACCCAAAAGCCAGATTTATTCCCAAATAAACCAAAAAACGGTAGTAAAACATGTAAGTTCACAAAGTTAAACCACATGAAATAACTCAATCTGCAAAATTTTTTTGAAAATCGTTTGCAATGAAACGTGACGTGTTATACTTCAACTCGAAAAGTAAAACCACTACATAAAGCCAAACTTTCTCATGCAACTAGCTACATATAACATCTCAAAAATGAAATAACAGAAATGAATTTTTATCTGATTAAATATGAATAAGTATACTTTCACCTTTTGTAAGAACAAACTACCTCATGCAACCAAAATGGCACCTTTGAAATTCAATTGGACTTTATAAACAGAATAAAAAATTTAACATTTTCTACTTTCAAAGTTAGGGTTACAGACTGTCTTTACCGGATCGGAATCTTCAACCGTAGAGAGATTGCGAGGCAAGGACCGGTTCAGTGCTATTGTTTGTTTACAGTCGAACCAGTTAGGTTTTTGTTTGTTGGGTTTACGGTAACGTCTGGAGTTCTGGTCCTGATTGTAAAAGATTTTGGACTTGGTTCCGGGTCCGGGTCAAGTTCGGCTTAGATTTGGTAGCGAATGGCCAGTCTGGGTCAGGTTGCGGCCCGAATCCAATTGCTCGGAAGGAATAACTCCTATGGTTTAGTATATAGTTTTAAAATAAATTACACACTGAAAATTTTCAGTAATTAAAAAATCCATTATTAGAGAAACGAATGCTTCAGATGAGATTAATCTGCAGCACGATCTCAACCTGCATGGAAATGGGATTAGCCAAAACTTACGTCAGCACATTGCAGTTATAATCTCAATGCCAATGCGGGGAATGCAACAGATAAAAGAGCTTCAATAATTTGAAATCAAAGCAGATAGCCAGATAGTGTGAGCATAAATACGATGATGAAAAAAATAATGGGATAAGAGCTACATTCTTTGAATAAGGACACAAGCTTACTTTTGTCATCATCGTTGCCACAAGAACAATCCAAAGTTGGAAATAATCACATATAGGGGACAGAAAATGGAATTCCAAACTAGCTCTCGGTTGAAATGGTAAGTCCAAATGACACAAGATTTACGTCTTTTAGAAAAAAGATGGTATGGCAACGAATGAAAATGTCGACGACATAACTACTTATACGATAGCATTAACCTAAGGCCATCTAGTTTGAGAAACCTCTTCTTATTAGAAACTATAAAATTTATTAAACAGTAACCTGAATCAAGGGCTGAAATATTTTCTTTGGTGTTGCAGGTTCTTCTTCTCCACCTACGCCTTCATCCTGAGCCTGCAGTTAGTGTAGAAACCACAAGAGAGATCCTTCAAATGTGTCATTCTAACAGACCATGATTGCAAGCCCTATGCATTCTTACATACAAGCGGTAACTTCTGCAGTAGGTTCAAGGGCATCGAATGTCCATGAAGAAAATAAAGTAGTGCTGCTAACTTAATAAATTTCAAATAAAACAAACTAACATCTAAAATAGTCTATTAAAAAAAATCTAAAATAGTTCATAATGGATAAAATAATTTAGGGTTATTATCATTTGACTACTTTAAAAATTGTAATATATCAAATGACTATAAGAAATATGGTGGTTTATCATTTACTATTATATTTTTACAAAACCTATTATTTTATTATATTCCCATTAGTACCGTTAGTTGATCAATTAATTCATAAATAAAATACCAACTCTGCTCTTTATATGATTTTTTTGTTAAAAAAAATTAATATCATACAAAAAATATTATAATAGTATAATTCAAAATATAAAGTAGTTAAACATAATCCCTATAAGCTTATGAAAATAATATTTGATAACTCTTATTTGTGTAGTTTTTTAAGGGTAAGATTGGGACTTTATTAGTCAATTAATTGGTCAAATAACAATATTAATAAAAATAACATAAAATAATAAATTTTATAGAGATATAATAATAAAATAATATGTTACAATGTTTCTTTAATTGCCTTATACGTTTTGTAATGTTCATATTAATTGACCCATAATATCCCAATAATTTAATACCATGGGGGTAAGACAATAAACTAACAACAATTTATGGTTTGGTCCTCCGGGAGATAGGACTAGGGATTTAGGAGCCTCATGTCATTTACTCTTCACTCTTTGGTAATAATACAGCTTTGTTATAATTACACATGGATGACAATGAGATGAGGTGGAGGTGGAGGTGGGGAGGCCTACCCCATTTCTTATCAGCAAAAATTTTACCTCAATTTCTCACCCTATCCCTCAATAAATTTAGTGGGGGTGGGAATGAAAAATCCTCATATGGAGAATTATTTTATCATCCCCGCCTTATTTCTTATTTATTTATTTTATAATATGTATAAATAAATGATTTCAGGAAATTAAAAATAAGAGACTTCAATAAAATGATTATTATATTACAAAATATTTTAAATTATTTAAAAAATCTTAAAATGATATAAAAACAAAAAAATATTTGAAGAGAGTAGTATTTTAAGAAAGAAAAAAATATAACAATGTTTTAAGGTTGTATAAGAATTACAATACAAAGTTTTCTTTTAATTATCACCTATTTATATTATATAAAAAATTTATTAACCAACATTTTAATTGATAAAACAAAAATTATTGAATAAAAATTTTAAAAAATATTTTTTTTTCATTTCTTACGCATTCTTCTGAAATTATTCACAATTTATTCAATTTTAAGTGGAGGCTTGTGAAGTTCTAAAGCCATGACAAATTTTATCATCCTTTCAATTCCAGCATATTTATGTACCGTTTCATCAATCAAGAAATTACTAGCTACTAAGTGATGAATTGATGTAATCGAACATCTTTTTAAATTTCAACCAACCTCTATCCAATTAATTGATCAAGGAAAGGTAGATAAACCTTCGAAATTCACCAAAGATAAATGAAATGAAAAACAGTGAGAACCAGAAGATTTGGCAATACACAAGTTATGGATTAGTTTCACAGACACAGATTAGCTTTTACGAACAAAAATAACAAAATACAGAGACACATAAAATCAGCATTTTACGGTAGGTAAAGAAAATTTGAGCAGCAGACACCCACATATTCTTGTCACAAAATTATTACAATTTGTTTTGGTTATATGTACTCCAAAACTTTGTTAAAGAGTGATGAGGCTTGGGGCAGACTGTGGAGGGTTAGCGAGCATGTGAACAACTTCCCTCATGGTAGGTCTAGCTGAGCTTTCATCCTCAACGCACATCATAGCAACTTTGAACAAGTGAATAACCCCTGTGAGTGGGTACCCACTAAGCCTGGGGTCCACAACTGCCAGCACTGAAGCTGCATCAGACGGCTGGGAGACTTCAGATGTGGTTTTCCTCACCCACCTTACTATGTCCACACCATCTCCAAACTCTCCCACTGGCTTCTTCCCAGCGATTAGCTCTAGCAGCACCACACCAAAACTGTAAACGTCGCTTTTCTCGTCCACCTTCAGTGTGTAGGCATACTCTGTCATAAGGAAAACAGACCGATATTAGATTAAATGACAACTCAGATTTCAGATGCGTACGTCATATAGCCAAACCTTGTAGTCAATTTGAAATTATATATATGATGATCACGTTCAGAAATTTTAGACTATTTGCTATACAAATAAATTAAATCTCTACCCCAGTGGACCCCATGCAGCGCACATTTCTAACCAATTATACGCAGCTAAATAATATTGGACCAGTCAACTGAAGTAATTGAAGCCTCAGTAACAAAAAACAACTAATTGCCCACAAATTTTATAATATTATCTCAATTATACAATAAATAAATAATATTATAATATATATATTTATTTATTTATTTATTTTAAAAACCCATCTCATAAATAATAATTATATTAAATTTAATTCGGACGAATTCTAGAATTCCTCCTCCTCTACAAATGTGCAGTGCAATTAACGGGCAGAGATTTAATTTAGTTGTACAGCAAATAAACTAACAAAAGAATTCGTGCGCATGGACTTGGGGTACCACCACCCAATGGTGCTTTCACGAAGGTACGGTCACCGGTGGCTAAGAAAATGGAGGGAAGACTAATTGGATTGGAGCAAATCGAATTGAATACTAAATAGAAGAAATACAAACCAGGCGCGATGTAGCCATAGGAGCCGGCAACGGATGACATGCATTCAGAGGCACCGGCGTCTTGCAAGAACTTGGCGAGCCCAAAATCAGCAACATGAGCCTCAAAATCAGAATCAAGCAGAATGTTATTAGACTTGACATCCCTGTGAATGATCAGCGGTGAGCAATCGTGGTGTAAATAACACAGCCCCTTGGCAGCCTCCAAAGCAATTCTGTACCTCGTTTCCCATTTCAAATGCCCTCCTTTTGCTCCATGCAACATCTCTCCCAAGCTTCCATTAGGCATGTACTCGTATAACAACAGGTTTGTGTCTCTGTTTGACACGTAGCCCAACAATCTGACGATGTTTCTGTGCCTGATGCGACCAAGAGTCTGAATCTCAGCCAAGAAACCGTGATCGTTTCCTCCAGTTCCTCGACCTACCAGCCGTTTGATTGCCACGTCAACACCATCAGGCATCGAGCCGCAGTAGACAATTCCAGCACCACCTTTCCCTATGATATTTTCATCTTTCAAGCTCTCAAGAACATCCTCAGCTTTGAAATCTAACCGCTGGAACGCGGTTAGCTTCCAGGCTTTAGATTTCTGGAGTCTCCTCTTTCTCAATTGGTAAATCGTGAGGATGACCAACAACATGAAAGTGAGTAAAGCAATGACAGTAATGACAATCTTTGAAGCACCAAACGAAGACCCATGGCCATCCCCATAGTGTTTAGCTGAGTTTATCAAAGATTGGCAAGTGCCGTTGCGCAGTAAACAGAGGTTAGGATTTCCAATGAATGAGGTTTCATTGAAGGCCAGGAACTGACCGCCAGAAGGAATGTTGCCAATAAAATTGTTGTAAGAGAGATCAAGAGTTGTGAGACTCATCATGTTCCGCATTTCGTTTGGTATTGAACCAGTGATTCCGTTTCTTGATAAATTAAGAATGCTAAGATCTATCAGTTTAGAAATACCTGGTGGAATCTTCCCATAGAGACTGTTTCTACTCAAATCAACTGATGTGAGAGAGTGGCATTGAGAAATTGAAGAAGGAATTTCACCACTGATGTTGTTGCCGCTGATATTGATACTCGTAATCATCTTGAGGTTAAAGCTCTCCACGGGAATTTCACCTTCGAGTCTGTTATTTTGGAGGGAGAGGATATTAAGGCTGGGCAAATTTCCAATTGCAGCAGGGATTTTGCCCGTGATGTTATTGTTGGTTACTTTCAATTGATTGAGTGAAGCACCCGACATCTTCTCAGGAAGTTCGCCTGATAACAAATTATCATCCAACTCCATCATATTCAACAACGGTAGATTAAAGAGACCAGCAGGAATTGTTCCATTGAGGTAGTTCTTCGAAAATCGAATTTTGGTCAGGGACTTGCACTCGCCAAGCTCTTCAGGAATTGGACCAATGAAGAAATTCTGCATCAGAATCAACGACTTCAGCTTCCCTCCTTTGCATAAATCACGAGGAATTGTACCGGTAAGGTGATTAGACGTAACGTCGAGTATCAAGAGCTTCCCGTTTCGCCCAAGATTCTCAGGCAGTTCAAACGTGAAGTTGTTTCCCCATACTTGAAGCACCTCAAGGTTTGGAAAATCTCCTACAAACGAGGGAATCGGACCGCGGAGATTGTTCTTGAATAATTGCAGGAGCGTGAGATTTTTCAACGCCGCAAAACTCTCTGGTATCTCGCCGGTGAGATAATTTAACGAGAGATCAAGTGATTTCAAACTAATCAAACCAGAGAGTTGAGGGGGAATGTGACCTGTGAGTTTATTCATCTGCAGAAACAATGAATGCAAGAGCTTTAATCGACTTAAACTCGTAGGAATCTCACCGGATACATTGCAACTCGCCATATCAAGAACTCGAAGTTGAGTCAACGCTCCAAACTCAGGTGGAATTCCTCCGGTATAGGTGTTGAAGTAGCCAATGTACATTTCTCTCAGATTCTTTAAACGAGACAAAAAGGCCGGGACTGTACCGTTGAGGCCGATTCCGTTTAAGCCTATGTATTCTAAACTCTGAATTTCAGAGTAACTCTCTGGTATCTTTCCGGTGAAATAGTTGCCGCCAAAAGAAAGATGCTTGAGACTTCTGAGGCTTGCAATTTCAACTGGAAGTGGACCGGTGAAGTTATTGTTGTAAGCATCGAGGACTTGGAGCTCTGTCATTCCACGAACAATCTGGCCAGCAAAATTACCTTGAAAAACATTGCCGGAGATGTTGAAGACCTTAAGAGACGTGAGCAACGCCATTTCCGAAGGGAGTCTCCCGGTTAGATTAACATTGCTGATAGTGAGGTTCACGAGCTTGGTCAAGAGCCCAATCTCCGGTGGAATCGACCCAAAGAGAGGCATAAACGACACGTTAAGGGAAACCACACGTGAGTCCTCGTCGCACGTGACACCAGAGAAGGAGCAATGAGCTGAGGGTGAAGAGGATGGCTCCCAGTTTTTGAGTCCTGAACCTTTTGGCCCAATCATTGAAGATTTGAGCTTCAATAGAACATCCAGATCACTGTATGCACAGGAGAGTGAGAACAGTAAAAGAAACAAAGAAATGTAGAGATGAGGATGGAAACTAGCTGTGGCTCTCATCTTTGTTTGTGTTTCTTCTTCAAAGAAGGATAATAATTGGTAGCGTCAGTTCAATGCATGCAGTGCAGTCACGGTTGGCTTCAAATCTATATTATGTAGACCTCTGCAGTGCGCCTTGTAAAGAGAATCGTAGCCTTCAGGCATCAAAACTTGAATGAATAAACAATTTAAAAACTTTAAATTGATAGAATGAGAGATAACAAAGAAATTTATTTAATTTTATTTAAAAAAAAGGAGGTAAAAAGAGAAGAGAGATTGCTTGAAAGATTCGTATGTATCCCTGCAATTTGGCATGGCTAGGGACTACTAGGTAATACCGGTTTGACTGTGCGTCGACGGTGTTTGGTTTTACGGCCATTTTAACATACGTTAAATGTAACGGAGTTAAACCGGCAGCATACTACTACCCCCGATGGTAGGTACTCATTTGTCATTTCAGAGGTGATTTTTGACGGTGTGATGTGGCGGTTAAAAAGACACAAGCATGATAATCTCGCAGGCTGCTCACACTCTCGTGTCAGATCAGCCAGCCGGACTTGTTAATGTGATGATAAACTGTTTTTTTTTTTTCTTTTCTTTTCTTTTCTTTTCTTTTCCTCTTTAGATTTCACACAATCTGCCAAGGAAAAAGTTTACCTTGTATATTTCAAATGCAAGATACAGTTACAGACTTGTTACACGCCGTCGTTTAATCCGTTTCAAATTTTGTGAAGCCAATTTGTTTGTATGTGCGAGCCTTGCTAAAATCAAACATTATAGTCGATGCTTTTGGGATCACCAAATATCAATGCGGATGCTGTCCTTTTTGTGAACTTGTGAAATACTGCATGGGCTTTGAAGAATAGCGGGGCCCAGTGCAAAGCCTGTCTTTGTCTTTTTGCCTAGCAGACACTTCCTTTCCGATTCTGTTCGTCTGTTTTTCAGCTGAAAGTCCACTGTCTTTCTTGTCCTTTGCTCTTCTTGCACTAATCTGAACGGTTCATTTGTGGACCCCCGGTCGAATGGCCTATACGATCCTTCCATTACGTTTACTTTCTTACTTTTTGTCTATTCTCAATTGGTATATGTCCAAACGCATAATAAATGCTAAAATGCAGAAGTAACGTGACAAAAGTAGTGTTAGACTTCTCGAGTTGTAACTTGTTGGAAAATGATAAATGGATACAAAGGGATGAGATGACCATAAAATAATTTATTTTTTGCTGCGGTTATTTTGTTATAGCCAAATGAGCAAATACAATCGAGTTTTTAATTATTTTTGTAGCCTTTTATCTTTTGTTTTTCAAAATTACAGATTTTGCTTAGAGTTGAGATGTTGTAATTTTTAAGTTATAATTGTTGTAGAAAAAAATTTATAACTATGAAATAAAAATTAATAATATATAGTTAATACAAAATTTAAATCGTAGTTTTAATAAAATTATTAAAGATATAATAAATTTACATCATGCAAATAAAAAATCATATCAATATAACTTTCAAGCTATATCAGTTGTTATTTATTAAACACTTTAATACTATAACTTTTAAGTTATAATTACGCAACCTCAATCCCAAACACACTCATAGTGCTTTAATTTATTACTATATCTATGATTCAAGGGAAACTCCCCCCTTCATTGCGTGGACTCCATTCTTCACAAAAAAAAAATTGTAGAGTTTTTAAAGTAGTTTTTTCTTCAATAATTTATGAATATTAATTAAATTACGCCATAATAAACTAACTTTATTTAGTTTTAAAAATTTATTAATTGTAAAATATTAGTAGTATTATAATTGCAATTAAATAATAATAATTTAATTATCTATTTTACGTGGTGTGGTACTATATCTTTTTTTTTTTTGAAAGGGGTGTGGCACTATATCAAGTAGGGAAAAAAACTCTTTTTACGCCCTAAGATTTGACGCAATAGCTTATTTTATCCTTACTACTTAGATAAAGCTCATTTCATCCCTTCTTTTTAAACAATAATTCTACTCTTATGTTAATTTACCGTTAGTTTACAGTATAATTATGAATTTCAATTAAATAAATACAAACTATTTTTAAATAAAAATCTCTAATATAATTAAATAACATATGATTTTCTACATAATTTTAAAATTTAAGAATAACTTAAAGAAGAAACAATAATAACACTAAATAATATGTAAAATATATATTTGGAGGCAAAATTTAAAAAAAAGATTTAATCACAAGCACTAGAGTGCCTTTTTCTTTTATATGTTTATAGTGATTTCAATACTAGCTTCTAGAGAATTTAAATCTGTGTTTTTAAATCTATTAGTGTATTATATATATATATATATATATAACTTTAAATTTTAAATTTATTTAGGAAGCCAAATGTTATTTAATTGCTCTTGAGTTTTTTATTTTAAAATAATTTGCATCTACTTAATTGAATATCTTATTTTGCTCTCAATGAATTATACAATAAACTAATTATAAATCATGGACGGATATTTTGAGACATTTCTTGAAAAATAAAGGATAAAATAAACTAACCTTTAAAAAGTAATGATAGATTATTACAACAAATTTTAGGGGTGCAAATGACTTTTGCCCTAACATGCCATATACTATTTAATTTGTTGTGAATACGTGTTGCATGATCAGATAATAAATAATTAGCAATAAAGGTAGCATATAACTACTTCAGCGTACAACAAAATTAATGAGTCCAGTGGGCCGTGGACCTCGACATTAAAAATAGGATATTGTTTAGTTATATGAATAAAGCTACTTTCTGAGTGCAGTTAATATGCCCAAAATTATATTATCTTCAACTTTCCAGAGGATGCGGCATTGTTGTTATAATATTAATAGTCGTTGAAAGCCAAATAAAATGTGTGGCAAGTAAGAGTTGAAAATTTGTTTTGTTCCTTTTAAAAGAATATAATTCGACGAGCTTGTTGGAGAACAAATTCGTATTCTCGCCTCAGCCTTTAAAATTCGTTAGTGGGAATTCGGAAGGAGACGAATAAAAACTATGTGACATGGCGAATAAAGATCACTACTTTTAACAATAATAAAAACTCATATATATACATATCTTTGACTAATCGTTCTCTTGGGGCGACCTATATACATCTTGTGCGTAAAGGAGAAGTAGAGAATCTCAACAATGCTCGCAAGTTACCATTGCCACTTGTAGTGCTTCACTGAAAACGCCTATGCTTATAATTCCACTTAAATGCCACGTGGTCTTGTAATACACAATTATGGTGTGTTTAGTTGAGAGTTAAAAAGCTAAGAATGAAAAAATGAAAATAAAACTCATGTTTACTTAGTAAAATATAATTTAAGAATGAGAATAAAAGATTCTCACACAATTTGGGAATAAAAAATAAGAATTTCATTTTCATGTGGGATTAGAAATGAAGATTTATTCTTTGAACTGACTTTTGCGTCCCTCTAATATTTTCATATTTACCGAATTACTTTTGTTTAAATCACAATTAATTTTATTATTTTAAATGTCATTATTATTATTATTAAATTTTATTAACTTTATTATTTTAGTTATTATTAATTATTATTATTATTTTTATTAATATTATCATTATTAACATTTATTATTATTAATAATTTTAATTTTTTAATTAATATTATTTTATAATAATATTTATACGTGTCTCTAGTTAATGAAAATTACATTATTTAAGTATTTTATTAAATTGATTCTCATTTTCATTTCTATTTTTTATTCTTATTTATTTTGCTAAGTAAACGCATCAATGTCATTCCAACACATTCTCATTTCTATTTATTTTTATCAAGTAAACATTAAAATCTTATTCTCATTCTTCATTCACATTCTAACTCATTCTCGTTCTATCTCATTCCTATCATTTTATGTCACACCATTATAAAAATTTATTTTATACATAATAAAAGATTCAATCCTACTCAATGGAAATAAGTCATTTAGGTCAATTTTAAGATAAATATAGAGTGCACATATGACATGGTGCAGTCATCTCATGAAAGTTATGCTCTTGGGACAGGGACTCGGTGGTAGCAGCACTTCCTTTCTCTATCATTGAGGGAATAAATTATGAAGAAGTCAGGTTTTTATGATTAGTAATTTTAATCTTGTACCAATTTAAACTCTCGATAGAAATAGAATCATGATTGTGTGAAGTCGGTGGATTGTAAAATAATTGCACCTGGGAAAGAGAAGAGAAAACGGGAAAAAAAAAATTACAGACAAATAAAACCGAAACGGTGTCGCGTGAAAGAAGAAAACAAAAAACTATGCTGCAGTTTGATTCGAGACGATCTAATGCATCCCCTCTCCAAATGCCTTCCCAATAACATGATCAAATGCACTTTCACTGAATTGGGAAAGTGGGATGGTAAATTTGCAACGATGCCTTGCCTACTTTTTCTGCTTTTGGTAAAGCCAATCGCCTTTTTCACCAGTTTGGAAACTGGATGATAGATTGATTGATGATGGACCAGACAATATCAGGCTGCACGCCATACAATGGACCGACTAATTTTACGTTTTGTTCAACCCTGGAATCATTATCAGTGTTCTACATATAGCGTGTGGCAGTAGCAGGCAAAAGGTCACATCCTGCACCTAAACCAAAATTATTTTTCTTTTCGTTTTTACATTTTATGACTTTAGGGTCACATCGCAATTTCTAAATCAAAATTGGGCCGTTAACTCAATTTCGATTTTGGGCATGAAGAACATTGGAGTATTGTATAGGTCAAGACGGCCCTAACCATTACTCGACACAATTTGGAATTTTGTGGTGCTCGGCAGCCATACAATTTTCTAAATTCGATGCGGCTGCAAGCCTAGCCTGAGCGGGCAGGGTGCGGCGCACTTTGATTTACGAGAAACCAATATATTTTTCAAGTCTATTACAATGTCAATTTGAAGCACGGAATAAATAAATACACTGCTATCGGAGACAAAACGACATATCTACTTGTTTGAACAACTAATCAAAGTTATAACTTCCCATACCTTAAGAAGCTCTCCATTGTAGCTCGATTTGAATCCGACCGTTCTTTGAATCAATAAGATGGTACTTCTCGTTTATTCTTTTATTGTTCACAACGTCGGCTAAGTTTATATCGATATAACCCAAAGTTTCCTATTTGAAAAATGTATGTGAAATTACAATTAAGAATAATTGGTCTATGCTTGCAGGAAGAAAAATATGTACGCATGTACGAGGTCAAATAATGTGTGCAAATTGCAACTGAAGCAGAAAGTCATTTGAATTTGCATGAGAGAATGAGCAAATGTATACCTTGGGATGCAGCAACCCCATCCTTGAGCTGGTACTAATCACTTCTACATGAAGTTTATCATCCGTTGGTGGTTCCTCCAGCTTAAATTGAAACTCTTCTTCCCATCTTGGGTCTCTGTTTTTCTTTATCCGCTGTGTCGTTGCCAAAATTAACATCAATTGAATGGTAAGACCAAAGAATTAATTAATCAAACCCAAGGCTTGCATTCAGATTCAGTCATTCCCTCTAATTTTATGGGCAAGTGTGTTAAATGGCATACCTTAGTCTTCTTCTCTTCTCCTCTAAAAAGCATACGGGCGCAAGGATTTGTGTGGTACTTTCCTTCGACATCTTGAGCTTCGTGTAAAATAACTACAAGCAAACCTCCTCCTTCAGGCGTTCCTTCGGGGGCCTTTTGAACTGGATTTGGACCATCCATATCGGGTGGGATCTCATCACCGGTAAAAGGCTTGTACAACACTTCCACAACTACCTGACCACGAGACTTTTCATTTCGTGTATCATTTGGGTCCATATTTTTCAGCAGATCAAGCGTCATTTCTCTCGGTTCTTCAGGTGTAATATCTTTCAAAGGAATAACATTCATACCCATTTTGTCGTGGTGGCCAACCTAAATACAAGGTAAGATATTGATAAAGTTGTCTCACAAAATCTACATGCACTAATAAAACCATATACATTCTTGTGAGAAGTAACCTCTGACAGAATGATTGATTAGGAAAAGGCATTTATTTCAAAGAATCGTACCTTTTCCCAATCATAGACTTGCAGCTCCAGGGTCTGGGACTCAGGATCTTTAACTACCAAACTGAATTCTTCATTCCATTCCGGGTTTAAGTTTCGATGTTTCACTGTAGTTTTTTTAGAAGGGAGCTTGTCATCTGTTAGTTTCAATTTCACGTAAGGGTCTGATGCCCCTATAAGATCTTTCTTTTTAAGTTTCATTGCCCTTAAAACCTTCACATTAAGAAGTCCAACAGGTTTCTGCATGGCTCTGTCAATTAAGACCGAATTAGCAACTCGTTTTCAAACTCTCAATGAAGTGACGAAAAACAAATGGAAATAACATGCTTACTTGGCGGGGTCCATTATTTGTACTTCTAGGGCTTTAGGCCATAGATACATATTTGCAACTTGATCTTTTATCAGCCCCTGAACAACTCCCATTCCCACCCCCACAAGTAAAAACAAAAGAATGAAGGAAAATTTAAATATGTAAAAAGAGATGTAAATTGTAGAGAAAAGTCCTTCAACCCCTAGGGAAATTGTAGAACCGCTAATGAAACTGCAATTTAATAAATACGGAGAGAGTGTTACCTGGACAAATGTGTAAAGGCCAGGAATGGCCATAGCATCTGCCCCGAACAGTTTCATTCCGAAATCAACATGTGGCTGCAAAATCAGAATGGAATAACCAGAAGAAGAAAGGCAGGAAGAGAAAGCATAAAAAGGTTGATAACCCATTGTAGATCGTAAATAGCGATTCTGGGGAATGTGATCTTAGACATTCAATCACAAATCACAAATCAAATCTTTTGCAACCACAAAATAAAGAACTGAGTCTTTGAAATGCTTTCTGAAACATCCTTTGCAAAAATTTATTCATCATCAGGTATCATAGAGTCATTACCAATGCTCAGCATGTTCGACATGATCAAGCATAACTAAAGACACAACCTTGACAAGCAACCAAACATTTCTTGTGCATTGCCATTAACTAATTAAGTAGAGTGCTATCCATTCTTCTTACCTTCTCCATTAGAGACACGTATATGTTGGCAAAACAAGGAAAGGTCGGAACTAATGGCTTCAAGGTGACACGAGGAAATGCAAATACTTGTAAATCAACCACCTGAAATGTTCTGAAACGTATCAATGATACACACCATTGCAAACTCCAACCAGCTGGTTAGTAGTTACTTATTTCCTTCACTTCTTTCACTACATTGTGAGTACGGGATGGGTACTTATGCTTGCAAAATAGACATGCAACAACAAGTTGATTAAAAACAATAATCTCCGCTTTCTCAATAGACATACAAGAAAGCACCTGAACTGTGGCTTTCAATCCAAATGCTTTAGCTGCAATGAGGATATTAGGATTCCCAGCCCACTTCAATAATGGTTCCATAATCAGTTCCTTGTCGTCCGTAACATAAACTTTCATTCCTTGCATAAAATAAACCAAGAATGAGCCGTGTTTCAAGAAGCAAGTACTACAGTAAAAGCAGAGAATGTATCTGTGCAAATTGGTGGGGGAAACATTTAAAAGACTGTAATAAAAGAATAAAAAACTGATGAACATGCCGATGACCTTTATAGTTTATGACCCCAACTCAGAGGTTAAATGCCCGTGTTTTCAGTGTTGATCCACATAGTTTGAGTGAGACTTTTACACTGAATTTGACAAGTTAGAAACAGAATCCCTCTATTCACCAACGTTATCTTTGAACATAACATAGAGAAACAATAAAAACCAATTTTTGTCGTCAAATGTAATTTGAAAATATTTGAAAATGTTTGAAAATGTTTGAAAATGTTTAATTTTCAACAATTTCCCGTTTCAATATATTTGGCACATTTCTTCGAGACATATCTCGTTCAACATGGACAGAATAAATAAGAAGGGAAAAAAAAACAATAATGACATCATGGACGTGTGTGTGACAGCGTGAGACAGATGGAACAATTTGAACCTTGAAAAGTTGGAGGTAAAGAACCCAAGGTAAGTGCTTCAAATTCAACAGAGTCAATTTTGTACTGGGGAATTTGCTCGGCAATAATAGGCTTTACAGTCTCCCTCACGGTTTTGCATATTGCCTGCAAAACTTGAAGTATCAAAGCTCAAAGACATGAAGATAAAGAAATTGAACAGCAAGGACAACAGAAGCAAACATCACTATAGATGCGCTGTAAACATACCTTATCAAGGAAGGGCCACATAGTTTCGATAAATTTGTTAAGCCAGTCAACCTTCAGAAATAGACAACCATGAGAAACCCGATGTTGTTGAAAACGTATACATGTCGGAGGGGACAAGTGCAATGGTAACATACCCGGTCATAATCTGGATTTTTCACCCACAGGGGTATCTCTGGAAGCAACAGTTCCACAGTTTTGGAGTCTAGCTCAGCCAAAGGTTGAATTTCAGGATCCTGGAATAAAAACAACTGCAAATTAGGCCAACCAGCATCAATTACAAGATTCAGCAGAAGCGAGAATCCTCCAAGTTTCCCATCTAATTATAAGTTTCTTAAGCTATGTAATTCATCGTTTTTACATGTTGTCAAGCAAGCAACTCACAACGTTCTCAATCACTTCCTAAGGAACTGCACTTGTTAATAATGTGGAAGCATATCGCTATATTAATACCAAATTTCGGAACGAATTTTGATTTATTTATAATTATAAATAGAGGACACTGCATGGAATACGCAGGCATATAACTTAGCAAATACTGGTCAAAACCAAACATGCAAACAAGAATTCAATCAAGTCCATGAAGAATGAGAACATGCAATCAAAAGCATAATATGATTCCGAAATATGAGAAAATAAAAATGAAAAGAAACCGATCACCTTGACAACAGTGGGCTGATGGTAAATGAAAAGAAAGTAACCACCCACCAATCCAATGACAGTCCCAAATCCAAAACCAAAGAAACCCAATATGGTACCAAAAAGACCCATTTCTAAAATCTGCCCTGATCAAACATGAAACAGACCAGAGGAAATAATGAAGATTAAACGAAACACATTGTCTGTTTCTTGTTTGGTAATCTCATAACCACTGAGCATTCATTAGCATAATGAAAAAAAAATATATGGAAAACCAAAAAGTCGTAATATGAGATATTCTTGACATTATCAGAAAGTTACAATAAAGGAGCATTGAACTCGTATGCCCAATCTTTACGTTGAATGATCCATTGGATTTACACAACGGCTTTGAAAAGGAAATTTTCAAGCGCGTGATATTTGGGAGTGTCTGTAACGGCCAAGTGGTTGAATTTTTACGTTTTGTCTAGTCATTTTCTTTTTTAGAACTTTGGTTTTGTTGATTTAATATAACCAGGCGGAGAGAGTGCAAGTGATGGAGATGAACCAGGGGTCCCCGTTAGTGCTACAACAGCATGACATTGGAATTGGATGGATACATAATCTAAAAGGAAAATATTAATTAGTCTTTTTTCTTTGGACTTCTCTTTTTTTTTCTTTTTTTTTTTTTGAAAATACTAAGTTTTATAACCACCTTTTTTACATATCATAATACTGTTCATATAATTTTCATTAGATAATTTGATCCTGGAGAAAACTTTTGGTGCGACGTGAAAAATATATAACCATCCAGCCAGCCTCGCATACCGCACTGAATCAAATATCGGTTGTCCGTCTCACTAACTCATCCTATTTATCGCTACAGTTAGCTCTGCATTGAGTAAATAAATTGTTTCATGATTAAGCCGCTAGAAAAAAAAAAGTATCTTTCTCGGTACAAAGATAGGTATTAGAGATATTTATTGTTGTGGTTGCCATTTAAGTGAAGATAGTAGTATTTTGAAGTAATATGAAACGTCCTTTTTTTTTTCTTTGTGCTTTCAGCTTTGAGGAGTAGATCAGATACCCTCCGTTTGTTGACGAGAAACAGATCATGGGAATCCCTTGAAAGCTAGAGGAGTTTATTGGGCATTGAGCCATTGACTAGTAGTCCCACTCAATTATGTGGGTCCGGCTATGAAACAAGCGCAGATGAGTTGTATAAATAATCTTATTCTTTTTAAGATTAGATCAGAACATGGTACATGTGACAATCATGATTAGATCTAACGATTAAAAAAATGTGAGTTGTCTGTACAACTGTTGCGTAATAGATTTGGCCCAATTATGTACCATATTATTAATAAGATAGTGGAAAAGTATTCGGTTAAGGTCCTTGTAGAAATAGCGGTTAAAAATTGATTTAGGTTTTATCTATTTTTTTAATTTAAAAAATAGTAAAAAATTTATTTTATAGGTTATTTACCCTATTGGAAAATTTTACATAAATTTTTTATATGTCAATTGCAAATAATAATAATAATAATAATAATAATCTTTCGATTCGAAATCTAGAAAATCCACCGAAATTCATATTAATATTATTTGCATCTAGATCTGTATTCTTTTTAGGGATTAAGATGCAGATATGGATGTTAAAATAATAATGTAGATGCAAATACAAATGTAGGATTCGGATTTTTCTATCCCAATCCAAGTACCATATTATCAATAAGATAGTAGTAAAATTAGATCCTTGAAAAAATAGATTTTACAAAATTAATTTGGGCTTTACATATCTTTTCAACTTGACCAAAAAAAAAAATGACGATAGAAATTTTAATCTATAGAATACAAAAGCGACCTTCTTTATTCCCCATAAGGACCCTACTTAGTTACATTATTCTTGTTCTCCACTAAGGCATTTTAGAAAAACATGGAGAACATGAATTTGCTATCCAGGGACTCCAAAGAATGACATTCGATAATTGGTCTTTGCTGTCAAAACCTAAAATGGTGTGATTCGGTTTCAACAGAGTGAGATTTCCTTGTTTTCTTTCTTTCAAACAGTTCATAATTAATAATTAATAATTAACTGATCATAGAGATTTGTTTTCTTTCTTTCAAACAGTTCATAATTAATAATTAATAATTAACTGATCATAGAGATGAGAACCACTACCAGTAGTGTTGCAGCTTATCTCCGCATTTCTTTGTTTCTTCTAATATCCTCAGTCGGCTATGCGGACAGTGATCTTGATGTTTTAATGAAGCTCAAATCCTCTATGGTCAGACCAAACAGCTCAGCACTACAAGACTGGGAGCCGTCTTCTTCACCTTCAGCTCATTGCTCCTTCGCTGGTGTCACGTGCGACCAAGACTCACGTGTGGTTTCACTCAACGTGTCGTTTAGGCCTCTCTTCGGCACGATTCCGCCGGAGATTGGCCTCTTGAACAACCTCGTGAACCTCACAATCAGCAATGCTAATCTCACGGGGAGGCTTCCTCTGGAGATGGCGAACCTCAAGTCGCTCAAGGTCCTCAATATCTCCGGCAATGGCTTTCAAGGTTATTTTCCTGGTCAGATTGTTGTTGGAATGACAGAGCTCGAGGTTCTCGACGCTTATAACAACAATTTCACCGGTCCACTTCCGGTTGAGATTGTAAGCCTCAAAAATCTCAAGCATCTCTCTTTTGGCGGCAACTATTTTTCGGGCGAGGTACCGAAGAGTTACTCTGAAATTCAGACTCTAGAGTACTTAGGCTTAAACGGCATCGGACTTAATGGCACAGCCCCAGCGTTCTTGTCTCTGTTAAAGAATCTAAGAGAAATGTATATTGGCTACTTCAACACCTATACCGGAGGAATCCCACCTGAGTTTGGAACGCTGAGTAAACTCCGAGTCCTCGATATGGCAAGTTGCAATATCTCCGGTGTGATTCCTATGAGTTTAAGCCAGTTAAAGCTCTTGGATGCATTGTTTCTTCAAATGAATAAACTCACAGGTCATATTCACCCTGAGCTCTCTGGTTTTATCAGCTTGAAGCAGCTTGATCTGTCGTTGAACTGTCTGACAGGAGAGGTACCAGAGAGTTTCGCAGCATTGAAAAATCTCTCTCTCGTGAACTTGTTCAAGAACAATCTCCGCGGACCATTTCCCTCGTTTGTTGGAGATTATCCAAATCTTGAGGTTCTTCAAGTATGGGGAAACAACTTCACCGGTGAGTTGCCCGAGAATCTTGGGCGAAACCGGAAGCTCTTGCTACTCGACGTTACATCGAATCAGATTGAAGGAAAGATTCCTCGTGATTTGTGCAAAGGAGGGAGGCTGAAGTCGTTGATTCTGATGCAAAATTTATTCTCCGGTCCGATTCCTGAGGAGCTAGGGGCGTGCGAGTCCCTGACCAAATTTAGAGCGATGAAGAATCAGCTTAATGGAACAATCCCCGCTGGAATATTTAATTTGCCGTTGCTGAAAATGATTGAGTTAGACTATAACCTATTATCAGGCGAAATTCCAGAGAATATGTCAATAAGTGCTTCACTTAATCAATTGAAAGTAGCCTACAATAACATCGCTGGTAAAATCTCTCCCTCAATTGGAAATTTAACTAATCTTAATGTTCTCTCGCTCCAAAATAACAGATTCAATGGAGAACTTCCTGAGGAGATGTTTAATCTGAAGCTGATTTCGATAATAAACGTCAGCAGCAACAACATTAGCGGTGAAATTCCCACTTCCATCTCAGGATGCATCTCTCTAACAACAGTTGATTTTAGCAGAAACAGCCTAACTGGGGAGATTCCCAAAGCAATTTCCCAACTGCGAGATCTGAGCATTCTTAATTTATCTAGAAACCAACTCACTGGTCCAATACCAACCGGCATGCAAGACATGATGAGCCTCACAACTCTTGATCTCTCTTATAACAACTTAAATGGTGAAGTTCCTTCGGGCGGTCACTTTCCGGCTTTCGACGAAGCCTCATTCGGTGGAAATCCTAACCTCTGTTTACCGCGAAATGTCACTTGCTTGCCCTCCATAAACTCTGCTCAACATAGCCATGCATCGCCGTTTGGCACGTCAAAGCTTCTAATCACCGCCATGGCGCTAGTCAGTGCCCTGTTGATTGTAGAATGAGCCATGAAGACACTCCAGAAAGTAAGTGCCCCGGGAGCTCACTACTAAATTCCAGTTGCTATGTAACAAACGTATCATGTGCTGACATATCGTCGTCAATTGTCATATCTACTAGTTGAATAACTTTTGTCCAACGGATCGATCACCTTTTCAATTTTATTACTAAATTGCTGTTATGAAACGAAAATTTGTCAGTGTACCAGTTCGCAAGCACCGATTATTTGAATTATCCTTGTGTCATTTGTGAAAGGCCTTCGTTAAATGACGAATTGTAGCAGAAAACTAGAAATTATCTTCTTTGAAGTTTGAAAGAAACGTCATCTATTATCATCATTAATTGATGGAAAGGCTTTGAGATTGGACCCAATTCCGCTGTAACAATCAGAAATTGAGAAGATGAACATAATTTCACACAATACCATTGTGGATTTTCTTTGACACGCACACACAATTTTATGTCTGGGTCATCAAGTGGATTGTGAAATAGTGAAATACAGGATTTTAAAACTTATCAAAATTTAACATCCAATTAATAGATTGACGAGTGCTACAGCTAGCATGTATCTTTATTCTTTTTGAAAAAATAATTTTGAGATGTCTAGCATTTTTGATACACAAGTGACAAATATCATGTTGGCAGAAATTATTAAGATGATTTGATTGAATGTGCGCTATAAAATTATGCGCGATAGTTGTAAATTCTAGAAGCAATAATCTAAGATTAAGAAGTTGAGATATAAATTTTATATTCATAGGATTTCACGTCCATATGTTAGATTTATATTGATTTTACGATAACACTATTCAATTATGTTATTCTTGGTCCAATTCCTCACTTATCCTTGAAAAGGAAGAGGAGATAGGAGAAGGAAGGTGTGAAATATTCGTTCTCCACTTCACGTGATGAATGTTGTTGACATTCGATAACAAAGAATAAACGTCTAGTCTCTGTTGTGAAAGCTAGTAACTTGGGGCAATCTTTTTGCAAGCAGTATGTATAATTTATGCAAAATATACATTTTAATCAGAGATGGTGGCTAACGTGCTAAAAATTATACGTCAAAGTCAAGGATCAGACTGCTACTGCTACTGCTACAGATTAATGGCACTGAAATGTTATTAGATGAATGTGGTCTTTTGATACCTTGGAGAGAATTTGGTGTTGCTTTCTCTCAAATATATTTTCGAATTAAGTTCCGATACTTGGGGAGTAGCCAGCAAGCTAGTATTCTCTTTTTTAAGGCACTGCACTTGTAGGACTTAGCTTCAAAAGAGATGGGATTGTTGAACGACAAGAAGCTCATTTCGAGAGAAAATGTCCGTCTGTCACTGGCAGAAAAAGCGTTGGTAGTCAAATTCCGTCTTCCAATTTATAATTAGATTCGTTGATTTGAGATTTCGAGTACAAGAACAGCCTCTGTATGTGTGTTTGCCGTTGCATGGTGACTTTTTATTCTGTTTGGGGTTTGGACCAAGACATGCGGCTTCTTATTAAGCCCATACTCGATGAAAAGCAAATGACAATAGATTAAGCCCATGTAGCCCAGTACCAATTTTATTTGTACTGATTTTGATTGTTCAAAGTTTCACACTTAAAGGTAGATTGAGCTGGGAACGACGACTGCACTCGTGCACACCAACTTGTTGGATAACTAAATATGGAAAATTCTGAAGGGCTTGGGTCTGATTCTTTCATCTTTTCATCATCATTCGATGATTAGGTTAATAGATATATGCCGACTTTTATATTTTTTTTTATTTTTTGAATGGGCCACTTGATGGCCATTTATGTCATGCATGGGCAATAAAATTTGACCGTATTCAACCACAAATTTGAGGAGCTGTTCTCGTGGCTTTTCTTGACTTTCATACAAAATTTTACGCTTGAAAGCTCAAATGACAATGACTTTGATTAAAATTAATGAAGGAGCCGGCCAACAACAATGGACGACATCAATTGAAAATGACCAATAACTATCTGGCAGCCAAGATATATAAAATTAGCCAAATATATATATATATATATATATATATATATATATATATATATATATATATATATATATATATATATATATATATATATATATATTAAGTTTCATGCATGATGGTGCACCCACCTTTGAAAACGTGCTGCGTGATTGGATTTGCATTTCTATTCCATGAAAGTAATAACAGATTCCTTTAATTTGATCCACACACACGCAGAAAATCGGTCTAAGATATTAAATTTTATTAAAGTTTAAAAAAACTATTAAGTTATATTATTTAATAATATAGTTCGTTACATTATTAAATAATGTACCTTCATATCTTTTCTAATCATTACATTATTAAAATATATGATTTAATAATTTTACCGTATTTTAATAAATCTAGAATCTTGAGCTAAAACGTTTGTGTATGACAATAGCTGAGTTATATTGCACATAACTTATAACAACCCAAAAGTAATCATTTAATATAAGAGAATGGCAGCATATGAAACAAGTGAGAGGTCATGATTAACTACATTTGGGTTTATTGTAAGTTGCATATATATATATAGAGTCTTTAAAGTGGACATTTTAACTTAAACAAAGTGAGAATGTTGTTAAAATACAAATAAAAAAATACAAGTTTTAATATATTTTTAAAATGTGTATTTTTTTATCGTTTAGTAGCATTTTGTGTTTAAAAAAATGAATTCAGATACGAGCTTTTTTTTTAGTGCAGACACAATATTTAGCCATATGGTTTAATATCGTTCTCTATTGACTTGAATAATATGACTTAATAATTTGTTTGCCAAAATAAAAATAAAAAATGAGAGCGCTCACATGAGAGAGAGAGAGAGAGACTACGTGTAGGACAATGACTATATCTATAGAGACTATGTGTAGGACAATGACTATATCTATAAAGAATAAGGCTTTTGTAGATTAGTCAGTGCACATGTGAGTAGCAACCAACTAATCACGTCATCTCTAAGGAGAGATATCAATATTTGAGACGCAAATGGTGGTGCATGCAATTTTGTAGAGACCACACAAATAGAACTTAGATAATGCCATGTCTATTTTTTTTTTTTTAAGAGGAAGAAATGTTATATTTCTTTTAAGAGTCCTTCTTTCATACAATGTCTTTATTTATTTATTTTTTCTCATATGGATATGGTATTAAGCGATATGATTTAATAAAATGGTGTTCAATTATCTATAAAACTATGTGACTTGGTAGAATATCCACATGAAAAAAAATGAAGGTACCCGCATTTTTAATTTTTTTTTCATTTTTTTCCAAATACTTGTAATTTTTATGAGACCCTGACACACCAATTAAGCTACTTCATTAATTTATAACATCATTATCATTATCATATAACCAAATCAATATTGTGTGAATGTGTGTATTGATACTTGTTTCCCACCACTCTTGGAACAACAAATGAAGTTCTTACTTGCACACACACAATAAACAAAAGAATGGTGAAATTGGGTGAAAGAATGTAGTTTCCAACAATTCTACTTTGATACTTAAGTCAGTAATTGGAAAATTCGCATTGAATTATTGAATATTGCAATTTTGGTGAACTTACTAATCTCTAAGGCGGTAGTTAAATATTTATATTTTGTCACGTTTTTAGGTGAATGGATCCTTTTATTTTAGTGAGTGTGGAAACTTACTAGCTTATGGTAGACTTTTTGCTCCATAAGAATGACTGGTTCCAGCTTCATCTCCTCGATTTTAGGAGGTCGTGGGTGTTGGCACAGCTAGTCTAATGCAACTGTTAAGGTGGTAGGCTCCCACTTAAGCAGTTGTTTGAAAAAAATTTCTTATCTTAACTGCTACCCCCAGACTTTAGGCTCGCAGCCTGACTTCTTTTGACTGATTGGTCTTCATATCTCAAGTGTCATTTTTTTCTAGCTTAAAATGGGATCCTTCCCTAAGATCGGATCAATATGAAATACCCTATCAATAGTGTGTATACCTTTTTTTTTTTTTTGTATATACAATTTTTCCAATAGAATTTTTTCTCATAGCAGTGACCAATCAAACAATTGATCATTCAGAACTATGTTATATAACCATAAAATGTGAAAATTGAAATTTTATGGCTTTATGAGTCTAAAAGGTTATTTTAATAGTATTAAGAGCTAAAATTAAATAATAGTAAAACTACCCATATAAGTTATTGTAGGATTTTATATTTTTAACAAAGAGTGTGCTTTTATAATTCTTAAAGTTAACATTTAAATTTTATGGGTTTATGAGTTTATAGATATTATTTACAAATCTAACAAGTACAAATCTAACAAGACTCTATTTTAATAAATTTAATGAAGGCTAATTAGAAAGTAATTTTCCATCTAATTCTTCAAGTTTATTTTCTCCAGCAAGAGCTTGAGCCCTCACTAGTCATGAGTTAGATCCACCCCTACTCAGGTGTTTTTTTTTTTTTTTACTCTTTTTGGGATTGATGTAGAGACGAACTTATAATATATTTACTGATTAGTAATCAGTATGTGCAGAAAATTGAAATAGGCTGAAATGAGATTGAAGAACAAAAATCAGATTAAGTTATATACTTGAGTTATGAGAATCAAAATTTGAATGAGCTGTATTTTGACTGATGTGTTTTACTTTGTCTAAGAATCATAATAAATTATTTTAAATTACTAAAATACCCCTTAGTGAATTATTTTCATTTTTATCATTGTTCACCGTAATAATTGTGATTACTATTATTTAAAAAAGTGTTGTTGTTAATAATAATAATATAAAAAAAAGAAGTCATCATCATCATCATTATTATTATTAGCAACAATGAGAAGAATAAGGATAATAATAATGAAAATAGTATAATAATATTCTAATTGGAGATAAAAGTAGAATTATGTGATTTGGGTGAGATAAAATAGTGAGGTCAAGAAATGAAAACTTTATTCTCAACACCTCATGAGAACCAGGTTAGAATTCTCTTCTAGAGTTTTTTTTTTCCTCTTATAGTCTCTCCTAATATTTTAAATCTAATAAAAAAAAAGTTAGTTTAGTTGTCAATATCAAAGTTTAATATTCAATCTTGACTACTTATTTTTTCATCAAGAGATGATCTTTATTCATGAAAATCTTTAACTAAAAAAAAAATTGTAAACTCCATATATCTCATTTCCATTCCCATTTTTATTTTAACGAGCAAACATCATTAATTATTTCCATTTCAAATTGATATTTTTCAACCCATAAACAAACAAACCAAAGATATATAACCACAACGTAAATGAATGGCTAGAAATGTATATATTTATATGAGAGTAAAAGTTTTTATGCAATATCGATCCTATAAAATTCCATAATTTGTGGGTTTAGTACGGTGCACGTGGATTTATGTAATCTTTTAATAGATCATAAAAGCTCAAACTACAATTTTTACTCCAAGAAAACAACACTCACTTTCGGTGCTCCAGACTAAAATAGATCTCTTTTGTCTCCAATTTGAAAATGAATATCACGAGCCGCATTTCACAAGGCATCATCATCAACACATAGTTTCTTGCAACTGGATGCTACTCAAACCTACTAATGAAACGCACGCAGTTGTCAGATTTGCATATTGAAATATCTTTCGATCACCGATAAATTGTTACATTATGATGATCAAAATTAAATACTTACAAGAGAAATTTGGTTATTTTTGAAGATGTTCTAATGAAATAACCAAATTCCTAAAACAGAACTTCTATAGAAATAATTAAATTTCTCTTGTAAATATTTAGTTTTCACCACCACGACCATCACGATATCAAAATTTAACATTGATAAAAAGATAATGTATTTGATATCAATTAGGGTTGGGTAATGGGTACTTATTTGACATAAATAAATTAAGTCCAAGAGAAATCAAGATAGATAAGGGAACGGATATATTATCAATCTTAATTTTTTTTTTAAAAAAAGCCTCTAAATAAGATATAAAAAGAATGTGTTAATTAAATAAATTAAAGTCTCGTTGAATCATTTGCCTAAACAGACTAGTTGGATTTTGAAAGTTGGTCCAATTATTTTTAAATAAATTTAATATTATTTGAATAAAATGTTACAAATATCAAATTATTTGATAAGTTTTGATAAATATATTTTTAGATATCATAAACTTTTATTAGATAACTAATGATTTATAAAACACTGAACAACCATTACAACACATGTATTATAAGTTAAAACTATAATATCTCAATGTCAAATTCACCCCAAATGAGTTGGTGGCTATGATCATTAGTCAATGCTTAGTAGAAATAATCTTAAATCTCTATCGAAATTTCTTAAAAAATTTGGCCATCAATCCTTACATACGATTGACCCACGAATCATGCCCAATAAATTCTCAACAGGAAAAGTCAAGAATGGCTGATATATTGCCACGTATACGATAACCAAGTGTCCTTGCCTTTTATTGTTGTGGGAGTGGGACAACTTCGTTTCTTTATCATGCCAACATCTTTAACAAATTTTTGTGTTGCCCTCACTCATTCCTTGCACATGGGGTCATCAGGACAACGACAATGCTTAAAAAGTGTGGGCCCACAATGTTGATATCGTGTATGGCTGGGATTTCTTCAGTAAACTTCGAGGAAATCGAGGGAAGAGATCAACGGCCAAAATCAACCCAACGGCTAAAAGAAAATAGTTAATCCAATGGCCAAGATCGCATCGGCGGCTGCAGTGTCCCCGGTCTTGGAACTTCGGGGTTGCCGATCGCAACGGTTGTCGGTAAATTTGCGGTAATTGAGACATTTTAATTAATTAAGAATATGAAAAATAAAATGTAAAATAAAAGTAGCCGTTGGAGCCTTCTGTTCTATAAAAGGGGCCATTGAGTTGGGTAAAATGAAGATTCATTTAAGCTGGGTAAAGTTACATTATTATACATTGAAATACAAATCCCCTTAATAGGGAACTTTATATCCATTCTGGATCAAAATTTTACTATTTTCTGAGAGGATCATTCCCATTTCTTTCGTTATATCAACTTAGTTTGTATAATAAACATTTATTGCTGTCTTCAGTCAAGAAAATTCTGTGATTTTTTTTTTTGTATGGTTAAGTTTCCGGCGATTGATCGTATTATTTTTCTTCAAGATCATAGCCTTGGTTCTCCTATTTGTAAGTCTCAGGAATCTGTTCGAAATCTCAGTTGTGTATTCTTTCTTGGTATGGAGACTATTCTGAGACAATCATCAGCTGATCAAGCATTTTCTCCGTATGAGCAGATTAAAAAACAAAAGAAAAACACTCGTGGTTTCGTTTCAAAACGCAGTGAAAATATGCATAGAGGCATTTTGTTAGCTCCTCCTTTAACCAAATATTCATATCCTCCACTTTCACTTGATAACTATCATCAACAACAGCAGCAGCCACCACCTCTGCTTCCTCTGCCAATTCACAACCCTCTCCCGTCACGAAACCGGCATCCAATTAACAGAAAATCCAACAGAAACAGAGACCAATCTCTGACGTCGAAGAAATCAAATTCAGAACGACCCAACAAAAGAGAAGATGAATCAAAGATAGAACTTTTAAAACCAATCGAAAAGACAATTTCAGAGTCTTTTATTGTAACCTCAGTCAACCCTTCAGGACCAGACCCAAATGATCTTCCAAAAGATGTCTCTAAGGTTCTGTCTGCAGGTATTGTTGCCGCCAAGGATTTGGACAAGTTTTCAGGTTCTCTGTTTGCTGTCTCTCCTCCTCCAAGTAGCTTGCCTTTGCCAAAGTTCGCTCTTAGACCAAAGCTGATCAGTTGCAACGCTGAGGCTGCTGGGGTTGATGCTGGGGCAACGGACAATCTCCGGCGACTGTTACGCCTCCGGTGAAGTTTGTTTGTAATTTGTAAATAAAGGCCTGGCCGATCGTGTGTATCCGGTCATTGTCTTTGTCGCTTTTTCCTTTCTTTCTTTGTTGTTTTCTTTTTCCCCCATTTTCTGTTTTTTCCTCTTGGTAACTTGGGAGGTCTGTGAAACCCCCCCCCCCCCGGTCGATTTTTTTTAAAGCTGGGGTGCACAAACATAAGCTTTTGATGTATTTCGTTTCTGCAATAATATCATTTATATCTTCATAAAAATTTCTCTGTATGGTCTGAAGCAAGGGCGACAGCTTTCGTTCTGCTTGGGAAAAAAAAATGCAAGTATATAGTTGAATATTCAGACAATCAAGTAACGGTGGATTTATATCTTCATAAAAATTTCTCTGAATGGTCAAAAGCAACTGTGACAGCTTTCCCTCTGGTTGGAAAAAAAAATAGAAAAAAAAATTGCAAGTACATAGTTGAATATACAAACAATCCAGCTAATCCAATTGGGGGCCTTTTCCATGATGGTGGAATATTCAGACAATCCATTGAAGCCAATAATGTGTCCCAGTTAATTTTTGTGTCCTTTTCTAACCTTCTTCGTAGAACCAGAATATTTAGATACACTCAACTCTCTTGACATCGGTGACCACAACGGGGGCAAATATAGTAAGTAGTCTGCCCTTCATCGGCTGATCTTGTCTGTATTTAGATCGAAAAGGAAGAGTGAGACTATGTTCAATGACAATCAATTTTGAAGGGAAAGTAAGAAGAAGCATTAGCATAAGGAAATACTTGTCTGGTTGAATAATACATCTCTGGATTTTGGCATTTTTCACACGCCCTTTTTACCTGCCAAAACAAGATCATTATTAGAAAAAAAAAAAAAGAAGATTAACAAATACGATACATCAGTGTTTCCAAAATGCAGCTACCTTGGACAACTGTGTCTCTACTTTATCCCCTTGAGGCTGTTCAAATAAAGATATGCCCAACTCTCTTTTTATTTCCTATAATACAACAAGGGCACACATCATAACTTGGATCATAGTGGGAATGGCACAAAAGATGAGGGAGAAGATACAAAGTTTGAAGGCAAAACATAAGATAAACTAATTTCCACATACATTGCCAACACTGACATCAAACATGCAACAAAATCAGTTTAATTAAGGTTACCGTTTAGGAAACTACTACATTACATATAAAGCAGATACCATAAATTGATCCAAGCAGAAGAAAACCCACAGATGGAATGGAATTTCCCCAATGGACTGACGGCCAACTCCAATATCACCAGCCCAAATAATCAACAGATAACATGTCTTATAGTAAGTATAGCAGACTGATATTTTTACAATCATGGAGCCTAACCAACATAAATTCTGATTTTTTTGAGAAAAATAGAAAGCACAAACACATGGACTAAATTAAGTGTTGCCGCCACAAATATAATTTTGCTGAAAGCAATACGAATTAGATAAAAACTAGATGCATCCGAAAGAACCTAAGGTAACACACAGTCCCATTCCATTTGAAACTATTTCTTTCTGGGAGCATCCATTTGGAACAATTGCTTTTCCAGTAGCCTTACTATTTTCCCATGTTATAATTCTCTTAACATTGTAATTCATCCACAATCCTGACTTCTAGACTATTTCAATCCACTTGCACATGAACATCCAATTTAAAAGAACGATCACAGCCAAAACAACAATTGATACGCTAGAGCCACAGAAAATTTGTAAAACTACTATCTCTCACTAAATGAAAGACTATGAAAATTTTAGCAGAACTGCTGTATACAAGGTCATAATCTTTTATAGTTCCTACAACACATTAAGAAACCATTGTAAAACGACAAAAACAGTCAAGTGAAAGTAAGTATCAGTAATTTAGTTGAAGGCATACTTCGGCAGTAACCGTGTAACTTATTTCTCTGTCAGCAACATCTGTAGAAAGTGGTGGTCAGCACAGAAAAGTAAGCCATCATTCAGCAATGAAAAGTAAAAAATGGTTTCATTCATCAATCATCGTTACTCCCAACATCAAATCTGCCGCGTGTAGTATTCGGGGACGAACGCATTATACACATGACGCATGAACCAATTGCTTTTACACAACAAAATTCCCAATCCTGCAAATACATTAACATGCAGGCTCATTTGGAGTACTCAGAGGTTCGATGGCTATACCTTGGACATTTTTCTTAAATTTGCATGATGGGCATACGACGTCATTTGATTCCATACGAAGCATTGTCCCACAGAACTTGCAGAACAGGAAATCTCTTCCTAGAGGATCTGCCATGGATGTGCTTTCAATGACTGCTTGGTTGAATAAGGTAGTTTTAGAGGAATAAACTATAGAAACTAGTAAACAAATCGATTACGTAGTTCATTGACTCACTTGAGTTACAAGTTAACAAACGAAATCAGTAAAGCCGAAAAAAAATGAAAAAAAAATTAAATAAAAGAGGACACCTATATACTACATAATCGAGAATAACAATAAGCTGCAGATTTATTTTTTCGCTTTTAATTTTTTTGCATTCCCCTAAACAGAGTTTTGAAGGCGTACCTTGATTCGCGGGTTAGTGAGAGATTGAAATGCTTGCTACAGAATTGGAAGAAACAGTTCGTTATAAACCCTAAGATGTAATGATAAATCCGGAGCAGGTTCGGGTTTGGGCCTCGGAGTGGATCAACTAGATTATGTAGAGTTGAGCTTTCAATACCCCTCAAAAGTACTCGTAGAACCCCAGTCCCCTAAAGATACCACATTTATATAATTAAACAGTTATCCTAAATCTAATAACCCAACAACGATCAATTAAGAGAGAGAATCATTGAGACAATGGAGTGGGTGGTGGCAATTATGAGTATTTGAGCTGAAATTATTGTTTGATAAATCATAACTTCGATTAGATGCAACGCAGTTAAACCATGGCTCTGGAGGATAAAATTAAGGTATAATTGTTCTCTGGTCACTTGGTGATAATGGTTGAATTAGGCAAATTAATGCTTGCCCATGACCTTTTTTTCCTCATCACCATCATAATCTCCACCTTTCCAAACACCATCGCCGGCAACACCTGTTATTACACCTCCGCATCATTGGTAATATTTGTTTTACTTATTATTTTTTTTCAAAATAAAGAGAAAACTAGTAATCAAAAGAGGGCTCTCGAGTTCGTAACAAAATTCTTTATTATTATTATTATTATTATTATTATGATCCGTGTATTGGGTGTAAAAGTTTTCAACTAAAAGTGTTTAATTATAAAGAAATTATGTGTGAGTTTAAGTTAAGGCTGTATGTATTTGTATTTCATGGTAATTTTCATTAAGGTTAAAATGTAAATATAGCGTAGTTAGTGTGTGTTTGTACTTCAAATGTATTGCCACATATCCTGGTCTATAAGGGACACGTGGTGAACCAATTGGGACAAATCTATCTACCTCAAGACTCAAGAGTCAGGATCCGGGTTCATAAAATAAATAAATAGGGGCATGCTGCTAGTGTTTTGGACTTTATGCTAGGAATACTAGAATCCACTATTTTATAGTTTAGTATTCTTAAATTATTATTCTAGACAGCTTTCCTCGAGCATTTGAGGGTCCTTGCAAGTATACTTTTACTTTTTACCACTGGATACCGAAAGAGAGAAGGAAGAGCTAGATTGTGAAGGTAAAAATCAGTCCCTTTTAACTTAATATTATCTTATGTTGTGTTTTAGTCAATTGAGACATCGGAGGTTTAGAAGTTTATGGAGGAGATTGAATGGGAGTATATGGATGGAAACTTCATATGGGACAGTTTACAGTTGCAGCGGGATCTCAATAAAATTAAGTAAATTTTTGTTCTCTTACTATTGTAGACAATCTAGTACGTATAAAACTTTATTAGTACACTAGCAAATGTCGTTTTACATAGCTCACTTAAGAGGATTATAGGACTCTAATTCTAGGATAATGCTATTTGCGTGCCTAACGTTGGGAATTTGAGCGGAAATTTAGAAAAACAAACAACAAATAGTTAAACAACAATCTCCTTAAGATGAAATTTCACACCTTAAGATTTGATATCTGAGTGTAAGAATGATAGATAATGGCCACTCCAATACGAGAATTTGAACAATAGAATGGAAACAACGATGAAGAAAAAATTTACAGAATGAGCTCTTCTTTTGAATTTAGTTTCATATACATAAACCGTCTTTTAATGGTTTGTCACTCTACTATATTAGATTTTTCATAAATAAACCGTTTTAAGCTCTCTTATCTAAGCAATGCGGAATATTGATATTTTGAAATGCCAACTCAAATCTCTAACACCAAAATCCTAATCTTTCATTAAGGCTGATTTGCTTCCTTTAATAATCTTCCGTTTTATTTTATATTTTTGCTGTTCTTATTATTCTATGTAATTTTAAGTACCTGAAGAGTGTAGAATTTTCCCAAATCGAATCCGGAGAGCTTGCCAATATACGTATGGCGTCAAGAGAACCTGCGTAAAAAATTAGCATTATATAGCCCGTAGTGTATTCTGTTCTTCCTTCTTAAGCTTAAGGAACCTGAATCTGAAAACAGGTCCGGAATCTGAATCTGAATCCGGACAAACCTGCCGTACAACTGAACCTGAATTCGCATACTATTGAATTGATTAATTATGATACCTAAGCTTAAGGACCACCCGACCGGAGGCAGCAGAGTGGAATCGCTAAATTTGATGATTTATTATTGCTCTGTCTTTTCATTTTTCAATAAATTTTATACCAAATGTCGACGGTTCGCAGTAAATGAGTCACTTGAAGCACGATGGAACCGTTGCAATTATGCTTTGACATTCAACCATAAATCAATCCACGCGCGTTCAGTCATTTTCTATAACCAACCAGTTTATCCGATTGAAGTCACGACTGTCGTAGCTCGTATGTATGCTTTTGTTCCAAGTTGTTGGTTGTAGAATACACCACTCTTTCCGCGTATTTATGCTTTTGTTGAAATCTAACTCTTGTAGTACGTATATGATTCTTTTTCCACGTTATTTTGTTTCAAGTCGTACGTTAGTAAAAGACACCAATTTTTCTAAGTACGTTCGTTTAAATCTAACTCTTGTATTACTGTATTCAAATAAAAGGTCTTAAATCACAACTTACTTTATTAATATCCAATCTAAATGTAAAATTTTTCAACAGTGACAATTTCGCGTCCTTATAATTCACCGCAAATTTTTATTCACAATCTGCTTGGAATGACAACATTATCAAACGACCTAATATACATATCATTTTGATAATTTCGAAAGTACTATAATTTTGGCAAATTTGTTGAACACGATTAATATAAGGTTTACACAAAAAAATTATAAGCTTTTCTCAATTACTAGAATCAATTGATGATAGCTGCTAAATTAGGCACATATTTTGTATACAATTCTACATTTAGAGATTAATACACTCAAAAATAAACACTTGTGTGCTTACATTTGTTATTGGCAGCAAATTATGTTTAGCTATAAGTCCTTGTTATTACTCAACCGTCTTGGTCCAGTTTATATAACGCAATTACTCCATAGCTTCTGGGTTCTTATCTTGCTGGAGTCTGATTAATTGCTTGTAAATACCATTCTCTTTTCTGATAAGCTGTTCATGGCTTCCAATTTCAGCAACTCTCCCCTGTTTCAGCACTGCAATTTTATCTGCATTGCGAATGGTAGACAATCTATGTGCTACCATTATTGTTGTTCGCCCTTCCATGAGCTTATCAAGAGCCTCTTGAATCAAATTCTCAGACGCAGTGTCTAATGCGCTTGTGGCTTCATCTAATAGAAGAATGGATGGGTTTTTCAGTATTGCTCTAGCAATTGCCACCCTTTGCTTTTGACCTCCTGATAATTGCACCCCTCTGTCACCGACATGACTTTGATACCCTTCGGGCATTCTACTGATGAACCCATGAGCATTTGCAGCTTTGGTTGCTTTCATTAATTCAATTTCTGATGCGTTCTCATTTCCGTACTTGATGTTTTCATATATAGTTGTCGAAAACAATGCTGGCTCTTGCTGAACTAATCCGATTTTTCTCCTCAGAGATCTTAAGTTTAAAGTCTTGATATCATATCCATCTATCAGAACTGTTCCTGAAATGGGGTCATAAAATCTCATGACAAGGGAAATCACTGTACTCTTCCCAGACCCACTTTGGCCTACTACCGCAAGACTCTTGCCAGCTGAAACTTTGAGATTTAAGTTTTCAACTATTGTGATGTCAGGCCTCACTGGGTACTTGAAACTTACATTTCTGAGCTCAATGTTTCCCTTGATTTCAGTTACCTCTTTTGATGCAGGATCATCAGGTTCTATGGCGGTCTTTCTGTAGAGAATGCCAAAAACTGGCCCAAGTGCTTGTGACCCCTTCACAATGTCTGGTGCAAGGGCAAGTGTCTCAGCTATTGCCAGTGCTGTGATTATCAAAACCATGAAGGATTTCATTATGTCTCCAAAGTTGGAGCCTTTTTGCTTGATAAGAACTGATGCATACCAAAGGCCAAGTGCGTAGGAGCACAGAGACAGCAACTGTGACACACCATAGCCGAATCCTGATATGTGGCCTCGCAAAAGTGCTTGCTTGTTGGGTTGGCTTAGTTCTGAGGCAAACTGGATCGAAATTCGTTTTTCAATGCCATATGCAGCAACTGTTCGTATATTAGCAATTGCTTCGCGTGCTACAGAAGTTGCTCTAGAGTAGGCTCTGTTGTAATCTCCTCCAAAGCCTTTAAGAAAAAGTTGCTGGGAAAAAAAAACATAAGAAAACATAAATTTGTAGTTGCAGGCGGAAAAGATGATTGAAATGATTCCTTGATGATTTCTATCACTTACCTCAGCCACGAAAGCTCCAATGAGCAGGGGCAAGGAGGCAGCGACAACAGCTGCCAAGCGCCAACTTAGTATAAAGGCTATGACAAATGCAGTCACTGTGAGAGCCACATTCTGCACAATTATTGAGAGACGGTCAGCCAGAGCACTTCGTACTAAGGTTGCATCTGCGGCTAAAGTTGATATCAATGATCCTGTATTGTTCTCATCCAAATCAAACCAGCCAATCTCATTGGAAAGTATTGCTGCAGTTAATAAAAGAAAAAAAGATTTCAGTTTAATCTGTAAATGCATTTAGTATATAAAATTGAAAAGAGAAGATGAATGAACCTGAGAACATTGATAAGCGAACCCGAGCAGTCAAATGCTCTCCCATCAATGTATAAAAGTAGTGTTGCAACAGATACACGGGTATGGTAACAACCGCCAGTCCAACAAAAATAAGAGCTACCTGATCAACCTCTCGTTTGATTTGAGAATCGTGAGGAGAGTAAAATGCAGTCAAGATATGAGTGATTCCAAGGGCAAAAAGAGGAGCTTCCATGCCAGCCAGAATTGCACCAACTGATCCAAGCACAGCATATGGCCACTCTGCTGCATTTAACTTGAGTAATTCCCAAATTGATGGGCTAGGAGCAAAGCTCTGATCACTTGGCTGCAGTTCTCTTCTTTTACTTGACTCAAACTCGGAATCATAGCGACGACTGCTGGGAAAGTCTCGGAAGCTAGAATGCCTGGAAGAACCAGAGTAACATATTGAGCTTGGATTTGAAAGATGTTCTGATGATTGCAAGTTCACGAGTGCCGCGTATTCGCCTCCCTTGGATATTAAGTCCACGTGAGTTCCACTTTCAACAACTTGACCATTCTTTAAGACCATAATTGTGTCCACATCTCGAACAGTAGATAAGCGGTGGGCAACAACTATTGTACTCCGATTTGACATAATTTTTTCGAGAGCCTGCTGAACAATGAGTTCTGATTCCGCATCAAGAGCGCTGGTGGCCTCATCTAAAAGTAATATTTTTGGGTTTCTCAGCACTGCTCTTGCAATAGCAATTCTCTGTTTCTGTCCTCCAGAAAGCTGAGTTCCTCCTTCTCCAACCTAAATCCAACAAACCATCAACTATCAGTCAAAATAATAGCATCCAGTAATAGAAATAACAGCTTCCTATATATTAGAAGCGGTTCGGAAAATGACCCACCTGAGTTTGATAACCATCAGGTAATCCTTCAACAAAAGAATGTGCATTAGCAGCTTTGGCAGCTTCTATTACCCGATCCATGCTTGCATCTTCTTTACCAAGAAGAATATTATTGGCTATACTTGTGGCAAATAATGCTGGTTCTTGACTAACCAATCCCATCTGTTCTCTCAACCATTTTAACTGAAGACTCTTAATATCATGCCCGTCTAGCAGTATTTTACCTAGTAAAAATTTGCAATATGTCAAATGACCTCTTTCAAGTTAATAGAAATTAACAGTTAATGCTTAGTAAAGTCAAATACCTGAAGTGGGTTCATATAAACGTTGTACCATTGATATGATTGTGCTCTTGCCAGATCCACTGGGACCAACAAATGCAAAAGTTTTGCCAGCGTCTACCGAAAAGTCCAAATTTTCGAAGACCATATGGGGTCGTGAGGGATAAGCAAAACCGACTTCACAAAATTCAATTTGCCCCGCCAGTTTTGGCAGTGTAATTCCATCATCACCTGGTCTTTCAGAGTGGGAATTTTCTTTAATAATACTGATAATGTTGGCGGCAGCAGCCTTGCCTTTAGCAATGGCGGCAAGGTTTGGAGCAGCTTGACCAAGAGCACTACATCGGGTAAAAAATGATTAACCAGTTACAGATTCCATAATAGCTATTATATTATTCAGATTAGACTTACAATCCACTAAAGATGACGTTGATAATTGTCGTGAATGCTTTGCCTCCATTTGTGTCTCCATGTCTGACGAGTATACCGGCATACCAGAGAAGCAACGCCCAAGCACAAAACAATAGCCCGTAGGTGAGGCCAACACCAATACCTTTTGCAACACCACTTTTCTTCCCCTGTTTAAGGGCTTCCTTAAGTGAATGAGAATATGATTCTATTGCTTTGGCCTCCCCAACAAATGCGTACACAGTGCGCACTTGAGAAATAATCTGATCCATGCAAATGGCGCTCACAAAATGAATTCCTGTGCTCTAATGGATATTGACGGCTTTTATGTATTAAGGACAATGCATTACCTCTTCTGCAACCTTTCCGGCTTCGGCGTAAGCAGCCTCACCTTTCTCAGATAATGTAGACATAGTTATGGTATAAGCTCCCCCTGCTGCAGCTATTAATGGAACCACAGCCAACGTGAGCAGTGTCAGCTGCCATACTGACGTGAATCCTACGGCAAATCCAACAAAGAACTGAGAAAGGTAGCGCAAAGCATGGCCTGTCTGCATCAAGATATATAAGGATAGTATTAAGTAGCTTAATCAAATTTTTGTCTAACGTACTAGCAGGCATAGCCCCTTGTATGCTGGTGTACCTTGTCACCAATTGCATCCTGCACTAGTATTGCATCGCTTGAAATGTGAAAAATGATATTGCAATCTCTGGCTTCCATGTCAAAGAAACTCATGTCCTTCTTTAAAACTGACTGAAGATACTTGAGCCGCAAGCGAGCCGTCTGTCTCTCCCCAGTTTGCATCCAGAATGCAACACCTGAAATGAATCTCTCAATTGTGAAATTTAAGGAAATCAGGTAAAATTAAATAGAAAACTACGCTGCCCAGATGAGACTTCAAATCCAAAAAGCATACCTATCCATGCCGATACCAAAGCAACAAGTCCAAGATAGACCAAGTAAAGAGCATGCTGCAGACAAATGAATACAAGATCTCATATGAAAATTGGAGTACCAACATCCTAAAACTATGATACAAAATAAACAGGCTGTTTTGTGGAGAGGAGAGAAAAGAGATCTCAGATGAAAATTAGGCATTGGTAGAATGAAGCAGAAGAAAGGCTGGTCAGTCCTAGTAAGTACTAGTGCCATTTGAGGACAATAAAGATTGCCATGATCAGTATTTACAGAACCAACGCCTAAAAACCAGCTAAAACGTCGAGAATTACAACAAAAATTTTTAAAATCACTTCCAATCTTGTCAAATAAATTGAAATTCTTTCAAACAATTCCTCTTGATTATATAAAGAATAAGAAATAGCAATTAGTACAAGTTCAACACACCAGCCATACGCTCAAAAGTACTAGTACAGACAGTATCAGTAAGCTTTAAGAAAAGAGTCGAAGAAAGGAAAATTTAAAGCTTGATTTCTAAATGACAGCCACTGGAGGCATTCTTTTTATTTATACTTTACCTCAGAGATGCGAGAGGACAATCTATGAGGTTGTGAGGATAAATGTCCTAAAGAATCGATCATACGACCAAACAAAATGAAGAATACAGGAAGGGTGGCGCCATGGATGAAAGCCCCTAGACTTCCAAGGAACATCAATACACAGTCAATTTTATCAGCAGCAGCAAACAAACTGAGAAATGAACCACCCTGCTTTTTGCTTGGATTTGTTTGCTGCTTCATTTTTGGAATTAAGTTATCATCATTAACCCCACCGCTACCAGACGAAGCCAGCTCAACTTCTTCCATCGGAGACTGCAAATTAATTTGTCAGAAAACAGGCGGCCAGAACAAATGAAATAGATAGCTAAAATCAATCTTGAAAAAGGGACATGAAAGGCAAGCACCAAGCAGTGTATCATGTGATGAAGTGGCCACGGACGTAAAGAAAGGCAACTCTGTGCCCTCCAATTAATGTAAATGTTTTAATTAGTTGGCCATCCAACAACTTGATCGGCTGCTTAATTAACTCTCTATAAGTTATAAGTGTAACTGATGGTTAACGTATGGTGCTAAGGGCAAATACGTGAGCAAATAGCGAGTGCGTTAGCCGCTTTCGGTGGTTCATTTACTTGTCGATCATCTACTTTGCTTCTAATTTTGTTGCGTGGACCCTCTTTAACTCTTAACAATTAGCTGGCTGTGTTACGATAGATGCTCATCATTTACATGAAATTCGGGATTTATTTGAGGACAACCTGTCCACTTGATCAGTTTTTACGAATTACTATATTTCACGCAATGCTGCTCGAATCAAAATTTTGGCTACCCGTTTAGTTGCAGTGAAGCATGTCACTTGAAAGTTGAACCCTTATCATGACAGAAAGAGGAAGGTCTGATATCGACCTCAAACCTAATTGTATTGGCTTTCATTTGTGGCTCAAAGTTATTTATCATACCAGCTTCAATTCATGGACAAGGCTACGTTACAGATTCTGTATGTAACAGCTCGGTGCAAATTGGCCTTGAAGCAGCTAAATTCCAACAACTTTTTCTCTCTCCTGCGACGCGTGGATGCTCCCCATTTGCTACGTTACATACAGAGTCTGTAACGTAGCAAGGTCCTCAATTCATGCATGCATATGAAAAAGATACCACAATCATTAAAGGTTGAAAGAGAAAAAGCAAACAGAAGGAAACGTAACAATATATTTATCACTGCATTAAATTTAAAATGTTGAAAAACTGGAACGTATTGAATAGTTTTCTAACTTAAAATGGTCATCATCCTTTGTTTCATGATTAAATTCGAATCATACGGAAGGATTCTTGATTTATCTGCTTGGTTCAGTAAATCGAATGAAGACGAAGAACAAGAACATTGCAAAGCATTAGACATGAGGATAAATTTGTAAATAACACTTTGCAAAATTTACCCATTTGAGCAAACAAGCTGAATAAGAAAATTTAAAGGAATTGACAAGTAATAATCAGTATCTATCAAAGGCATTAAATTTGCAGTTGCTTGATTGAGAAAGAGTCCCATAAATCTGACACACATCATCTTCATACTTCAACTAAGGTTTTTTTTTTCCCTCCAATTGTTATAATATATATGGCATTAAATTTGCAGCTGCTTGATTGAAAAAGAGTCCCATAAATCTGACACATATCATCTTCATACTTCAACTAAGGTTTTTTTTTTCCCTCCAATTGTTATAATATATATGGCATTAAATTTGCAGTTGCTTGATTGATAAAGAGTCCCATAAATCTGACACACATCATCTTCATACTTCAACTAAGGTTTTTTTTTCCCTCCAATTGTTATAATATATATATATATAATCTATTGAGAATTTAGATGCATACATACGTAATATAGTCTAAAAATCTATTGAGACTAATTGACGAAGTGAAAATGTTGAAAGTAGATTAATAGAAGAAATAAAAGTTTCTAAATAATGATAAATTTTATTAAAAAAATCTGAACAAATAAAACTAGGGTTTTGAGTCCCTTTTATAACAAATCTAAACATCGCAAATTTATCAAAACAGGCAAATTTGAAATATAATATAATAATTAAATCCTCCTAATCAAAATAAAAAGGAAAACAAATAGCAATTAAATTCAAGTTTTAAAAAAAAGATAAAATCTTAAAAAAAATCAAGAAAATAGGAAAAAAATCTTAAAACTAAGAACCATCCAGATAAAAAAGTAAAATTTTCAGCTCGACCTTGGGACAGAACGGTGCAAGCAATTCTAGGTTAGATTTGTTTCCTTGAAAGATTTGAAACGGCTGAAAACAAACACTTGTAACTCAAATTATAGCCTCCGAAAAATATCTCACTAGTAATACGTACACAACTACCCTACATCACTGATTTTGATCTAATCGCACTAATATTTGATAGATACATCGACTCCTGTTTTCCTTTTTGTGGAAAAAAAGCAAATAAAGAGCCCCTCTAAAATTTCAAAGGTGCCCCAAGATTGTTGAGAGCACCAACTCAGTATGAAACTAAGTTTATATTTATGCTGACATTATAAATTAAGCACCCTTACCGGCCCTTTACTCTTAAATGGAACAGATGCTGCAGCAGCAATATGGTACAGGACACCCATCATGCAGTCCCACAATCAGCCATCAGCTTCGCAACCTTTAAGCCATATCCATTACATGAAGTTGATAACTCATTTTCCTTTTTATTCTCTGCATTGAGTTGGAAAAGTTCTTAGAGCATCACCAAAAGACTCTTTAAATAAGATTTTAATATTTATTTAAAGAGTCACATCAACATTTAAGGATCCAAAAGACTCTCCAATTAAGATTCTTCAAATAAGAAGTAATCCTCTCTCTTCAAATTTGAAGAGTTACTTTCTCCCTCTTCAAATTTGAAGAGTTACTTTCTCCCTCTTCAATTTATATTTTATTATTTTTTGTTAGAGAAAGAGAGAGAGGTGCTTTAATTACTATTGACTTTTCCTTTAAAAAAATAGTTCTTTAATTAAAATAATATTAAATCATTTTTATTTGAAAAGTCTTTTGGAGAATAATATATTTTTTCACTCTTCTATTTGCCACATAGGTAAGCAAACAAATATTTGAAGAGTAAAACTTATTTAGCCTTTTGGAGATGCTCTTAAATGTAAACTTCCATGTACTTTATAAAGTGCATGGTTGGCGGCTGCAATTGGCGTTGTAAGGACCAAGTCCATACTTAATAAAATGTGTACGTTATCATCAGACTGTATATTATAATAACTAGGAAAAAAATTCCAAAGACTCAAAAATCACAAAATACATTGAGATCATACAGTTTTTTTTTTGGTGGGGGAGGGGGGGGGGGGGAGAAGGAGGTATAGTGTGTATACTGTATAAGATCTTATTTAAGAGGGGATAAGCAACTGCAAAATAATAATAACCCACAAATCAGAGAAATGAAATGAGCCAACCCAAGTAATTTTAGTTAAGAAATTATGGCCATTGGGCCCCTGGCCTAGTGGTTGGATTGCCGCCCCCATAAGCATGAGAATAACGGTTCAAACTCCCATAAAAATATTACGGAATTAAATATTTATAAGTTATTTTCTCTTGAAAATACGAATAGAGTAAGGATATTTCTCGTTTATGAGGGTTATTTGTCTGGACATATATTTTATAAAATTTAATATAATAATATAAGTCTCAGTTTGTATATTGAATTGTAAATATCAATATAATATTTACTATAATATCAATTATAAATATATATGTAATACAGTAATTTAATATTAACCAGTATTAAAAAAAAAGTTAAGAAATTATGATGTTACTGGAGAGTTGGCAACTACCATCCTCAAAAATCCGAAGCACATGCGAGCTGGCACCAAACTCATCCCCATCCCATGTGCGACCCACCAAATTAAAAGCAATGCGGTACTTAATTAGCGTAATTAACGGAATCGAAATTATCGACACTTGGAAGTATCCCAACAAAATCTTTCGTACACTAAATATCAAATTTTAATTTACAAACTGGCAGAGAGAGTTTTCAATTTATTTTTCTCTCTCCCTTTTGGGATTTTGCACAGGCGACTAAACATCTGCGTCAATGCGCAATGAAGCACGTCGGTATAAGACTGAAGAGTCTATATAAACCCGATAAATTAGTGTTTAAACGAATAATAATGGAATGACACTGCCCCGCACGTTCACGTGGGACCCCGTAACATTCCATTTTTCTGTGTGGCTCTATTTTATTGGTATTTTTGGCGGAAAGTTATTGGATTAACAGACGCAGAAGTCAAAGAGCTTTCTTTTTGCGTCTCTCCCTCTCTCTTAATTTCTAAAGTATAAAACAGCTTGAAACAATTTAGTTACATATTTTTCAATATTTTATTTATTTTATCTGTTATAGAAATAATAACTATTAAAATTTAAAAATAAGACACGATTTCTCATTAATTCTTTTAATAAGCAATTAAGCTGTTACAATTTGTTCCCTTATTGATATTACTTACTTTAGTTAATAAATATATATATCTTTTGTTAAAAATAAAATTTTATTATTGAAATTCCATTTGTTTGAGTGTAGATCAAATTTAATTTTCATTTAGTTAAAAAATCACCATTTAAAATTTAAGCTATCAAATCATAGTCATTTTATTCATAAATTTAGTCAATTTAGATGAAAATAAGGGTATTCTTTTTTAAGATAATGAAGGTCCGTTTTATTTGCCTCTATATTTTAAAAAATAATTTTAATTATTGTATGGAAAATGAAGATAATTTTAATTAAAAAATAATTTCAATTTAGATGTTAAGGAGTTGTTGGTTACACAGCTGGCAAAGGGTTGGCTAGGTCAGCTAACATTTCAACCACAAAGCAATTTCTTTCCCCTTCTCTTTCCTCTCTCATTGGCCATCCCTCGCTTTCTTTTGTTGTTGGCATTGTTGCCCTTCGCCGCTGCTCTCGCTCTCTCTCTCTCTCTCTGTGCAGATTAGGGTTTAATGAGCTTCGCTACTTCAATTCAAGACTTCTTTTCACTCAATTCCTAAGCTCCCGTTGACGAACTGAGTTGTTCTCTTTTAGTCTTCGAAATGAGTAAAGTCTGAGGCAAGAAGTGTATGTAAAGAACCTGAGTAGTCTTCCAAGGGCATTGTCGGAATAAACTAAAAAAGAGAATAGAGATCTGGTGGCGCAAATGAGCGCGTCGAGGTTCATAAAGTGCGTCACTGTCGGTGACGGCGCCGTCGGAAAGACTTGCATGCTTATTTCTTACACCAGCAACACTTTCCCAACGGTCAGTTACTGCTTCTTCTCTTTTTTTTTCTTCTTCTTTAATCCTATTATTTGCCCTTTCTTAATTTCTTATTGATTGTTGCATTGTTATGCCGTTTCGGTTGTATGATCGAAATTTGTATTTTGCTTAATTACTATTAAAATACTTCAATAATGAGATTTATTTACATAATTTGTAACTATTCGTTGGGAAAACAGGACTATGTGCCAACTGTCTTTGACAATTTCAGTGCGAATGTGGTTGTTGATGGGAGTACGGTCAACTTAGGGTTATGGGACACTGCTGGTAATTTGCTGTTTCATTATTTTGTATTTATTCGTCTTTGATTTTTGCTCATTTATTTGTTCAAGTGATGAACGGTTCTGTTTGAATTGATGAATTGTGTTTGCATATTAACAGGTCAAGAGGATTACAATAGATTGAGACCGTTAAGTTATAGAGGAGCTGATGTGTTTATTCTTGCATTCTCACTGATTAGCAAGGCCAGCTATGAAAATGTCGCCAAGAAGGTTTTTAATTGTTCATGGCTTCTTATTTGGACATGATATGTCTTTGATACGAATTGTGTGGAGATACTGTTTGCTGATGAATGGTTTTCTTGGTTTTGTTTCAGTGGATTCCAGAACTGAGGCATTATGCGCCTGGTGTTCCAATAATTCTCGTTGGGACTAAGCTAGGTAAGATTTTTTGTGACCCCTACTTTTTTATTATGGTTCTTATTTTTAAGTATTTGTAAGTAGTCTTGTTTTTGTGGATGTCAATTGGTTTGACTCCCTAGCGACCAGATGTTCGGAAAGTATTTCTGGGATTATAACCATCTGGCCAACTGCCATAGATTCTTTGAACTGTAAGGACAAGGAGAATGCATGTTTTTGAAAGAAAGATTTGTAGTTTTTGAAGATCAGAGAGTTGCTATAAATGAAAAGTGTAATTAAGATAGATTGATTATCATGCAGGTATGGTAGATGATACTTTTAGGACTGTGACCATAATATCCCTTTCCCTGCTCCACACAGACTGGTTTAGTGATGAGGAAGGTTTTGTTTAGGTTATAGGGGGCCTCTCATTTCCTGTTAAACAAATGAAATCAGTAGCCCGTTGATGTTCATTCAAGTCAGGGAATGGGATGCAATATCCAGATACATTAGAAAATGTCATTTGGTTCGTTATCCTTCTTTCAGACATGTACATGTGCTTTAAGATATGAATTGACATATATCCTGGCTTTATTGAGAATCAATGAAGTTATTTGTTTTGGCGTTTTATGTGTTTACAAGATAGTGGAATATCTTTACATGTCCTATATGGAATATCTTTGTTATATGTTCTGAAGGTATCAATGATAAGATGTTTGTGGAATTCTCCCTGGCATAGAATAAGCTAGCACATGTTTGATATTGTCATCTACAATTTTCCTTGGTTTTGATTGATTGATTGCTCAGTTGCTTTTTGTTGCCTCCTCTGATTGAATTTCTTCAATAAATATTTGTATCCAATTGTAAGATTGTTCTGTGACTGGGGATGATTGGTTGTGAAGATCTTTCATTTTAGGATAGTCAAACCTTTGTGGCAATTCCAGGGGGAGCTCCATTCTCATAGCTTTGATTTCAGTTCTTATGAACTAATCTGTATTCCTTTCATATATCATCTGTTGCCTTGTATTTTTTTCCCTTATATTATTTATCTTGATGATGAATTTAAATAGTGGCAGTTACTGATTCGGTCTAGAAGGATTAATCAGACTGTATTTTCATTTTTACCTTCAATTGTGCATTGGCCATGCCAACTTTAAATCATGGTTAGACTTTGATTGATGCTAGCGATTGCAAGTTCCTAATCTCATAACTTTGTTGTAACCTCTGTTCTGCAGTTTGTTCTTATTGTGAATGCTTTCAATCTCTTTTTCTGTATAAAAATGCCCTCACATTCTATGTGGTATTTTCCATTTTGCAGATCTTCGGGATGATAAGCAGTTCTTTATTGATCATCCAGGTGCAGTACCAATTACTACAGCTCAGGTAGAGTACAAGCATCCTCTGGTGTATGTATTATTTTGCATTGCTCTTTTTCTTCTTCCCCTAAAACTTTTCAACTTTTTGGTCTGAAATTGCTTTTTCTCTGAAGGGAGAGGAACTGAGGAAGCTGATTGGATCTCCTTCGTACATCGAATGTAGTTCAAAGACACAACAGGTGTGCATATTCTGTTCGTCACTTGGCACTTAAATCATGTTCATGGCTTTGGTAATTGATGGGGAGTTATGTGATGCTACTGCAGAATGTGAAAGCAGTTTTTGATGCTGCTATAAAGGTAGTGCTCCAGCCTCCAAAGCAAAAGAAAAAGAAGAAGAAGTCACATAGGGCATGCTCTATACTGTGATCACAGGAAAGACTAGGTCTTGACAAGAAAAAATGACTTTACTGCCAGTCTAACTGCAGTCTTTCCGTTGCCGTATCTTATCCCATTCTGAGCCCTTTCAAAAGGAAGCAGCAAGCTAGCATTGCAAACTGACATTCTGGGGATTTATGTGAAAGCATCATCAGATGGTTTATTTCTCAGTTTTTTTCTTATTAGCCGTGATGCATATTTGATGACTAAGCAAGTCCTTGTTAACATGTACGCCTCTTTTGCTTTTCATGTTGTATTTTATCTTGTGTATGAATCAGATTTAGATGCTTATTTTGTTTTGTGCAAAAGATTCGGCCAGTAGTAGCTACTTGAGTTCTTGTCTTGTAACGCTATTGTGTTTGATAAAGGTCATCGTTAGCTTGTTACGCATCCAATTTGTTTGAGACACTAACTGCGATTAACAAAACTCTTTTTTTTTTTTCACCAAACGATGTAAAACAGAAGCTTTAATTTCTTTGTAGATGTTGATTCGATGGTGGATCGTCTAATGATTTTTTCAATTTATAATTAAAGTCTTGTTTGGGATTAAAGTATTATAATTTTTAAGTTACAGTTATTGTGAAAAAAAAATTTATAATTATAAAATAAAAATTAATAATATGTTAAAAATATAAATTTTAAATAATAATTTTAATAAAATTATTAAAAATATAATAAAATTTTTATTATATAAGTAAAAAATTATATTAATATAATTTTTAAGTTATAGTAATTAGTGTTTATTAAATATTTTAGTGTTATAGATTTTAAGTTATAGTTATCAATTTTCATCCTAAACGCACTTTAAATACGCATAATGATTTTATATAACTAGAAAGTTTTTTTAGTCTGTCAATAAAAATGATGGATAATATATAACCAGAAACTTGTAAACAATTAGTAAATTACCTGGAAGATGTTTGAAGATTAGGTTACTCACTGAAAGATTGTGTTTTACGATGAGTAAAATCCATTATTTATCTTTTGGATCTTGATTTGACGGTGTTTTACTACTAGTAAAAGCTATTATTTATTTTTTTAATCTCATTTTGATTAAAAAAAAAATGGAGGGGTCTCAAATACATGGTAATGCTAATTAATTCAATTTTTTATTATTATATGATGCTATTGCTCGTATTACAACTCATATTATATGAGTATATAATTAATATTTATAAATTATATTATTATTGAGACTAATTTATAGTAATTCTTATGAAGTATTGCTCAGATTTAACCCTCATTAAAATTTGACGGACATCTGCTCCACTCACACTTATTAAGGAAGAATTGTTTCTACTTAATTACATATTATAATTAAAGAATAAATTACCTCTTTAAAGGGCAGCAACCCAACCATCCAATTTGTTAAATTCTATTGAGCTAAAAATAAAAAAGGGTCTACCTATTTAGCCTTAGTTCAGTGATTAGGATCCTGCACTCACAATTATGAGCTCAGTGGTTCAAGTTCCCGCAACGCATGTAGGAATTTATTTTATTCCTTAATTATAATATGTAATTATGTAAATGTAATGTTCTACCTTTCGAAATATGAGTGGAGTGAACATTTCTCGAATATTAAAAAAGGTAAAAATCTGGACAGTGAATATTAAAGAGGGTAAAAATTTAGATAGTGTTATATAAAAATTAATGTAAACTAATCTCAGTAATTATTTGATTGTAAATATCAATTGTAAATTTTATATAATATAAATTATAATCTGAACATTAATCTCGTATAATTAAAAAAATAAATAAACAAATAAGGGTCTGGCTTCGGAATAGGCTAAAACTCCAAAGCAGGCAAAAAAAAGTAAGTCGAATACTTGTGGACTCTAGAACTCAATCAAATGTATTAATTATGCCACCGATCGAAGGTTTCTCTATGTATATCAATATTACAGTAAACATAAGAAATTGAATATAGGTAACGCAACTTTTGCAGGACTAAGTTAACAGTGGGATCTTTCTCAAATCACTCAGGCCCCCTTGCTAATCTAATTTCCTCCTCCATCGAGTCGAGGCTTCCAATCCAATCAAATTAGAGAGCAATATGATGTTAAGCGGAGACGAAGACGAAGAGAAATGGCTGGCGGAAGGGATCGCCGGCGTCCAACACAATGCCTTTTACATGCATCGCGCTCTGGTACCTTTTCAAATTCTAATTCCGACAAGCCCTAGCTTTCTATTAACCCTCGATCTAAACTCTAAATTTACAATCTCAGGACTCCAACAATTTGAGGGAAGCTCTTAAATACTCGGCTCAGATGCTGTCCGAGCTTCGAACTTCCAAACTCTCCCCTCACAAATACTACGAACTCTGTAGATTCCCTTATTTGTCCTTCTTTCATATGTTTTCTTTTCATTTCATGTATTTAGTAATTTTATTTTTTTTTCCTTTCTGGAGACATGCGAGCTTTTGATGAATTAAGGAAACTAGAGATGTTTTTCAAAGACGAAAGCAGGCACGGTGTGTCAATCATTGATCTTTATGAGCTTGTTCAACACGCTGGCAATATTTTGCCTAGATTGTAAGTGACAGTTAGGTCTTCTTATGTAAGCCACATTTAATTTTCTTAGATTGAAATTGATGTTGTTAATTTACTACCAGGTATCTGCTATGCACAGTAGGTTCTGTTTACATTAAATCCAAAGAGGCTCCTGCGAAGGAAGTTCTTAAAGATCTTGTTGAAATGTGTCGCGGTGTTCAGCATCCGGTACGTGGATTATTCTTAAGAAGTTACCTTGCTCAAGTCAGCAGAGATAAGTTGCCTGATATTGGTTCTGAGTATGAAGGGTAAGCAGATAATCTGGTTTAATATCTTCTTTATCGTTAAAAATTTAGAGTTTGGTAATTCGATTAATTTGACTGCTTTAGCTTTTGCATTTAATTCCATTGTTGCAGAGATGCTGAGACTGTGCTGGACGCTGTAGAATTTGTGCTGCAGAATTTTACTGAGATGAATAAGCTTTGGGTTCGAATGCAACACCAGGTTTCATGTCCTTCTGCTAACTCTTATTGTGTTTGTACATGCATGGCACCAGAGTACTTGCATGCCATAAAAGTAGAAATGAATCATCAGAGCATGATTTTTTGGTCATGCAGGTGTTATGGTGCTAGTGAATCATTCATTCTCTTTGGTGATCCTGAGTTGAGGCCTTCAATTGGGCTTTCTGGTCTGCAGGGACCTGGTCGCGTAAGAGAGAAGCGGGAAAAGGAGAGGAATGAGCTTCGCGATCTTGTAATGTCAAAACCTGAAATTTATTGCCAGATGAAAGTATGAAACAGAACATGCATATACAATGTTTCCTCGGAGAAGTCTCACTTCTATTTTCTGGAATTCTTTCACCAGGTAGGAAAAAACCTTCATGTTCTCAGTCAGATTGAAGGCGTTGACCTTGAGATGTACAAAGAAAATGTTCTTCCCAGAGTCTTAGAGCAGGTCAAATGATATGATGCTTTTCAAAACTTGTGTTCTGATCTAGAGAATATCTTAATATCTTGATTATCTTTCTAAGATGAATCCAAATTGGCTTGTGCAGGTTGTAAACTGTAAAGATGAACTCGCCCAATATTATCTGATGGATTGCATTATTCAGGTCTTTCCCGATGAGTACCACTTGCAAACCCTTGAGACACTATTGGGCGCCTGCCCCCAGCTTCAGGTTTGTTTCATGGGTTAAAACTGGAGACTATTTCCTCTTCAGATAATCAAACTGCTGAGCTCCTGATCTTTCTTTATTCAGTGTCTAAGGAGTTTCAAGATTCTTCACACAACCCCACCCCCCATCTAAATTGGGATGGGGTTTTGAGATAGGGAGTTATAGTTGGTTCTAGCACTCTATAGGGTGATTGGGTATACTTTTTTATAGCACAAACAGTCTTAGTTTTTTGTTTTTTCAGCGGACAGCTGGTCCACTCTCTGTTTTAGATCTCCTTCATTAATACATATTTCCGTTTCTTAACCCCCAGGAAATAAAAAGGGTGATACTGGAATTGAGAAAAATTATCAAACTATGTGGTCCTTATAACATTCCATATAAGGCCTACAAGGTTGTTTAAGTGTTCTGATTTCTTGCTTCAGCCTTGAATGACGGGGAAACAACTCTGATTAAAAATTTTATGATAAAATTTTGTTCTATTCAAATGTCAAATGCAATTTTCTTTCTTTCTGAATTTGGGAGATATGCTCTTACTATTTTCCTTAATGCATCATCTTTTTATTCTCAGCCAACAGTTGACATCAAGACAGTGCTATCTCGACTAATGGATAGGTTGTCAAATTATGCTGTTTCGAGTGCAGATGTGAGTTATCCATATTCTATTTTTGCATGTTGTTCTGTTACATTTTGTTGATTATGGTTTTATTTTTTCATCTTTTATCCAGGTACTACCTGAATTTCTTCAAGTCGAAGCTTTCGCTAAACTGAGCAATGCCATTGGGAAGGTAACATGGCTGCTGCCATGAGGTTGCAAATGTAGTTTGTAATATTTGCAATTCTTGAAAACATACATAATTGTAGAAGTGAAACTTAAAAGGACCTTGGTATTAAGCCAAGAGAAACATGCAAAATGTGACATCTAAAGGAGTATTTTCCATTTTTTGTGCAAGATCCCAGTGGATAACGACATGATGAGTATAAAAAAATACAAAAGGTTCAGTTTCCAGGAAGAGTTATCATATTTGAGAAATGAGTCTGAATTAAATGATGATACCTAAATTTTTCCCCTCTTTTTCATCTTTCTCTGTTTTCTCTGAGGAAGGGTGTGGAATTAGGTGGGAAGAATTAGCGTTAGTTGCTCAACTCTAGTCTGGAGTTGTTTTACACAATTTTATCAGCAATTTCTCAATTGCAGGTGATAGATGCACAGGTTGACATGCCTATTGTTGGAGCTATATCTTTGTATGTCTCTCTTCTTACGTTTACACTCCGAGTTCATCCCGATCGGCTGGATTATGTCGATCAAGTGCTGGTATGTTTCCTTTAAGTGGTATGTGTTGAAGTGCCCATGTTTTTTTCTTTTCAGTTTGACTTGCTGGGCCTGCTTCCTTGTGTCTTTTTTTCACTTCTATTTGCATGTTGATAACACTGGACAATGCTGTAGAGGGCTTGACGGTTCTTTCTTGTGATAAATAATCTTACAGGGTGCATGTGTTAAGAAGCTATCTAGTGCGCCAAAGCTTGAAGACAGTAGGGCAACCAAACAAGTTGTTGCACTTTTAAGTGCTCCATTGGACAAATACAATGATATTGTCACTGCCTTGACACTTTCTAATTATCCCAGAGTTATGGATCACCTTGATGATGGAACAAATAAAGTGATGGCAATGGTTATTATTCAAAGTATAATGAAAAACAGCACTCGCATATCAACTGCAGAAAAGGTATGGTTCCCTATTTTCTCTGGTGATATCAAATTTTCCTCTTAAAAATGTGCTTAATGTGCTCATTATAGGTTGAGGTTTTGTTTGAACTAATAAAAGGGCTCATCAAAGATTTGGATGGAGCTGCTCAGGATGAGGTATATATCAAAAGTTTCATTTCTGTCGGAATTCTCTTGTAAACTTGTGTTTGAATTTAGATTGACCCTTAATCTGCTGTTCATTCTTCATTTATTATTATGATATATCTTGTTCTTGGGATTTATCTATTTTGCTTAATTTATATTAATGGGTAGTGACCCCCTTTCTGTTGGTGGCCTGGGATTGTATATCTGCCAATAGCTTGACGAGGAGGATTTCAAGGAGGAACAAAATTCTGTTGCTCGTCTCATACACATGCTTTACAATGATGACTCGGAGGAAATGTTGAAGGTGAGTATAACATTTTCACATTTCAAATCCTTTCTCCTGGAAACATTTGGATCTGTTTAGCAACTCTCTCCCTTGCTTGGTTATAGCTTTCTCTGTTATATCTTGGTTATTTACTGTTAGATGCTTACATAATTCTCTTATATGATTTTCTAAAATTCAGATAATATGTACTGTAAGGAAGCATATTATGACCGGAGGACCGAAACGGCTACCGTTTACTGTTCCTCCTCTTGTCTTTTCTGTTCTCAGGGTAAGTTTCTTTTATTTTCAGCTTGTCTCTTTATCATATCAGTGCATTCATCTCTACAGTACTTGAATATGGTACATTCAGTTGTATAAAAGCATGAGACAGTGCATCTGGGGTTGAGGGATCAGAACGTAGTTTGCTATCAGTTTATTTTACTCCCATGATATTAAATTATTATATCAAGTGTGAACTTAAAAGGACAATAATTTTAGATGGTAGCTTGTATTATTTGAAATTCTCAAGTTAGCAGCACTACTTCATTTTCTTCATGGATGTTTGATGCACTTAAACATACTGCAGAAGTTACCTCTTGTATTTAAGAAAGCAGAGGACTTCTCAATCATGGTCTTTTAGAATGACGCGTGAAGGAACTCTACTGTGGTTTCTATCTTGCAGTTGGTTAGGCAATTGCAGAATCAGGATGGAGATGTAGCTGGAGAAGAAGAACCTGCAACACCGAAGAAAATATTTCAGCTCTTGAATCAGGTTACTGTTTAATAAATTTTATAGTTTCTTCTAAGAAGAGGTTTCACAATCTTGATGTCCTTAGGTTAATGTTATCATCTAAGCAATTATGTCACAATCTGTAAGTTAGACGTTTTCTTTCGTTGCCACACTATTGTTTTTCTCAACGCCGTAAATCTTGCGTCATTTGGACTTACCATTACAACCTAGAGCTGGTTTGGGATTCCTTTTCCTGTTGCCCGAATGTGATTATTTCCAACTTTGGATTGTTCTTGTGGCAGCACTCAGGAGAAAAGTGTTTTATGCTACCGTAAGCGTGTTTCCTTATTCAGATAATTTATCTCTTATCTGATTTTTTTTTAATTAATCATATCTGTGCTTATGCTATCTGCTTCCAGACTATCGAAACTCTTTTATCTGTTCCATCACCTGAAATGGCATTGAGATTATACCTGCAATGTGCTGAGGTAAGTTTTGGCTTATCTCATTTTGAAGCATTACTTTTTCTTATAATGGATCTTTTAGTTACTAAAAGTTTTAGTACATAATTTATTTTAAAACTATATCCTACAGAAATCATTCCTGCCTTTAACCTCTAATAATTTTGGTTTGTTGGCAATCAGGCTGCTAATGACTGTGATCTCGAGCCTGTTGCCTATGAATTTTTCACTCAAGCATTTATGTTATATGAAGAAGAAATTGCGGTAACTTTTCATGAATAATATACTTAGTTGTCGCCATCATTATGATGATGTCCGCTTGGCACTCTTCAATTTGCTTTTTTAACATTTATATGTCCTTGCTTTTAGGACTCCAAAGCCCAGGTGACAGCAATACATCTGATAATTGGAACTTTACAGAGGATAAGTGTATTTGGTGTTGAGAATAGGGATACTTTGACACACAAGGCCACTGGGGTAATAATGCTTGGATTTCATCTAATTATTGTGCTTGGTTGGTATCCCAAAATCTTTTTAACAATTTTGCTTTGGGTCAGTATTCTGCAAGGCTTTTAAAGAAACCCGATCAGTGCCGAGCAGTTTATGCATGCTCACATCTCTTTTGGGTTGATGATCAAGATGGTATTAAGGACGGAGAAAGGTGCATAGCCTCAAACCTAACATCAAAGGATATTAACTCTGGTTCAAATTCATGCATCAAATTTATATGCATATTTATATACTGAGCTGTGTCATTATCATATTTTAATGGTCAGTTTCTTATGGGGATGGAATTGTATATCTAGGCATAGTAACCATATCTTCCTTTTTAACTATATGATTCTTAGTATTTCCATGATTGTAGGGTCCTCCTATGCCTAAAGCGTGCCTTGAGGATTGCGAATGCTGCTCAACAAATGGCCAATGTTGCACGGGGTAGCAGTGGGCCTCTAGTTCTCTTTGTTGAAATACTTAACAAGTTAGTAACCCTGAGATTTACCAAATCAATTCTTGTCCTCTCAGACTTTAGCTTTATGCCATCTGGATTTTCATTTTTAATTGGGTGGCAACTCTTTGGTAGGGTCAGTTAACCTCGTCATTCCATCCATTTCACTGGTGTTCTAGCCAAATGACTTGTGTTTTCGCTTGGAAACTTAGATAATTTCGCTGCTGTGTTTCAGGTACCTCTATTTTTTCGAGAAAGGAAATACACAGATCACAGCTTCAGCAATACAAAGCCTGATTGAGTTAATCACTAGTGAGATGCAGAGTGAGTCCACAACCCTAGATCCTGCTGCTAATGCTTTCTTTGCGAGCACAAAACGGTACATTGAATTCCAGAAAAAGAAAGGTGGTGCAATGGGTGAGAAATATGATCCCATCAACGTGTGACTTTTTTGAGCTCGATGCTGAAAATTTCTCGGAAAAGTAAATACAGACCCCCCCAAGTGTCAAAGTTTTAGATTCATTATTTTCATGTCACAAATGAAAAGAAAATTGATTTCTTCTGTTTAAGGGTTTTATTGTCGCTGTCACCTTCACAGGTTTCTGTAACTTTTAAGTGTAATAAAAAAAAATTCAAACAGCAGTTTTTTTTAGGTGTTAACCTATGGATTATAATCATGGCACCTGTGTCCAGATGCTGAGCATACGCTTGTGTTCGGCTACTGAGCATATTGTAATATGAGGGGAAAGAGAGAGAGAGAGAGAGAGAAGAAATGAGAGATGATGAATGATATGAAATTACCGCTGCAAGTCAAGTTTGTCGAATGAGTTAAGGACAGCAAATTGATCCTTTCTCTTTATTTTTGCTTGAGTGGCAGATCGAATGGAATGATTTATTGACAGATCATTGTCAATGAAGTTTTGCATATTCAACTATGGCATTGATCGTGCATGCTTACCTCTACCAGTGGATATTGGAGAGATCAATTTTTTAAACCAAAAAATCCGGGTAATGCGCCCCGCGAGATTTTTCAATTTTGGAATTTTCTTAAAAACACAGAGAAATCGGCGTGTGCAAAGACTGCGTTTGTTGGTTTCGACTTTTGAGAAAGAAACTTGATTTTTCTTACCTTACGAAGCCGTGCGCCCAATGGAACTTTGACTTTCAAACTAAAAATAAATAAGCCGTTCCAATTACCTTTTTTTTTTAAAATAAATTAATTATTTTTAATTATTCACCCTTATTTTTCAAAACTTTTATTGATCTTGTATTTTCTCTTAAGAAGACGAAAACAAAAAATTCATCAAATTATTTTTATTTTTCCCTTATTTTTTTAAAGAATAATTTAAAATATTAAAAAATAAAAAGAGCTATTTAAATTTTTTTTCTAAAAATAAAAAAATAATATAAAATAATCAATTCAACGAGAGTAATCTAAAATTTAACGCCCATGAGTACACGTTAACCACGTTTTATTATTTATCATCACTGTGACATTAGGTGCACCAATAGCACAGGCGGCCGCGGCTATTTGCTTACGTCAGGTGAGGTGGTTGTTGTGTTTTGGATAAGCAAATAGTTTACAACGGTCAAACATTCCATAAATACGAAGATTCCTGCGGTCTCTTCTTATCTTTGCATATTAAAATCCTTTTGTTCTTTTTTGAATGATCGAATTTCTTCATATTTGATCTCAACGTTCTTTATTTATCATTATTTTATTCTTTTTTTGTTGGGGGAACCAACTAGGACTTTTCTTGTGAATATTTGTTTATATTTTCGATCCTGTCTCTTCCGCACCACTTGTAGTTTTTCTGCTGAGAAAAAAGAAGGTTCAATTCATGAGAAATCATTTAGAAAACTTGTGAGCACATTTAATTTGACTAATATACCCATAAACTATTGGCAAGTGTGAGAAAACTTGAAACCAAGTTTCTTGGTTTTAAGAGAACTAAAGTAATGATTAAGAAGGGAATATCTCTAAAGAAGTGCAACAAAAAGAAGCAATTGCTTCAGGAAATAGTAATAGCCAAGGATGCTGCAAAGTATTACAACAGGGAACTCGTAAAATTTGCCAGCTTTGGAAACCATTTCGTCACCTTACATGCTTGTCCAAGCTAAGGTGCTTTTTCTTTTTTCTTTTTGGTTTTTTTGTGGTGGGGGAAGATTTGTAGTTGTTGTTCTGCCTTCTGATCGACCATATATCTTTTCAGGCCTTGCTTCGGAAGAGAATTCGGAAAACAACTCAAAATATTGCAGAAGCTTTATGTGGTGAAAAAGGTTTGTTTTTGTTAGCTACTTGTAATTTATTTTTCTTTTTTTGGTTGTAAATGAAATTCAAGTTATAATATTTGAACATCAGATTGGTCTTAAAGGTTCCGTTTCACAAGGAAGTTTAATCAGCAAGGTTTTGAAGAGAGTAGCGAAATATCGTGCAGCCACGACAATGATTGTAGAAACAAACCAGGAAAACTCTTTTGAGTAAGTTGAAATGGAGTCTTCAGCCTTTTTAAGAAATTTATTTTCGGATAGTTATCTCTAATTTAGTACAGAAGCATCTTTTAGGAGCTGGGATTCATTTGCCAAATGTTATGCTGATCATTTCCCGGAAACCAGTGCTTTTTGGGTCATCCAAAAAGGAAGGATAATCTCAACAACACGTTCAGTTTTGCAACTACGAGGTATTATTTGTTGCTATTTAATAATGTTCTTTAAATTTCAGTTCATTATGAGAAGTTTCTATAATATTTCAGTTTTGCAGGTTTCAGGCTGCATTCAAAGCCTGAGTTTTACATCAAAAAGAAAAGTGCTAGTTCAGGAAATGAAGTCAAGATTATTAAATCCAATTCACCTGTGACCTCTGAAGGTGCATTGAAAGCTGATGTTGAGGACTTGAATGATCAAAATTCCAATCTCACCAGTGATCGCCAGGAGACAATTTCGTTGAGATCAATTTCTCAAATCCAAAGAGAGCTGCCTGAATCAAGTCTTGGATGGCCTCTTCTTCGAAGGAGTAATCAGAATCGTCAAGTTTTGAGTAGACTCCCGGAAAGAAATATGTCCGTAGTTGAATGGGCTATAAGCTTACATGGTAGAAGCAGCTTTATTGCCAGTCAAGGAAATAAGATTGAATTCGATTGTACTAAAACCAATAGTACCAACAGTTCTCTTGAAAGAGACAGTGAATTTAGCACTCGGCAAATAATTCACAGTAGTGAAGATGCTTCAACAGATGGCGGCAGGAACTCAATCGATGAGGAAAAATACAGAAATCCATGCGCTTCGGAAGAAGCTTGTACAGTTAGGGAAGGCATTTCAATTGATCAAAATGAAGAATATACTTCAACTGTTGATTATGGCTGGCCACTTCTTCGAATATCAGCTCCTGAGACCTCAGATTCTTTAAGAGATTGTGAAGATAAAACATTGATCAATCAATCTACATCACCAACTCCACACTCCCAGATCAATTCGTTTTCTCCAAAAACAGAAAATCCTTTTCAAATGGACATTCCTTGTTCCGAGGGTAAATATGATGAGCATACTTTAACACCATCAACAGAGCTTTTCTTGAAATTAGTCTCGTCTAGGTGCAGGCAATTCAGCTATGAGGAGCTTAACCAAGCAACTTCTCAATTCTCTTCAGGTTCAATTATTTGTTCGATTTGTTGGGGAATAGAACTTGTGACTTTACAAGGCATAAAGGCAATAATCTCTCAACTTCTTTTTTCTTCTTTACTATGATTAGATAACTTAATTGGTGAGGGAGGTTGCAGCAATGTGTACAAAGGATGTCTATCAGATGGCAAGCAAGCAGCGGTGAAGGTTCTGAGATCTTACAAGGAAGCCTGGAATGACTTCTCCTCGGAAGTTGATATAACATCTTCACTAGAGCAAAAAAGCATAACAACTCTAAATGGTGTGTGCATTGAAGATAATAATCTTATTCTGGTCTCTGAATTCTTGCCCAAAGGGAGTTTGGAGGAAAGCCTTCATGGTAAAATTGCACAACTTTTAAGGATCCAAAGTCTTACGATGTTTGCTTCTGCATACAATTGGCCGCAATGTAATTTTTAATATTAGTGGTGTTTTCTGGATGTGAAACAGGTGCTGGTGAGCAATCTGTGTTGCCATGGGGGGTGAGGTTCGAAGTGGCTGTTGCAATTGCTGAGGCTCTTAATTACCTTCACAATGAATGTTCACGGCCTGTTATTCACAGGGATGTAAAATCTTCAAACATTCTTCTCTCCTCTGACTTTCAGCCGCAGGTATGATAGCCGACAAAAATGCTGGCTACTTGATTTCAGATTTTTCATTTTGCATCCAATATTAAGAAAATGTGAGTTGAAAAGAGTGCTTTTTATATGCAATTTCAAGAAGAATAATTGACCCTTCACTTCCAAAAAGGATGAACGGCAAAAACACAATAGCTTCACCAATGGCAAATAACACAAGAATATAGTTTAAAATTACAATCAGTGATTCTCAATTTCCTTGAGGTTCATGGTGGCGGTCCTTTATTGCAGTTATCAGATTTTGGGCTTGCTATATGGGGGCCAACAGATTCTACTCACATGATTCGTGAAGATGTGGTAGGGACCTTCGGATATATCGCTCCAGAATATCTCATGCACGGGAAGGTCAGCGACAAAGTTGACGTTTACTCCTTTGGGGTGGTTCTTCTCGAACTGTTATCAGGAAGAAGACCAATTGGTTTCAAAAATCTGAAAGGACAAGAGAGTCTTGTCAAGTGGGTGAGAATCTTTATCATAGTTTGAGTTCCCATCTTATTTGATATTATAGTTTGGCCGGGAATTCTACTGTTATTTAAGTCTCCTTCACTACCTAAGCAAATTATAATATAATCCAGGCAAAACCGTTGTTAAAGAATGGGGATACAGAAACATTACTGGATCCAAGGTTAAGTAATGAGTACGACAATGCTCAAATGCGAAGAATGCTTCTAGCAGCAAACCTCTGCATCAACCAGTCCCCTCAACTTCGTCCTAATATGGGCCAGGTATTGTTATCATGTTATCTTGCAATTAAATTTCTGTTTTGTTTGAAGTGGCATCAAAGGCTTAGCTAACAAGAGACTTTTCTAATGCTGGCACTCCAGGTTCTCAAACTACTAAGAGGAGAAACTGATGCAACAGACAGGGTCGACCACCATGCTGATGATATAGAAGGATCAGGCATCCAGGTGGACGACTGTCAGAAATTTAGTGGCAAACCCCATTTGGATTTCTCAATTTTGGATATAGACCTTGAAGCCACATCTCTTAGTAGTATTTACACTAAATCATTTTCCGGCACAGGAGAGAAGCCTGCATCACTTGTTGGTACAGAACGGACACAGCATCGGAAGCTGAAAGATTACTTAAAAGAAGAGCAAGACTGAACATTTTTCTTTTACTGTTTATTTTTCCTCAATCTACCTCTAGTACACTATTTGTAGCCAAGCAATTCCTTTTCACTCGAGTAGATAACCAGTAATTCTCAGCAATACGAAGAATCGAAGGTCATTAGGAAATGTAGACAGAAGCAGTGAAAATTTAAGACGGAAAAAGAAATTTGCTTTTGATCTCTGCATTAATCATATATAAAATATGTACAAAGTGGAAGGCCCAGAAGCCAATTTTGAAGGATTCCTCAAATGTTAATACAATCCTACTTCTACAAAAATGTCTGGGATACCAACCCAGGTCTAAATTTTCATTAAAACGGTATTGAATAAGGCAATGCATATATGCCTGCTTCCGACAAGAAATGAGCACAAGGCCACAAAGAAGAATTTTGCAGGCAAGGCTCGTCATTGCTACTCTTTAATCTTTTCAACTCTTGTGATTGCTGCTTTCTACCAAAAAGCCAATCTTCATCATCACTATCATTTAGCTCGGCTTGTAATGGAGGTGGAACCCAGTCCTCTATCAAGGACTTGTAAAATGATTCTGGACTGGGCACTTTCTTCTCATAGAATGTGGTTCCATTGCAGGCACTTTCATCAAATCGAGTAATAGGACTGGCTTCATCAACCTTGCTCCTAGTAAGGCATTTTTGTTTATCTGGGGCTTTCTGAACAGAAGAATCTAACGGTGTTCCAACAGCTTGTCCCTCACGGAGGGAGGAATCAGTTTCTCTATACTTTAGAGATGGTAGCCGAATCCGGAGGATATTTTCTATTGTGATCATATAAAATTTTGCAGTTAATATACAAACACCTGCTATACAATGTAAGACCTAATCTACACTGAGAAATGAGTAACTCACTGTGAATTGTGATTGATGGTGTGGAAGATGGTGAGGCTTGCCTTTTCCTTTTGTTGCTGCTCTGTGTGCCATCAGACAAGTAGCACACAGGCTCATCAAGCTCATCTGTCAAACTACTCTTCTCTACACGTTCGGCTTCCTCATCTTCCAATCTCTTTGAGGGGTTCTCTCTGATTAAAGATCTACTTTTCTCTTCTTGGTAACACTTCCCATTATTGATCTTTTTCACATTTCCGTCACTAAAACCACAGTGTTTTACCACCTTTCCTTTCCCCTCTTTCTTTCTCTCCTTCCTCTTCTTTTCTTTAAGTAATTCTGTTTTGGACTTATCCTTTTCACAATGGAGCTTTATTGCACCAGAATAACCATTTTAGAATAGAGTTCTAGGGAAGAGAAGAAACATGGAAAGACAAGACTAACAAAGTGGGCAATCTTCAAAGTAAATCAAGGCCAGTTGCCAAAGTCTCAAAAGACAAGGAGAAAACCAAAGGGTCTAATAAACCCTGCTCGCTTTTTTCTAGATCAGTTTCACCAAAATTAAAGTTTACTAGCCATACTAGATACCAATGGTAAGCATAATCTAAACCCGACCTTTCATCATTATCATCTCAGTATCCAGTTACAAATAGACAATTAAGAAAAACATAAGCTTATTATCAAGAAAGTATTAGTCATTTATCAGGACACTCAATTTGTATCCAGTGATATAAAACTCCCAAATAATATTAGGACTTTCAATTAAATAATAGTGCCCATTAAATCTGAGAACAGCTGATTATTTTAACAAGACTCTTCAATAATCCAGCACGAAAAAAATGAAAACAAAAAAGCTTAAATAACATGTATGAACCAAAGAGTAGAAAGCAACAACTTTTTACTTACAAATTAGTTCGTCACTACATGTGAAATTAAATTAACACATTAGAAAGAAAAGATTGATCCGATCGAATCAATTACGCACAAACTATGGATTAATTCTTCAGATCCAAAACCCTAACCCCGTCTAAGTTGTTTCTTCGTTAATAATCTAATTAACAAATAAAATGGGCATATAAACAAATTATAGGAGATGTACACAATTCACAAGATAAGCAGCAGTTGAGCAATAAACGCAAGAAACCAAGATTGCTCATCGAACCTTAATCGTTTCGATCAAGGCCTCACCACCACTAGCCCCGTTCCTCGCACACAGCGTAGGCCGGAAAGGAAAGCACCTTGACATCCTAACAAATTTATACTAGAAAGCTTTAAGCTTTATTAATTATTTTACCCTGCCTTTAATTTCTTTGCTTGCTTGCAAGAACGAAACCCTAGAGGCGGCGACCGAGAAAAATGAAAATGAGGCTTGCGATTTATTTCACGCGTTGGGACGTCTATTTATAGAGTGGAAGCCGAGGTCTTAACCGACTTTTTATGTCGGTCCGCATCTTACGCAAATTCTAATCAGCATCGAATAAGGATACGTCGACTTCCTTTAAGAGAAGAAAAATCTCAATAAGAAAACATATTTAATTAAAGGTTTCAACTATTATTAGACCGTATGACCATTTGCCTCTAAAATAAAGAAAATGAAAACGTATTTAATTTATAATTCAAAAATAGTTTTTAAATAAAAATAAAAGCTTCACATCTTAGTTAAAAAAAAAATCATTTTCAAATATAGTACTACTATATTTTCTTTTTTTCCTTTTTTTGTGCATTCTTATTTTTAAAGTTGCATAAGCAAAAAAATACAATTTAGATGCAATTTTTGAGTATGGTTATTTAATAGTTCAATTGTTGGGTTAAAAATTACTTTTGATAAAATGACACTATCCTGCAATCAAAATAATGCACAAATTAAGTTTATCTCTAATATGTACGATTTTACATATTTCCACATGTATATTCCATTAAACTAAATTTATCCATAATCAAATAAAAATAAATAAATTACTAAATCATAAATTAAATTTTTTAGTCACCAATTATTATATATACATATGTGTGTGTCATATACATTTTAATTATTTGAATTCTTATAATAATTTAAACATAAATTTTATTAAAAAATAATAATAATTTTCAATAGAGCTAACTGGGAACAATTATTTTAATGGCAAAATGGTAACCCATCAATGTTAATCTACGTATTGCTGTCCTTAGCCTATAATTTTGATTTTCATAGCTAGTAATAGTGTAATTTAATAAGGGTCAATTTGATAATTTAATAACTTTTAAAATAATTACTGTTAGTTATCATGTAAAAATAATGAGTTGTGAAGAGAATAAGTTAAACGTTTAATAAAATTTATTTATAGAAATATTGTGAGTTTTAAAAGTAATTTTGCGTGTTTAGTAAATTTTATTAATTAAGCTACTAAAAATGTAAATAACTGAATTAAATATAATGTTAAATAAAATTTATTTAATCATTTATAAACATGTATATAAAAATATTTTTATTGTCTGCATACAATAATTAAATATTTTAAATTATTAATTTTATTGTTTACTCCTTATCTTAATATAACTAATAATAAGTATAATCTTTTTAAAGTTAATTATTTTTATTTTTTAATTAATAAAAATAATTTTATATTCTTATAGAATTAAAATAATTCTCAAAATAAATAATTACCTACTTCTTGAATCTCTAATAAGTTGGGATGATTTTACGAAAAATAATTTTTAAAAAAATTTATCAACTATTAAAATTAAATTAACTTGTAATTTTTTAAAATTACTTGTTAATAACTTCCAAGCAATTACAGTCTGATCTAAATCATGAAATTAGAGTTATCCCTAGTCAAAACCCCGAACTTTGGTCAATTATAAACCCTTAACTCCCTCAACAGTCAACACGGGCTTTTTGCTTATTGCAGCAAAATTAAGCGAAAAGCGAGTACTGCAAGCACAATTTTGGCAACGATGAGGAGATTTAACCGACTCACCACCCTTAGCCGAGCCGTTTCTAGCTGCGCCACCTCAGCAGCCACTCAACATCGTCATCATCAGCTGGCTCAACCGGCGGCTCTCTTTAGCACATTCTCATCTTGTCAATCTCAAGGCTTCGTGCAAAAGATCGTCGATCGGCTTGGCCAGTCTTTTGCTGGCGGAGTTGCGCGGTTCTCTGTGGCTGCCCCTTCACTAGCTCAAGACGCTCAGCCTCGGGCTAAGGAGCAGCCTCGGTCTCAGAAGTTTAGCGACGTCGTTCTCTATCAGTATGAAGCATGTCCTTTCTGCAACAAAGTTAAAGGTCTCTTAGTTTATTTTTATCATCTTTCCTTTTTGTAGTATTTCATTTTTGTAAGAAGAAAACGTATTCTTGATCCGAAATTGCTTGGAAAATGACTTCTAGCAATTCAATTTCTTAGTAAAATGATTTATATTGTACTCCTTTTTACTATCACTGCAAAAATTTGTCTTTATCATTCTGGATTAACTTTAAAGGTTCTGTTTTATAAAAGCATTTAACTATTTCATTGAAAATATGCTTTTGTGTCGGGTTAGGATTATTGTTTTGATAAGAATATGAATTCCTAAAGGTATTTTCCTATCGATCAAATCTTTTTTACCAAACTGAGGCTTGGTTCAGAATGGTTGTGAGTCAGAGTATTAAGTCCTCTAAACTTTAGATAGACAAAATTGATTAATAAGTTTGTTTGTGTTGATTGGTTTCTTTCATTCTGTATCATTGACACTTTTTCCCCCTCTTCTGTCAGCATTTTTGGATTATTATAGGATTCCTTACAAAGTTGTGGAGGTCAATCCTATCAGCAAAAAAGAGATTAAGTGGTCTGATTATAAGAAGGTGCCCATACTGAAGGTTGATGGTGAACAGATGGTGGATTCCTCAGGTTATTGATTGATTTTTAATGTCTTTTATCTGGAATCCTTTTTTTTTCCTGCTTAATGATAATAAAGCGTGAAATTTGATTGTGTCAATGTGATGATATCTGCTAAGTTTTTATGCTTTCATATGCCAGATATAATGGATAAGCTGTTCCAAAGAATTCATCTTGACAATGCTTCCTCTCAAAGCGATGAGGAGAAGAAGTGGCGTGCGTAAGATTTATGTTATTTCTTGCTCAACATTTAATTATGCCAAATTATTTTGAGCTTACGACATGCGTCTATTCTTTCTGAATGCGTCTCTGCAATTGTTGATTGTTGATTGTTGATGCAGCCGCGCCTACTTGGTCCAACAAATTTCTGTATATTCTATTACATTGGTTAAAACTAACCCATGTTACATATCTTTGCTGAATTGTTGTTTTTGACGCAGTATCTGACTGATTGGAGTGCACATCATTTCCTACAAAAGTGTTGACAATTATAAATAAGCCGATTATGCTTTTACCGATGATGCAGGTGGGTGGATAATCACTTGGTGCATGTTTTGTCTCCGAACATATATCGAACCACTTCTGAAGCACTTGAGTCATTTGACTATATCACCACTCAAGGTAATACATTAAAGTAACTTACAGCATCCTTTAGTGCACTTGGGCCTGGACAGGTGATTCAGGACTAGAGATTATCCCTTTTGACAAATATGGTTAATGCTTTATTCTCTGGTCAAAACAATGGAGGTTTCTTGTGGGCCTCGCCCGGGCTGCCTCTGGTCATGACCAGTGCCATGCCCATGCACAGATTTATTCTCTTGTTGGCCTTGTTGCAAGGAAGAATGTAGTGATAGAAGCAGAATTAGGGAAGTAAATAAATTAACTAATATTCTGGATTTCATTTTGTAACTACATTGAGGTTTTTGTGGGTGCCAACTAGTTTAGTTGGTAAAATCTCTTGGGCTAAAAACAGAGGTCTAGGGTTTGAACCCTGCTCGCATGGGTGGGAGGGCCAATGGAAGCTCAGATTGTTAGATTAATGAAATAGTCAAACTGTATCACTTGTTTTATGACATTACCCTTTCTAGCTTTAGGAAGGTGGTAAAGGAATTTTCTACAGAGTTGAATATGTAAGCCATCCCCAAAGTTATCTGATATTCCTGGCTTTCCACCATCTTGAAAAGACTGTTTGACAAGTTTGATCAGAAATAATATATAGCCATTTTATTAGCTGCAATTGAGTGTCTTTCAGGATATAATGTTTTTATGTTTTAGTCTAACTGCTTCTTAATACATATATGGCAGAATTTTTGTTTTTTAGCCTTTCTTATTACTGTGGAGAGGAAAGCTTCTTACTGGATTATTTTGCATTACTAGTGATGCCCAAGATACTTATTGGCTATTGAAATTTTTAATGGTAAATTTTATAATCCAAACTGTGGATACAGTTGGCTGCTTTTGCACTGGGTGTGGAAGAATACTCTAGCTTTTTCATGTGTTGCCAGTTGATTGCTTCTCTGCTTGGTTGCTTATTCTAGACTGAAGGTTCTCTGAATTTCCTCTATGAATGCAGGCAACTTCAGTTTCACTGAGAAGTTAGTGGCGAAGTATGCTGGAGCAGCTGCAATGTATTTTGTGTCTAAGAAACTGAAGAAGAGACACAATATCACTGATGAACGAGCCTCATTGTATGAAGCTGCGGAAATATGGGTGGATGCTTTGAATGGCCGGCATTATCTTGGTCTGTTCAACTGTAATTTGTGCTTTTCCATAGTAGACATTACATGTGATGCCCATGAATTAACATCTACCCTATCTTATCTAACAGGTGGCTCAAAACCAAATTTAGCCGATCTTGCTGTGTTTGGAGTTCTGAGGCCAATTCGACACCTGAAGTCTGGTAGGGATATGGTGGAGCATACACGTATTGGGGATTGGTACACTCGAATGGAGAGCAGTGTGGGTTCCTCTAGGATCAAGGAGTAATAATCTAGTATCAAGGAGTAAGAATCGGATAATTTTCTTAAGTAGTAGTTAAAGATAATTTTCTTAAGTAGTAGTTAAACTGAGATATAATGAAATGGATTATGCCACTAATAAGCAATCACTGGAGCAAAAATACAAAATAAGGTAATATCATCCTGTTGATGAGAGAAAGAAAGTGGATTTCTTTTTCCATGTTTTTGTATATTAAATGCTACTTCGATTTGCCCTTCAAGATTTCCAAGGTATGTCTAAATGTGCTGTTAATAAAGTTGTTAATATTTTGCCTTGTGAAAGAGAGGTTAGAGGTTTCTGGGCTTCACAACACCAACCATCTGGGCAAATGTGCCGCGTTATTTTCTGTTTATCCTTCCAAATCAAATGGTGACTTGCACGTAATTGTGTGTGGGGTCATAGTAAGGCTGTGTGGTTGAGAAAGAAACATTGGGAATCAAAGATTTTGAATCTCTGGAAATTGCCTTCTCTTTTTTCTTGTTTTCAAATAAAAGTAAACAATCAAGTGTATTTCATATTTCCTGGTGTGATTACATAAAACGACAATTCAAGCGTATAGTCAAACATCGTGCTTCATACATATGTAAAGTTTCCACATTGATTAGTGATTACAATATACTCCCATTGGTAGCAGCCTAAAATAGTGAAATTTGGTTTAAATTTTGATAGACATGAAAAGATTCCATTCTAAAATAATGCTAGTTCTTTGATTTTATTTTTTATTTTTTATTTTTTGGGATTTTTTATTTTTTAATTTTTGGGCGAGAGATAACAACTGGACACTCAATGACTCTCCTTGTAAGTTTATCTTCCTTTCACTCTGTTCACCGCATGATTTTCACCCGCTGCCACTTTTAGCTCTTTAAAAAGCACCCTCTCTGTAAGGTCAAACTCAGGCTTTTTTAGTATCAAAATAATTTTTCACTGATTCACTCTGCTGCATGTCCTTTTTATGCAAGTGCCAGAATTATGCTTGGTAGGTAGCCAAGCTACTACATTTTAAATATCCGTCCCGCTGTCTTAATGCCATACGGCTACAAGATCGATCGGGGCTGGGCTAAATCAGATCTTTTTACCTAACACCCACCTTAGTGGGGGTTAATTTTATGGACCAAATTTCTCTATCCATTGTCTGACCAAGCTCCCATGTCTTAGTTGTCTTTACACGAACGAGAAATGAGATTTCTTTGTTGCCTAAATTGTCGGTATCTTCTTCTGTCGTACGGAAATATAATATACTAACGCCCAATTAGGTTAAACCGGCGGTGCAGATCATGGTTAATTAATTATAACTCATATGCTACTAAAACAGCACTCTATTACTCGGTTAAAAAGCTGTTTCATTAACTTCCCCTCCCCCGGGCGAAAAAAGAGAAGGACGGCGTGTCGTAATGATCTAGCCCTCCAGTTCAAAAATTATTTTTTCGATTTTGGGTGTCAAGCAGCTCCCGTTGCCAAAGTGCCAAGTGCCCGCAAAAGTTATATCAAGCTTTTGCCTCATTGCACGAAGCGGTTACGTGGCAAGCCGCTGTCTCGTATGCAAATCCGAAAAGATGAAAATGGATATATGCCAGCTAGACTAGACATTACGATTGAAAAGTCTTGAAGCTAAATAACAAACTCTGGCGGTCGCCCATACTTTAGTTGTTGATTTAGATTTGAAAAGTGAAATTAGGACCCACGTCTCTTCTCGATGATGACCCGTCGTGGTTGTAATCTCCATCGCTATATCGATCTCTAATTCGACGGTCGAGACTATGGATGGGATCTCTTTCCGATCAAAAATTTTAAAATATATTTGAGATATTATATTATTTATATAATAATTAATAATATCATAATATATATATATATTTATTTATTTATTTTGAATGATTATTATATAAATAGTGATTATATTTAATTTACTGATATATCTCATTCATGCATCAATTGAGTGGTGATTATATTAAATGATATATGTGTATTTATTTTAAATGACTATCATATAAATGGTCGTTATATTTAATTTAATAATACATCTCATTCATACATTAATTGAGTGTAGTATAACTAACGTATTTTAAAATTTCTCCTTCCCGACTCATACGTAATCCGTTAATATTATATTGTAATTGGCAGCGTCAACTTGTTTTTTTTTTTTTCTTTTGATGGGTGGTGTTAACTGTTAAGCTTGGAAATTTTGTCGTTGTGATGCCACATAAATACAAACCGAGAAATTGAACTGAATATGTGTTCAAATTCATTCAGAATTTAAAAATAGAAAAAGATGATAATAAAAATTGTTATTCTTCAGCCATTCCCAATGACTAAACTGACAATTCCTCCTACAACGTCTGACTCTTTCGCGTCTGAAGTGAGTAAATTTCTCTTTCTTTTTTTCTTATTATCATTATTATTATTTTCTCTCTCCTTCATTTTTCAGGGCCGATAGTCTGTGACTTGCTGTCACAAAATCTGCGTGCTTGTACGTCGTCGTTTACCGCCACCCTGATGTCTCTCTCTCATAAATGCCCTTTTGCTGGTTTTGCAGCTTAGCCGTTGTTGGGATTTGACAAAAGAAAAGAGAGATTAAATTAGAGATACCTACTCCCAGGCTCTCCCGCTCTTGTTTTTGCATTATGAGTGAAACTCGCATAAGACATGTTGGAACTGATGAGTCAGTTCAATGATGCTATACCATACAATCAGTCGTAGGATTTGCAATAAATTTTTACTAATTTCTAAATATAAAATCTTATAAGTCTCACTGATCTCATTTTAGAACCCTCGGTTGCATAACAAAATAATATTACTGGACAGACTCACCGCATCAATTGCCTGTCATGCAAATTTTTCTCTCGCACTTTTAGTTCCTTAATAACCTCATTGTCATTGGAAACAAATTATGTCCATTAAAAAAAAAAGTTAAAAATTAAAATTAATCATATAAAAAAAGGAAAAAGATGAAGAAATTTTGTCAGTTTCCCAATATTGTATAATATATAAATAACCATCCACGAGATCCTTCCTTTTTATTTCATTGCAGTCCCGTTTTAGCTAAACCAGAAACCAAAACCACAAGGATGGTAGAAGGGTTACGCCAATTTAATTAAAAGAGAGAGAAAGTGGGTCATGCATCTCTTCTGATATAACAATAACGTTAAAATGAACCTCTCTAACCATAAACCTACCCATTTTCAATTTCATATTCGTTTCTTGATTTTTCTTTTTTCTTCTTATTCATAGCTCTTCATGAAATATATGAATCAGAATACATACAACAAAGAGCGTACGTTTTTGGCGTTTGTTTAGGTTTCTTTCTCAGTTTCTGGCAGCAGATATCATATGGCTGTTCAAGCACAGTTGTATCCTGAAAATTTGGGTAATTTACCCATGTGTGGCTTGCAAATGCAACAGGACTGGGCGGTACCTAATCCCGTTCCTGTTTCTTCTGCAGCCTTTAATGCTGATCTTCGTTTCAGTTTTCAAGACACTTGTCATCACCACCATTTTCTTTTTGCACATCCTGATCATAGCCAGCAAAACCCTCAACAAAACCTGGCCTTTGATTCAAATAGTAAAGCTTCCTCTTCTTCTTCGTCAATTTGTGCTGGTAATATTTTCTCATCAATGGCTGCACTACCTCAATCTCTTCATACCCAACTTGAGCTTCAAAGGCAGGAACTTGAATGCATCCTACATATTCAGGTAAAAATCTTCATGGGTTCTCTTAAAATTTTTTTTTTCAATTTCTTGTCTTAGGATTGTCAATTTATTTATTTCTTTTGGAATGTATGAATAGAGTGAAAGATTAAGATCTGCTCTGCTAGAGCAAAGAAAGCAGCAACTTGGGGCTTTGTTAAAGAGCGTGGAATCAAAGGCGATGAATTTGATGAGGCAAAAAGAAGAGGACTTGATACAGGCAACAAGGAAAGCAATGGAGCTGGAAGCTTGTTTGAGAAAAGCAGAAATGGAGAGCGAGTCATGGCAAAGATTGGCAAGAGCAAATGAAGCTATGGTTATGGATCTAAGCAACACTCTTGAACAAGTCAAAGAAAGAATAGTCTTGGTCAGCAACAGAGCTGAAGATGCTGAATCGGTTTGTTGTGATTCATGTGATGATAATAATAGAGAACAAGAACAGAAGGAAGGGAGGAGAAAGCTAGCTTGTAAGCGCTGCAATTCTAGGAACTCGTGTGTTCTTCTTTTACCCTGTAGGCACCTCTGCTCGTGCAAGCAATGTGAAGCTTTTCTTGTTTCTTGTCCTGTCTGTAAGTCTGCTAAGGTAGCAAGCATGGAGGTCTTTTGGTGCTGATTTCTAACTTCTAACTAGAAAGTCACGATATTGTAAAGAAAGAGGAAAAAAGAAATGTAAGGTCAAGCAGATCATGAAATTCTTAATTTTTTTTTTAATCTGTTTATCTTTTTGCTTTTCGGAGTCAATGTTGACAGATTTTTTTGCATACTGCTAGCCTACCCATACATGAATTGAAATGATGATTAGTCTCTCAGTCGGGGAAGAATCTTCCACCTTTTTACCTGGCTTGCTCTGGGATTTTAAACATTTTCTTGTTTTAGATTTTTCTAATATAAAAGAATAATCAAGAAAAACAAAATTCTTTTTGTTTGCTTACTGGGTGAGAGAGATTGATGTGGTTCGCTTTTGTTTTACCAATAAATTGCCAGCCATGTGCCCTCAGATCAGATGGCCGTAAAAGTGTAATGTCTCGACTGACAAATAAAGATTTTCTTGAAAGCAAATGTGTCAAAGGATGGAACTGCCACCGCCATTTTCTCTGTTTCCTTCTTCCAACGAATTGAAATTAATTGCTCTAGAAAATCACACAAGCTCAGCAACAACGGCAACGTAAAACTAGGGTCTAGGTGCCTAGAAATGAAAATATAAACGCAGTCAAAGCTTAACCCAAAACAGCTCTGCCCTCTGATTGTTTGATCTCTCTATCTAAAGTCTACACCGCACTGTTTTCGAATTTCTTGCCACATGATGGTCCCCCATTGAGGGTCACGTGGGTCCACAATGTGAATGATGCAATTGGGTCCCTCGACCAACATGAAACGTTTTGAAAATGAGAAAGCAAAAATGGTTCGTTCTTGGCCCGAGACAGTATAATAAAAAGGAGTCGACAGAGGCAGACCAAAAAGGTCGACACAGTAATTCTCATTTTCATTTTTCAAAACGGTTTCTGGCACAACGTGAATGCATACGTGGACGCTTATTATGATTCATCCATGAACGCCCTTGGTGTGATCATTTAGATAATTAATTGAGAGAAGCAGCGAGCTACGTAAATTGGAGCTTGTAATTAGGTTACGCAAATCCGTTTTCGTTTGGATTTTTCGGGTATTGATTTGGGCTGTAATTCATTAATTTGGGGAATTCAATTCAATCACATTTGAATCCAACTAAGGATGGCAGTTTGTCGGCTCGGGCTTGGGGACAAGCCCGAGTCCGATCCAATCACAAAAACAAAAGACCCAACAAAAAAAAACCCCGAATATTTAAATTTTAGGTCAAACTTTTTTTAAGACTGAATTTCATGATATTTAATTTTTTAAAGATAAATAATTGTATAAATAATAAAATAAAGATAATCTAAAATTTTGTCTTATAAAATCATATAAATAAAACTATATTTTTTTATTTTGAATTTACCTTGACCTGAATTTTAATCGGACCCTCATATTTAGGCTCAAACTCAACTCAAAATTCTTAAATTTGAGTCAAAGCCTGAAAAATTCAGGTGGAGTCAATCCCACCAAAATTTGGGTCCGACTTTTTTGCTATGCATAAATCTGACATGAATTTTGTATTAATTAATTTTGTATTAATTAAGTTTAAAGTGTTGATTTTAATAATTTAACAAACAACTTTTTATATAATAATTTTGAAAAAACTAAAATAGATATTTAACAATTTATCGATTTGTCGGACCACCATCTTCATCGCGTGAAATGTCACCGTTGGATCAAGATCCTTTTCTGATCTGATCTTCATCTGAGTAAAATCTATTAACATGATTGATAGTTAATAAATTAAAAAGAAAAAGTAGTTAAATCTTAATCATCCACTAACACTAAAACACAAGTGACACAATATTTATAAAAAATCAGGAGTGTTCAGATCATAAAAGGATCCTGATCCGTCACCGTTAGTATCTTTAGACTTGCCAACCAATGAGCAATATTACTTCAGCATCATTGAGGTAAAAAAAATGAATTTGTTTTATTCAGATCCAGTTCAAAAAAATGAAAACTTTTTTACTTCCATTTATTCGGATAATTATCAAAGTTTTCAGTCAACTAAGTTCGTTCAATGCAGATGTCGTCAATTTCTAATCTTTTTTTTTTCATGTCATTCATGATTTGAAATAGGATGGTACAACGGGGGCTTCGTGCGTTTGTTATTTTTTAAATAAAAAATTTTAAATTATAACATATTAATTAAGGATTTATTTATATTATTTTATAATTTATTTAGAAAAAACTTTAATTAATATAACTAGTTGACTTAATTATAAAATAAAATAATGTTAAAATTTTTTAAATAGAATTTAATCATAAATATATGTTTATTATTATTTAAAATAAAGTTTTGCCAGTTATTTATGTAATATATTAAATGAATTTACTCTTTAATTTTTTGAATTATATGTATAATAACCATTGAAAGTTTGAAAGTCTTCACACTATAGTATAAAACTATCCAAATAAAAAATAAGAAATTTTTTTCTCTTTATAATTCTGTAATAAATCAAACATTAAAAAAAAAAATTAACTCTATTCTCCTTTCCTTTTCTCCCCTTCTTCTACTTTTTACTCTTCTCATTTTGTCACCCTGCTACAAATCGAAAACCACCACAGGCTCGCTGTGGATTTCCACGTCCTTAGCCGAAAGAAGTGCCAGAATATGAGCTGTATGCAATTCAAAAAGGAAAGAACTGAAAATTTGCTTATATTTTAATTTTGCTTGCCTCTTTTTTATGGATGAGAAATCAAGTGTACGTATTTTAATATTATATTACAATTTCAATTATGTCAGGGTTAGGGATGGCAAAAATTCCCACGGAGACGGAGACTTTTGGGGATTTTTTTCATTCGGAGAGGGTATAGGGACGATTTTATACCCAATTTCTTATTCGGATTTGGGACGGGGACAATTTTTTACCCAATTTCTTATTTGGAAAAGGGATGGGGATGAGGTGAAATCCCCATCCCTTACCCATTACCGCATTTCTTTATATTAATTTTAAAATTTTATTTTATTTTTTAGAATTATTAATAAATGAATAATGAAATTTAAATTATAAAATATTAAATATTAGTATAAATAATAAATATCAAAATATTTCTACAAATCTGTTATAAAAATTTCGAACCTACTTAACTAGTTGTAGTCCTGAATTACTATTCAATCATAACTTATTCTAAAGGCCTTGACCCAAAACTATTTTATATTATGAGTCATATTGCTTATACTATTTTTATTGTTTTAGATTTGAAACTTAATACTATCTTTCAATTTGTCACATTCCTTCAGGAAGAACAGGAGTAGTATGAGGTGTAAGAGTAAATATTTTTATTAAAAATATTAATTTTTGTATTTATACCCATTTCATTTATTTCATTATTAATATAAAAATAATTTTTTTATTATAGGATTATAAAGATTGACAAAGATAATTATTCTGATGATTTGTATTTTGCAGCGTGATTTTTGTAATGGATTAATGTTAGTATAAAATATATTGTCAAACCTTAATTTTGTTTAAAATTTTATTTTAATATGACTAAATCAAGTTCAGAAATTAAAAATATATCCATCATTCGGAGATCGGGGGCCCTCGGGGATCCCCTCTTATTATTTGGGGAGGGGACGGGGATGGAGGTATGTGAAAAATATCGGGAATGGGTGTGGGAATGTCGGTTCCCTCCCCTCCCCTCCCCATTGCCATCCCTAGTCAGGTTCCGCGTTCATAATTTTTATTATGTGTTTGTTTTATTTTAGATATATCCGAAATTCAACTTTATTATTTATTTTTTCAGTTGGAGTTAGAAGCCTTTTTTTTTTTTTAATAAAATGATAGGATGTTGTATATACATATATACAATACATACATTCATACTCAATAAATTAAATTCATTAGAGGCTAAAATTTTCCCTCTCGGCTGTTGTAAGTGAGTTTATAAGTATAAAATAAATAAATAAAAAATCTCGACCTCTCGTGCGAACGTAAATAATCGCTGGTGATAATGATAATATAACAAACTGAGATAAAAATGATTAGTTTGTGTGATGTTAATGATTTACGTCATATAGAATTTAACTCTTACTTTTTACTCTCTATTTTTCTCTTGAGCAAAACTCTAATGATCAAAACCGCTTTCACTCTTTTTTGAAGGACATTGGAAAACAACCAATCTCATATTGATGCTAATAATAAAATGGGAAATTATTCTTTTCACTCCAAAGATTTGATAGGAGAACCCATTCCATCCTTATTATGTAAATAATAACTTATTTTATCTTTATTTTTTAAATAATAGCCCAAAATACTCTTCATTAATTTATCGTTATCATACTATATAATTCTTTAAGGGCAAAATAAAATTTTTAGATAATGGTATATAAATTATTTTAAAATAAGGATAATTTAATAAATAAACAATAATAGTACTAAATAATATGTAAAATATATATTTAGGATAAATAACAAAAAAAATAGATTTCACGGCATTGGTCGAAATAAATAAATAAATAATCAATCAATACTGTAATTCTGCCAAAAATAAACATAAACTCCTTCATTTACTTTTAAAAAATACACATTAAAGACATAGAAACACATATTAAAAATATTATACAATTAAATACACTGCATTAAGAGTGTTTTATTTGTTAATCTTTTAGTTTATCCTCAATCTTAGTAGGGATAGTAATTTATAATGCATAAATATTAACAATAAAATTTAAAAGTTTTTTTTGTCTTTGTGACGAAAATTTCTAAGAGTTAAAAAGAAAATTATATTCTTCAGATGACATTGGATGACAAGGCCCAAGTTGAAGAACAAACTAGGATTGGCAGAAAAATTCGGGTCGGCCCAAGCCCAGCCCAAGCCCGCGGCTTTAAATGATGGACAAAGGCCTCTGATTTGTAAAGTCCATATGCAATGGGCTTAGATAAGGACTTTCTTTAAACGTCCGGACTTAAGCCCAGGCTTTATAGTAAATAAATTATATATATATAAAGAAAAATCTTTATAATATGTCATAAAATTCAAATTAATAAAACTGAAAAATTTTAAAAACAAAAACAAAAGAGAATCCAAACAAAACAATTTGTAAGTTTCAACAAAACCCAAACTCCCCAAAGTCAAAACCCTTAAATCCCTCATTTCCTCCCTCCCTCACTCACCGTCACCGTGCAAGCTTCTCACTGTTGTCGCCGCCGGTAGCCAATAGCGGGGCCAACAACATCCAACAGCGAGTGACGAGCATCCAGCACCAGCAGCCACCACTCAGCCAACAGCAACAGCGAGCATCTTCTGTGCAACCCATCGTCTAGCCACCCAGCATCTCTCGCGCGACGCAGCAGCAACCCCCACCCACCAGCACAGCCACGCAACGATGCAGCAACCACTTGAACGCGCGTGAGGCAGCAACACGCGATTCAAACCACTCCAACAGGAAGGCAACAAGGCGTCTAACTCCGGTACTCCTCCTCAATGAAGCTTCAAAATTTTTTGTTTATTGTATTATCTAAGGCCTAAGTATATGTAATTGGTTAATTCGTTGAAGAGTATTGTGAAGAATATTATGATTTTGAGCTGTAAAAAATATAGTTCGGTTGTTGGTTAATGTAGAAAATGTTGAAGAATATTGTGCTGTTGGTTAATAATTTTGAGCTGTGTTGTTGGTATTTCTGAGTTGAAGTAATGAAGTATGCAGTTCTGTGCACTGTGTTTGTAAATTTGCCTGTAAAATTTGCTTAAAGTACGGTGTCCTGGATGTTATAAATTTAGGGTATTGTTAGAAAATTTATGATGACATTAACATTATGGTGTAAAAATATTCTGCATTCCTAGAAAATTGTCAGAAAATTATATGATATTTGATTAATTAATTAAGTTAATTAATTTAATATTGTATCTCCTTTAATTTTATACAGGTTTATAATGGAAAATGCTTCTGAATTTTCTAATTTGCCTTCAAATCCATCTGTACAGTCAGAAAGTGTTCAAGAAGAGATGCGAAGTGATAAAAAAAAGAAAATAGGGGTTTGTGTCAAATATTGGATTAGTTTATTTTTTATATTAGCGGCGGTTTTTTATGTTATGTAGTTGTGATATTAGTATTTTCATATATTTGTGTGTTACTTAATCATGTATTGGAAAATTATTTTTAAGTTTTTAGTCTATTGTAGTATTATGTATTGGATAATTAATTTTTTAAATTTATAATTTTATTAAAAAAATTGTTTAAAAATTAGTTTAAAAGCCCAAGCTCGGCCCTGGGCCGTTCAGATTGGACGGACTTTGAGAGAGCTTGGACTTTTTATAAAGTATAAGGGCTTGGGCCTGGGCTTGGCAAAGCCGGACCCAAGCTCTTAAATTGCCAAGCCTAGAACAAACATGTTAACGAGCGCAAAGCACCCTAGCCTACGTTAGTGGATTAGGAGTATGCTTTCTTACACCCTTCAAATTTTCTCATAAAATCCTTTTATCATAGAAATTACTTAGACAATAAAAAATAAATTAATTCATTTCTTATTTTGGTTAGAATTTTGATTAAAAAATTAAAAAAATTATTGTTTTAACACCCAACCCATTTCATAATTTACATTTGTATTTTAAATTTAATTTAATTCAAAAAATATTTTCTTAAAGAAAATTATAAGAGTTTAGACCTATGAAATAGAAATTATACAATAAAAAGAAAATAATTAAAAATTTTAGAATTTTATGTATTTTAAAAATAAAAAATTTAAAAGAAATATTTTTGTAAGAGTGAAATTTTATGGAAAGATAGTTAATTTTAACATATTGGTTTGTATTTATAAATTAAATTGGAGTATGATATGAAATAAAATTTAAAAAAAGTGTTATAAATATTTTAGAGGGGTGTTAGAAACTGCACTCATAAATTAGGGCACAATTTGAGATTAGAAGCTGCACTCATAAATTAGGGCACAGTTTGAGATTATTTCTCAAAGGCTCAAAAAATGATTTTAAAAAGATAAAAGCCAATTTTGTTATATGGTATTGTTTTAAATGTCACTTTTTAGTAAAATCATCTCATCTTACAACAAATTTTAAAAAGTAGGGAAGAAATAATTTTTCAAATTTTGATTTTAAGAATAATTTATAGTTAATACAATTATTTATATATCCTCATGTATATTATAAAAATATAAATTATCCTTAATAATTTAAAAATAAAATCATTAAATTTTAAAAGATTATCATTATTATCAATTATATTGAGATAAAAATAAAAAATAAAAGTAATAATATAAATATTTATTTTTATTATCAATTATTATACATATATATATAATAAATTTAATTCAATATTATATTTAATTAAATTATTTATACTGTTATAATGATTTAATAATAAAATTTGTTAAATATTATTTTAAAAATTTATAATACTTTTAAAAAATAAATTGTACTTAACATTTAAGAAATTTTCTTTATAAATTAATTATTTCATAACAGTTACCTTAAAAGCTTCAATAGTGCCATTAAAAAAAAAGAGCAATTAAGTAAATTATTATAAATTAATTATTTCGTAACAGTTATCTTAAACGCGGGAACGAGTGACGCCTAGAAGAAGTATGGGGGCCTGCCTATGGGCAATGAAGTACTGAAGTTGCACGACCGAGGATCATGTGCCACGTGTCAATAAAAGAAAACATGTATGCCCTTAACTTACTTGCAGAAGCGCAACACACAAAATCTTCCCTATTTACTCCCCAAATCTTTTTCTATTTGGTCTACTCTTCCTGGCCTTAGGACTTCGCGTACAAAATAGAAGAAACGAATCCTTCAGCCCTTGATCATCAGTAATCAGATCAAAAAATTCCAATCATCAATTTCCAATATGCAACAAGGAGATTACGGCTCCTATTATCACCAATACCCTAACCCTAACCCTAACCCCAATCCAGCCGTGGATCTTCAACCGAGGTCTTACGCATCAGCACCGCCGTTTAGTACCGGTTACTCTCCGTCCGATTACTCGGGGGGATATTCCCAAAATTACCCTCCATATTCTCAAAATTCCGATCCTGTCCCTCCCACGGCCCCTTCCTACACCCCGGCAACTCCCACAGCAACGCCGTCCCCGCCAAACCCTAATTCACTTTCTTCATTCAATCCCATTCCTCCGCAACAATTCCCGTCGTATGACTCCCATGCTCCCTACCAACCGCCACAGCAGCCGCCGGCTTTCTACCCGCCGTTTGATCAGCATCAGACGGGCCCCAATTACGCCCCGCCAAATCCTAATCCCAATTCGCCTTATTCCTCCGCTCCTTCTAGCCACGTGGGCTCGACGGTCCCACCAGTGTATGATAATCTCTACGAGAATCCCAATTCGGTGAAATTCGATTCCGGTGGTGGGTATTTTGATGATAAATACGGAGGTTATAACGGAAGCCGATCGAATTTGGGCTCCGATCTTTATGCAAAGCGACCGGAGAGTGTTAATTTTCCGCTTTATGATGATGGATATGGAGACGGTGTTTATGCGTATGACGGGGGCAAACTGGAGCCATATGGCGCACGTGGCACGGTTCCAAAGTCATCGAATTCGACTCTGTTTGACGATTATGGGCGATCAATCAGTTTCCCATCCGCCAAGGACTCTCGATCATCTGTGGGATCGGGTTCAAGTAAGATTGTGAGAGCAGTACCAAAGGCGGACACCCGTCCGGATGTAAAGAGTGGGGTCCAGAAGTTTCGGGTCAAGTTGTTGGCTGAAAGTGGAGGCCAGAGTACCATGGACGTGCTCTGCCAGGTTAGTATAATTCTACGTTAATTGAATTAGCTTGTCTATCGGGACCATTATGGATTTATTTAGTATAATTTGAATATATATTGGTGGTAAAATTCTATCTAAGTAGAATGCAGTAGTTGCAGTGTATGGGAAATATATCTATGGCATTGGATTTATACATTTTGTGGTATTTAATAGTTCTCTTTGAAAAATAGTAAATAAAAATTTTATTGGAGTTCCAAACAGAATAGCAGATGCTTGGAGAATCCTCTGTGGATTTTCCTTGGTAATATTTGTTGTTATCTTTTTTTCTATTGTAGGATTTTTGATTGCTTGCAATTGATGTTGTCAAGAATGATAATACCTTTAGAAGGTAGTTATTGTTAGTATTACTTAAAGCACTCCAATCATTTGGTGTTTATTATCTTTTGCAGATTGGCTTGGATGGAATTCGTATGCTTGATCCAAATACTAGCCGGACATTGAGAATATATCCTCTTGAGAATATCACAAGATGTGAGGTGAGTTATTGATTCCCCTTTCTGAATTTCTCTCTCACTGGTAATTTTCTGGCTTTAATATTGAGAGGGATTTTTTTTTTCTTTTGTAGCTTGCCGATTCATCTACCCTGGCATTCTGGTCCAAGAGTTCCGTGGACATTGAACCAAGACGTATTAGATTACAATCAAATAGTTACACTGCCACCACCCTATTGGACATAGTGACAGCTGCTACTGTACAGGTTTGGTTCACAGACTCATGAGAATAACATTTTTATTGCTTAAAAATAGTTAATTTTTATTTAATTCTTTTTCAGTTATCAACAAGTAATAACTGTGACAATCCTTTAAAAAATGAATCTTATGGTAACAATGAGCTGAACTCAAGGTCTCACCAGAAATGGCTTGAAAAACAGTTGTGTAGCTTTAGTGTTCTTTCTGCTTCCAACTTGGGTTGATCCATGCAAGTCGATCTGTGTTTTTATATAATTTTAAGTGTAAAATTATCATATTGATCAGTAAATTCAACTTTTCCTTAAGTATTTGTACAATGGATACCTAAGATGGACCTACTGTTATATTTCTTTAAGCTAGTTTCTTGATTGTCATACCAATGCCACTTATGAGATGGTATCTATCAATTCATCTTGAGATCTAATAAATTATGACATGCTGCTTCTTCTTTTATGTGGAAGATTTTAGAATGGCTGTTATGACCTTTACCATGTATATATTTTTTAAGACTTAACTTTTAGAGAATTTCAATGGCTTTTTGATCATAATGGTAGAATGTATTTGACTTGATTCTGAATCTTATTTTCGAGTCCTCTAGAGTAACACAGGTGGTTCTCTGATTTGTATACCTTTTAAGCATTCTGAAGTGACTTGTGTCCCTCTGGGTTGCAGTTGAAGGAGATGGGTGGTGGAAGGAGCAGGTCTTCTGATTCCTTGAAGACAGCCGAACAGACTGGGGATAAGAAGAAAGGCTTTGCTGATTGGATGAACTTGATGAAACCTGGCAACGAGGAGAAAGATCATTGGGTAAGATTAGAGACATGTTTTCTTGATTTCTTCTATATGTTTGACATGTATGTTAACCTTTTGCATTCTATGTGATTCATTTTGTTATTTTAAGTTGACTAGTATTTTGATTTTAAAGTTATACTTAATATGGTTATTTTTATTATTTTTGTTTTACATAGGTTCCTGATGAAGCTGTTTCAAAGTGTACAGCATGCGGGACAGATTTTTCGGCTTTTGTGCGCAAGGTACATCTGTTTTCATGAGTTTTGACTTTTGTATGCCTTGGCACCTAACCTCGTGTTCTTCCCACTTCTTTCAGCATCACTGCAGGAACTGTGGTGATATTTTCTGTGACAAGTGTACCCACGGAAGGATTGCTCTTACTGCTGATGAGAATGCTCAGCCGGTTCGTGTTTGTGACCGATGCATGGTAGGCATTATCGATTGGCTTATCAGCCTTGTCTTAAATCTTAATGGCCTTCTTTCCTTTTCCTGGCTTCTATCAGCATGTTGGTCCTATCATGATTAGATTTCATATTTTTCCTTATGCTTCCCTTCTAAGTTCTTGATGTGTCTTTGGACAAGCTATTCACATGATTATTCATGACCTTCCTGGTTAGCCACGGAGTTGATAGAGAACAATGTTACATGGTTTGGTTGGTTTCCTGCTGAGTTCTACTTTAACCTGATAAAAACAGAAGAAATTAGTCTTTTCTTATTTGACGATAAATGGTGCAACAGTTTATGCTAATGGGCGGTAAAATTATATGAACTCACTCAGATTTAGGTGAACATAAGATGTAATTTTCCGTTAACTTTCTGTTTTGTGGGTCTCTCCCTCTAAAGTGAATCCTCATTAGTTCTCTGACCATTACCATCTTTTGTGGGGGCAATGATTGCTGGCATGATTTGAATTCTTTGCCTAAATCTTCAAAGAGTTCCTTGAAATAAGTACTTTTTGAATTCTTTGCCTAAATCTTCAAAAGAGTTCCTTGAAATAAGTACTTTTTCATATTTACTCGTTTCATTGTATGGTGAAAGATACATGTCGCCTGAATAAAGCAAGCGTTGGAATACATAGTGTTTAAGATAGTGAAAAGGATTTGTGGATCATTCCATTTGCATGCTAACTTTATCTAAAAGTTTTGGCACGCTCATCATCCTCCCCTTTCATGAAGCTTACATGAGCATTTATTCAGTGCCACCTTATTACAGATGTATAATGTGCACTTTCCCTTCTTCTAGTGTAATATATGCATAGTCTCCAAAGGTCTAGGACTATTCTTACAGTATTATTGTCCTTTGTAGGCGGAAGTGACTCAGAGGCTAAGTAATGCTAAAGAAGCAGCTAATAAACCTGCATTACAGAGTCATGAAGATCTTGCGAGGAAGCTTCAGGTAATTGATGTGTTCTTATTCATGTCAAACTACTTTACCAGGGTAAATGTAGCCTCTTTTTTTTTTTTTTTTTTGGTTTTGTTTTGGGGGCGGGGGGAGGAGAAGGGTTGGGGGACAGGTAGGAACAAAGAGTAAATGTAGCTTTTAAACTTAAATGTCTGGTGGTAATTTGTATTTCATTGATGCCAATTAATTGTGACAGGAGGAAATGGAGAAAAATCGCAAGTCATCATCAGGTATTTATTCTCTTAAATATAGAATATTTTAATATATGCTTCCCTTTAAAGTTTTACTCGGATGGGTGGTTTTCACCTGTGTTTCATTGGCTTCCTTTGGGTCATTCTGAGAAACTTTATATTGTAGACGGTGAGACTTCATATGCAGTGCTAATTGATTGTTTGCTTTTGCAGGATCCAAGTCTGATGGATCTGGTAGACGGATGAGGGAAGTTGCTTGTCCAACTTGCACTGTCCATTTGCAGGTTTGTAATTCTCACTCACCATTAATGTGATAGATGCATAGCATTGTTTTCTGACACAAAATATGGTGCATGTTTAGACTGTTGTATTGATGCATTTGGAAAAAGGCTAAGATTTTTGTGATGTATGCCATATGCAAAATTGTTGTACAATTGCGAATGGCATGTCAGATTTTAGTGATTTAAAGTGCAATAAATCAATAGTTTTACATGTCATTGTGGGCTGATTGTGAGAATTGTTGCAGGTTCAAGTACCGAGCTCAGGTTCTGAGACTATTGAGTGTGGAGTTTGCCAGCATCCTTTCCTTGTGAGTGCTCATTGATTTTACAACTGGTGGAAGGCTACTGAACGCCTTATATATAGTAATTCTGGTTTCACTTATTTTACTTGTGATTATTAATAATTTGGATTAGTTTGTATAGTATCTATTCTTGGTCTGTTCAGTGAATTCTATTGAATTTATGTTTACCTTTTTGTAATCCGTACTGTGCATATGGAGTGAGTTCAAGTTCATTCAATCTGAGTGTCATCAGTTTATAAAATTGACAGCTAATTTACTGGAGAATTTATGGTGTGTGTGTGTGTGTAGAGTAATGTTTTCATGAAGGCTTCTATATTTTATTAAAGTACAAGATTCCTTGAGAAAAGCATAAAAATTTGTATATGTTTATTTTTTAGTTTATTCTTAACTTTAATAAAATAAGGAAATTTTTATTAGATGAACTCTACGCGTGCGCGCGCGCAGAGTTTTTGTTTGGCGCGCGCACGCGCATTCCCATTCGGGAGTCACTGTCTGGAACAATGGCTGGTGGCCTTTGGATAGGATATAATGGGCCCTACCATGTGCAGCCAAAGAAGAAATCCAATGGCCCCTGCTGGCTACTCGGACAGTGATCCAATCCGGGACCATATATATATATATATATCTTTATGGTTTTTCTTTTTATAAGGACTCTTGGATTTTTAAGCCTTTGGTTGAGTCCAAGGGGTAGGATTCAACATCTATACAACTTTTTAACAATTAAATTATTATTATTATTATTATTTCAGCTCCCTATCTCGTGCAATTTCTCTAATTTTTCCCATTAAAAGCCAACCATATTTTAGAACACCATAGAAGAGTATTTAAAAGTGTTGTAAGCCCCATATGGAAATATAGTACGGTTATAGTTCTCATAGGGTGCGTTTGGTATAAGTATTGTATTATTTTAATGTTGGTGTATTGTATTATGTTGTATTATATTATGTTGTAGGATCCGGTTGTGGTGCTACAGTTGCACAATACCACAGTTGGATTCAGCCATTGGATTCAATACATAATTGTTACTAGAGTTGGATCCAATGGTTGAATTGGTCAAAATGCATCAAATTGAAGTGCTGTGATTTTGTCCTATGTTGTATTATATTAGCACTATATTATAATAATATTGTATAATGTTTGGTATTGTATTGTACTGTAATATTTTTTTATAATTAATTTAAATTAAATATTATATTATGTTAATATATTACATTAATATATTTAAATTGTAATAATATTTTATAATATTATTTATATTATTATTAATTTTAAATTAATATTATTAAATTTTATTCATATTTAAATATTTATTATTAGTTATAATAAATTATAATGTAAAAATAAAAAATAATATAATAATATTGAATAATAAATTACGTATTTATTAATTTATTTTAATAATTATAATATAAAAATTAAAAAATTATATTATTATTATTATTATTGTAAAGTAAAAGCAAAAGTCAAAGTGAAAGCAAAAGCAAATGTAAAGTTGGAAACGGAAAGGGCAAGAAAAGGGGAAAACAAGCGGCAGTTTGCTGTATTAGCTAAACCCGGCTGCTGCACTTTATTGGCCCATTATGCAGTGTGGTTCTTGTAGCTTTTAGTTTACCAAACATGGGTCTGTATAAAATTAATGCAACGAGGAATCATAATACACCAACCAAACATGTCTATCGGGCTTGTTTGGTTGTTGTATTAAAACTCCTCAGTGCATTAAATTTATATAAGTTCATGATTGGTAGTATCATTATATTAATGGGCCGAAGGTAATGCGGCAATTGCCGCTTGGTTTTTTTTTTTTTTGGCCCTTTTGCTTTTGATTTTTGACTTTTGTTTTTGGTTTTATAATAATAATAATAATAATATTATTATTATTATATTATATTTTTTTATTTTTACATTATAATTATTAATATAAATTAATAAATATATAATTTATTATTAAATTATATATTTTTGGAGAAGAATAAAGAGAATATGATATAGTAAGATGTATAAAGATGAAGAAGAATAATAGAGAGAGAGAGAGAGAGAGAGTAGATTGATGTCAGTAAATGATAGAAGATGGAAAAAGAAAATGGAAGAAGAAAAAGACTCGGTAGGACTGGGGATTGGCATTAGCGGGTAATAAGAGAAATTGGTGAGAAACTAGGCCAGAAATTGGGGAGTTATAATAATAATTTAATTTTTTAAAAGGTATGGAGTTGTTGATTTTGTGCACACTTCATACAAAATCCATTGCTTGCAGAAGTGTGCCGTTTATTGTTTTTGTTAGTCCATTAGTTGCTATTTGTTCACTCGGTTTAAATGAGCATTGCATTCTGTGCTTGGTCCTAACGATTCATTTTCACCTTTTAAGTATATCCCTAGGAACCAATATTTCTTGTACCCGGGGCCAAGGTCCAGCCAGCTACAAGAATTAGGCAGTGTATTATTAATTGTGGGCGTGGGAGAAATTAATAGTCGGGGGGTTTCGGCTGTTGGTGTGGGCAAAACTAATTAATATTTGCATTAAAATATATTTATGTCAATTCTAAATTGATTTGTAAAATCTTGTCATTACAACTCAAATATTAGATATAATTTTTCTTTTTGTTTGTAAAGAATGAACATTTATATGATGCTCTATGTCATAAAGTCAAGGTGGACTTAATAGTATGAATTTATAATATTCTGCTAGACATGTATATTTACTATATCAATACATAAAATTATTGAGAGATAAAATATTTGGTGTACATTGTGTTAGATGTTAAGCAGGTTATTGAATTGTGTCATATTGGGTGTCGTGATTACATAAATTTTCAATGGATGTGTAGGATCACTCATATGTTTTTCGTGTCGAATTTAAATTTTAATATTTTGACACGATTATTAAATAGATCGTATTTAGATCAAGATAAATTTACTATAATATAAACACAATCCAATGATTAGTTTTGGCAACTCCCAGTCATTTCCTTAAGGAAGAGATGTTGGCGTTTGTCCCCCAAGTCTAAATAAACCAAAATCAGTCTGAATTCTAAATAAAATTGAATGTCTGAATTTGAATGATATAATTGCCAAAAACAAATATTAAGTTGTGTTTTATTTCATTAAAAATTTGAAAACTATTATTTTTACACTTGTGCCCTTACAAATTATAAATGTTAAATAAATAATAAACGTTTGAAAAAACTTAAATAAAATAATATACTATCATAACATAAATCATTTTCAATTGAATATAATCCTTTGTATTCTAAATTAGTATATGTTAATCAATTTTACTGTAGTTCTTGCTGTTTTATGTTAAAAATATTCATAAAAAAACTATGAAGATAAATAATGGTAATTTGAAGAGCATAAAAGGATAAAAAAAAAAAACAATAATAGTTTACCATTATATTATCGTAAGTTATAGAGATACATATAAGGTTAATTATTAAATATTTATTTAGGTAAGAATGAAAATTAATTAATTAAATAATGATATTTTGGAGAATATATTTTTAATGGTATTATTCAGACTTTTTAAATTAAGTGAAAAAATTAAAAAAATTGACCTAATTATTCAATGACTGAAATTTTCCATTAAGACTTGATAATTTAACTGATTAAAATTAAGTCAGCAAGTTAAGATCGATAATAATTCTTAACATATATAAAATCAGAACAATAATGCCTTCACGTAAACAAGTTTTGCCCGGCTGCTAAGCTGGTATCGCCTGACCTTTGCTTTGATCCTAAAAGTAAGTTGGTTGGTACTTGGTACTCGTCAAAGCTGGCAAAAACAATCGTATTTGAACTTTTCTTTCTTGCAATAAATTCAAAAATGAAATTATAGAGAATATAATTATTTCGTTGCGATAAGCCGTTTCCTGCTTATCTTTCTACTAGTAATTAGTATTATGTGTTCTACCTTATTACAACACCTATGTGGTGTGCCCCCAACAAAAAACAAGTGATTGGAGGTGGGTCCAAGTGGACCCATGACTCCATTTTGTGAGGGGCTGCCCCTTACAAATGCTATAAGGTAAACATTTGATTAATGATGAACGTACCGAGGATTCTAAAACCGAGAAGACCGAAACGATAACAATAATTGTGTTTTGAAATTTTAATGAGTCTCACATAATAATGGTGTGCTAAACGCGTTTACTACTGTCGTTTCGGTGTTGTAGGGCTATCCACATGCTCGCTCGGTACGTCTATCACTACTGATATTAGTAGGGAGTGGCTGAAAGTGGCTATGTTAAAACATCTGTAATAGGTTTGAGTGGGCCCATTACTCTATTTTGTGAGGGGTTGCACCGTACAAATGCTATAAGGTAAATATTTGCTTACACAGATGCTACCGACATCTAATTCCAACTCCATGCAATCCGAGAGTTCAACTAGTCAGCTTTAAACATTTGCTTACCAGTTCAACTACACAACACGCGCGACGGTGTTCAGTAATATTCAGGAAAAGAAAAGAAAGTCGCGTCAAACTTCAAAGAACGTACGTTAGCAAGTTGTAACGTCCACACGTCTAATTATGAAGGGTGCTGAACCTGAGGGCACATGACAGCAGTACAGCACCATTATACCCATACATTTAGATAGAACGACGGTACATTTAGGTACAACTGTTATATCACAGTTGTACAGTACCGTAATTAAATTTAATCGTTAAATTCAGAGAAAAAATAATTATTAACTGAATTCAACAGTTGGATTTAACTGTGGTACCGTACAACTGAATTTTATACATTTATATTTTTATTAATAACACATCATATCCTTTAATCTGGAATGACATTTAAGTAATTGTTGTTAATTGGACATTATTGTGGTATCGGTGCAGCCCTGGGGACGCTAGAGCTGATACCTGTAAACATCCTTTGCACAGTTTGAATCAACCGCACAACCGTGTATTGCTGATTTCATGCATTATTCGAGGAGTGGAATATGCTTTATTATTATTATATATATATATATAATAACAAACCTCTGGAAGCAGCGAAGATCCACTTACACGCATGGACCTCCCCCACTGTGCTAAGAAATACTTGTTTTTTTTTTTTTTAACATGGTCTGTCCAACCCCACAATTTCTGCCAAGTGATAAAGTAAGTGGGTCTTCTCGTGGGATCCATCGACTCTTATAGTCTTATTCAACAAATTTAAACACCAATATTTAAATAAAAAAAATATTTTAATCAAATGAATTATAAAACTGTGCAATGGCAGAGAGAAATAATAATAATAATAAGGTATTTCTTCTGTTGTGATTTGCGTAGAATCGCTGCTTTTAACCATCGGATCCAAATTTCTGATTGTCACCATGAATTGAAACTACGGCGGTTAACGCGCAGCGATTGCATCTACGAATATTGCGTAGTAGGTTTAGCCTAATAATAATAATCAATTAAAACTATGACATCAAATGATAATGTTGTAGTTCATTTTATCAATATTTTGTGAATGTTGAGTCTCTTTATCATTTTCCAATAAATTCAGGACCATTTCACTGGTTTGTCAGCAAATTCGGTCTGGGAAATATGAATGCTCTCGACAAAGAAAGATAATGATATTCAAACTGAGCCAGCCAACCAACTGAATTTGCTGACAGACTAGTAAAACGGTCTCGTTTTTTGCTGGCTCTAATTCACATCTGAATATCAACCAGCCGACAACGGAGCCGCAGCAAATTCGGTCGACTGGCTCGATCTGATTATTAATTTGGCAATGTTAGGTGATTCGACGCAGGGGTCGGACACACCACCTGCCCGGTGTCCTTCAAGAGAAATGGTAAAATACATAAGAGGTATTACGTCAGTTATACAATAAATAAATAATGTTATAACATATGTATATTTATTTTTTAAAAAAATCATCATGTAAATATTAGTGATATTAAGTTCAACTCCATATAAATTATGCATGCATCACTTAATTGTAATATATCAGAGATATTTTAGAATTTTTCGTCCTTCAAACATATGTTGAGTATTTCAAAATTCTCTCTCTCATTTATTCCATTAAGACTATGCCGTTTATTATTATTATTTTTTGTTTTTATTAAATGATTTTTCAGGGCAAATGTTTTTAATTCAAGATTGTGGGCGGGTGGGAAATTTGAAATAAGAATCCATAAGGCAGCATTGCAGGAGTATGACCTAAGGTTGGGTTGCTAGTTGTTCAACAAACACAGTTGATGGCGTAACATACAGTTTATTGCACTGGGACGGCAATTAAATTTATTAATGTTCCCAATACATTTCATGGACGATAATTTTATTATTGATGAATAATTCAAAGATTATGTAGATTGAGGCAGCCCACCTACCCGCCGCATGCAAGCAGTGAAACGTAAGTCAATTTCCACTACTGTGCATGAATGTAACTGTTTTCTACCTTTACTAATTTGCATTATATAAATCCTTCATTTTGTCATAGAAAATCATCTGAATTTTATAATGATTGGCGGTATTTTTTATTTTTTTCTTTTTTGTGGGCATACAAGCTTTGTCATTTTGCGCATAGAATTGAATACGAGTGAAGCTGAAGAATAATTGTATTGTGATGAAGGAATATCAAGTTATCAACTCATCATTACGAGTTGTAATTACTAAACTCGTTACCTCTGGATCAATACATCGTCCTATTATTGGCTTATTGGCAGTTGGCTTGCCTCGTGTTTAAGGGCGGTTATTATTATGTCGAATCATATAATTAATTACTTCTGAGCACGTTAAATACCAACCTAAACATGTTCAGACGTGTAAAAAAAGTTTAAAAAACATTTATTGTTTCTTTGATGAGTTTAATTCCTGATGGGGTTGCGAGGGAGGCTCAGAGGCGATTTAGTAATCTAGATTACGGCGCTATATATTTTTTTTCTCATATAATTTTCTATGCGGTCTCATTTAATTATTATTAATTTCGGGGCTACATTATGAAGTAAAACATCAATCATATATTTGCCATGACGTTGAAATGATGTAAATTTGGCACCGCAGCCGCACCCTAATTTGGGTGGTGGGATAATTGGAAATTAAATATTATGCATTATAGGGCTTCTTTCAAATGGTTACGTAATATATAAATTTATTTTGATAAAGGGTTTACTAGAAATTTAGAGACTTGGTCCACTTGTAGCACAGATCCACCTTAGCGTATCTCTGGAAATAATATTGAGAAAATATCCAATTATATTTCATATATTTCTTGTAAAAAAATTAAAAAAAAAAAAAAAAACTCAAGAGAGCCGTAACTGCTGCGCCCAAATTGAGGGCATCAGCCCGCCAAGCCCAATGACAGAAATTATAGACCTATTGTTGTGAGATATTGCATTATTTAATGTATAGTGTATTATATTTAATTGTTTTATAATAATATTATTTAATGTTTGGTATTATATTATTCTGTCTTATATACATAATAATGTTTTATATAATTATTTATACAAATTAATCTAATTTAGAAATTAATATTTTAAAGTTTTATATTACTAATTATATTAAATTATCTTATTTAGATTTTTATACAAAATAATATAATTCAAATGCAATAATTTGATAAAATAATTATAAATAAATTAAATAGCTTTAATTGGTTAAACAAAAAAAAAAAGGCTTTAAAAAAGAATTTAATGCTTACCCGCGTAAGCCCGGGGTTTCGCGGCATTTATGTGGGGAAACCCGCATAAATAACTAACTTTGAACTAATGAGGTGCAACGTCCCTCATTATTTTGCCAAACACAAGGCTCTCTCTAGTTAATGCACGACCCACAAATAATATTATCCACTGCGTCATGCCAGGCATGGCTTTATATTATTATGTAAGAGTTATTTTTGCAATGAAGAATGCAATCTCTTTTCAATCTTTAAAAGGGATACTTATTCCCATGTAAAAAGATAAGGAAAAAATGATCAAATTTTCGAGGTTTGTTATAATTGATAGCTATATACGTTCATCGTTTCACAAATGGATATGTATCAATAACTTATTTTATTAGTAAATATTTGTTTATATATATATAGAGAGATATAGAGATTATAATGTACTATATAATACCCACCAATCTAAAGGTATTATAATGTCCACACAAGATTAAGAATTATATATAATGCCTTATTTTCACTGAAATCCTTTCAATTCACAAATGGAATAAGTTTAGCTTTCATTTTTGAAATAATGGAGTCTAGATGTTAATTAATTGGTAAAAAATTTAAGCGCTCATGTCTTTTCTCCAGATAACAAAATATAACATTTTCCATGGGCAAAAAAAAAAAAAAGGACAGTTTTCTTTCAATTTAAAAAAGAAAATGTTACAATATGAACTTTGTTAGACAGTCTTAATTAATTAGCATAACAAACCTAAAATTGGAGAGCAAAGGCAAGTAAGAGTTGTGAATCAGAATGAAATTAGTGCGTGAGAGGTGCGGACGCATCCATGAAAGCTAATAATCATACGAACAACTAATAAGAAAGCATGCAGTGGGCTTCTTTCGTCCGATCAGAGAAACATGCATGATACGACGAGCCAATTGTTTTAATTTACTTTAATTTGTTATCAGTTAAACAAATTTAGAGTTTAAGAAACTGATGATTTTTTTTTTCCTTTTTATAATTGTTTTTATTTTTTAAAAGCTAGAGAGGTGGGCTTATATCAATTTTCCAACCCTACCTTCACACTCCGTCGGGCCTCTGGGGATAAGAAACTGGCGACTTAATAATAGGCAAGCCTAATATCGTTGAAAATGTTTATTGATGCAGTCGTGAATCTCATTAATTAAATTTTTTTATAGCGAAATCCTATCAAAATAGTTGGAGTGGGAGGAGGTCGATCGAAGCATATATATATATATAAGGAGTTTATTGATCACTTAATAGAGCATAAAAAATGAATAGTATTGACAAGTCAATAAATATTTAAACGTAGGTTTGCACATAAGAAACAATATTTTAATTCGTATGACAGAAATAGTGTGATTTTGTGTACCATAAATGTCTTAGTAATGGGTAAGTCCATGCAACATATTATGTGTGTGTGTATATATAGAGAGAGAGGTTCAAAAGACCATGCAACGCATGAAAAAGAATCACCACTACTTCAATTTCTTTTGCAATACAAGATATAAATAACCATTACTTAATTATTCATGAAGCGGCCGTCTTGCTATTTATCTGTTGTTGGTTTTTGCTTGTTGTTCAGTTGCATTTGCATACAAGCTTTGGTAAAGCTTCCTGAAAATGAAACGATTCCGGCACTAATTGCTTTTGGAGATTCGATAGTGGATACAGGGAATAACAACGACCTGAGGACGATAGCGAAGTGCGATTTCCCTCCTTATGGCAAAGATTTTCAAGGAGGAGTTGCTACTGGAAGATTTAGTAACGGAAAAGTTCCTGCCGATATAATAGGTAACTCTCCACAACTCATAGCTTTCACACTCTCTCCGTTAGTTCCCTCTCTTCGAGCTCTCTCTCTGTGTTTATATATATATATATATATAGGGGAGGATCGGGGAGCCTTTTCTTTTTTTTTTTAAACACAAATTGTTAATCATTACATTAGATCAAAATTCATCAAATGGTTTAGATTAGAGTTGATATAGGCGTTTGTATTGCTTAAATAAATAGTGGAAATTAAAATTAAATCACCTACGCTTTCCTTTTTTTTCTTTTTCTTTTTCCATTTTCTTTTCTCTTTCCTTGGTCTCTGCAAGATCTTCCTTGCGATAATTTGCCTGTACTGGCAACCATTTTTGCAACATTAGGTTCTAAGATTTATATATGAAAAAGTTAGCTTGATTATTAATATCAAAATTCAAAATCTAATTTTAATCAGTTATTTTATTAGGAGAGATCAGGAAAGGAAAAAAAAAAAAAACTAGAAAAGATCCTAATCTTTTATATATTTATCAACCTTTAAGTTCTGGTTTGAGGAACTGATAATCTACATTTTTTTTCGCAACACAAGATGAAAGCATTAAAAGTGTCTTTCAAGGGGAAAAGACATTGACTTCTCAAATTTTCCATTTCATTAAGCATGTGAACAGTGCAGAAATAGATTAGTAAAATAAAAATAATCTAAAATTTGGCCTTTTGAGGTGATTTTTTTTTTTTCCAATTTGGCCTTGGTGTTCTGTTAATTTTTTTAAAAAAATTTTGGAGATTGACGTGCTGATCGAAGAGGATGTGGCAAAATGGTGAGAAAGAATAAGAAAATGGAGAATAGTATATCTGAACCATTAAAAAAAGGGGGTGAGGTTATTTAAACACACTATAATACTCAATAAATTTATTTATTAAAAAAATTTATTATATCAATTTAAAAATCTATCTTTTTACTTAATAACCCCACTTTTATGCACAAGATACTTTTATTAAATTTTTATTCTTTCCTTTTTTGCGACTGTTATCTCTCTACTTTCTCTTAGCATTATGTCTTAGTTTCATAACCAAATCCTCCATTGTTCTTGACTTGTTGTAGTGGCTCTTTTTCTTCATTGACTAAAACTCTCAAAATTTTATTATGAAACACTCGAAACATAAGATAAAATATAAAGATTCCTGATCTCAATTAAAACTCAAATTTTTGCATTCCAAGTTGTAAGGAAGCTTAATATATATTAAAGTAGATAAGTCTTTTATTTATCAACTATAGTTCAGTTAATGTTAAAGAGCAACAATAGTCTTTTATATATGTGGAAAAAGAAATGCCAAAACAAAAGCTTTAGAGAGAGAAATTAAAGGAGATAAAGTTATAATGTTTAGCTACGATGGTTATAATAATAATTTAAGGATATTTGTGTAATAAATCATTTTTTTAGAAGTGTGTTTCATGAATACTTGATGGATCTATTCTCACCCTTAAATTAAATTATTATAATCTAATAATTATCAATACGCGTTAAATATTAGTTAAAAAAGAACGAATCTGCAATCCGCCCCACATATAAGGGATTAAGGATAGGATCGGTGGCCCCTCTTTTTAAGATAAATTTTTACCAAAAAAAAAAAATCAGCCTTTTAATGGTTGAAATTAATGTTGAAATAGATTTCTTTTTTAAAGAAATATTTATAAAATTTGGCCAACCAAATATTAAATGCTCGTTCTATTATCTTTTTCTCTCTTATTTTAGCCTATTTTGATACCTCTTCCTTTTGCCTTATTTCTCTCTTTTTTACATATTCTTCTCTATCAATTGTTATTAATGTTATATCATAAATTAAAGAACAAGAGAGAATTAAATATACCCAGAAGGAAAAAAAAAAGTTGTTCACATTATAGAAGACAAAGAAAAGTTCAGTTATACTCAATAATTTTCTTTTTATTTCTTATAAAAATCTTAGCCATAAAAATTTTGTAGTCTTGTGCATCTGTTTGTGGAGTGATTACTCATTATCTAATTGTTATTATTAACCAGAAAGAGAAAGAAAAATCAAATTGATACGAAGTGTTGTATGACTATATTAGGAAGGCAAGATCATTTTCAGTTGGAGCTTGAAATTGGAACATTAGATCGTCCAAGAGTTTTTTTTTTTTTTTTGTTTATTGCTATTAAAGAAATCATAGAGAAGAAGAAGATCGCACCCTAAAGAGAGAAAAAGATAATAAAAGGAATTATTAACCTTTAGGGACCCAAATTTATTAATTTCTCTTTTAAAAAGAAATTTATGTCATCATTATTTTCAGCCATATAAAAATGATTATAATTTAAGGCCGAGATTTTGTTTCAAAATTTGTGTTAAAGAAAGGGGCTTCCGATCCTCATACAGACATACATACATAAGTTTAAGTTAAATAATATTTGTCTTTGCATTGCCCCTTTTGCATTATGAACTTTATTCATGATTTTCATGTTTTAATATTTAATTCAGCTGAGGAATTGGGAATCAAAGAACTTCTGCCAGCATACGTGGGTCAAGCTTTATCATCTCGAGATCTCGTCACTGGTGTATGCTTTGCTTCTGGTGGCTCCGGTTACGATCCTATGACATCCAAGCTAGTGGTACGTGCATCTTTAATTTGAAAACCTATCACGTTCGTATTTCAAGTGGATGAACAATTCCTTGTACACACGGAAGCAGGGGTGGACCCAATCAAAGGCTACAGCGTTTCTGGGCCTCTTTTCTCCCCCAAAAATTTTAAGTCCCTTCTAGCTAGTTTAGCTCCTTATTGTTTGAAAGTCCATTAAAACTAGGTCCAATTAATTTAAGTGTATTGAAAATATATTTAAGTATTTTGGCCCTTTTAAATGCAGTCTCAATTTTTGGAAACACGGGTATCCCTATCTTACAGTTTGATCCTTCTCTTGTATTTGAAAAAATGATAAAATAATCCTAAAGATGAGACATAATTGTTATATTCTTTTTTTAAAAAAATGTTAAAGTGTATATATTAATTTGATTCATATCTTTTTTGAATATATATCGATATCCTCTAACTTGGTGTGAAAAAACAGTCAGTTCTATCGTTATCAGATCAAATAGAGTACTTCAAAGATTACATAATGAAGCTGAAAGTAGTTGTTGGAGAAAACAATACGAACTTCATATTGGCCAAAGGTTTATTTCTGGTGGTAGCCGGCAGCGACGACATTGCTAATACCTACTTCACCCTTCGGGCAAGAAAACTACAATATGATATCCCAGCTTACACTGACCTTATGGCTAACTCAGCTTCTGATTTCTTGAATGTAAGCTTTTCATTTTTGAGTGTACCTATGTATGTATATTGTCACGCGTTTATTCCTTTTTTAAAAAAAAAAATTGTTAATGATATTTTGAAGGAGCTTTATGAATTGGGGGCACGAAGAGTCGCAGTTTTCGGTGCACCGCCAGTCGGGTGCTTGCCAGCACAAAGAACTTTAGCAGGAGGAAATACTAGAGAATGCGCAGAGAATTTCAACCAAGCAGCACAATTATTCAACAAAAAATTGTCTGTAAAATTGGATTCCATCAAGAATAGCTTGCCCGGAAGCAGGATGGTGTTCATAGATGTCTATAACCCTTTTCTCGATCTCATTCAAAACCCTAAAAAACATGGTAATTGAACCTCCCTTTTTTTTTTTTTTCCTTTTTTTTCTATTTTCAAATCTATTTCTATGCATTATACCACTTCTGATTGATTAATTAATATATAAAACAATAATTTTCATTTAACCTATAAATGAATTGTGCATGCAGGCTTTGAAGTTGTGAATGAAGGGTGCTGTGGCACGGGGAATTTAGAGGTAGCAGTACTGTGTAATGCATGGACTTCGACGACTTGTTCAAATGATTCTAGTCATGTTTTTTGGGACAGTTACCATCCCACTGAAAGAGCGTACAGGGTGCTTGTCTCGTTGCTTGTTGGGAAATATGTTGATAAGTTCTTTTGAGGGTCAACTTGTGTTTTATTTATTATTGCACCAATAATCTTTTAGTTACGCAGTTTAATTGTATGCGTACCATTTCCCAGAACAGACTGTGGATACGATAAGATTTTATTTTGTAATTTTTTTTAGGTGAAATAACTGGATACAGAACTTAAGTATTAATTACATTATTATTAATTTTTTATGTGTATCCAGTGATGGATAAAAAGAAATCCAAGAGCTTTCATTATAACTTTTTTAGAATAATGAATATTATCGGTGGCATAGCTTTAATATTATTTACATAAAGTTGCAGAATTGCGCCAGGTATCTAGGTGCTATTATGTGATCGGCACTAATAACCACTAGATTATCTTCGCGCGCACACAAATGCACATATATAAAAGTTAATGATAATTAATTTTTTAAAGAGAAATCTCTTAATTTACGTAAGAGATAAGGTAAAAAATAAGAAAAACACGTACTTTAGGATAAAATACACCGTATTAAAGTGTATATTTTTTTTATCTTTTTATTTATCCCTATTTTAATAACTTAATAAATCTCTTATCAGATAATGACCATACATACATACATATATATTCATTCTCTAGTGAGAAAATTTTTATTTTGTTAAAGTGGAGATGTTGGTAAAATATATTGGAAACTGTGTTTTTTTGTCTATTGATATACTATAATCTGTGTTCTTTTAATATTTTACTAGTACCCTCATTTTAATAAAGTGAGGATAGTCTCACTATATATATAGTCCTTCTGTAGTAAGTGGTATCCTTACTAGAGAATTATTATTATTATTGTTGTTATTGTTGTTATTTTAAACATATATAGTCACTTTAACAAAATAAGGATGTCTTTATTGGAGAAGGACTCTCTCTCTCTCTCTCTCTCTCTCTCTCTCTCTCTCTCTCTCTCTCTCTCTATACATATATATATATATATATATATATACACATATATATGTGTGTGTGTGTGTATATATATATATATATATAATAAGAGATCTCTTAAATTATTAAAATAAGGGATAAATAAAAAATAAAAAAAATTAAAAAACATAGATTTCAATATATTAACAGATAAAATATATAGATTTTAATATATTTTTTATTGACATCCTCACTTATACATGTAGTTGCTTTTTTTTTTTATTGCGGACATGATGTTAAGTCGTGCGACTTAATAGAATTAATTTTTAATACACTATAAAGGTATATGGTTTAATAACATTAAAAATTGACTTTATTAAATCACATAACTTAACAGGGTGTCCATATAAAAAAAATAAGGGCATCACTCTAGAAAAAGACTCTATGTCTGTGTGCGTGCATGTATATGTGGGTGTATATGTGTGTGTGCAAGTGTGCGTGTGCAAGCGTGCGTGTGCAAGCGTGCGTGCAGGGGCATGTTCGAGGATCATAGATTAGGATCCACCTATGTTACAACAGTTGCACCATACCACACATTTTGTCTCTATTTGGTAGAGCCGTTGGATTCTTTATTGTTCAATCTAACAGCTGCAAATATATATATTTTTAAATCAAACAGCCACTGGTCAACGGTGCAGTTGCTTTATACAACTAGGGTTCTTGCCTTGCTGCCGCCATGGAAATGGGTGAATCAATAAGTACCAGGCACCAAATTCATGACCAATCAATGGCCAACAAGCACCAAACTAATGCCAAGCACACCAAACAACCACCGATTAATGGCAAGTTTAGTGTTGTGAAGTTTAGAATTTGGAGGAGCACTTGGTACTGTATCCAGGCATTAAATCATCAAAAACCAATTTAGTTTGGACTCTTCAATTTCAATTTGACTCCTACACCAAAGCCACCCAACAACAACTCAACAACCGAATCACTTGTCCTAATAGCATAACAATCCAGTTGTCGGTTGCCTGCACATGAGAGACCATGTTCTTATTCATAATCGGAATTGTTGAATTAATTTTACAATTCTTTTGTACCAATTTTCAGCATATATGTTGCCTCAACAAGTGAAGATCGATGTTGGAATCACTTTCAGTTTCAATTACCTGATGTTTGCGATCTTCTTATACCAATTTCAGTTTGCAGTTGCCTCAAGTATCCATGTCCGTCAAATCTTATTTGTATTAAAGTAACCACCTAAACCGTTTACCAGTGGCTGTTTGATTTTAAAAAAAAATATTTGCAGTCGTTAGATTGAACAATGAAGCATCCAACGGCTCTGTGAAATAAAGGCAAAAAGTACGGTATAGTGCAACTGTTGTAATATAGGTGGATCCCACATATTATAGTTATAATATGGGAGAGTATTTTTTATAGTTGAATTGCATCGAACGACCACTTTATAGTTTGGTTATATAATTGATTACTGACATCTAGCCCCATATTGCAGAGTCTTTATAATATTTTAAAACTTTAAGGGAAAAGGACACATACATCCTTAAGGTTTGGAGAAATTGTCATAAAAATCCTCAGTTTTAAAAAAGAGATACTGAGACACTTTTTAACCATAATACATCTGATTATGGTAATTAGAAAATTAACTTTAAAGATTTTTAAATTAATACAATTTGATATAAATAATATAATATATGTAGCAGACTAATAATATTAAATTATTTTTAACACTTAAATTATTTTCAAATTTTAAATTATTATATTTATTTTTATAATATATTTGTAGTTATTATAAGGATTTTAAATAAATCTTTAGATTAAATAGATTTTAAAATTAACAAAATATCTCCCTATTGATAAAATTAAAATTAACTTTTTACACAATATTCAAAATAATTTTAATTTAACTTATTTATTTTAATATTAAATTTTTATCTATTACTAAAAATTACTTTAATATAATAAAATAGGCCCAATTATTGTAAAATATAAGAAATATTTTTATTTTAAAAATATTTTAAAATGTATATATTATTACATTTTGTTTTTGCCATATTTTTATTTGTTATAAAATTTGGAGGTCAATTTTTTTGGGTTTATAAAAGTTAAATGATAGTACGGTAAAAAAAAAAAATCTTAATGTCTCTTACTAAAAATTTAGGGTCTTTATAGAGTCAAACATTGGGGATGCAATGTCCTTTTTCCGAACTAAAAAAAAAAAATTAAATTAATAAATATGGCGGTGCAATCTCATTTTAGAAAGAGAAAAGTTTGATGGCGATTGCACAGCTTGATTCAGGTCAAAATTGAGGTATCAAATTTGATTTTCGCATCGTAGCAGCGTGTCTCAACTCTCAAGTGCATGACAATTTCTGTGTCTACATCGATTGATTCACTGTAGCGTTATTCGAGCCATGAAATACCTAATCAGGATTAGTATTCATTTAATTCAATTAACTCATTACTTTTGTATATGATGATTTTGATCCATTTCAATTGCTGTGCAAGTAGATGTTGAACCATCTTACTTTAATTTCTAGCAGAATAAGTTGCAGAAGTTGATGTCCATGAAGGCGTGCAAACTCATTTAATTTAAGAGTATGATGTTATTATATTCTTTTTTTAAAAAAATTAATTTATTTTGTTTTTTAGAGTTAATTACCCGGTACCATTAGGTGACACTTATTTTGATATATTTTACAAAGATAATATATATTTTAAAAATACTCGAATAATTAACAAATTGTTGTTAAAATTTAACCAATTTAGTTCTTTACATATAAATTGATAATTTTATCCCTATTAACTGATTTTAATTTTTTAATAAAAATGTATAAAATTAAATATTTTTAGAGGATATAAAATTAAATTTAAATCATCTAATTCATATAGGGGTTTTTTTTTTTTTTTTAACAATCTGAGTTTAATTCTACTTTTGCAACTTCGTTAACCATTGGTTTGGCGAACAAAGAATTAGAGATGCAAGGAGAGAAGTATAATCGGGCTCCGATTGATAGGGTTCTCCAACCAATGACCACACACTCAACAACGTAAGATTGATTTAGTAGTGTATAACATTATAAGGGTTCTTACGGGCTGATTCGACAACAGGGAAGAAACTAATTCTAAGTCTAATTATGCTTTGCAACTTCATATCTAAATAAATAGTAAAGTCACCAAACTAAACAAAAGCTAATCAAATCTTGAAACAAAATTTTCAAATCTTCAAATTACTAAACTTAATATGATAGTAGTGGGCCGACGACGGCAGAAGGCTTCCCGAACAGCGGTGGGGTTGGTTCACTGCCTCATAGACGACGTTCGTTCGATGTGAGCAACTACCGCGATTTGGAGCAGCAGCGCAACCGCACGCACCATCCAGATCTTAGACCTGGAGAAGATGAAGGTTGAAGTAGACGTTGGCTGGAGAAAACGAAGAAAAGGACAAAAAAGAGGAAACAGGAAAAAGAAAATGAGCTCGGAGAAGACAAAGAAAGAAGGACAAAAGTAGGAAAAATTAAAAATAAAAAAAAAATCCTATTTTACCCTTGATCCGTTAGAGTAAATAGCTAAATTAGTGGATTGTCATCGTTCGAAGATTTTTAAAACACGTGTCATTCTTTTAAAATATATCAAAATAAGCATCACTTGAAGGTGATTAACCTTATTTTTAAACATCAGTTCCTGCTCTCCATAGCTGTATCACGTCAAAATTAAATTTGACTGTTGTGAGCAATTTCGGCCATTGAAAATATTCGACACTCAAAATTATATATTTGCATTTTTTTTTTCAATACGAGGACATCCACTCTTGAGAATAATTATAGATATACAATGTGAGATTCTAATAAGAGATCTCGATTCTTTCCCATTAACTAAAGTATAAGATTAGAATTGGAGCCATTAAATTCAATGGCTCATGAAAGTCTATATGATAGGCTTAAAAGATAGAAATATACAGATACGAAGGACCTAGTTAAAAGATAGAAATACACAAATTCTAATATATGGTACTAAATTAAAATAAAGACTAAACTAAATAACAAGAAAAATACCAATTTTGAATTCATATTATTAGATCTCTTTAGTCTAGCTCTCATTATTTAATAAACTAAGAGCTGTTCATTGGAAGATGGCTTTAAGACTATGCTACCATTTCAATATCTCTCAATAGTTTTGGATATATGGATTGTACATAATTGTTTTCTTTATAATTCAAATTTTTAATGAGATAATATATCCAAACCATTACGGTTGTAGATATAGTAAAATCTTTATAGTGATATTTTATAATAATTTTTTATATAGTCATAAAAAAATTCTGGCTCCAATTTGGTTAGTTACGAATAAGAATAAACTTCACATTGTAATAAGTTATAATTTTTCATGATCCTATCTTAAGGAATTTACCTCTACATAGTGATAATTATTTATATAAAAAATATGTTATATTATATTAAGGATTTAGGATGGAACAAAATAATTTTTGTGAAAGTTATTTGGGACAAGAATTTATACAATGTACAACATTTATGAAATTTATATTAAGAAAAAACTTTAAACAGAATGCAAATGTGTAAATTTTAAGATGACTTCGTATTTCTAATGCTTTATTGATACATTATACATATACTAAATTTTTTACTATGTCTATCTCTTTTATGTTTATACCGCTATACAAAATTAAATCAAAATATTAATTTTTATTATTACATCTCTATTAAATTATAATTATTCTATAATAATAAAATTAATTTAATCTCAACAATATGATAATAAAGAGATTTTTACTTCAACTATCATTTCTCATCAACAGTTTGTGCTTCTATTTTTTTTTATTACATGAGACTATTGCTCAAACTATAACTTATATTACATGAGATGATAATTGATATTTACAAATTAAATTTTTATTAGGATCAACTTATATCAATTTATATGGAGTTTTGCTCATATTTTTAATCTTTACTTATATTCGAGGACGTCTACTCTATTTATACTTAGATAAAAAAAATTAATTTCACTTAATTATATATTATAATTAAAGAAAAAAATATACTCACTTTAGGTTTATAAGGGCTCGAACCTGTTGTACTCTAACTTGAAGGGCTCTGACAGAGTGGTTGGCCAATTCTTATATTGATGTATGTAGGATCTTCACTTTTCTTTTTGAAATAATGATGGGACAGACGAAAGAAATTACAAAGGAAACTATGTCACTTAGACAAATGTTAAGGTATATATATATGTACCATATAATTTTTTTATATAAATAATATATGGGTATTATTTATGTGAGGGAATTATATGGTACACGTATGTGACCTTAAGGAGATCCTGTCATTTATTGTTCATATAATGAGGGAGAAGGTTACTTTACAGATTCTGTAACGTATGCACCCAATTGGATGCAGCACACGTGTGCCGAGGAAAGAAAAAACAGTGCAAATGCAGGCCGTGGAAGTTTCTCATTGGCTGCTGTTACTTACAGAATCTGTAACATAGAATTCTCCTTATGAATAGTTGTAACTTATATTAAATGTAAGTAAGAGAGACCTAAAGCGCTATATTTATTACTGAAATAAATGCATATCATGTGCGTTATTGTTTTGGAAACTAGATCCGGCTTTTCTGATAAACATCGCCAACACAATAGTCAAAGGAAAATTAAGTTAATTTTTCATAATATATATTTTTATTAAGTACGGAAGTAGGTGGCAGAATTAATTTAGTCACAACACAACCGAGTATGACAATAAAATGGATGTAACTAAGTGGGGGCCAGCGAGCTGGTAAAGCATTAATTCATTTTAACATGCTCAAAGACGTTGCACAACAATTATAAATAACACATGTACATATAGATATAGTAATGCTTTCCCCGTTTCACCCGATCAGATAAAAGGCACGTTTAAGATTTAGGTGTGTTAGTTTCAGTAATTATTTGATTATAAATATCAGTTATTATAAATTTTATATAATATAAGTTGTAATCTGAGCATTAGTATTATGTAATTAAAAAAAAAAATTTAAGTGCACTGCAGAATGAGAAATCACTGTATAATATTATTATTGAATAAGTTAGTTAGAGTTTAATAAACATTAATGAATAAGTAATAATAATTAACAAATAACGTGCCTTGAAAATTACGCAAGAGCACAGCACAACACTTAAACATGCAATTAGTAGCAATGCAAAATTATGAATGTTTTTATTAATACTTTCACTCTTTAAGATTTATTTAAGAAGATAGTAATGCTACACATCTTAAATTTTTTTATCTTAAAAAGTTATCTTAAATGATGTGTCATTTATTAATTGGTTCATTTGGATCTTATAAAGAATTATCAACCAATCAATTAATGACACATCATTTAAAATAATTTTTTAAAATAAAAAATTTAAAATGTATAATACTGTTGATAAGAGAAACCTACTTTTACAGTTAGGAGCTTGTTGTCGGGGCAGGCATTAAATGGCGTAACATTCAAGGCAGAATTTTACATACAGTATATGAATGAGTAGCGCTCAGGAGTCGGAACGAACAGACCACAAGGCCAATAATAGTTGATCGATCAAATTAAACTCGCAAAAGAATGCAGCTTCTGCCAATGAAACTGCCTTCTTCTTCAGCCTCCAATTTTTGGTTTTCTGTTTTTGTTTTGGTTGTCAGCACAGAAGCTGTTATTAAGCTACCAGGTAATGTTACAATTCCAGCAGTTATTGTTTTTGGAGATTCGATTGTCGATGCAGGCAATAACAACAATCTCACAACGCCGGCTAAATGTAATTTCCCTCCTTATGGGAGAGACTTCATGGGAGGAGTTTCAACGGGCAGGTTCTCTAATGGAAAGGTCCCCTCAGATTTGATAGGTTTCTGATTTTTACTTTTTATTTATTAATTATTTTCTAATTCTTTAATGTTAATTTGTGGCCACAAAATTTTCTTGGATAGCTAGCTCTTGCAACTCTTTAATACCTTGCACCAATCTCCTTAAGGCCCCAACAAACCCCAACCCCCCCCCCCAAATTAAAAAAAAAAAAAAATCATTTCATTTTCTAATTTATTTCTTTTTCAAATTTGATTAGTGGAAGAATTGGGCATAAAAGAGCTTTTGCCAGCATATTTTCAGCCAAATCTGCAACCTGAAGATCTTCTCACGGGTGTGACCTTTGCTTCAGGTGGCTGTGGATATGATCCTTTGACAACAAAACTTGCGGTACATGCCCCTTATTTCATATTAAAATGGTTAAATAAGTGATGGCTTTTTTTTTTCTTTAGATTTGGATAAATGTAAATTAGTTTGAATTCAAAATAAAGTTGAATGTCTGAATCTTAAAGACTTATTTATTTATTTTTTATCTGAATAACTAAAAATAAATATTAAGTTGTTTATTTTTTAACTTAAAAATATTTTAATATTTATGTCTTCACAAATTATAAATGTTAAACAAATAATAAACACCGAAATAATATAAATAAAATAATATATTATCACAATATAAATTATATTTAATTGAATACAGCCCTTTAATATTTTAAATTAGTATATATTAATTAATTTTATTGTAGTTCATAATGTTTTTATATAAAAAATATTCATAAAAATTATGAAAATAAATCATGCTAATTTGATAAAAACAATAGTAGTCTACCACTATAGGATAATGCTAATTATTAATTTTGATTTAGGTAAGATGAAAATTAATTAATTAGATAAAAATATTTTAGAGAATATTTTTTAATGATATATTTAAGACTTTTTATATTAAGCAACAAGCTAAAAATTTTGGCTTAAAAATTTAATAATTGAAAATTTTCATCAAGTTAAAAAAAATAAACGGACTTAATAACTTAACTAATTGAAATTAAGATAATTAAGTTATTAAGTAAAAAAACAACCCCTAAGCCGTGAATATTAATTTATTATTTAATAGATAAATGTCACATCAATTGTTATGAAATTTATAGTGATTGCAAATTAAGTATAATATTGTGATAATTTATTTTTAATATACAATGAAATTCACAACTTATATATATATAATCTTCTTAATATGTTTTGACTCTTTTTTTTTTCAAATTTTAATAAACCAGTCAGCAATACCATTATCCGATCAGCTACAACTATTCAAGGAATATACAGAGAAGGTGAAACAGATAGTTGGAGAAGAGGGACAGAACAGAATAGTGAAAACAGCTTTTGTGCTGGTGGTAGCAGGCAGCAATGACATAGACAATACCTATTTTGCAAGCCGCGTTAGGAGATTGCAGTATGATATCTCTGCTTATACTGATCTTATGGTTGGACTTGCTTCAACATTCTTCAAGGTAACCTAGCTATATTATTCTAGTTAAGTCTCAAGACTCAAAAGTTAGCCTACCAATTAAATTAAAAAATTAAATTTTATTCATGATTCTTCTTGGGAAAAAAAAAAAATACAAAAAGGAATTATATGGACTTGGGGTGCGAAGGATGGGAGTGTTCAGTGCACCGCCGCTTGGGTGCTTGCCGTCATCGAGAACATTGGGTGGAGGCAAAACCAGAGATTGTGCAAACGATTACAACGAAGCAGCGCAAATGTTCAACACTAAATTGTCCGCAGAATTGGACACTCTGAATATCCAATTCCCCGATGCTAGGCTTGTTTTCATTGATATCTACAACCCTCTGCTTTATCTCATACAAAATCCTACTAAATACGGTACCTACCCTTATTTATTATATAAATCTACTCCTTTTTTTTTCTTTTCTTTTCTTTTCTTTTCTTCTATTCATATTTTTCTTCTTTCTTTTCTTGCCTTTTATATGCGATAACGACACATGTAGGGATGGCAAATTGGTCCATCCAAATTGGATATCCATACATCCAATCCAATTGAATTGGATAATATCCATCCAAAATCTTCTTGGATATGGATATGGATATTTTTAAAAATATCCAATTAGATATTGGATGGATATGGATATTTGATGGATATCCAAAATCCAATTAATTTATCCATTTAAAATTAAAAAAATATATTGTTAAACTAAAATAAAAACTAAACTAAACTTTAGTTTTTCTTATATTAAAAATTAAAGTTTCTAAAATTACCCTTTAATTTTTGAACTTATTTAATGCTATTATTAATTATTATTTTATTTTATTAATTTAATATTATAAATGAACCACCGCCGGAAGGTCATCGGACCACCGCCGGATCTCGCTGAACCACCGTCGGACTTCGCCGGACCGCCACCGGACCTCGCCGAACCACCGTCGGACTTCGCCGGACCACCACCGGACCTCGCCGGACCACCGCCGGACCACCGCCGGACCTCGCCGGACCACCGCCGGACCTCGCCGGACCACCACCGGACCTCACCGGAAAGTCACCGGACTTCGTCGGAAATTCACCACCGACCACCGGACCGCCATTTTATTTTATATATATATATATATATATATATATATATATATATATATATATATATATATATATATATATATATATATTACTAATATAAATAGGTTAATAGTTAAATTTGATATTATAATTTTAACTAGTTTCTATTATTATTTTTATATAATAAAAATAAAATATCCATGGATATTTATGGATATCCATATCTATATGGATAAAATCCATATCCATGTCCAATATTAAATATTGGATATGGATATGAATATATCTATTATGGATAATTATGGATTTATATTTGGATGGACAATATCCATCCATAATTGGATATTTGCCATCCCTACACATGTATGTATTTAATTAAGAGAACTCCTATGTTACATTTTGTGTAACATACACAACTCTTAGGAAATCCACATAATTATATAGTTCTTATGCGTTGTGTATGTTACATGAAATGTAACATAGTAAAATCCTTCAATTAATCCAATTTCATCTGACTCTTTTTTCAGGATTTGAAGTTGTGAATAAAGGGTGCTGTGGTACCGGAACTTTAGAGGCATCAATATTTTGTAATCAGTTCAGCCTCAACACATGTACAAATGTGACTGGTTATATTTTTTGGGACGGTTACCATCCCACAGAGAGAGCATATGAAATCCTCGTCTCTAGTCTCATAAACACTATTGCTAATGATTTCGTTTGCACTGGTTCTCCTTGTTGAATCTATTTGAATGAAATATAACGGATCACTCTATTATTATGCTATTATAAAAATTACAGCATCAATAGTGGTATAAATATTTATTTTTAGATTTAATCCATAGTTCCTAAATTAAAAGTTAGTTAGGATAATATTCAATTTCAATTATTAAAGATTTAAATTTACTAATTATCAAATCTGCTAAACGCGCGTGTCTTTTAAAGATTAAATAATAAAAAGAAACAAGTATAGTCTATTAGCATTTCTATATTTAATATAATATTTTAATATTAACATGACTCAATCTTAATTTATCTTGTTATTATTATCTCATTTTCAACAAAAATTTACTAGATTAATAAGTATTGCAACAATTAACTCAACTCAATCTTTGCCAATGAGTAATTTAAAAAAAAAAAGACAATAAATAAAACTAAGAATTCAAAATTGTATTGTCTTAATTATAAATGAAAAAATGAGTCTTAATTCATATGTATTGTTGAATATTGAATAATCCATATTTATTGTTTACACATCTAAATTATTTTATTTACTTAATTTTGTTGGTGATTTAGAAAATATTTATAAAATTACAAAGATAAAATTATATCCATGGATTTGAATATTATATATTAATTAAGTAATTAATTATCAGTACTATACAACATCATAAAGAAATCCCTCATATATAGTCTAGGGCCATATTTTTTTTTCCTCAATTTTAATTGAATCTGATTCTTTATTTTTGTTAGCCAACTATCTTCATCCGTATATCTTCTTTCTTTCTTTATTATTATTTTTTTCCTACTCTGCCTTACCTCCATGAATGAAAAAGAAAATTACAAGAATGGGCCTGAAATGATTACAAAATTTGATGCATTAAAAGTCAAATAAAACAAGAATAAGATAGAGAATTTGAGAGGAAGACATGAGAGCATTACCCCTTCTAGAACAAAAAAGCGTTACTTTCCAATTGTAAGCCTTTCGTAATCCTCATAAATTCTAATGAAACAAAAATGGAGAATGCGAATTTGTTGCGGGAAGGAGACATATATCTGTTTCTGCTTAAAGTTTAAGAGGGGATGACAATTAATGATGATTTATCATAAACAAGGGGATGACAGTGATTCATCACAAACAACAGTCAAGCTCTGTAAACTCAAAATTTGATCAACATCAGTCTATTCCAGTTTGGGTACTATTAACTTAAAGAGTAACATTGTGTTAAAAAAGAAAATAAAAAATGAAGTAACATTCTATCAAAATTTTAAAAAGAAATTTTAATTAATCAATTATGCAAATTTAAAGAAATTTAGTTAAGTTGTTCGTTAAAGGCCGCAGTAAATTTGTTACACGGGAGACATGGAATATAATATTTAAAATTTATTAGAGACCTAAGTAGTAAACACAATTTCTAATTCTTACGATCATGTACTCTCCCACACTACTTTCACCTGCAATCACAAAGGAAATGTCAAGGGGCGCTGAATGTTTTTCCGGTAAAAATCCTTCAATGCTTAAGTCGGTTATCGAATTTCTTGGAAATAATAAAGAGACCCACGATCCCGTAGAAAGACATCACAATCCCTTGTGGAAAAAAGTTTATTTGCTGCGACGGAAATAAAGATAGCAGATTTATATCAAGCCAACTAGAAATTCAAACCACTAAAAATTCTAATGAGCCTAAAAAAAGGATAAGGCCTAGAAGAAATTGTCTGGTTTGTGAGAACCCGCTATAGTTATCGGATTTTCTGGAAAAACTTATGCCACTATTATCGGTGGCTTAATAAATACTATTTTGAGTAAAGGTATTAAAGTGTGTAAGAAGGAAATATGCTTTGAGAAAAATTCTGGATTCAAAGAGACAAAATTTCCTCTTAGTTTTTAGAGTCTTACCTCCATTTGAATTTTCGGGGGCTTTATAGGCAACCAAATGTGCAGCATCATCCTTGATTCATGGGTCTTAGTAGGTTGGTTGAATGCGTGGATTGGGTAATAGGTGAACGTGCCAGTTACAAGATGGTTAGGGGTTGATGCAGTAACTGTCTGTCTGGGTGTGGGCATCGTGCCCGATTTTCCTGGGACAGCTCGCTGGTCTAACCTTTGGCCAAGACTTAGCGTTGGTATGCCCTTGGCGTCTCCTCGTGACCTTTTGGTAGTCCTCATGCACATGAGCAGCTGAATAACACGAATAGGCTCGAATATTACTTTAATCACGATGAGATTACAGTCTCGACCAGACGTGTGCACACGTAGGTGGTGGCATTTTAGCCGCCCAAACACTTTTTAAATAATTAGAGTAATTTTCCTCCTTACGGGGTGGATAATGGACGAATTCTCTGGTTGGTCGGGATACAAGCAAGAAAATTTTAATTTTTCAAATGGAAAAATTCCCTCAGACTTTGCCTCATCAAATCTTTTTCAGAAAAGAAATTATTGTCTGTATATAAACTCCTTTTTTAGAATGCCTATCAAAGTATATAGAGAGATTAAACGAAAGAGATGAATCGGAGTTGCTGCTTAGTTGTTGTAAAGAAAACGAAGAGAAGGAAAGTAAATAATCATAATAATAATAATAATAATAACAACAGACGTGGAAGATTGTGTGAGGCATTAACATAATAACATCTAACCACTTGGGCTAGGTTAGAACTCTTCCCTCCGCAAACGCATTGTAGAGATTTAATTTAAATTTTTTTTCTTTGAGTTTTAGAGCTTGAGTAAAGACAGTCTTTCTCCTATAATGAGAGTTTGACGTCCCTCGAATATTTGAGAGGATTAAAAATCTGGACGGTACTATATAAGAGTTAATGTAAACTAGTCTCAATAATTGTTGTATATATCAGTTATAGTCTCATGTATATGAGTTGTAATCTTAAGCAGTAATCTCATGTAATAAAAAAACATAATAACATCTAATTAGGTTGTTAATTGTTAATTTTTTAAAATTAAAACATTTTTTAAAAAACAAGTGGTCGACGTGGCAGCTAATGTAGTAGTGCTTGATAACGAAAGAAGCATGGATCCAATCATAGTTACTGAAAGATAATTAATAATAATTAATCTATCTGAAGTGAAAGATCAGGTGTTGAAGGAAAGGCATAAATCATATTTTTCCGGTCCCCTCCCTAGATCTCAATAATGACATTTCCGTAAGTGCGTGGGACAAGCAATAATTAAGTTTCACATTAATAAGACACCGCCACAAGCTTAATTACGAAAATGAAGTACAGAAACGTAGCTTCCGTTAATGATAGGGACCGAGGGGGCTACCGCATTCAACAGCTTTATAATTAGTTGCGTGGCCACGTCATGAATCATATGATTCCGTACTGCTGTCTGTATACATTGGCCCATGTCGTGTATACGATTGGAGTCTCCAAATTTATTTATTTGAGTATTAATTGTGGCTCCCGACTTTTGATAAATCGCTATATAACCATTTCGTTATAGTTAGCAATTAGTTTCCTGGGTCCCAATTTAGGAAGGACAGAAAATTCCGCCGGTATTGGATCCATGCAATTTCGTTATGTTAGGATCGGGTATAGAATCTAATTTTATCTTCATTTTATTGAAAAAAAAATATATGAATAAATTTTTATATTCGTATATATTATAAAAATCTAAAATTATCTTTATTAATTAAGAAATAAAATCATTAACTTTGAAGAGACTACTATTATTACTAATTATATTGAGATAACAAAATAAAACTAAAATTAATAAATCTAAAATATTTATTTTAGTTATCAATTATTATTTGTACACAATAAAAATATTTGATGTATATGTTTATAAATGTTTAAATAAATTTTATTAAACATTATATTCAATTCCGTCATTTTACAACAGTTTAAAAGAAAGATTTACCAAAAACAATTGAATGTTTTTAAAATTTACAGCACTTTTAAAAATCAATTTTACCAAACACTTAACTAATTCTCTTGATAACTGAATATTTTTATAGTACAATTGATAGCAATCATTTTAAAAGTTACACCATTACCAAACTAACTCTTACACTTTCTCAATTTTGCTTATGGAGATGAATACTATGCTTAAAATTAAAGTATTATGGTTATAATTATCTATAATTATTATGGAATGAAATCAATAACTATCAAATATAAATAGATGGACAGTAAGTAAACATTAACAAGAGTAAGACCCATTTGGGATTGAGGTTGAATATTCTATAAACTACTTATTTAATAATTTTTTCATTTTAACATCAACTTTTAAAAGCAGTTAGGGGGTTATTTTTCATAAACAACTTATTAAATAAGCCATCAACCTTTCTAAAATTCCTATTATAACCTTAATAATTTATAAAAAGATATTTATGTCTTATTTTTCTATACACCATAATATATAAGCCATTAAATATCCTATTACCATCATAATTTACTGCCACAACTGTTATGTTCTCTTTAATATCAAAGTTTTGATTTAGTAAATTCATATTTTTTTTATGTTTTATTTTTATTTTCTATTATATGATTCAATAAGACTTACATAAGATTACGTAAAGTTTCTTTAAACTATAAACAATTTCACACAAAAGTTAACCATGACTTTTAAAATCAATTCCATAACCAATACTTTTAATGTTCAATCTATTTATATTTTTTCATGTAATCATACTGTTTATTTCAATAAGTTTAATGTGGATATAATACATATTACTTTATTTTATTTTATTTGGATTATGTATTAGTATGAATTTTTATAATATTTTAAGTTGCAGATTACGAAGTTCATTAGATTTTATTTAGTTAAGCTTTTTCACTTTATGTGTTTTGAAAAGAGAAAGGCATGTTTAAATATTATTAAAAATTATCCAAAAAAAAATTAAACTATGTCAGTTTTGTTCATTACATAATAAAACAAGACTATGCTTTTCAAACTCACATTAACTACAACAATACGGTTTACTAAACACCAATATACTTTTCTAATTAACAACTTATTTTATCTCCACAGTAGAAGCTGCTGGTTTAATCAACCACTACAATCCCAAAGTGGCCCGAAATAAGTTGCTTGTTCTATACAGATAAAATAAGCTCTTGATTAAAAAAAGTATATTGTATACTATATTATAGCAGTAGCTTTAAGTTTGAAAATTTGAATACATGTGTTTGGTAAATTTTATTACAAATGTGTTATTTTATTAAATAATGATCAAAATATCTTGCCTTTATTTATTCGGGTTTATGGAAAATATGATATAATTATCTTTTGTTAAAATATTAAGATTATAATAGAAAATTTTAATGCGACTTTTTTTAACAAAAATTAACCCCTATGTATTTTTAAAAACTGCAGTCAGAATGGAGAAACTTATGAAATAAATAATTTTAAAAAATTTACCAACCACTGCTTTTGTCAAAATTGATAAAATAAAGAATTTATAATGTTTCAACCTTTATCCCAAAGAGAGCCTAAAATTGTGTTCACCAAATATTTAACTAATAAATGTCTTCTTAAAAAAAAAAAAACTAATGAATGTGCTTTGACAATGAGGCATGAGCGTAATAGTTACTGTATGTGACTAATTAATGCAAAATAGATTGCTGTGTGCTTTTGAACACCGAATCATGGCTTATTTAATAGCTAGTGGTTTATAGTTAACAGCTTGACCTTCTCTGTTGTATGGGTATTAAATAACATCAAGGCAGAGTTTCAGTATATATAAAGTGCATGCGCATATTACATGAAATAAAGGCATATTTCTGAACTCCTTATTTTCCATGCGATGCAGTTTCTGCCAATGAAGCCGTCTTTTTCTGATGTCTCCATTTTTATTATTTTGTTTTCTGTTTCTGTTTTGGATCTTTTTCGCAGAACAGAAGCAGTTATTAAGCTACCGGGCAATGTTACTGTTTCAGCTGTTATTGTATTTGGAGATTCAATCGTCGATACAGGCAATAACAATAATCTGACAACGCCGGCTAAATGTAATTTCCCTCCTTATGGGAGAGATTTCGAGGGAGGAGTAGCAACTGGCCGATTTTCTAATGGAAAGGTCCCCTCAGACCTTTTAGGTTTATGATTTTCCCCTTTTTTTTTTTTCTTTTTTCCTGAATGTCAAATGTAGTATAATATAAGTATACAAAAATGCCTAACATAACAAAGTTCAAAGTATACAACTGAAGCACAGCATATTAAATTAATAAAAACAAACTCTCATAAGAAAAAATCAAATCCGCCGCTTTATTGTTAAGAGGAAGTATACCGTTCAATCCAACCATATATATTGTTATTGATAATTTTCCCTCTACTTTCTGACAACATGCAATTGCTTAAGTTTGTGGCTACAATTGCTCACACCCTTCATGTATAATACCCGCTTTAATTACCCCTTGACGTGAAAATGTTAACCCCAAAAAAAAAAAAAAAAATTAGTTGTTTAATCTGTGGTTGGAATAAGTTTTTCTATCAAAAGGTTTTGGACATAGGAGACAACAAAACATTATGAAAACTATAGGAAAAAAAAAAAGAAGGGTTATAATTCATTGTCCTCTAATCGAGTTTATCTATTTTTTTAACAGCGGTAGAATTGGGCGTAAAAGAGCTTTCGCCAGCATATCTCGATCCAACTCTGAAACCTGAAGATCTTCTGACAGGTGTAAACTTTGCTTCCGGTGGCTGTGGATACGATCCTTTGACCACAAGACTTTCGGTACATATACGTAGATACTACACTTTATACACTATGATTAATATTATATATTTGTTTGGAAAATTTTGTTCTCAATTTATAATTCAATCTTCTTCTTTTTTTTTTTTTTTCAAAAAATTCAGGCAGCAGCTTTATCGTTATCTGATCAGATACAACTGTTCAAGGAATATATAGAGAAGCTGAGAGCGATTGTTGGAGAAGAAGGCAAAAACAGAATCTTTGAAACAAGTTTTTTCTTGGTGGTAGCAGGAAGCAACGACATAAATAACAACTATTTTGGTAGCCGCATTAGGAGATTACAGTATGATATTTCTACTTACACGGATCTTCTAGTTGGACATGCTTCAACGTTCCTTAAGGTAACTCGATCGTCGAGTTTATCTTTTTCAGATAGTTTGATTATTGATGGTCGATAAAAATAAAAAATAATAAAATAATACATCTGGACTACGAAGATAAGTAATAATGTGTATGTGTTGCAAGATTATTGATTAAAAGGTGAGTGAGGATAATACGAGTAACCGATCCATTTAGGTTTTGAAGTGGGGTATATATTAAATACAAAAATAATTATATTTTTACAAATAAAATAGGTAGATAATTATGGGACCGTTGTTTTGAAGTGGTTATGTAAACAATAATATTATATTTACCCATTGGGATGATTTAAATTTTTATCATAACCAATCTATTATCATACATAAGCCGCTAATTGATTTTTTTTTAATTAAATATTTTACAAACTCAATGCACATCGGTTGGATAATCCTAACTGAGGGAGTGCAATCTTACTATTGTCTAAAATAATCATCAAGCCCGGCCCAAGTAGAAGGGCATTCTGTTTGATGTTACATGAGATTAGTTTTTTCGGCTTAAGGAAGTGTAATTTAATGTCCATTGTTCTATCCTGTCAATTTTTCCAAAGGAAATATATGGCCTTGGGGCACGAAGGATCGGAGTGTTCGGTGCACCGACGCTTGGCTGTTTACCGTCAACGAGAACGGTGGCGGGAGGAATGAAGAGAGATTGTGCTAAAGAATACAACGAAGCCGCGCAATTATTCAACTCTAAATTGTCTGCAGAACTGGATTCTCTGAACAATCTGCCAGATGTCAGGATTGTTTACATTGATGTCTATAATCCTCTCGTCGACATCATACAAAACCCTAACAAATACGGTACCTAATAATAATAATAATAATACACTAATGCAGATTTTTTCATTTTAATAAATAAAAATATATAGTTTTTAATGTATTGAATTCTATATTTTTTTTATATTTTAATGGCATTATTATTTAAACAAAATGGAATATTCAGGATCTTAGACTTTTTTAAAGTTCAGAAAAGTTATTAAATCGTGTGATTTAATAATTTCAAACTTTAACAAAATTTCAAATCGTAAATTAGAATATATGTGTGTGTGTACGCATATGTATACATATACATATATTATTTGTGATATTTTGTATTTACTTATCACATAATTACTAGTGATTTTATATTATCAATTCAATCCAATTTCATTTTTTTTTCTTCAGGATTTGACATTGTGGATAAAGGGTGTTGTGGCACAGGAACTATAGAGGTTACAATATTATGTAATCAGTTCAACCCTTATACATGTACAAATGACTCTGATTATCTTTTCTGGGACAGCTTTCATCCCACAGAGAAAGCATATAAGATCCTCGTCTCTAATCTCGTGAAGAAATATGCCAATAGATTCTTCTGAAGCAATTCACCTTGTCAAATTTCTTATTATCAATTATCTTATAGTCAAGGGTGAAGGGTCTATCGACCTATTGATTTTCAGTATTTTTAGAAATTATTTATAAAAAAATTTTATGTTGCTTTTGAGATATATATAATGTGTCCTTATTAAAAAAAAAAAAAAAGACATCCGCATCTGAGAATAATAATAATAATAATTTTTAAATGTCGATGCCTAAATGCAGATTGTATGTGAATTTGTTATATATATATATATATATCATTCTATTATGCATTTTGACATTAAGTTTGTTCTGAATTTAAGGAAACAAGGAAACTGACATATGATGATGAATTAGGATACACGGCTGACGTGAATTGCTGCACGGGCAAAGACCCATAATAATGACAATAAGATATAAATTTGCAACCGAGTCAATTACATAATTTTCATTGTTTGCTGATAGAAATAAGCATATAGAGTAAAACAGAGAAGGAGAATCCCTTAACATAAAAGATTCGATTTTCAGGCTATTAGCTACTTCTTTTCAGCCCCTTTATAAATCTAAAGCCCTGTAACTGAAAATTGATATGATTGAATCCTTCTCTTCCAAAATTTTCAAAGCCTATATGAAAAGGATCCCCCTAAGTTACATGCACGTACCTTACAACCTCTCACATAAATAATACCATTTACTATTCATGTGAGAGGATTGTAAGGTACATGCATGTAACTTAGCATTAGCCATATGAAAAAGATAAATCGTGATCAATAGTATTTGGTCTAAAGTTTTTATGAGATTATGGCACTATCATCTAGGCTTGGCGATTGATTTTGCTTTGCATCGTGAATGTGATAAGGAAGCAGAGGAATGTTAAATATGATCAACGGTTAGCGATGATTTTGAAAGTATTTCAGACTAAGATCAAAAGTGATCATAAATTAACATAAGCCATAAAATCTGAAACTACAAACCTTAAGAAAAATCTAAACCCAATATTGTGGGAAAAATATAATCTAAACTAGAAACAAAACAGGGGACTAAGAGAAGTTGATCTACAGATTCTGAAGGATTGGAGAGGCCATGAATCCATATGCTCTTTCTGAGGGCGAGACACACTGTTGCATATCAAGGAAGTAAAATGATTACAAAGTGGCCCTATCTCGATTGCTCCCGTGCCGCATCATCCTCTGTAGAGATGGCAACATTCTCGCTTGCCCGCAAATCCATTGACCTCGACGAAATCAGGTTGGGTATGAGCTCTCGAAAAGTCTAAAAAACAAAATAGGGGCTACTTCAAAGATAGGTCAAAGAATCAAATAAATTTTGAATTTGGGTTTGGTAATTTTGTTGGGTCCCCAAAACCTAAACTTAAACCCAAAATACTTTTAAATTCATCAAATTATCATGCATTGAAATATTTTTAAATATTTTCTACCTTTTGTCACAGATTATTCCCACAATATTTTCTTTGTTTTAACATCTTGCAATAATTTCTATTTTTTTTAAAAAAAAAAGGGGATATTTCAATAATTCGATTCCCTAAGGAAAGATTATCCTTCTATATTACAAGAGTTTTTAAGTTTTTTTTTTTTTTTTTGGAGAAAAGCTTTTAAGTTACCGTGTTTGATAAGAGAAATATTTAATATAAATTACAGAACATATATATTTTGTCAGTGGAAGAGAGAGTATGCAGATTGTTAATGATCACACATTTTCTGTACAAATAACGTTTGGAATTTTGTAGACTGCAGATTAATCATAACTTCCAAGTAACTTTCAAACACTTGAAAACTTCAGATTAAACAAAAGGAACCTCATTTGAATTGCTAAATGTTTCAGCTTCAAAATCAGTCGCTAGTAAATAATTATCCAAACGCAGCTCTTGCTGATGGTCCACGTCCCCTAATAACTAATTATCCAAAAAAATATATGTAATTTTACTAAATATTAAACAATTGGAGATTCAGCCCCTGTTTTAATCCCCATTCAATTTGGAAATTATCACGGATATCTCGAATTATCTCTAAATAAAAAATTTTTGGGTACGGGAGTGGGTGTGAGATTGTTTCTAATCCACCCCACCCTACTGAAGCCGCCCATTACCATCCCTAGTGCTCCATCCACGACGTTGAAGCCTGAAATTATCTAGCAACAAAAAGATTATAAGGTAAAACAAACTCTATCTAGTTTGACAGAATTGTAGGCCAAGAGAGAATGAATGCTAATGGATCAAATCTTCTCCGTAATGATTTAATTACCTGATGGTGCTGGACTAGTGATGAAGACTGAGCAAAGGGTTGTAGACGTCAACGTGAGGAAAGGATCTGTTGAGATCGCTAACCCCGGACCAACAAATTGAAATTGAGCGGCTGCGCCGCAAAAATAGGTTCACGTGCACAATATCTCCGCGGCCCATGAGCAGAAATATTGGCCCAATACGTCCATCGATTAAGTGGACAAGGCTACGTTACAGATTCTGTATGTAACAGCTCGGTGCAAATTGGCCTTGAACCAGCTAAATTCCAATAACTTTTTTTCTCTCCTGCGACGCGTGGATGCTCCCCATTTGCTGCGTTACATACAGAGTCTGTAACGTAGCAAGGTCCTCGATAAGTAGTGCCATACCTCGTGCCGTACGGTCAATGGACCGTGCCATGCTTTGCTCATATGAGCTTGCGCCGTGCTCAGAGACCCGTGACCTGGAATGGCCCATTAATCATCTTTACTTTTTAAGTAACTCTAATATACACATTTTTTAAGTTAATATATTTATATATATATGATTCAATCATTCCAAATTTCGTACTCGATTATACCCGGAGATTTGAAGATCGTTATTATAGATACAGGAAGACCAACGTTTACATAGCTAAACTTGAAACATCTAATTATTAAATTGATATTTAATAAAAAAATTAGAATATAATTATTTTTTATAATTTTTTAGTATTTAATTATGTTAAAATATTTTTCTCATTTAATTAATTTTTATGTTTATAATTTAAAATTTTCATGATTTTTTTAATTTTGTTATACTTTTCTAAGCATTTAAAACAAAATTTTAAAAATTATTTAATGAACAGCCGGTAAAAGTTAAAAAAATACCGGTGGTTCAAGTTTTTGGCAGCGGCTGTATAAGATACAGCGCTGCACTGTAAGCTGACTCAAATCGTTTACACAGCGAAATCGGTATATAAAGTCGGACTCAATGTCTACAGTATAAAGTTTAAGTTTAAGAGGAGGCAGTCAAAATCGCTGCTCTCGCAATTTTATTTCAAGATTGAAGAAGCTGAACAATTCTTTCTCTCTTGGTACTATACTAATCAACTTTCTCGGCTCTTTGGAATGGAAGCTGTAACTTCAGCAGTCGAGAAAGTCAAAGGGTTCATTGACAGTCTCTTTCATCGCCGCCAAAACTCGTACAGCCGCAATCCGGTACTTGTAATTTGCTTTTTGTTTTTTTCTTAATTTATTTATTTTTCTATTAAGTAATTCGTTTACTTTGATCATTTTCAGTTGTGCTGGTGCTTTTAATCTTTGTACGCATATGAATGAAATACAGTCAGTGTCCTGTATACTGCAGGAATATCCTCTTGGCTAAACCATGAAATAGGGTTTCTTTAACTGGAATTCCCTTAATCTTATTTATAATTGCAATAGGCTTCATTACAAACTGGTTAAAGGGTTCGTTCGGATCGAGGTGATGTGATTTCTTATCCTCAACTGCTGTGGAATTGAGTCGCTAGCTGTCAGTGTGACTGAATGGGTTCTTTGGTAAATATTAGCTCCCCAAGTAACTCGCACTTTAGCACTTATACTTCCAGAGTTAAGTAGAAATGCAGCAGTTCCAAATGTACATATAAGGGGGAGAACGAAAGAGCATCCTAAAGGATCTAAAGTGAATTTTGGTTTTCTTTTCATTATCCAATTGGATCTAGCACTGGCAGTTCCTTTTCTGTTCCCAGTAGTGTTTGTAGAGAAAACATTTGTTTCAATGTCAGTGAAGTTGGACATTTTAAGCTTTCTACTTATTTTATTTACATGAATTGAGTTTCTTAGCTCATGTTTTTACAACATTAATGTTACTGATTCTAAAAGGAAAGAAAAATCTCATATGATTTCTCCATCTTAGGGTGTGTGATAATGATTTTTCTTTACGTGGGAGAGTGCTAGCAGTCTGAGTCAAGTGCACTCACTAGTTGGTCACATCAAGAATTTATTTGAGATACAATCTCTTTCTTGAAAAGTGATTCACCAATATATGGTCTTCAACTTTTGGGATTTCCAAATTTTCTTTGAAGTTTAAAAGCTCCTGTATTTAGCTACAAGTTCTTCTGGACAATATTTTCAGATTGAAATTTTGAAGCGATTGCAACGAGAATCATTTTCAGAACAGATGAAACAAAGAGACAGATTAGATAAAGTTGAGCGACTGCTTTCTTTCTATAAATTATCCAAGGGAAGTCCATTCCAAGAAGCTAGTACTCATGTAAGGGCAGAGATCGACGTCCTGGGAGCTGTATTGATGATGGGTGATATTGATCAGCAGCATGTTGATGCACTAGATAGAGCAGAAGTCAGAACTGGAATCCATACAAGGTTCACTTTTGAAACTACTATGCGACAAAACGACACTCTGGTAGCAGACTTTGTGGCCTGCCAAGAAGGCAGAAAAAATGTCAGCAATATCTCAGGAAGGTCACTTTCACTTGCAAAACTGTCTTATGTAGCAAATGTTGGTGATTGGTTCTATGCAATTGCAGTTCCAGTGGGAGCACAATGCAGAGATTTTGATATTGCTAGGAATTATTCCCATAAGGTACAATCGAATCCTTATGCGTGCTTGTAACCTCCATTGTATTCCAATTTCTGTGGTGTTATGGCATGCTAAATGCTATTGTGTTACCATAAGTTAATTGCTTTAAATTTGTGTACAATTCTGCCTAAATGATTAGTAAATTGGATTGATGTTAAAGATCTTCCAGCCTCCAAGTTGACTTGATTGGAGATCCTTAGCTGTAAAGAGAGATCCATGCTGCCAAATTCTCACTGATCTTTTTGACGCTCCACTTGACGTTAGACCGTAGGCCTTTCCAGCATTCTGTTTCAGCTGTTTGTTTCATTTTCTTCAGGATTCCTTTTCTAGACAGATAAGTTAACTTGGCCTTATTGATTGGCATGGTGCTTTTTCCATATCTTTGTTGTAGCAATGGAAATTGTAATTCAATTGGTTTAGTGGGGTGCTATTTCCTTATCACATGTTTTGTCATTGACATGTTTCACTGTTGTAAAATGATATGGCTTCTAACTTCATCCTAGTAAATTGACAAGAATTCCATTCCTTGTGTGTGCAGGCAAAGGGCCTCACCACCATTTCATCTTTGGACCCACCCCTCTTGAGTCAGCATAATGGTGGTGCCATTGGCTTTACAGTGAGAAAATCAAATGTTGTTGCTTCATTGGCTCAATCTGTTTCTGGACTCGGAATGCAGTTGGGTTCTGATGGAATTGGGCATTGCCTCAGCACTTTTGGGCATGTTGTCTGCCAACTTTCTAGAGGAGTAAATCTATCTATTATGGGCCTTCACCAGGTACCCAAATCACTTCACTGTGTCAGTCTTCGACCCCTTACAATTCCAATAGGCTTTCTGAAACAGCGTAAGGCCTCCAAGAACTCAGTTGGAGCCACTGCTTCTTCTCTGGGGACGAACACTCAAGAAATTGTCTCAGCTGGATCTATTGCTCTGAAGCTGGAAACAGAACTTGATGAGAATGCAAAAGTTGGAGGTTGGTTTGAGATGGAAAATTCAAATTCAAACCTTAGATGGGCTGTCACCGTATCCGATATTTTTAATGAGGATTTAGGATGGGGTGTAACTTTCAGTGGAATGCATGATGGTTCTAAAGGATGGAACCAATACCAGCTTGAATCCTTTCTGGATCTTTGCTTAGGTAAGAGATTCAGCTTGAAGCTGGGTACTTTATACGTGGCAGATGGAGATGCCCAAATACCAGCCCTTATGCTTCGGTGTATCTGGTCTCTCTGATCATCAATATCTATTCTTTGAAAAATTGGAGCTGGAAGCAAAAGAAAGAAATGTTAATTTTGCTGCTAAATTTTTATGCTTCTGAAATACGAACAAGGATAGGGAAAGGAACCTCCTCTACAATATCGAAAATGCTCTAGGTAAGTGCTGTCCGTGGGGATCAATCTCAAATGAAGTCTTGGATAAGTTTGTTATTTCTGCTTCAATATTTCCTGTTCAAGAAATATCATGTTTAGTTTTCATCCATTTCCATGCTGATTATCATTAACCTGGAAATTAGCAGCATTCCTTTAGAAAAGTGTTAAGCTTTTTATTGCTCTTTGAGGATCAGTAAAGTTGATCTTAGACGTGTCTCTCAATGCTTTTTGGCTTTTAGGTCTATTTTCAGAAAAAGAATTGAGATCGTGAGAGCAGTAAAACGCTGCAATTCTTCTATTTAAAACGTTTACAAAGTCAGACATCGCCTCCAGTAATTGATGCACATTTTTGTTGATCCTAATTATTTGTTAATAATTGTTTATTTGAACTAACCTAATTATTTAATTGCACAAATGTGAGACTTCAAGGAAAGGGCATTTCAACTGATGGATTCCTCTTGGCCCAAATGACATTCCACTAGTGATTAATTATGAGGCTGCAAATAAAAGTATTTCCTGCCCATATTGTGCTGACGTTGGAAAATTAGAACCGATATTCGATTTGTCGCAATAGCCCTAATTTTAGGGGGGAAAAAAGAGCAAAAAACCAGGTTTGGATTTGTTTCAAAGTAGATCCCTGCCCTGTCAAATTTTATTAAGAACAGATAATTACATCAGTGATTTTACTGTTGTTTTTTTTTTAATTTCACTGTTGTACCTTAAAAAAAGTTTGAACTTTTTTTTCTTTTTTTAATAAAATTTCTTTATTTAATAAAATAGGTATATATTTTAGAGATACATGAAAGATAACAAATTAAAAGGTTGGGAAAGACTTCCTACCAAATAAACAAACTAAAAATATTTTGTTTTTGAATAAGCTTATTTAGGAATATATCAAATCATTGAATTTTTTTTCATTTAAGACAAATAGAAGGACCCATATGTAATTACCCAATTTATAATTAATTAATAAATCGCATCAACTAGCAGCATTTTGATAGTTGTCCGTTCCGAGAACAGACACCTTTTCGAAGGGCTTTTCTTCTCTTCTCTTCTCGTCATCTTTATCCTACTTTTATATATAAATATAATAAATATCAAGAAAGTTAGGGTTTCAAGAGTGTGTTGGATCGATCGATCAGAATGTCGACGAGTAAGAAAATCACGCTGAAGAGCTCGGACGGAGAGGCGTTCGAGGTCGATGAAGCAGTGGCGTTGGAATCGCAGACGATCAAGCATATGATTGAAGACGATTGCGCCGACAACGGAATCCCTTTGCCTAACGTTACCAGTAAGATCCTCTCTAAGGTCATCGAGTACTGCAAGAAGCACGTCGAGGCATCTAAGTCTGACGATCGTGCCACTAGCGGCGTCGATGACGATCTAAAGGCTTGGGATGCCGATTTCGTCAAAGTGGATCAGGCCACTCTCTTTGATCTCATTCTTGTTAGTCCTCTTTTTCTTTCCTTAATTCTCAATTGACTCGTTTTAATTTGTGGTTATGGATCTTGAATTCGTATCTAGGTTTTGTTTTTTGGGAATTTTTTAATTTACTGTCGTAGTCTTGAATATACTTAATTGGTAAAGTCACATATACGATCCTGTTTAAAGTTTGTTAATAGGACGTTTGTATTCTACATTGGACCCTGAAAAGTTTTTCTTTTTGGTCAAATATGGATTCTTAATCGGAATTGTGATTTCCTTTTAGTTAGAAATCTAATGAAGTGAAGGATGGGTTATGAATTAGGTTTTTTTTTTCCCCTTTGTAATGATTTTGCACATTGGTAATTACTCTATTTGAAAGCAGTCATTGGTGAAAGGGAAACTTGTAAGTACGAGCAGGTATGATTATGCTGTTTATACACTAAATTGAAAATTGGAACTCCCATCTGTCTAATATGCGTAGAAGGTTCTTCTGAGAAGGAATCCCTTCTAGGCAAAAATTGTATCTGCAGTAACTCTGAGGTAATATGTAATATTCTCCCAAGCTGAAATTACGAGGCTATTTTAACTAGCTCTAGCTCTTTAGAGAGAGTTGTCTCGCTCCCCTAGGTATTCTCTATCTACCTACCTGTGTCGATTTTTGGAACAGGCACCCCCTTGTTGAATGTTGTTCGAGCTTTTCTGATGGGTTACTTCAGTGCTGTAATTTATCTGTATAATATTTTGTAATATTCAGAGTTTTAGATATTTGTGAGGTTTCCGAATTGATTGATGCTGATTATTTTGTCGATTATATTACTTGTATCTGGGAATAATGCATTTATCAAACTTCACTTCTTCTTGAAGTACTGTGTATTCCTTAAGTTGCAAGCATTTGTATTTTTTGGTCATATCCGCTTAATTTGTTTGGCAAGTCAGTGACAACTCTGTTGCTGGCATGAATTTTCATGAATGCATTTATCAAACTTTCACTTCTCCTTGAACCACTATTTTGCTCTTTAAGTTGCAAGCTTATGTATTTTTAGGTCATATCTACTTAATTTGTTTGGCAAGTGAGTAACAACTCTGTTACTGGCATGAATTTTTGCTTGTTGTGACTTTTAGGCTGCAAACTACCTGAACATCAAGAGCTTGCTGGACTTAACTTGCCAGACTGTTGCAGACATGATTAAGGGAAAGACTCCAGAGGAGATCCGGAAGACATTCAACATCAAGAACGACTTTACCCCAGAAGAGGAGGAAGAAGTTCGTCGGGAGAATCAGTGGGCTTTTGAGTGAAAGGATCTCAAATGACCAATTTGTAATTGTGTCTTTTCTTTTTTGTTTTGCCTTCTTTTTGTTGTTGGTATTGACTCAAATGTTTTAGCTGGTAAAAGCATCAAAGACAATTGTTGTTTTAATGTCATATCACCCCAACCTTCTCTGTATCACTAATTGTGAAGTCCTTTTGGATCTTGTTATGTTAATATGGTATATGTTCTGTACCCATTAGTTTGTTTTCTCATGTTAAATGATTGACATCTATCTTGTCAGCTGCTTAATTTGGATATGTTGCTTCAATGCTCTTGTTGACTTAAGAGGGATTAGATAATGTGTTCATGTTGTTCATTCTAAAGGTGAAGGTGTTGTAGCCATGTTGTGCTAAAACCAGCAGGTCTAAAAACCCAGCATACATATGTAGTCATTGGCAGTGCTATGTTGATGATGATTTGCATAGAAGGCATACGGCTGATGCTTGTGTACTTAGCCAAATAGTGACCGGCCGGAGTTCATCAGTTGATGTGTTAGTTTTGTGGTCTTATCTTTAAGTGGTGTCTGGTGTGAATTGAGAGGTTCTCTAGGAAATTTGGTTTGGAATTATATTGACTGGCGTATCTGACAAGTCTTTTTGGTTATCTGGATCTTTCCATTGAAACGCATAGAATACATAATCCTTGCTTCTTTCTCCACTTATTCACTGATCACTGGCTAATTGCTCCTACTGATGTTACTCTGTACACTGCTCATCACAAATTGGCTAGGCACTATGCATTTGCTGTTTGGCCGCAAAATTGAGCCAAAAACATCTTGCTTTAGTGACGATGAGACAGATGAGAAACTCACCGGGTAGCTCAAACTTCTGCCCGTTCTTCTTAAATTGCAGTTTCTTTGGGTTCACTTATACTTGTAGGCCTTCACGTGTGTCAACTGTCAGTGTAGATTGTTTCATTATCTCTGGCAACGGGCAACTTTTGTTTAGTTCTACCAACCGTCCTTATCTTTTCTCCCACTGAAACTGGAAATTGCAATCGATGGGTGGTTGACATTGGATATTGAATCTCACTTAGGACAGGAACAACCTTCCGGAATAGCTTTTGGAATGATTTTAATTTTGATACATTATTTCCTAGGTAACACACAAAATTCAAGCAGTCAACAGTTGAGGTCTCAGAAACCAGCCCTGGTTGTAATCATGCTGTTGGGAAGACTCTGGTACCAAAATCGTACGGAGTCGATGCTGAGGCTGAATTTGTCGTTGTGGGGGCTGCATTTTCACCGATTAATTGTATTATATATATCGACAATTTTGTTTTTTTTGTTTTTGTTATTATTTAATTTGAAGGTAACATAATGTTTCTCCCATTTGCATGAGCGGAGTTCAAATTTCAAAATTCTTGTTTCCAATACGAGGTTTTATTAACTCAATTGCATGGTATTCACATTGCATATCTGTAAGTTGAAATTCATAATTAATCATGCATGTTTGACCGTCAGATCCTGACCTTTTGTCATGATAGCTCTCATTTGATTGCAGAGGAACTCCATGTGCGATTCTGAGATTTGATCGTGGTAGCAATTCCGCAAACATGTGTTCATGACATGGACGTTCCCGATATCATGTTGAATAGAGGAGGGGCTCTGCGTTCTGGAGCTTTGACTGCAGTCAATGATTGTTCTGTTCTAGTCATACTGGCAGAAAGAAGCTTTACCTTGATGAAATTCCTTGTCAGGAGTGAAGGGCCTCTTCCCGAGAAGTATGCAATTGCAGGAGCTGGCTTATAAATTTTTCAATAGGACTGCACTGTAGGTAAACTGCAGCCGCTGCATTTCTGGTGGATAGTTTGGAATTCATCATTGACAAGCATCTTTGAACACTAATAATACTCCCTAATGAGAGGGGCTATTTCCACTTAAGATTTTTATACAAATTCTGAGTCATTAATTTCACGTAATTCAATTGTAGATATTGAAAGTCAAATGCCAATTATAATGTCTGATCTCTGAGACAGCATCTTAGAATTTGGATTGGACTTGAAGTCAATCAATTGATCAGTTAGGCAATTTAAAAAATCCCATGAACGAGATGCATGGAGTTGTGTATTAGTGGATTAGGAAAGACTTATACAACCATTTGTTTCTTTGAAAGTGCCAGTCCCTCTTCTGCGAATAATTGAGCTGCAAACCCAGAGAAGGCGTGGCTGAAACTGTATACCTTCTTTCCTAGCGCAAAAGATTTCAACTTATTAGAACAACCAAATTGTCGTCAATTTGGTTGTTGTAATAAGTTGAAATTTCTTCGCGTGTGTGTATTTTCACCTTTTTATCGCACAGGTCCGCAGCTGAGCATGTTCATCCCAACCATTTGATGAAGCCGCTGCTTCCATATACACAAAATAAAACACCATTATTTTTTGCTTGAACTGCAATAGCATTTAAAAAAAAATTAGACGAGGATTAGAAAGAAGAACAAAACGAAAATTGAAAGCTCTTTAATTGGTTTTAATGGAGAGTTGGGTAGCTTTCCTGATCCGGCATTGGCTTTAGTTAAGAGACCATCATCTCCGCCAACGTAGCAGCACAGATAATAGTAAGATGGCGAGCTGAGACGTACATTCTATATTTGTACGTACGTACGCACTTTATTAAATGCATAAAACATCCGCCCAAAGTGATTATCCGATGTATCCAATTTGAGAGGTCAGTGGTGATAATTGATTAGAAGTAGTATGGTCACCATAATATATAGGCGCAGATTTATTTAAACGAGTAATCCATACAATTTTAAAAGGATTATGTCGGCGAATTCCTGTATAAAACAAAATTAGGCTTCTTACATATCTATTATGCAAGCAAATCTGATTCTGAGAAAGATTTTTGGGTCTAATTTTTGGTTTCTATTTGATGTTACGATTGAGGCAGGATTAAAGTGTTTAATAAATCTTTACTTCTACAGTTTAAAACTAAGTTAATTTTATCTCATATTTTATAGTTAAAAAAATCTATTTTTTTTTATTTTTTTCTCAAAATTATTATTTAATAATCATATTTAATACATACCATTAATTTTTATTTTCATAACTGTAATTTTTTTTTTTTACAATAACTATGATCGAAGTCCATAATATGTGCTTTTATTGTTTGGTCAGAAGAGATCATCCAATTTGAATAAACACTTTTGCACATTTTGAACCTTCCGGACCATTCACGTGTATAAATTATAATGTACTTTTGTGAGAAGGAAAAGAGCGGGAGAGGGAGAAACATTGATCCTCTCCTAGTCTTTTTTTCTTCTAATCTCTCTTCATAAAATGAATAATTAAAATTGAGTTTTGAATTTTAAAATTGGTAATCAATCTAATTTATTTTACTTTATTTACAATTAAACTGATTTTTTTTTCACTAAATTTAAAATATTAAGAGACGATCGCATGACAGTAAATACTTGGCTTTTGCAACAATCATGTCAAAGTGGGTTCAACCTCCTGCATTTACACTTCTTATTTATTTATTCATTCTTTGCGCGCGCATTGTCATTGTGAGGTTCACTTGGAAAATTAAAAATACAGAATTTGTTAATTTGAGATCCTTTCATTCAAACATGTAAAAGACAGAATTTCGTGTCTTTCTTATTCAATACTCTCGCCAGTCGTCACTCTCTAGCTAATAGCTCTTACTGCTCTTACTGCTCACCACAAATGGGCTACGCACTTTATACTTTCCATTAGACCACGTAATTGAACCAAAGACATCCTCGTTTGGCGAGGATAAGGCAGACGTAAAAGTCACTTGGTAACTCAACTTCTGCCCACTCTTTGTAAATTGCAATTCTTCTGGGATCACTTTCACATTTAGGCCTTGAGGTGCATCAACAGCTACAGTATAGATCGTTTCATTATTTCCCGCGACGTTTGTGACAGTTCTACTTATTGTCCTGCCTTCCTTGCCATCGAATCTTGATACTGCAATTGATGGGTAGTTGATATTTGATATTGAATCAACACCGGAATCCTTCGGACAGGCAAAATCTTTTGGTATAGTTGTAGCAATCATTTTGATTTTTGACAAATCGTACCCATAGTAACACAGAAAATTCAAGTAATCAAGAGAAGTGGTCTCGTAAACCAGCCCTGGTTGTAGTGATGCAGTTGTGCTAACTTCCCCTGCACCGAAATCATATGGTGTTGCTGCTGCCCCTGAATTTGTCGTTATCGGAGCCCTTAAATTGTTCGTTTGGGTTGCTGCAGGTTGGCAAAAGATTATTACAAATCAGTCAAGATTCAAGATAAATTATGTACATTTTGGATCGTCAGATTTTCACCTGTTGTCATGACAGCTGATTTAATTGCAGAGGGGCTAAATGTGGGATTCTGATGTTTGATGGCGGCAACAACTCCAGATATATGTGGGCATGACATGGAAGTTCCTGAGATCACATTGAATAGAGGAGGTTCTTTGCCTTCTGGAGCTTCGTGCTTATCATTACCCATCCAAGCTGCAAGTATGTTAACTCCTGGTGCTGTGATATCAGGCTGCATCGGATCAGAACAATAAGATATATAAATTTATGGGGAAGGAATAGGATTGTTTGATTTGCACAGTCAGTCATTGGGAGATTAATAAGAAGGTTTTACCTTGAGAATGTTCCTTGTCAGGGGTGAGGGGCCTCTAGCTGAGAAGTATGCAATTGCAGGCGCCGGCTTATATTTTGTCACCGAGACAGTTGGTAATATTGTTGCAACAGGATTTCTACACAAAATTTTTCGGATTCGTCATGGGTATGCATCTTTAAACATTAACACACATATCTTGCAATTGATACAACAAAATTAATCAAATAACTAATTTATCACCTTGTTGAGTTGATATATGCTAGAATTTCGGCAGCCTCCTTTGAACTAATCACAGTCAATGGAAAAGTACCATAACTGGATGCCACTGCTCTTGACTCGTCATCAATTACAATTACACCAACACCTCCAAGACCCTTCACCTCATCCTTCTTATCCACTGCTGAGCTCATATCATCATCATTATCGCAAAGAACAATCTTCCCTTTGACCAAAGCTCCAGCCAGAGAATCCAAATCACAATTCCTGATAGTATTTTATTTTCAAGACGAAAATATTAGTTATTACGATTATGTGAAGTCTGAAAGAAAACTAATTGCTATACATCTGTATATCTGTACTACATATATGCTCTCATTACATTTACCTTGCTCCATTTTCGTCGGCATCTTCCTTCTTAGCTGACTTGGCATAAATTAGTGGGTACACAGGAGCTTTCTGAAGATTGGAGAAATTTATGCTTTCTCCCTGAGGTGGTATCAATATTATTGCAATAAGTAATACGTAACAACTTATATACTTACCCAATTATATTTGTCTGGATTAACAAATGAAATTATAAATACCTTGATAACTTTTTTTCCACCCAATACAATATCAGACTCAAAATCTCTGTCAATGGTTGAAGCAGCAACAGTAAAAATCCAAGGTACGAAATTCACAACTGATCCACTGGAAGGCCCGTCATTCCCCGCGGAGCAGACCACTGTAATACCGTGCTCCACCGCGTGGAAGGCTCCTAATGCAATCGGATCATCGGTAAGCGGACGCACGATTCCTGCTCTTCCACCCAGTGATAGAGATAGCACATCCACCCCATCCGCAATAGCATCATCGAATGCAGCCAATATATTTGAGCCAGTGCACCCATACTCAGGTGAGCAGACTCTGTACACAGCGATTCTTGATCCAGGGGACCCACCTATGGCAGTCCCAGCGGCCAGTCCGTAGTAAGATGCACCCTGCACAGCTTGTCCTGCCGCGGTTGACGCCACATGGGTGCCATGCCCTACCATGTCTCTAGGTGATTGGCCCTTTGCCACTACGTCATCTTCTATATCGTAAAATCTTGCTCCAATTATCTTTCTGATGATGATATAATAACCAGGAAAATAAAATAAAATAAAATAATTTATTGCATTGTTTACACCTCCCAGAGTAATTAAGTAGATAGTAGGTATAAGCTAGTCTCATCCAATGAAATAATTAATTCAAACTTTGATCACCTATTGCAGCTGAAGGATACGTTGTCGTTTCCGGCATTGCAAGTTCCTTTCCACCGTGTTGGAATTGGACCCATATCTTCGTCATTGAAACTCTCTGACTCCGGCCAGACACCTTATAAGTTGGATTCCATGCATATATGTATTAAAAATTGCAGCTTATTTTATATACATACATATAGTCAAAAGTAACATATAATAATGAAATAAATTAAATTAAACTATGCAACTAATTCATGTATTATATGATTATCGATTGTAATTGTTTGTACCTGTGTCGAGGATGCCAATTATGGTGTCGGATTCCTGATCCTGAGAGTTTAAACTGGGACTAGGGACCGAATCAATCAATACATCAGTTTGGAACTTCAAAAAGTCCCAAGAACGAGTCGTGTGGAGCTGTAGTACTGGATCAGGAAAGATAGATACGACTCCTGGTTTCTTGGACAATGAATGGGCCTCTTCTGCTGATAAACGAGCTGCGAAGCCGGAGAAGCCATGCTTGTAGCTGCGTATGATGGAATTCTTTTTCCTATCTCAAAAAGAAGATAAATTAATTAATTCGAACTAGCAATTTAAATTGTAACTCTTCATTAATATATTGGATTTGATATTAATTCACCATTTTAACATGGAGGCCAGAAGCTGAGCGTGGTCATCCCTTAATGAACCATTTCCCGAAGCTGCTGCTCCCATGTACACGATATAGACACCATTTTTACTGCCTTGAGCTGCTCTAGCATCTCCAAAGAATGAACCAAGGAAGAGAAACAGGACTAGAAACAAAACTACAAGGCCTTTCATAGCTTAATTAATTCAACCAAGTAAGCTCTGTAGCTAGCTAGTATACTTGAATTAATTAAGAAAGAATGGTCACAGACAATGCTGTGCTATATATATATAGAGAGAGTAAGGTGGTGAGTGGAGTAATATCACGCATGCACAGACTTAAAGCTGATTATATCCACACAAAGTGCGATGCTGCTTATCTGATCGATGATTGCCACCCAGTGGTGGTGCTGGCGGTGGTGGTGATATTTCAGTGGTAATGCGAGCACTCTATATATATATATATATATATATATATATATATATATATATACACACACACACCCAAACAATCATGACACATATACAGATTTACTTTTCGAAAGCACCACTAAAATACTCTTCCTACAATGTAGGCCAGCAAAATGGCATGGATTGTTCAGTTACAAACAAAATCTTCTAACTATATAAATGCTTTTGGGCATGGTGCTTATCTTTAGGATCATGCATCCACTTGTGTAATACTGCTTTTTAAGAAAGAGAGAGAGGGACTCTGATTACATGTAGAATTCATGCCTTCAGGGCACGCTCGACGCTATGCCTTTACATCATCATTCTTTCCATTTTGACAATTTGATAATAGAAGAAACTGGGTCGGGAATCAACCAAAAACAATGTACTGGTGGTGTGATAATGTTTATGGGGTTTTAAAGGAATCCTACGTAATGGGAAATAAAGAGCAGTTCCATCTTCTGTTTAAGTGGCTCATGAATATGCATGCTGCTATGAGTGCGCCACTTTTGCCACTTTCGTTTCCTCCTCGCTAAGATAATTTGCCGAAAGTGGAAATCCACTTTCTATAATTTCTATTATAATACACTATTACTAAAGTGTAAAAAAATTTTCTATAATGAAAAAAATTCATTATGAAATAAATTTTTCTCTCATCTCTAATAATTTTTATATCCTTTTCATTACAAACATCATATTATTGATTTTTTTTATACAAATACATTATTATTCAACCCTTATAAACTTGACACTTTGACAGTGTCCGCTATTTACTGTATTATAGGCTGGGGGTTTACTTGGGCCGAGAAAACAAAAGCGTTTGGGAGTCGTTGCTCGGTTTATCTACGCCTCAGAAATAACTAGATAAAAGCATTTCTGGCTTAATTTCGAAATTAACGCACTTGAAGAAGGCATAGAAGTATCAATTCATCATCGAAACAGTCAACAAACTTGGCAGCCTCCTCCAAATGGTTGGTACAAAGTGAATGTGGATGGTGCTATTCAAATGCAAGATTTGAAGGCAGGTTTGGGGGCAGCGACGATTAGAAATTGAAGTGGCAAGATCATAGCTCCAACGGTTCAGAGAGTTTGTTACCGAGGCAATGTGGCCTGTGTGGAGGCGGAAGCAATGCTGGTTGGTATTCAAGCTGCTCAACAAACACTATGTGTGCCTATGCTAATTGAATCAGAATCAACAGAAGTAGTGGAGCTCTCTTTGGAAAGGAAGGGTAGCATGATTGAGATATCTTGCAGAATTGAAGAAATTCAAGCAAGCTTGGAGAACCAGAATATGTCATCAATTCAATATGTTAAGAAGATGTAAACCCTAAACCCTAAACCCAACAAAATAGTTATTTAGCGAATGACTCAACCTATGCATCCGGTATTTACACACTCTACTTCTATTAAAGGGGAGGGGAACTCACATGCATAATTATAAGATCTACGATAATTCAAAAAAATATTTAAATCAAGTAACGAGATGTTATTGGATGATCTTATTGAAATCTTCAAAAGTTCGTTATGCTACCTACACAATGCTAATAAATATTAAACAATGTTTTTAAGATGTTATATGCAGATTTAAAATAAAAATAAACATGTTATTCAAATTTTAATTAAGTTATAATTACTTAAATTATAGATAAAACAAACAAATGCCACTTTGATCCCCTCAAATATGGTATTAATGCAATTTGAATAAATATGATTATTTAATGCATAAATTGACATAGAAACTCGAAATTCAAATTTAAGGAATGTTAATGAGTACACTCAAATCCTAGAATTCACAAATTTAAAATATGTGTTATACACTACACTTACGGAGTTACAATTCAAGTTTGCATGATATTTGTGGCTCCCCTATAATTCAACACGTGACAATGAGATGATAAAATAATCAACCAATATGACAATTTTCTAAAATGCCGCGTCATAAAGTATGAAAAGAGCTTCATTAAGCACGGCATCATTGTTACAATTTTGTCCATTGACATCTTTGTAAATATAGAAAAAAGAATTTTGGAAACATAAAGAGTAATGATATTTGACTCCTTAAATTATCTTAGAAATCTCTATTTTTTAATTTATCTATTTATTTTTTGGAATGATCCCTATTAAAAAGAAAATTTATTATTTTTATGTTATTTTATTCTCTCTCTTAATCCCTCACTCTCTCCTCTTTGATCATAATCCCTACCACTTCATCAACAAGAAGTTCATCTTCACCACCACCACCGTCACCAATCATCTTCTTCACCATTAATCCATCACTTTCGCCAACGTATAATGAGTTTTAATGTTAGATTTTGTTTCATTTTTATGAACAAATGTTGGGTTTTGTTGTTATTGATGATATTGGTTTTAACTCTTGTGTGATAATCTAAGATTTTGTTTAATTTCATTTTATGATTTAATTGGGTGTTAATATTTGATTCAAGTTGTGGATCACTTACAAAAATGAGAGAGAAATTAGATATGAAAAGTTAATCTATTGAGAGACAAAAAATATTTATTTTTTAATTATATTTTTTATTTCAACAAGAGCAATTTGAAAATAAATAATATTTATTAAAAAGTGGCAATGGTAAGATACAAGATAAGGCTATTTGAAGCCCACTAAAATACTCTCTACACTCATTTATTTTTTATCACTAAAAAAACTCATCTATATAATTTACTGCAAAGGACAAGATGTTATAAATTTAAAGCAAATAATTTTACTCATCCACACGCGGATTAACAATTTTTCTACATTAAACCAATTTTATCATTGTCAGTCATCATTATAAGATTCTGGCTACAAAAACTAGATTTCTAACTATAAGTGTTATATAGATGATGATTACTAAAATAATTTCTTCATATATATTGGAAGCCCTTTTTTTTTCCTTTTTTTAACATTTCATTCCCTTTACATTAATAAACTGGCAATATTCTTCTGAAATGTAGCATGTTGAATTATGATTTGATTGAAGAAGAGAGATGTAATCATCCAATGACCAGAGAAGGTGCAAGCGAAGAGGAGAAAAAAATTGTTTTGAAATTTCTTTGATTTTAGTTTGTAAGGGTAATTTGGCATTTAAGTAGGCACATAGAGTAAATTTTAAAATTTTGTAATAGATGTAGAGAATAAATAAGTGTAAAGAGTATTTTAATAAATTTAAATAACCAATCTTAAGATAAATTGAGGGTCAAATATAACTACTCAATTTAAAATTACAATTCCGACCCTAACGGAAATTATAATTCTAACCCTAGGCTCCAATCACCTCAGGTTGGTTTAGGATATGAAGTTTGACAAATAGTAGGCCCCGAATCACGTGCCTACTGGGCCCGCCAAATAACGTCATGACTCATGGGCAATGGAAAAGTATATTGGAAGAGACTTCATAAATCATTCTGTGGACCCAAATGTAGGGCCAGCCTTTTGTAGGTTATGATCAGATTCAGGTGCATATAGAGGGGTGCCACTGCCAATCGGCCCCATTCCCCTAACGATTTGAGTTGGACTCTTGGCACAGCTCTTTGAACCTCCTTCCCCTCCCTTTTTTTTTTTAATCCCATTAAAATATTTTGAATAGTGTAAAATTCTCTGAGCGCCTCCATTAGTCACAAGATAACTTTAATGAACTTATTCTTCATCAACCCCATTCTTTCAAATTTTTATTATTATTGTATAAACCTCATTGCAAGAATTTTTTTTTGCCAAAAACAGTTTTCAATACCCCTTTAAGATTTTGATTGCTATAACTTACAATGTAAAATTTGTGATTTTTTTTTTGTCAATTTAAAACTCCTAAATTCGGGTTTAAAAAGCAAAAGAGGATTTATATGATATTTTACTGTCAAAAATTTTTAAGAAAAGACAAAATTTGTAGGTATGAAGATGATTTTCTTTCTAAAACAATATTTGTCGTTAGAGTGTGGGTTATATTTGAAATTTTCCCTTTACATAGTTTTAATGAAAGTTAAAATTGTATTGCACGGGTTTAATTCCTTCTTCAAATTTGAATGAAACCAATCTTCTCTTTTTTAAAATATGAGTTTAGAAAGGGTTAGTACGTAAGATTTAATATAAATTAATTCTAGTAATTGTCTGATTGTAAATATTAGTTATAGTCTCATGTAATATGAGTTGTAATCTGAGTAATAATTTCATATAATTTTAAAAAATAAAAGTTAAAATTATAAAATTCCTAAAAGGATTTTAATTTTTTTTTTTTTGGGGGAGGGGGTGGGGTTGTGGGTCAACACTTCAACTTTAAAATCACTTTTGTCATCACCACTCTCCGGATTGTAACTATGCATGGTAATTAGAGATGGTTATCTAAATCAAGATTTGTTTATTAATTCAATTCAATACGAATTAAATAGGTTTTTGTTTGAAAATTTTGATTTGTGTCACCGAATAAACTAATCGCATTCAGGTTTGACGTCACTAACTCATTTATTTGTTTATGATTGATTTAATAAATTAGTGAATTCAATTTGGATTTTAATTATTGTTATTTGTATTATTAAAGTTTTGTAGTTTAGTGTTTGGATGAATAGATGTTTTAATCTTAGGATATGATTTTGATTATTCGTATTTTGCAAGATGTTAAATTTGTGATTTTTATATTTTATTTTGCTTAATTTTTATTTTTTAATTATTATTTCATAAACGAATCCATATTCAATTTGATTCATTTATAATGGCTAAACATATTGTAAATGAATTTAGATTTGATTCTATTAGTATATTAATTTTGTTAAATTAATTAAAAGAATCGAATTCAACTCAGCTGTGTCTTGACGCAATTAATTTAAAGTTTAAATCGAGTACGATCCGTTTATTCATTTTGCCACCCCTATAATAATGCATTGAATAACTCGTGGGTGGGCACTATTTTATTCAATTTTTTACTTGACTGAGCTGAATAAAAAAAAATTACGGATTATGACTTGAACTTTAGTTTGATTCGGTTGATTTTTTCAAATTTTTAACCTCCAAATCTTTGATTTTTTTTTTCCAATCATTGAATTTTTGGTTTTTGTCCATCCCTAATTACTCTAGATAAAAGATGCCAACAAAATGGGTCATCACCACCAATATTCTCATAGTTTATGGAGAATGCTACTACATTATTAATTTATTATTGTTGCTGTTATTAGGGTTAATTGCCCTAGGATGATACACCTTTTGATAAATTTTAAAAAAGTGACATGTTTTAAAAATACTCGAACATGTGACATTTCATTAACTTTTGCCATTAATTTTAAACAACCAAGGGAAATTTTGAAAAAAAATAGATTTTTTTTATAAAGCCAAAAGAGATAAAAAAAAAATATTGGATTTATATAATGCTTTACAATTCATAAGAGATATGCTTCTTTATGTTCACAAATCATTTTGATTTAACCAAAAAAAGTCATGTTAATTAGACTTAGGTTTAATTTTTTATATTTTTATATTTATAAAATAAAAAATAAGCGAGTAGGAGCAGAAACATTATTTTGTAACTAATTTCAGGAATAGTAATGTCATTTTATAACAAATTGTAGGGGTAGGAACGTTATGTTGTAAATTAATTTTACGGGCAGAAATATTATTTTGTAACTAATGGAAAACTTTACTATTTACGTTAAAGTTAGTGGAAAAAATTAATGGAATGTCACTCACTTAAGTATTTGTAAAAAAATATGTTGTCTTTTTAAAAGATATCAAAACATATATCACCTAGAAGTGATTAACCCTTATTATTATTACATCTAAGAGACAATCTGTTACCTTATATCCAATTAACATTATTGAAGGATTCCTTTTTTTTTTTTTTAAATTGCATATTGATTTTACAATCAGAAATTTATTTTGAATCTACGTTCATACAATAATGTTATATCCAAGGTCAATGCAGATGGTTTAAAAATCAACAACCATAAAGATGAGATCCGCTCTTATTTTTAATATGGGAGATAATTATACTTTATCTTTCTTAAACAACCATAAAGGTCAATGCAGATACATTAAAAAGCCACATCCAGATTAAACAATTCATAGATGAGTAATGAGAGAGAGCAGCCGAGGCGCTGATTTTTTTTTTTTAATATTGCTATATAGTATTATTATTAATATTATATCAGATATTATAATTAATATTTATAAATAAATTATACAATTAAAACTTTTTTTGTGATATGTATTTTTCTATAATACTGTTTAAATTTTTAAAATTATTTTTAATATTCAAGAGTTGTTTATTATACTCATATTTTATAAAAAATAAATTAATTTTTTTTAATTATTTAATAATTAAAAAAACTAAAATTAAAACCTATAATACTTTTATTAAAAACACAAATTTTGGGCACATTATTACAAGTGTAAGGTTCATTTCTAGATGAAACGCCCATTGGTGGCGCTGAATTTTAATGCAACTCGGAGAGACCGCATTGTGAAATATTTAAAAAAGGAAAGCCGCTACTAGGTACGAAGACCAAGCCAAAGCACAGTGGCCGACGTTGTTGCGTTGTTTGCTAGCTAGCGAGCTCACTGGCTCACTAGCTGTGCTCATTTCTGAACAAAGCCAATGAGCTTAACTTGGTGACAACTGACGCGACTGCACACATGCGCCATTGTTTGAACTTTTGTGCTTTCCGACCTTTTTCATTTGTTTTTTGAAAAAAATAAAAGGCATTGAATAGTGAACACAAACAACATCGTACGCTCGTAACTTATTTCGCATTGACCATTTCGGGGATCTCCAGTGTCCCCCATTCACAAAATTACATTTGCAAATTCAATGCATATTCAATTACGGAGCAATTTTAGGATTTTAGTCGAAACTAAGGGCGCGTTTGGTTTGATATCGCTTTTTACCGAGCGTTTTTCGTTTTGAAAAAGTACTAAAATAAAAAATGCGTTTGGTTGGGGCGTTTCATGAAAAATTACGGAGAATGAAATATTTTCATTCTTTAACTTTTTCTTAACAAATACTAAAAATATAATATATTTGAGTCCTTTCAATTTTGTTTTCTATTCTGCATGCATTAATTATAAGGGAACCACACTTTGGTGACTTGTGATTTTTTACCATTAAAAAAATTATGGACCCAAAAATATATATTAAATATAAGTAAGAAATTTTAGTTTAAAAATGATAAATACACAGTAAATATTATTATATTTATGTAATAATTTTTATTCAAAAATGTTTTAAAATACAATAATAAATAATTTTTTGAAATAGTTATGAATGTTCTATAAATTATTCTATAATATTTTATTTAATAACACTTTATAATAATGTAAAAACTTATAATTTTATATTAATATTTATTACTTCATTATTTTACTTATTTATTCATTTTTTCAAAAATATCTAAAATAACAAAAAGATAAATTTAAAATTTATGCCTATAATATAACTATTTTAAAACAATTTTCATAAAAATTATATCAAATACATTTTTATTATTTATATTTTTTTATATTTTTACTATTTATATTTTTCAGACAAACTGTCAAACACATATTACCTTTTTTTATTTTTTAATGTTAATTTTAAAATAAACTACCGCTAAGTGTTTTCATTTTCACCGAAAACTAATCCTTTTTATTTTTTAAAAAAATTCAAAAATATAATTTGAAAAATAACACCAGACCCTAAAGAACTGGACATAACTTCTTAATTAAGCGGCCTTCATTTTTTAGTTAGCAAATTGAAGAATAACTTAAAGTAAACGACAAAAGAGAACAATATCGACTTAGCGATGAGAGAGAGAGAGAGAGATGCCCTGTAGCTAAAATTGGAATCATATAACATTAGAAAAAGAACAACCTATAGTCGGTTTACTGATTGTGAAAGGAAGATAAGGTGATTAGGCAAAGAGAAAGAGAGATGGCATTACTGATAGCCAAACACGTCCAATCTTTGATACTGCACATCTTTATAGTTTATAGAGGCAAGCATACAAAATAATAATACTTTAGTTTTACTTCTTGGGAGAAGAAAAATAAAAGCTAGCGAGATTAACCAAAAAGAGAAGCATCCATTAGATCGTTAGTTCACAAAATGCCCACCGTCGGTCCTGCAGCTTTTGCTTGGGAGGGGGGATCCAACCTAATACTCTCCCCTCCCTCTTCCTGTCTTTAAATTTTAAAACCCACTTGATGATACATAGAGGTTTTGTACCTAAAACCCCAAAAAAAAAAAAAAAAAAAAAAAATCAAGCTTATTAGAATACATTTTTAAAATAAAAAATAAACCCCCTATCACTCTAGTCTCAATCCATCATTCCAGTCTCCTATTTATTTTAAAAGGCTGGCAAATTAGACGAGAGTAGGTCAAATGGATGAAAAAAAGGCAAACAATAAAGAACTAAAATAAGAAAATGGCTGAATGCTTATAGCTTATTCTTACATCTCAAAATGGAGCAGTTGAGGTTCTATAGAGCGTGGGCTTTTTTGTAAGCTGACCAGAAGCCGCCAACAACTGTAACACATCACGACAGCAAGCGGCTTATTATTGGATTAGATCGCTGGCTCATTACTAAGCCCTTAATTTTAACATAAAAATAAAAAAAAATTTATTAAAAGAATTATCACTCTTTCATTGACCTGCTCCAACTGCCTTCTCAGCTTGGCATTCTCTTTCTCCAAATGGGCAACTTCTTGTTCCAACTCAGTTGTATAAGCCTGCATAAACATGATTTACCCCAAAAAAAAATAATAAAAAAAACAACCTCAGTAAGTAAAATGAAAAATGAAAAATAAAGAAAGAAAGAAAGGAATATTCTCATTCAATAGAGTAAAGGGGGAAAAAAAGAAAGAAAGAAAGAAAGAAAGAAAGAAAGGTTCCTGCTTTCTGGCTCTGGAGCGAGCGGCTGACTCTCGATTCTTCATCATGCGCTTATGTCGGCGATCAGTGAAATGCCCCTCATGTTCTTGAGGCCTTTTGAAGCAAATAGAGGACACAACATGAGGAGCCAAAGCATCATCAAAAGGGGAGTTGCAGTTGTTGAGAGGGTAACCCTGTTGCAATTGATGGCTTGGCCTTTGATGAGGATGAGCCGGAGGGGCAGGCATATTTTCAAGATAATTAAAGCCAGACCCAGAATTCAGGCTCAACAAAGCGCCGCCGTGATGTGTAGCCAAATTGCCAAAGCAAGAGCTGTTTGAGGGCTCAGTAGTACTGGGGTGTGCAGCAGCAGAAGCTTTTGTTGTTGGTGGGTCTTTGTTAAATGGCCGTGCAAAAAAGTCCTGAAATATTAAAGCTGCACTAGTGTTTGGGATGCCGGTAGTGTTTGGGATGGCAGTGTTAGTGTGATCTTGCAAAGAAGTTAGGCTTATGTCCTGCCAAACTTCTTCCATCGATTTTTTGTTAGGGGTTCCTGGTGATGAAGGAGATGAACATGAGGATGATGATTTTGAAAGTGAGCTTGAGATTCCATTCTTGTTGTTTCTAGCTGGAGATGGCCACATGGTGATGGTTCTCGAGAAGGAGAAAGTTGAACACGAACAGGAACAGAAAAGTTTTTTTGTGTACTAATTAGTTATGGTTTTGGCTGTCAAAATAAAGTAAAACTTAGAAAATTTACATTTTTCATTTTTTAATGTTTCAGTTGAAGAGCTCCTGCGAGTTGGGATTTTGGAGTTGGATATCATTTTATAGGGGGCTTGGTAGAGCTGCTCCCGTGCGGTTGTGGTTTTTTTTTTTTAATTTTTATTTACAGTAACAAATCATGAAATATAGAATAATGGTGTGTTTAGTCATTTATAATCGGAATGAAGACGGAGAATAAGAATAAATTATTTATTTTATTTATATACATTTTAATTAAAATTAATTATTATAAGTTATTAAAATAATTTTAATTAATTATTTTTATTATTTATTATAATACTTATAATTATGATGATAATAATTATTATTATTATTTAAAATAATTATTGTTAATAATAATAATAATAATAATAATAATAATAATTTTATTATAACCATATGTTATAATAAAATTATTATTATTATTATTATTATTTACAAATGTTACAAAATTTTTATGGGGAATAAATTGTAAAAGTAATAAAATCTAATGGAGGGCATTTTGAAGAGTATAAAAATTTAATAGGAATAAAACTTTGGGAAATAAAAACTTGATTTTTAAGGCCCCACGCAAGCTCTCATGTTTTAATCTAAAAAATATGTGAGTCTTGTATGGTTAACATTTATGTTAACATAATGTTGATTTTGATGATAATAAATAAAATTAAAAATGATTAAGTTTTTAAAAGTTTAAATTATTTTTTATACATTTTAAATAAATTATTATTTTCACATTATAAAGGTTTTATATTTAATAGAAAAATAATATTATTTATTATTTTGGATTTCAAATTTCGACCTATTTGAAAATATTTATATATTTTAAGTCATTCTATAATTTCACATATTTTAGGTCATATCATAATTTCATAAAGTTTTAGAATAAATAAAGTATTATTTATAAATTCTGAAATTGGATGTATTTGTAAAGTTTCATAACATTTTGGATTATAGTATTATTTTATAAAGTTTTGGGATAAATATATAATTTTACAAAATAGTTCACTATAGCAATTACTGTAGTAGTCACTGTAGCAAACGACGATCCGACAGTGAGCAGAATTGAAGATTAACCTCTGAACTCTAACAGCGATCTGACATTCAAAAGAATTGAAAGATTGAAACAAAGCGATGCGATCCGATCAAACGGTGAAAGAAAGTCAATAATAATGGTAGTTTTAAATTTCACCGCAACTATAAATAAGCTCATTCAAATTCAAACAAGAATAGATATAAGAGTTATCATTGAGCTTACTACTGAGCATACATCTATTATTGAGCTTCAAACTTGTTTTTATTTCTTTGATTCACACATTGATTATTCATTTGTAATTAAACACATTGTGTGAGAGAAAAATCATTTGTAATATTTATCTTTGAGAGGCTGTAAGTGTTGGGATATACTTGGATTAAGAGATTAGGGATAATCTCTTATTGTGAAGGTACATTGACACATAGGAAGTCAATCAGAAGATTTGAGCGCCTCGGAGGCCATAAGTGAAATCCCTGCCCCGGTGAGCTTAGAGGCGTAGACGTAGGCAGGAATTGTCAAACCACATAAAATTCTTGTGTTTGTTTTCTCTTCCCTATCTCTTTATTTTTCGTTGCACTTTAAGTTGTTTATTTCGAATTTAGTTACTTTGATTAATTTATATTAAGTTTTAATTGCTTATTTTTTAAAATCTCAATTCACCCCTTTTTAGATTGCCTAGTTAGTATTTCACATATATTTTATTCTCATCTCCTCTTATATGTTATCAAATAACAATCATTAATTATTCTCATAAAAAATTTCTGATTCTTTAATCTTAAAACTAACCGCACCGTAAATGGGTTCCTACATGAAATACTACCGAAAACCCCTTTAACAATTCTCAATTGTCACCGACCTTTCTAATTTTGATTTTTGAGGAAACGAATTCTCATTAGTTGCGTTGGAAAAAAGGGTATTAATAGTATCAATATTAATTGCAGTGTAATTAATATTTTGAGCTACCCACATTGCCGGCAGATCAATGGGTTATTATTGATTCTCAATTTAAATATTTCAATACCCAACAAAGGGTATTAAGTATTAGAGTGGGACATCAGTGCCTCTTTCTCGCGACAATTGCAGAGTATTTTATCATCAAATGAATTGGTGTCGAGGATGGCTTATTTCTAATTTTTTTAAAAAAGATTATTTACTTTTTAGAAGAAAAAATTGAAGACAAATTTTTGAATCACGAATTTCTTAAAAACAAAAAAAGTATGCACTCCAATAAATGATAAAATAAGATACATAATATATTTTTTTATCTTTTAATTTATTTTTTATTGTAATAAACTAGGAGATTTTTATTAGATAATAACTTTGAACATAAATATTCATAACTTAAATACCGTTTTTTTTATGGGAGCAGGTAAATGCATTTCCTAATAACCGTTAATAGGGGGAAAAAAAAGACACTGTAGTATTTTAAGAGAGTAAGGTTGCGTTGCGTTTGTTTTTTTATCTGAAATCTAAATAGGTCTAAATTTATCTGAAATCTGAATAGGTCTGAATGAAAATGTCTGAATGATATGTTTGTTTTTTATTTTTCAACATCTGAAGAGAACAACTTAAAAGATAGTAGTTTGACATAAATATCTTTTTAAGTGGTGCAAATATTTATTCTTCACAATTTATAATTTTCATTAGTTGATTAGTTTGGTAGCATTAAAAAAATACTATCATCGTTTATCTTAATTTTATTTTTTAATTAAAGATGTAATTATAACATCAAATTTTATTATAAAGTCAACATTGATATTTTAGTTTTTATTTATATTTGATTTGTTCAGTATTTTAGTTTAGCTAATGTTATCATGTGAATAAAAATTTAAAGCAATTAAAAAAATAACTTCAAGAATAATACAAAAATATTAGGTTTATACATAATATTGGAAATACATGAATTGTTAAATATATTTTTGAGATTTGAAATTAAAATTTTCTATTTAGACTTCAGATTAAAGTGGACTTTTTCTACTTTTTCTATTCAAATAAAATTGTTTGAAAATAAGTGATAAGTTAAAAAAACAGACAATGTAAAATAACTAAATGTCTGAAAAAAAAAAGTTAAATTTAGACTTCAGATAAAAAAAAAACAACACCTAAGCATCTAATGCCCGCATGGGTGAAGAGAACTACTTTAACGAATAATTCTTTTTTTTTTTTTTAAATCCATGGAATCTATATATATTCCACATATATAAGTCAAGGATGATACTTGTGGTCCCCTCTATGATATTGCTTAAAAATCTCAACATTAATAGTGAGATTAATGTGGATCATTAGATGAACTTTATGTCTATAATAATAAAATAAAATAAAATAATTAAAGTATTTGTTTATTGATTCAATAAGTTAAGTTCTATAAAAAATAAGAAATCATACTTGTTAAATAAGATAGAGAGAGATTTAGGTCGGGTTAGATAGTTATATCTTAAAAATTATAATACCAAAGTGTTTAATAAACACTAATTATTATAACTTAAAACTTAAATTAATTCGGTTTTTACACTTGAATGAAGAAAATTATATTATATTTTTATTAATTTTATTAAAATTATTATTTAAAAATTATGTTTATTATATAATATTAAATTTTATTTTATAATTATAAATTTTTTTTATAGCAGCTAAAATTTAAGCGACAACACGTCAATAGTAAAAAAGACTTTACAATTAAAAAAGAAATCATGCCAATCAAATAATTCATAATATCTCACTATTGATACTATAATTCTTTCTTTTTAATAGAATCATTGAGAAATTCATTATATAATCCAACATATGTGTAAGGTTGACCGTTGACCACAAACACAAAAAAATTTTTAACTACGAGGTGTCTTGGAGAGGACCCAATTGTGGGAGGCACCTTTAAACCCGTATCACAACTTAAATTAAAAGTTCTCGCTCGAATCGGGAGGTAATAATTCTTCCAAAAAAGGTGATTTCCCTGCGACTCGAACTGGGAAACAAACACAATTAAACCACTTAAGAGAACTGCATTAGTCAGTCAACACTGTATTGGTACAAACACAGAATTTCTTATCTGTGAACTTGAAGACAGAAGAGAGCCGCTTCTACTTTTCTTTTCAGAATAACTTTGTTCTGCTTTGGAAATAAAAGCGAAAATAAAGCCAGTGTTTTGCAGAAATGTTAATTTTTTGTGTTGGCTTTATTCTCCGATTTTATTATAATGCAGAAACTACCTTAGAACTGGCGAAATAAAATAATATTGTAGTTTGTTTATTAGTGAATTTCTTTTTTCTATTATTGGTACAAAATTGTCGGGTTCAAACTCAACTGCATGAGTAGAGGTCTAGTTGTCATTAGTTCGTATATTTATAAATTTGGGTTACTACAAAATTTATGACTGCTAAAACGTACAAGTATTATTACAAGTAAAAACAAAAAGCGAGCTCTTGCATAAGCTTGACATAAACACCGATGGTCTCAATATTATTATGTATTAAGAGCATCCAAGCCCAGTACTCTGCCTTACGGTATGATATAGGGAAAGATGAGAGATGAAACGGGAGACTGGAAAGTGAAACAGAGATCACAGTCAGAAGAAAGATGAAAGATAAAGAGCACGCTTTTCGTCACCTGTGGGTAATGGCAAAGTCCCAAATGGGTGCTGTTTCTTTATCTGACTGCAAGCTATTTGCCTATGCTCCGTACAAAAAAAGGGGTTCCCCCAAAGCCCTATTATTTTTTCTCTCCCCGTCCACTGCCGTAAGCATTTTTCTCTGGTTTCATGTTTTAAAAGAAAATTTCCGCATTTGTGGAAGCAAATCCCGAGAGATGCAACAATGTTATTAGCCGGAACAGGTAGCGGTATGCATCTTCAATTAATGAATCCATCGACGATCCATTTCCGGTAACTACGTTACAGATTTATAAGTCGCAAGCTAAGTGTAGCAGCCGGCCCTCCAATAATAGGCCATTTACAAATCCCGAGGGCTTTCTCCTTACGGTAGCTCTTCTCTTCGTTGATTTACCAAACGTATGGTCCCCCGTAATAGAATTAGAATAAATATTCCTTAATACTTGATTATTAATTAATAGTAATAGGGTTGGTAGACAAGTACCTGGATGAATGTTGAAAGCGCTACCCCTCGATTTGTCTTCTAGTGGATGCACAAATAAATGAAAAGAGGACAGTTGCTGCAGTGAAAGTAGCGGCTCGTGGCACCGCAGACTACCGGGAATTCGGTAAGGCAGACTGCAGACGCGCGCGCACACATTTTAACATGCTGACCGCATTCATGGAATACAACCTAATTTTTTTTTTCTTTTTTCTTTCTTCTTTTTCCTTCCCATTAGCAAGAGAGGAGTAGTAATGGAGGTACTCTTGTCCCTTGCGGCTTTAATAACTCCACCCCCACACCTTAGTATCAATGATAGGGTTTTGAGGGGGTGAGTTTAAGCCTCCACATAAATTTATTAATTTTTTAAAATATTTGGATGAGATAATTATCTTCTCAATATTAATAGAAATTGATTTTTAAGCTAATAGGTGGTAGATTTAAGAAATATACCATAAATAGATATATTCATATCTCAAAAATACCATTTCGCAATATATTGTTATTTGCTTAAGTGGTGCTAGTGGATTCTACTACTATTACGAAAGAAGTTAAAAAGTTGGTAAAATTTAATATGAATACGATATGAATAAATAGGTATGAGTCGTTAAATTTAACACAATTATTAAACGGTCAAGTCTGGATTAATACGATCTTTTTATATATCAGATTATGATTAAAGTTATTAACTCATTTATTTGATTAATGATACGGTTATATTTTTTATTCTAAATTAATTTGTAAGTTTTCATCATTAAAACTTAAATATTGGATATAATTTTTATTCTCTTTTTTTTGTTGGGGGGGGGGGAGGAGGATGAATATATATATGGTATTTCATTTATAAAATTTTATATAAATTTAAAATTTTAATAATATAAATATAAAATACTTTTTTTATCTATTAGTTTATCCTTAACTTTAATATAGATAGGAATCTATGTTTGAAAAAAAATATATATATATTGTTAATGGAATGCAAATATTTAATATAAATTTTATTAAATATTAAAATATTAAACGAGTTATTGATTAATTAATTTATTTTTTATACCGATTAAAATCTTAATATTTTAATAAAATTATTAAATAAATTATATTTAAATTAGTCTAAATTTAACACAAAACGAATTTAATACAAAACCAATTCGGCAATCTATTTTACCAAGCCCAAAAGGAGCAGATATTCATGTAGGACTGTAGGAGCTACGTTTAAGTGGAGTCCGCGTCCGTGGCCAACTTATTCTGATCGTTGAATTTGTTTCAGCAATTTAGCGACCCTGATTGGTCAACAAGACTTACTTTCTATTTGCCTCATTCCTTGTTCAAAAGCAAAAGCAAAAGCAAAAGCGTGCAGCCCAGCACCCACAACTCTCTCTCTCTCTCTCTCTCTCTCTCTCTCTCTCTCTCTCAAGCTACTAACTCCTCTTCTAAGAATCAAAGAAAAAGGACAAGGCTACGTTACAGACTCTGTATGTAACAGCTCAGTGCAAACTGGTCTTGCATCAGCTAAGTTCCAAGAACTTTTTCTCTCTCCTGCAACGCGTGGATGCTCCCCATTTGCCCAAAGAAAAATACCTTTACTAAAGGAGTCAGAAAAGTATTGTGTTGTCAAAAATCAATTGATGTTTGTGTTTACAGCTGTCAGCTCTGATCCACTTCCATCGCTTACCCCCCGGTCTTTTAACTTATAATAGCCCTTCACGATTAACAGTTACGTACGAAAAATAATAAATGACATGTAGTTGTCGTGTTATTTACAATGTGGATGCACCGCTCTCAAACCATTATTGCCGTTGGAGAAGTACGCGTGCCGTGTCCCAATTACACGAAGACACCCGCACCCACGCCCACTCCCGGCGCGCCAAAGCAGTGTCAAGTCTCAGCTCTAACTCTGACCGCAACCCACGAGGCACGACACGACACGACGCGTATCCACGCACATCTCGTCGTATTTTATTTTGGAATCTAGTGTCCACACTGTGACAGAACCTAATAGGCAATAATAGTAGCTCAAGGTAGGCAATCATAGCATTGCATAGCCCATTCACCCAAGCAAAAGCAAATTAAATTACGGGCCGGTAGAAAGTTAAGACATTGTCATATCACGTCTTTGGCAGTTAACCTTTTTCTGTTCCTGCCTGCTTTCTGAGTTCTCTTGGGACCTGTTTCCCTTGCAGATTCTGTAAGTAACGTACTGTGAGTTGACAAGATGATACATGACTGCGTGGCACGTGGACGATGGATGGAACGAGAGATAGTATTTGCAACCTGGCATTCCGGTTTTCTGCCGGTGACAAAATAATTTCATTCCGGTTGCTTAGCGGTAACCAGTCAGTGAATTTGTATCATGGGCCCTGTTCTGAGCTGAATTACAGTGATGGGCTATGTTTAGAAAATCCAAAAATTTGATAATGGAAAAATGTGGATGGTTGTAGACTTGCAGGGTTTGGAATCTATAATTGGACTTTGCTACATCAAGAGGGTCCGGCCAAGTTGCATCTCGGGCATCAGAAATTTAGTCTGTTAGCAAGCTCATTAGCTTACGGTGATCGCGGCAATGTTAAAGCTGCAATCTTTTGGTTTCACCAAGCCAAACAGATTGAAATGGGACTTGTTTGTATTCATATAATTCGCTTTTGGGTGTTTTGGTTCGAGTTAATTCAATCAAATTAGCTGAGGAATTTTTCTACCAGATTGTGAAGGAAAAAGTCGCGCCGCCTGATGTTTCAACTTATACAACGATGATTAGAGGATACTGTAAAATGGGTATGATCGAAAATGCTAAGAAGGTGTTTGATGTAATGACAGTTAAGCCTAATTTACTTGCTTACAATACTATGATCAATGGGTTTTGTAAAAAAGGTGATATGGAGAGTGCAAGATTGATTTTTGACGGATGGTGAGTGGCGAAGATTGCTTGCCTAATCATGTGACTTATACTACTTTGATTGATGGGTAATGTAAGAAAGGTGAGTTAGAAGAGGCAAAGAAGTGTATGAATGAAATAATGAATAGAGGTTGCCGACCGAATGAGTTGACTTACAATGCAATGATTTATGGATTGTGTATAAATGGTCGTGTTGATGAGGCGAAGATGCTGATTACAAAGATGAGATTGAATGGATTCAAGGATAATGTTTCCACTCACAAAAGTATGTTAAAGGGGCTTTGTGTTGTGGGGAAGTTTGATCAAGTTGTTGGATATCTTAGGAACATGATTGAGGCTAACATGAATCCGGATGTGAAATCTTACGAAGTTGTTGATCGGATGATGAGTGGCGAAGATAAATCAAGCCTTCACTTGATTTATCTTCCTTTTGTCTCCAGGTGACAATTCCCTGCCACATGTCCTTTTGTTACCGCTAACCTCCGGTTACACATTAACCAAATAATGCCGATTTCCCACGAATGTCCAGTTTTTTTTTCTCTGTTTCTGACCATTAAATCTTCTCGTTCTTTCTCACTCCTCATCGAACGCCTCAGATCTACTGTCTGTTACTAACAGAATCTGCAAGGGAGTCTTGTCCCTCTTTGTTCTTCACTTGCAGCAAGGTGTTGTAAATGTAAATATCGCAACAGAAGTTCATTATGGGTAATAATAGTTCCAGTTACAAAGCCTTATTGATAATCAATGCCCCTAACACGTTGGACGACCTTACCAAGTTTTTAACCACCCCAAAGGCTACCACGAAAGAATTTATATCCCCATTTACCAAAAGTTGTCACAGAACGTCTATTTATATTGTTTTATCTTTTGCTTGTTTTGTGCATTTAATTAATGATGATGCACTAGCTCTTATGATATGCCCATGTCAGTGGTTATTGTATCCAACAAGAATGGTGGAAACATCATCCATGTAAACCAACCGCTAATCTAAAGCAAGTAAATTTTCATACTAACCAACTTTCCTGCAGAGACAGTAATTTTTTTAAAAAATCTCAAATCAATCAAACATAGAGAGGAATCCAGTTCGAAGATTTCCACAAGAACGTAAGGAACCTCCAATGCAGCAGATTTTTATCTCAAATCTGATGCTTCTGAAAATGAATAAAGCAAATTTCAAAATAAGGACAGATGAAATGAATTGAAAGGTCAAATATTTCTATTTATAAGTCCCAGCCCAAAAAAAATAATAAAATAAAAGAGCTATCCCCTGAATATAATAAAATTATCGAATTGAGGGAAAAAAAAATATGACTATCAAATTTAACTACAGAAACATTAAAGGTGCATGGATCAATCAAACATCAGGTAGCAAAAGTGAGAATAAAAAAATCTAAAATGTTTATGCAACAAAAATTTTGTAAAGTTCATCATGACGAAGTATACTCAAGATGTTAAACCAAGTTTAATTATATATGTGCCAAAAGAGTTAAAAAGCAGAAAAAGGGAAAATAGAAGACTGGCAAGCCGGTGAAGAAGCACAAGGAGGAGTTCAACCAACATCAGGCCACAATTCTTTAGAAACCAAGCGCTATTAGCTGAGTAATCCAAATCCTTCACTCCAAAAACCATAGTTTTATGACCCAAATATTTGATAAAACACACTGACCCAAGAAAAGAACTCTGAGATCCTATCTCTCCCTCCTGGAACCTCTAGCCATCATCAATGCCACCAGAAATCATCATTTGATAAGGACACAATCATCCACAACACCAAACTATACAACCCAAAAGCCCCATAACCCAACCCCATTCAATAATACTAAGCTCTTGTTGTCTCACTTTGTTCTCTTTCTCTATCTTCCAAAATTAATTTTTTAAATAACTTATTTCAGATTCCTCTACTGGCCTCAACAAAATACTGCCAAAAATTGAGAAAGTGACAGAAAAGAAAAGGTGTCGCAGCACCTTCAGTAGCAGCAGCAATTGCCCTCCTTCCATCCAAAAATTTGCACTATCCCAGTAGGGTTGTGCTTAACATCAGTGGTAATTTTGAATTATCAGTTCTGATTTGGTTCTTCAGTTGCCTCCCCTTCAGATGAATGTATCCCTGGAGCATCCTCACAATGGGAGTTTGCATTGCCCGTCAAACTTCTTTGGTTAATAGCCCCTTCCCTGACTGTGATATTTTGGAATGACGGTGCAAGCACATCAACACTTGATCCAGCAGGAGATGATAAGCCCGATTCAGTTGAAACACGACCATGAGTAGCTATCCATTTCAACCACTCATTACGCCTCCTCACCTTGTCATCCTGAATCAATAAACAAGTAAGACCACCAAATTATGGTCATTGAGTGTCTAGTTGCCGGTTTCGATATGGCAAGAGTATCTCTCACAAATAACCATACATTGCAAGAGTAAAATGGTTGGTGCTCAGAATGATAAAAACATCAAATACAACTTGAGTTACCTGTACTTCCACAACAGTTGAAGTCCTCAAGGAATCCAATATCAATTGAATGTTACTTGTCAAATTCTTAACCTGAAAAAAAGTAGCCATAAAGCAAAACCTGATCTGTGCAAGGGCATCTAACACTAAAAATTTAAGACAAAATATGCAAATGAATTTAATTCAATGACTTGAAAAGCACAATCTCACTAAACAATTCTGAATAAGGTATGGATGAATCTAATTGAATATTATGTGCATCAACTTGAAGATAACTGAAATAACTACTACTGAAGGGTATTTTGTAGTTTATTGAATTAAGGTACAATGCATTTATAGGAATTTCCAGAACAAATGTGATTTGTTTATTAGTTCACTTCCACCTTCCTCACTCTTCATTCTCTACACTCACCTCAATGATTAAAACCCAACCATGGCACCCAAGCTGCACACTTGTATCTCCAACCGAGAACTTCATGTTTCTTTACCCTAGTCCTCTCTCTATAATTTAGTAAACAACACAAATGCCCCAAAACTGAAAACTATGTTCTCAACAAGGCATTATTTGTGCCTGAAATAATGCAAATCAAGCGACCATCTGTTCTGAATAAGGTATGGATGAATCTAATTGAATATTATGTGCATCAACTTGAAGATATCTGAAATAACTACTACTGAAGGGTATTTTGTAGTTTATTGAATTAAGGTACAATGCATTTATAGGAACTTCCAGAACAAATTTGATTTGTTTATTAGTTCACTTCCACCTTCCTCACTCTTCATTCTCTACACTCACCTCAATGATTAAAACCCAACCATGGCACCCAAGCTGCACACTTGTATCTCCAACAAAGAACTTCATGTTTCTTTACCCTAGTCCTCTCTCTATAATTTAGTAAACAACACAAATGCCCCAAAACTGAAAACTATGTTCTCAACAAGACATTATTTGTGCCTGAAATAATGCAAATCAAGCGACCATCCGTTCAGGTTCCACACATAATTCAACTGAAAGAATAAATTTGGATCTATCAGCCTTATCTTAATAACAGAAAATTTTAAATAGCTTTCTGATCCTTCCGGCAGAGCAGGACTGTGAAGATAAAAATGAAGGAAAGAGAGCTGTTGCTACCAGGCACTCAGGTAAGGTGAACTTCTACTGAAACAATATCATCAGTTCCCAGAATCAATGAAGAGGAACAAATACAATGACTTTTGGATTTCAGAATGACAATAACAATTAAACTTGGATTTGAAAGGACATTAAGACGTTAATTAAATTAAGCAGATCTGATTATGGCCAACTTAAAGACCCAAAATACACTCTATTTTGCATGCAGTATTCAACTCCAAGGAAACTGGACATTGACAGCACAATTTGAAGCAAACAAAAAATGTTCCAGCAAATACAAGTGATTAATGAACATATATTAGACTCTAAGAAATAAACAGTTAAAATACCATCATTCTTTACATGAAGTCCACAGTAAGCTGAAATACTCGATGAGAACCAATTTGACATACACGCACAAAAGCAAAAAGGAAGAACATCATTGGTTAAAGTTTAAGTCCAAAGCAGGTCATAGCCACAACTCACAAGCTCAATTGTGAACAAGTAATGAGAAAATAACTTATTTGACTGTAAAAACTTACCCGCGGAAAGCTTGCAATTAAAGTAATGGGCACCCAACCCTGATCATCCATGTTCGACTTCAAAAATTCATCTTTCACCAAGTTAGCATCACTGCAACAAATAATAGATTCGTAACAGTTATATTATAATATATCAGTAGTTGCAACCAGTTTATTAGGATGACTAATCAGCAAGGAGAACAAAAATGGAAAAAGAAAAAAAAAAGTAGTGTCGAAGTACCTGAAATAATAATCAATCTGATGGATTAACATTGCAGCCAGAGAAGGTTCTGGAACAGGCATAAGCACTGGTGCAGGAGGAATGAAGGGTGGCATGCCCGTCACACCCCTCAAGGCTGCAGCTTCCACAGGCATTGGAGGGATATATATAAATTCTGAGAAAATAGGGACATTAGAATTCCACATCACATCGTAAAAATCAAGCACAGTAACTTAGAAAAAATAACTTGCCAGGAAATCCAATGGGGTTTGGGAATGGTCGCATGGGCTGAGGTGGTGCAAATGCAGCTGCATTGGGTGGTGGAGGCCTAACAAAGCCCCTTGGAGGACCTCTCTGAGGCTGCACATGAGCATCTCTGGCATTTGAATAATTTCCGCGGTCCTGATCGTGTCTGCCTCCAAAATTGTTATTGTAGTTACCATCTCCACGCTGTCCATAGTTACCCCTCCTAGAGGAATTCCGTTGATCGTTCATAGGATGTGATTGAGACACAAATCCTCCAACTGGTCTAGCGTCCCAATTACTACCTCTGTATAGAGGCTCCCTTGGAGAAGGATCCGGCATTGCTGTAACCAGATTAGCAAAACTATTCGGAGGCATCGGAAATACAGGGAATGGTGGTGGAGGCGGTGGTGGAGGAGGCTGAGTAGGACGAGTCTGTGTAGGCCCACTGCCAGCGTTGCTCACACCTCCACCGCTGCGTTTCAACCTTTGTCGAGCCGGCATTGTACGGTTTGCATTGGAATTAGGGTTTGCATTAGCATTAGAGACTTTCTGAGGCATGTGAGGAATTAAAGGTACCTATTATTGTAAACTTGTAAACAAACATGCATATGTACAAGCAGCAAAGAAATAACGATCCAATAATCAACAATGAACATAACAAATTATTATCGTTAAATAGGTAACCCTAATTAGGTAACTGTAGCAAAACAGGAAACAACGTAAAAATTCAGATTATATTATCCTTTTGTTATTTTCTCCGAAACCAATCAGAAAATCACAGAAAGTATCAGAAACGAACCTGAGTACCAGAGACTGATCCATCAGCAAGGGGTTTCGAAGAGGAAGAGTCGGCCGATGATGATTTCGGCGACGGCTTAGTGGATTCGGATAAAGCGGGCCAAGAAGCAGCTCCCATTACAGGACCGACTTCAACGACGCCGTTGGATGGCTTGTTCCAGGCCAGCTTCTTTGGCCGAGCCGCATTGCCTTTGTCAGCATCCGAGCTCCCAGCGGCGATGGGATTATCCGGCGGCGGAGAAGATGGGGCCGAAGCCACCGGCTTGGAAGGGGAAACGCTATCGGTCGGCTCAGGTAATGAAGTCGTAGTCGGCGGCGGCGATGGAGAGGATTGAGAACGATTAACGGCGGTTGACGCAGGGTCAGGCTCGCCTCGTACGACTTCAGACCACTGCGATGGGGAATTCTTTCGGCGTAACTGAGGACTGGAAAGGCCGTCTCCGGAGAATCCGGAGCCACGTGGAGTGACGTGATTGGAAGTGGAATCAGCCGTCATAGCCATTCAGAATTAGGGTTTTGGGAACAAAAAATCTCAGAAGATTTTAATGACAGCAGAACACATTAAGAAAATATTTTTTTTTAATTAAATTAATTTCATAAATCACCTAAAACAAAAAATAAATAATGATCAGAGCTTTGATTTTGTTATGAGAATGAGAAAATGTACGAAATATGTTTTGGTTGAACGGAAAACAGATCAAGGCGTTAAGGAGCCCATCAACCGCCGTAAAACAAACCAACCAACCAAAAATCCTTATTACTTTCTCTCTTTTTTTAGGCTTTGTTTTCAGCAACTAGGACGAAGCTGCAGGATTTTGTCTTGTAAACTTTAATTTTACGACACTACCCTCGTATGTGCCATCATTTCACCAACCGTGCCCTCATAAATCATTAACTTCATTTCTCTGTCCCTTTTTTTATTTTTTTAATAAATAAATAAATAAATCGCGTTTTTCTTGTGCACCCAAAATTCGCTTAACAAATAAAAATTAGCTGCTTAGGCCCACAAGAGCAAAGTGAAATAAAATTGTTCTAACAAATAGCAGATCGTGATTCGTATTATATGTGCTACAGTATCATGTTATTTGTGAAGTGTATGATATTATGTACGGTGTTACTCTACAGCCATACACCATAATGTATAACATCACTTGTATAAGTTTTGTCGAGGATTGAAATTAGTTAGTTATAATTTAAAATATTTAATAAACATTAGTTAATATGTCTCGAAAATTATGTTAATATAATTTTTATTTATTATATTTTTAATAATATAATTAATCATAAACAATACTTCAATATGAAACATTCATAACAAGAAATGTAAATATATAATAAAGTTATTTTTTAAAATTCTGAAAGTTCGACGGATAATTTTAAGAAGTCCTTTTTATCTACTAACAACACAGTATATGACAATAACTACTTATTATTTTTTACATAATCTTATTGGAAGAGGGATGTCAATCAATCCCATGGAACATAAGATCGACCAATTTGTTAGTAATGAAAGCGATGTTGACTATGACGCTGCTGGTCAAGTTGGCTCATCGGTCAACATGATAGAACAATTTAACCTTACAAAATGTTTAATCAGTGGAGGGGCAGCCATAGCACTTAGGATTTCTTAATTCAAAAATTTTGATTTTTGTTTGTATTTGAAAACTGCAGTTATTTTTATAATTATATATGTGTTCTTTTTTTTTTTTTAAGACATGAATATTTTAGATGGTTATTTTATGAAATTTATTTGATTATGTTATATATTCAATTGTTTGGTCAAGTAATGGAACGATGTTTGAACATGAGTTCTGCAGTATTATACAATTATTCTATTTTTATTAATGAAAATGTGTGGCATCAACTTTAAATAGGAATGGAAAATGGAGGTGATAATACTCAAGCCAACGAACAAGATGAGCATGGACTAAGGAAGAAGAGGATGCCTTACTGGAAGTATTGGAGGAAATAGTGGCAAATGATGGGCGTGCTGATTGTGGACAATTTATACCAAAAGCAACAAGAAAAATTAAGTTGAAACTAGAACAATCGCTTCCTAAATCTGGATTGAAGTATAACTCACAGGTTCATTCTAAAATTAAGGCATAGAAACAACAACATTCCATCATATTTGATATGCTCAACGCCATTGAGGTATAACCCACACTAATTTTCTTATTATTTTTGTTGATGATATTACTGCATAAACTCTTATTCAAAAATTATAAACGGGTTAAATATAAAAAAAAAAGTAAGGGAAGATTTTGACTTTTTTTTTCAATGCTTAGATTTATTGACAACTTGATTTAATTTTCATTATATTTTACATTATTTTATAATTTTTAGCTATATCGGTCTAGACTTGTGAAAAGTGATTTGATTGAGGCACATTTAGGGATGGCAATGGGGAGGGGAGGGGACCAACATCCCCGCACCCATCCCCGATATTCTTTATGTATCCCCATCCCCTCCCCGTCCCCATCAGAATTACTTGAAGGGATCCCCGTTCCCTCCCCGAATAATAAAAGGAGATCTCCGAGGGGTCCCCGATCCCCGAATAACTGATACGTTTTCAAATTTTGAACTTGATTTAATCATATTAAAATAAAAATTTAAACAAAAGTAAGGTTTGACAATATATTTTACACTAATAATAATCTATTACAAAAATCACACTACAAAATACAAATCATTAGAATAATTATCTTTGTTAATTTTCATAATCCTATAATAAAAAGAAATTACTTTTATATCAATAATGAAATAAATGAAATGGGTATAGATACTGAAACTAATATTTTTAATAAAAACATTTACTCTTACACCCCATGCTCCTCCCGTTCTTCCTCAAGGAATGTGACAAATTGAAAGACAGCATCAGGTTTCAAATCTAAAACAATAAAAATAATATAAGCAATATAATTCATAATCTAAAATAGTTTTGGGTCAGGGTCTTTAAAATAAGGTCTAGTCGAGTAGTAATTTAGGATTACAACTTGTTAAGTAAGCTCGAAATTTTTATAACAGATTTGTATAACAGATTTAATATTTTATAATTTAAATTTCATTATTCATTTATTAATTATTTTAAAAAATAAAATCAAAATTAAAAATTAATACAAGAAAATGGGGAAATGGGTAGGGGATGGGGATTTCATCTCATCCCCATCCCTTCCCCGAATAATAAATTGGATAAAAAATTGTCCCCGTCCCTTCCCTGAATAAAAATTTAGGCATAAAATCGTCCCCATACCTTCCCCAAATGGAGAAAATCCCCAAGGATCCCCGTCCCCGTGGGGATTTTTGCCATCCCTAGGCACATTACATAGGGGTCGAAACTTCTTCACAAATCAATCACGGTGGCATAAATTAATAATTTGATAAATTGTTACTTCCTATTTCAACGATATAAATTAGGACCCGTAGTTTTTCTGTGTAAAATTTCATTGAGCCCCTTTTACTTATTTTATTTGAACTTTGCTTCACAAATATTAAGTTCATTACTCCCAAACCAGTGAATTCTTCAACAGCCAATCAACGGCAAATCAGCTCATCCCGATGGCTATGGCTGGTCGGAAAAGACAGAGGGAATTGTGGGGAACAAAACCCAAGTAGTGGCGTCACCGGAAACCGGAGAAATCGCGGCGAATTGAAGCCGCGATTCCACGGCTTTTCACGGCTTCGATCGACGGCTTTCCGAACACTTTCTTGCGATAAGGATGGCATGGAGATGACCGTAGTTGCACGAGCTTCCGATCGGTACCAACCTTGGCCAGTGGAGTGGCCGGAAACGGAAACGAAATCCAGGTCGGGTTCGGGGGTTTGGGTAGAGCCGGTTTCTTTTGCGACAAGGATGACATGAAGATAACCGGCATCGCACGAGCTTCCGATCAGTACCAACCTTAGCCGGTGGAGTGGCCGAAAATGGAAACGGAATCCGGGTCGGGTTTGCGGGTATTGTGATAAAGAGAGGGGATATTTTAATACATGTACAATATAGAATAAAAATTTATAAATAATAAATAGTATAAGGATGCTACCTAAAATATTCATATGAATTCAGTAGAAATTAATTTAATATTTATGAGGAAAATATAAATAAAAATGAGTAAAGAGAGCTCAATAAAAATTTCTAAAATAGTGGTACGGTGCCACTATAGTACCGTAGCTGGATCCTGTAAACTATTAGTGTAACTGACTGAAATCTTATATTTCTGTATATATCTTCGTGTCATAGCCGCAAAAGGTGGGGCACACCAAAAACCGCGACGCTAGTCATTGATGTCTCTTTATATTTAGTGGATATTCGATTGAAAAATTAGAAATATAAAAAAAGTTAGGTAAAACTTGGGTACCTTTTCTTTTATCTATTTATAATTATTGAAAGGCTTAATTTCAATAGAGAAAATATTATAAGTATGTTTCTTTCCTTCAAAACGATTCATTATTCCTTAGACTTACAGAAATTGAAGAGGAGTAGGTCGTTGAAACCTTTTTCTGTCCTTTGTCGTCGTAATTTAGTTTTATGATAAATCTGAAATTAAAATAATTAAAAAATTTATGTTGTTCTTAAATTTTATTATTATTGTCATTAATTTTGGGATTTATGGGGGTCCAAGGTCTTACTTTGAAGTTTGACAGATAAAGATTGGACCGAATGGCCCGGACATCAATTAAATCCAATTTCCAAATTTCGTCCCGGGCGCCATTTGGAAGAACTGTGTCGATTTTGACCGGTTGGGAGTTTACTTTTCGGCTGGGAATTTATCTTTAAGACTGAAACGGTGGTGATATATCAGTCTCAGAGGGCGATTCTGGTGACGGGCTTTTTAACTTTATTGGGAATTTACATTTCCCGTTTCTAGTTTTCGCCGGATTGTTTTTCTCGTTCCATCGGGCTCAAGGTGGGCCCGACGGACCCGTGGCCTTGGTGGGCCCATGGATTTTCGACGATCGAAATCAAAGGTCCAGGAAGGTCCGAAACTGGAGTCACATTTAAAGAATGTGGCTGGTGCTAGGGATGGCAATGGGAGGAGAGGGGAGAGGACCAATTTCTTCGTATCCATCCCCGATATTTTACATATGTCCCTATCTTTTTTTCGTCTCCGTTAGAATTATATGAGAGAATCTCTATATCCTCCCCGAATAATAACAGGGGATTCCCGAGGGTCCCCGATCTCCGAATAACTAATACATTTTTTTTATTTTCGATGTTGAGTTAATTATATTAAAATAAAAAATTTAAATAAAAATAAAGTTCGAAATATATATTACATTAATATCTATTACAAAAGTCACATACATTAAATTAGTAAGTAACGCAGCATGTAAGGGATACAAACTTCTTTTACAAACTATCATGAACAAATTAACAGTGTAATACAAAATTATTACAAATAAAATCAAATTTAGATTCAAAATTAACTTTTTCAATGGTGGCGTGGGCACTTTATAAATGTGGACTATCCCCTTTACAGCACAATAGTTAAGTCGGAGCAAATCAAGAGCAAATATTAAATTAGATTAGATTAGATATTAAAATTGTGATTCGTTGTGGGCAATTATAACATCTAAAAATAAATAAAAAATATATTGAAGTTTAAAATATTTAATGAATATTAAAATTAAAATAAAATTTTTGGCTAATATAATCTATCCGGTCTTTTTAATGTTCTAAATAAAAATTTAGGACTTTAATTATTTAATTAGGTCTAAAGTTTAATAATATAAATATTTTGATATTTGTTATTTTTACCAATATTTATCATTTTATAATTCAAATTTTATAATTTATTTACTAGTAATTTTAAAAAATAAAAATAAAAATTAAAATTAAAATGGAGAAATGGGTAGGGGATGGGGATTCCACCTCATCCCCGTCCCCTAGAATAAATTGGGTAAAAAAATTTCCCATTTCTTCTTAGAATAAAAAATTGGGTATGAAATTATTAAAAATGACATAGAATGGAAAAAATCATGATCTGTCCCCAGGGATTTTTGCCATCCCTAGCTGGTGCTGATCAAGGAAAATTGGAATTACAAGTGGTAGTTGATTTTCTGAAAATCCCCGATAAGCAACCAGCTTTGGGCGCTAAAACTCCAAAAGGGTGTTTATTAGTTAGGCCACCAGGAACTGGGAAGACTTTAGTGGCTAGGGCAGTTGCTGGAGAAGCCGTCGTGCCATTTTTCTCTTGTGCTGCCCCAGAGTTTGTTGAGTTGTTTGTTGGTGTGGGTGCACCCAGAACGAGGGATTTGTTCGAGAAGGCCAAACCGAAGGCACCATGTATTGTGTTTATTGATGAAATTGATGCTGTGGGGGAGACAGAGAGGAGCAGGGCTTGGAGGAGGAAACGATGAAAGAGAGCAGACTATTAATCAGCTTTTGACTGAAATGAATGGCTTGTCTGGTAATTCTGGTGTTATTGTACCGGATGTTCTTGATTCTGCTTTGTTGAGGCCTGGGAGATTTGATAGGCAAGATACAGTGGATAGGCCTGATGTTGCTGGTAGAGTCAAGATTCTTCAGGTTAGTTCTCTACAAAGTTTGCTGGCCTTCGATTCCATGTTGTAACTTCATTATTTTGTTATTTGCTTGTCTAAGCTATTGATTTATAACACTTGGTTCTATTACAGCGTAGAAACTATAGACGGGATGGATGTTGTTACATTGCATGCGTACAAGATTGCTTGCACTGCTTTGATAGGGTTGTGGTGTGCTGATTGAAATGCAATATGCATGCATTTTTATTGTAGATTGGTTTACAGTTTTCACTCAATATTTTTGAAACGAAGTTTGCCCTTGTAGCGACACCATGCTTTATTGGGTATTATGCTTTGGTCTTCTAATTCAATTAACTTACTTGCTGCATGTATTCTTTTGGCGGGGACTATATTCAGAGCATATAGCTGTAAATAGCTTGCTAGTTTAATGCCAGTTTTGAACAATGTATAAAATTTCTCAAGTTATGACAATATCCTTTATTACAGGTGCACTCCAGACTGCTCAGGATGTGGAGTTTGAAAAAGTTGCTAGAAGAACACCAGGTTTTGCTGGAGCCGATCTGCAGAACCTGATGAATGGAGCAGCCATTCTTGCAGCCAGAGAAGAAAAACGCAGTTGTCTCTGATGAGAAAAAGAAACTAATTGCCTTCCACAGTAATTATTATTAATTTTTTTTTTGGTTGTCTAATGCTTTTGTGAGTTGCTTTCGAGTGTCTAACATGTTTGCACACTCTAAATTGCAGAGGCCACCATTTTAAAAAGTCTGATAACATTAAAACCCTTTCAATCTATTTACAATTTTGACCTCAATTGAAACTTACATGAAAAATTAATAACTGATTTTGTTGTCGGCTCTTTCTCCTGATATTAAAAATAATAATAATAATAAACAAGTCAACATGCAGTAAATATATTTTTCTTTTAATTATTTATGAGATTTCTTTCAGTAGAGCTCCTATAGACTCCGAGTTTTATCTTCACTTTTACTTACTTATGATTCTTAGATTCTATGAAGTTCTATTTTTATACACAATTGAAGATTTTATCTTTCAGCAGAGTTGTATGATTTTCTCTAGAGTAGAAAAATTGGTGGGTTTTCAAAAAAGCTAATTAAAGAAATTTGGGTCTTCTTTCTAAACGAAACCAGTAACAAAACAAAATGACTGTTGAGGGAAAAAAAAAATTTAGAAGCTTAAAGCAAAGTAAAAATATTAAGGTAGGCTTCACCAAATGTTGGGCTTATGCACGGTCTTCATCGAAATTTTTGTAGTTAGTCCAAGTTGTTTTCTTTTGGGTGGGGGAAAGATGGTGATGTGGGTGAAGCGGGTTGTATTTAGTCATTGGTTTCCATATTTTTGTTAATTAAATAGAATCATTCACTGAAAGAACATTGCATAATTAATGAATATATTAATATAAGACATTTCACATGTGAAACGAAATGTTCCAAGGAACCAACCCCAACTATAAGTGGGAGCTGGGAAAATAGACCCTTTTTTCGCTTGTTTGAATTTTTTTTTCGTCATTTATGTCTTGTCATGAATAATACCTCAAAAAGGGTCAACGTAATTAATTTAATCTATTATTTTAACAAGTAGATCAAAATAATATTTTAATTGAAAAGATAATTTGTACTATTTTAATACGCTTATTTTTATTTGGTAAAAAAACAAATTAAGGACAAATTAAATACTCTTATTCAAATTAATAATTTAATTTGCTTTTCAGTTCTTTTTTCCCACCCCCAAAACTAAGTTATATGATTTGCTTGGTCTTGAAATAAAGAGAAAAAAATTTCAGTCAACTATGCTGCCACAGCCAAGTTATGAGCTGTTACTAAATACCCAGTAGCTTAACTGGGCAGTGGTGGTCGAGTTGAATAGTTGATGGGCAGCTAAAACAAATGCATAGTAAATGACAAAGAAAAATATGTACCAGTAAAAATTTATTTAATAATTGACTGGAATAATGTAATCAAACACTTGCTGCGTATTTAGTATTTACTCTGAAAAGTGAAAACAACATAAACGTTTCCAATTAATGTATGACATGTATATTCAATTCATTCTAGTTGAGGTTCATTATTTTGCTGTGAATTCAAAGTAACCCATAACGTGCATCAATAATTTTCTGAAAGCAACAGAAGCCTGTCCTCTCTTTATATCCCAACTAAATATGGCCATACTCATTCATATGTAGATGTATATCTTGAAACAGAAACAGGAAGACATATATAATTTCCACTCCTGAGTTCTCACCATCTCTCGATCTAATTCCTGTTCTCATGGCTCAAACAACTCCAAATCACACACAGAGCGTTGTCGGTTGGGCCGCTCATGATCCCTCCGGCAAGATTACTCCTTATATCTTCAAGCGAAGGTACTTACTTGTACCATATATATATAAAATAAGTACATGTCCACTTTATTTTATAATTATTTATACAATTAAAAATGTCTCTCCATGACATGAATACATGTACATCCAGGGAGAATGGTGTGAATGACGTGACCATAAAAATCTTGTACTGTGGAATTTGCCACACCGACATTCATCATGTCAAAAACGACTGGGGCATCACCATGTATCCCGTTGTTCCAGGGTACTATACATATCTATTTGGATGATCTTGTTTCACTCTTATCAACTGACTCATTTAACGCGTATATATATATATATATATATATATATATATATTATTTTTGCAACCAGGCATGAAATAACTGGGATAATAACGAAGGTCGGAAGCAATGTGAAGAATTTCACGGTGGGAGATAGGGCTGCAGTTGGGTGCTTGGCGGCGGCATGTATGGAGTGTGAGTTCTGCAAAGACTCGCAAGAAAACTACTGTGACAAAATCCAGTTCACCTATAATGGCATTTTTTGGGATGGGAGTATCACTTACGGTGGCTACTCTGAAATGTTGGTTGCTGATTACAGGTAATTGGTGGGTCTCATCCTCTTCCATTATTTGTGACAGTTTTGTCGCTTTACTTTAATAATGCAGCACTATGGTTTCTGATAGCGAAATGGGCAGATAACACAACATATTTTTCCCCAGTTGGGTTATTGCTTTTACTTTCAGTCAAAAAAAAAAAAAGTTGTATTAATTGATACGTCTGCATCAAGAAGAATCATAATTAATGTCCTATATCTATATGTCTTGTGGGGATCGATTCGATGGGCATGCATAAAGGTTCGTGGTGCGCGTACCGGAGAACATAGCAATGGACGCAGCAGCACCGCTACTGTGTGCGGGAATCACGGTGTTCTGCCCCATGAAAGACAATAATTTGATAGACTCATCGGCGAAGAAGAGGATTGGAATCGTGGGTCTAGGAGGTCTGGGACACGTGGCAGTTAAATTTGGCAAGGCCTTTGGTCATCACGTGACCGTCATCAGCACGTCTCCGTCCAAAGAGAAAGAGGCTAAAGAGCTCTTGGGTGCAGATGAGTTCCTACTCAGCACCAATGCTATGCAAATGCAGGTTAATTATATTTGATCTCATCCTTCCGCTTATATCGGCAGCTTCCACTAGGGCTTCTCGAGTTATATATCCTAATATTCCAGAACCATTAATTGTAGAACAAATCCCAAATAGTAATACTAAATATAAATATGCTGGCTTTATGAATTCTGATGAGCTAGAAATATATATTTGCTTGCGCTTGGTGACAGGCGGGCAAGAGAACCCTAGATTTTATACTGGACACAGTATCAGCTAAGCACTCACTTGGGCCAATCTTGGAATTGCTCAAAGTGAATGGAACTTTGTCGGTCGTGGGTGCACCGGAAGCCCCTTTTGAACTGCCTTCTTTCCCACTGATATTCGGTAAATTATTGACATTAATTAATCTATTCCCAGTTACATATATGTATTTTGTCAAAATTAAATCAAAGAAATGCATGTATGTGAATGAATTAATCAAACAAATTGATCACTTGTTGTTCAGGGAAGAGAAGTGTGAAGGGAAGCATGACGGGAGGAATGAGAGAGACACAAGAGATGATGAATGTGTGTGGCAAGTACAATATTACATGCAACATTGAAGTCATCAAACCAGACCAAATCAACGAAGCATTAGACCGCCTTGCAAGAAATGATGTCAGATATCGTTTTGTAATCGACATTGGCGGCGGCGCCAGGGAGTAAGCCACTCGATAACCTTAATTTATTAATTAAAGACACATCGTGCGTATATGCATATGCCTTGATTTGGCACTTTAATTTGCTATATATTGAGTAATGAGTATCCTTTTATTTGAAAATTAAGCAATGAATTGGTTTTGAAATTGTAATTAAGCAGTATTTTCAGTTTCTGGTTAATTGATATACAAATCAACCGTTAACTGTTTGTCAATTTATCAAATATAAATGAATCTCAACGATATTGCGGCTGAGTCATCAATTTCATTTGAGATATAATATCCTTCTCCGATCGGGCAACGACAACGGGCGCCATCAGATTTGGAATATACGGCTTATGGACAGAAACCATTTAAGTTGCGTGCATGGGGACCATGTCCTTCGATCTTGACGTGCCTAATCATCGTGACCACGTACGTGTGTATACACGACACTGCTAGCATTATATTTAAATATAATAATAGTGTTAACAGTTGACTCAGACTCTAGTCCTTCCATGCGAGACAGGACAACAAAGAGTGAAAGCAAAGATAACATATGTCATTAACTAATTTAGTCGTCATAGACTCATAGCTACAGCGTCATTTCAGAAAATAAGATGTCGAAAATGAACTTTTAATAGCAGAATTATAGTCGCCGTCGTGTTGGGTTACTATCATATGTAATTTATAATAAATTTAAAAATAATTATTCATCAACACTCACTTATTTCATATACTATCGTTTTTTTTATTAGATAACTACTTTTAAGTTAGTGCCTTCTATTGAATAGTTCACCATATTATTAGGTAGTGACATTAACTTATTTTTACAATTAAAATGTAGAAAATTCTCTATTTTTCTTTTGGGTGGGACAAAAGATATTGAAAAAGGATTTGGATTTATCTTATCTTTTTGTTGATATCTTATAAGGTTGTGATCGATAGATATTTGACAAAAATATATATGTAATAAAAGGATGAGATTATTTGCACTCCAATTTATACTTTAGATACTCCAGTTTTCATAAAAATTTACACCACTAAATTTACTACCAAGGATATTAATATAATCCAAGAAAATGCTATTACTCTTAACACACATGTAATATGACATGTTTGCATCCTTGTAAAAGACCGCGCTAGCATCATCACAGTGATTTTCTTCATTGGAACCAAAGTTAGGTTATTGATAGAAATTGTAACAGTCCATTTGTTCTTTTGTTTTGCCTGTTGGTGTAGATCTTGGAAAGTAAAGTTGCTCTTTATGGACCGGGTAGCCAATGACCTTCTCCATTGGTTCCCTCTGTTGTGTAAAGATAATGGAAGACCACGTTAATAATCTCGAACTTTTTTGTCTTTATGATTATTTATATATTATAATTGTAATATTGGGAAACTGAAAAGGTTTTCAGCTTCTTCCTTTTTTATTTTTTTCATAACGTAAAAGAAAAACTGGGCAAGTACCGATAATCTAAATTAATTATAAAAGCGAAATTGTTCCTTTACTTCACGAGTAGTGCTAGAGAGAGAGAAGCACAAGAGAAGGACGATAGAATTTTGCTCTCTCTCTACCCCACTCACTCTTTCTCTACCCCTTTCTTCATTGTTTCTCTCGTCTTTCTTCATTGTTTCTCTCGTCTTTCTCTCGTACTTCTCTACACCAGCATTTTCCTTACTTTACAGTGATTCTTTTATTCATTATTGTTTGGTGCTTGGATTGCTATAGAGTGAGAGTGCTACTGGTCTTATGGGTGCAAAGTGAAAGTAATTAGATTTTTTTTTCTTTTTTAAATAAACTAACGTTTCATTTACCATAAGTGAAAATCAATACAGTACAAACATAGATTTTACAAACGATCTCAACAGATATCTAACGCAAGCACACAATTGGTTGAATTAATGTATTTCTACACTAAAGAGCAAGACGAAAAATCAATGCATTAAAGATACTTGAGTGAAGTATCTCTTCCAATAACGAAGATGTACCAATAAAGAGCCATTCATCAGATAAAGCTCTTTCATAATACGCACCTTTGGTTCTTCCAATTTTTACGGAACATATTGTTTGCCTTGACCCATTTGTTATAGCATGAAATCCTCTAGAAGTTATGAAGTGTGAGTGCCTTCCCTTACATATAGTGAAGGGACAAAAAAAGCAAAATAAATACTAAAACATACAAGATTTATGCCGGATAACGAGCCAACTATAGCTCTTTTCCAGTGAAATAGAAGAGCGGTTGAGGATGAAGCAAAGAGAAGGCTGTAGAAGAGGAGAGAAAAGAAAATGAATAGTTAATGAAATGATCTTAACAAAGGATAATTTTGACATTTGAAAGTTTACGTGATAACAATTATTATTTAAAATTTATTGAATGAGTGTATAAAGTATTTAGAATAAATTTTAGAGTATAAATAGTTGTATCAGTAGTAAAGTTTTAGCACTACATGATAATAAATGCACCAGTAACAGAAAATCTTTGAAAAATCAACATAACTAAAATCAATATTAGTTGCAAAATGAAAAAAATACAAAATATCAAAAGTCAAGTCCTAACGAAAGAATTCATCCTCTCTCCATGTTTCGTTCTCTCTTTGGGAATTGGGACCTTCCAAGATTTTTTTTTTTATACGTGAGTTTGATCGTTTTTGATCAATTTTTGGAGAAGTTTTTGTTATAAGAATTCAGACTACACACATTGCTTTTGAGAAGGAGGCAAAAAGAATAACAGTTGAATATTTGCTGATCCAGCAAACGACCTGTCGACCGGCTATCCCCACTGTACGTGCATGTGATTCAAAGGTTTTGGACAGACGCATCACCTTTTAAATTAGAGTATAATACGTGTGTATAACAAGGTTACTTTTTATTTGCAGTATTAATGCATAAAAACTCGGAGAAGCATTAGACATATGTAACGTAAGAGAATGACTAACAAATAATATTATCCATGTTGATAGATAAACTATTAATGCACTTGTATCTCAAAAAGCATTGTCTCAATGCATTACACGTACAAAAACGTACCGTGTGAGCGAGGGCTACCGTGTGACAAAAGTCATTAACAAAATTGAGGCGGTGCTAACGGCCATCTCTTTATCTTCTCCTTTTCCTCTTAACTTTTCTTCAAGCAAGTAGCCTCCCTCATTTGTCTGTTTCTTTAACCTCTTCCTTTTTTAATTTCATTATTATAATTTTTAGTCCATTGTATGTCAAGAATAAGATATTTGAGAACCTTTGCATCTGTGCCAATCAAATGAGACAGTCTATGTGGGACAAGTTGAAATCTCCCTTCACTGGGTCAGGTGAGTTTTTTAAGCTTCATGGGGTTTACTGTTTTTGAAAAATTTTCAAGAGAGTTATGAAATAGGGCTTTAGTTTTGGGTTTGAAAGATAAGAGTGATTTGCTTTCATGAAAATATAATAATTATTTTGTGTCTCAGGTGAATCGCAAAAGCAGTGTGGCGATAGCTTGAGCAGCAAGTCAAACATCAATGAGGAATACACGGAAGCTTTCAGAACAAAATCCTACGTTGAAATGTGGAGCAAAGCTCAGAGCCAGCTGGCCGGAAGAACAAATTTTAATGCACTTTCATCAACGTCGTCAGTTTCTTTCTGTGTCCATCTCTCTGACTATCTTTTGGAACCGCAGCAAGAAAACCTAATGAAAATGATAGAGAGCTTGCATTTCCATCACCTTCTCATGGACTACTTTGAAGCCAGCGTAGAGGCTTACAATGTCTGTCAATTACTCCTTCCAAGCGTCCATCAAACTCGTGCAAATTATCGAAGAATCCAAAGAGTGATCAAGATAAGTGAAAATATGCATGACAGTCGACCTATATTCAAACATCTTGCTGCATTTGCGTCGTCAAAGAACCCATTATCGATCATTAGCACGGTGCAATTTCGAGATTATCATCATGGAAAAATGTTATTATTCAGTAGTTTGACATCCAAAGGAAAGAAGATTAGAAGGAGAGCAAAATTCAATAAACTTTTGAAGAAGGTGGGAGCATATAGTCTAGTAATTTCTCAAACTGCATTGTTGATAGCATTGTTGGTCTTCATACTCCATAGCATGGTTGGTATTGTGGCAGCACCTGGGCTAATGGTTCCTTGTTTGGCTTTATTTAAGAGAAAGCTCATGAAGTTGGTTCGTCGTGGTCCCAAGACAAGTTTGCTTGAAAAATTTGCTGCCCAGCTTGATGTTGCGGCCAAGGGGGTTTATATACTGATCAACGATTTTGACACGATTAGTCGCATGGTGAAGAGATTATACGACGAAGTAGAGCATCGGAAAGACATTGCTAGGATGTGTTTTAGGTCTGGAAACTCTGAAATATTAAAGGAAGTTGTGAAGGAATTTCATATGCATGAGTTTAGCTTTCTGGAGCAGTTAAAGGAGCTTGAGGATCATATTTGCTTGTGTTTTCTCACAATCAATAGATCTAGAAGGCTTGTTCTACAGGAGATAATGGTACGTCATGATAAGTCACGCCCATGATCTTTGATCTCGAATTTGATCATGGTTTCCTTTCTGAAGATAATTAATCATAAATTTCATGATGGTGATGATGGCGGCCCCCGTACATGATATTAACCATTTTCAAAATAAGTACTTTATGAATATCAATTAAATCGGGGAAAGAAGTGGTATCCATTTTTCATTTTGTTTTTGTTTTCTCCCCCCTCCCGCCCTTTTTTTTGTGATGCGTGACGATGCTGACATGAGCTGTTAGAGGATTGAAACGGACGTGGCTCATCGTATGGTATCTGTCGTTTTAACGATTCATTGATTATTATTTCTCTTCGGAGACATACGATAGAATTGGAACGAAAACACATTATGGTGCATTTGGGATTAAAATGCTGTAACTTTTAAACTACAGTTACTGTGAAAAAAAAAATTGTGACTATGAAATAAATATTAATAATATGTAATAAATATAAATTTTAAATAATAATTTTAATAAAATTATTAAAAATATAATAAAATTTCTATTATACAAGTAAAAATTTATAATAACATAATTTCCAAGTTACAACAGTTAGTGTTTATCAAACACTTTAGTACTATATCTTAAAAAATACAACTGCCCAACCTCAATCCCAAATCGCACCCTATATTACATTTTATGATGCGCTTTCATTACATGTTCACTTTTTAACTAAACAAGCGGGGAACGGGTTACTCCACTTTAGTCTCCTTCAACTTGTAACAAGCAATTTAACCTATTATTTGAATAATCAGGCAGCTATTAAATAGGAATCAAAGAATGCTACAATTGATCGCAAGAAATTTGACTTAAGAAGCCTAAGTTACACTTGATCATATTATTCTAATGGGATACAAAAATGGTTTTGAACATGAATATACTTGCGTTTAAAAAACTGCTATGTCGACATGGCAAGGCCTATCCAAGAACTGACTATGCGGGAATTTTTAAAAGCAGAAGCACTTGTGTGAACAGCTAATCTTATTCACTGCCTCAGGATGAACCAAAGCATTAAATGATTTAGCATTCTTCTCTCATTCTCTTGTAGTCTTCAAGGCCCAACAATGAACTCTTAATCTTGAGCCAATCTGCCGGTTTAGGCATGATGATCGCAATGTATCCTTCTCTATCCGCCTGCAGTCAACAGATTCACATTACAGTACTTAAGGTGTGATAAATAAGTGGAATTTTATGTGTTTACAAAATTCGTCTATAAAGAGCTAGTTGATTCCAAGAACAAAGTCCACCAGGGAGTTGAAGCTATTCAAATAGCTAATTAAACACTTCAAAGATAACAAACTCAATAATGACATATCCAGCTGACAACATACACATCAATTAAATATTAGTTCTAGCTATCTTTCATCAGTGGCAAAAGGATTTGTGGCATCACCATATGGAAAAATTTTACTCTTCCAAACTCCAAAATTTCCAATCAAGACTCATTTTAGCTCAATAACAGAACTAGTCAAGAAGCCAAACAGAAGACTGTTTTCTTCACCTCATGAAGTTCACATGCTTATTCTGTTATGCGTGGCGCCGTCATAGAAGCCACAAGCAACCCGTACAAGCATGTGAATAAGAAAAGGCAGGGTCAAGGTTACTCTGTGTGACTAACATTTTAATGATGGCTTATGAACTGAAACCTAAAGATTTATCACGAAAGCCAACTGATAACTTTTGATTCTCCCGTTGTGGTGAATGTTCAGTTTGGGATTTTGGTCCACATTGTACAAAAAAGAGAGAGAAAACAAAATGATGGTTAAACAAATAATGACCAATATGAAGATAACAAGCAAGAGGTTGTAAAGTCAAAAACATGATAATATCACATACAATAATCGAAACAATGCCCATGTGCATGATTTCCATATTATGCAATCCAACAATTAGCATTCAGGACATTAACCATTCAGTTATCCTCACCGATGAATTAAGTAATCCTGGCTGTTTGATTAATCTGTTGTTCACTTCCAACAGAGAGCCTTTAACACAACACCTGTGAAACGCAATTTATTTTTCAAAACTAAAACAACAGAAGAAAAAACAATCAAGTATCCAAAAAAATCAAAAGAAAGAAATAGAAGCAATTTTACCTCACAATATATGAGTCATTATTGGTGCACACTTTACATACAGCCGTGTTTGATTCAAAGTGTTGTGCATTCTGCTTAATATTTATAAAAAAGAAAAAATTACGGAACTAAACCCTCCCACATTTGCAAATTAAAATGCCAACGTACCGAGTATGGAAATTATTAAAAAAAAAAAAAACCTTCTTTCGCTTTCCGGTGACCTTAAAACCACTACGATCAGACTTGCCAACATTAAAATCAACGGCCGCGATTCCACCTTCATCCTTAAAAGCCACGTGCGTAGGAGCCAATCCAATTACACACAAACTTCATAATTCATATTAACCAAAGAATTACCAAAAATTAGACTTCATAAAAAATCAAACTTTGATACAGGATTTAATTAAATCGAAAAATCTCACCCGTTCGCATGGCGGTAAACGTACTGGTCATATCCCGGTTTCAAAAAATCTGTCAATTTTATATTTTTAAAAGGAAAAAAAATAATGGTTTAGCTAACTAGGGTTTGAGATTATAGAGGGCTGTAAAAGGTAATTGGTGAGGGTTAAAAGAGTAAATAAGTACCCGGAGCAAAGTAGGCGACAAAATTGGAATCAATGGCGGAGGGAGGAGTGAGCGGGAGATCGTCAACATTAGGGAGCAGTAGCTTATGCAACTCCTCTTCATCATCTTGCATTTCTTTTTCTTTTTCTTTTTCTTTTTCTCGTTCTTGCTGTGCTTGCTCTAGTGTTTCTTCAGTTTCTGAATTGTTTGTTTGGTAGAGGTTGTGATCGTTCATTGAAATCTAACCGGAGATATCAGAGTTGCAGGCTTGCAGCTCGTCCGTACAATTTTTTTTGGAGAGCCGACTTTTCTATTCTTGGTCAGGTCTGTGTAAATGTTTATTTCGAAAGTTCTGTTTCATTTTCGGAAAGCAACGGTGTCGGATCGTAGCTCGCGGGCCTAGTACGCTATTTTATTCAGAACTTGTAATAATTGGGCTTTAACATCAACCGCAGGCCCATTTGAGCTCAACACGTTAGTTAGCGGCTCTCATTGAATATTTATTTATTTCACCCTTTATCTCCACCAATATTTAAACACGTTGATAAGTAATAATACCAAGTCCTTGAAAACTATGCAACTATAATCATTAACATATATTTTTTTTAATAATTGATGTAGGACCGTTTCTTGAGATGAGCAGGTATTTTTAAGAGATCATAACTTCGGCTATAAATATTTATTTTTTGTGTATAATATATTATTTCGTAAGTTGTGATGAGATAAATCAAACTTAAATGAAGTTGTGCTGTTTTATTTTGTGGTTGAGTCAAAAATTATTTTTTATTGTTTTTCTAGTTTAAGTTGTTTTCTTTTTTTTAATTATTTTGAGGATTTTTATCTTATTTTTAAGTATCAAATTTATACACCGTTTATTTTGATTTTTTTATTTAAATTAGGATAATTTTATTAAAATAATAATTTAAATTTACCTATTTTAGTAAATTCATTATATTTAAGATTGGTATAAAAGGAATTCAAAATCTTAGTTTTATTCGTTAGACTTTTATTTTTTTAATAAACTTTCATTATTTAGAAACCTTTTTTCCGTTATCTTTCAATCTTTGTAGTTTTTCATCCTCAATAATTTTATCTAAAACAACCGTAATTCATAAGATGTGTACTTGTGGATAGTGGTTAACAATTTAATGTTTAATTGATAAAGCAAAATAAATGTCCTGCATACAAAGTTTCACAAGTAATTTTAAATCCATTCTTAAAATATTTGACTGGTTTCTTTTAACTTCCGCTTGTGAGTTTTGCAAGTGTTCAAGAACACATAATATTTCTTAGCCACTGATGCAGTGTGAGAACATATGAGCACGGGGTAATTTGAAAAAAAAAAAATTAATTAAATTAGAGAATCACATTCAGATGATGAGCAATCCAAATATTTCTGGATTGAATCTTGAACAACCTTGAGTACAAAAATTATTCTAAAAGGTCCCCACGCATTCACTTCAATGGTAAGGAAAAAAACTCTTGCACACACTCCTAAATCACGACATTTTTGCTTTGATCACTCAAAAATACAATAAATTTGAGAAATTTAAAGCCTAAGTACGAATCAAAAGAAACCAACTTGCATGGGTAAAATCAGTCAATTCACTGTTCTACAATCAAGCCTAATCTCTTGACCGCCACTAGCGACGCTACTCATCCTGATCATGGACTGCACAAAAGCCTTTTCAAATGCTGATTTGGACCTGGCAAACTTGGAAACCAAGGCTTTGGTTTTTGGAGTGGTGAGCAAAGATTGATCCGAGGAGAAAAGACTCTTCCCCTGTAGAAGCAGCTTGTAATATGCATTGTCAAACACTGTTGTTGATGAATCTAGCGTGGCGCCGGCATTTTTCACCTTGTTGTGTGCCGGACACACATTCCTCAAACTTGTTGCAAATGATGGGCTTAGTGATGGGTCAATGTCAAGAGTTGCATTAAAATTATGGATTCTGTTTTGGAAGGACGAGCAGTGAGAGAACCCGAGAGAATGGCCTCCTGCATAAAATTAGAGGTTAGCATACACGTTTTAATTTTTGCAGTCAAGATTAAGCAGAAACACAACAGTTACAAAGGTAACATTTTAACCTGAGAGCGCGACAAGATCAGCCATAGAAAGACCTCTTTGGGAGAAGCTTTGTTGAAGCTGAGAGATGTTAAAGGTGGGAGCTGGCAACTGTCTGGTATCAGATGCTTTTGAAATTCTGCCGTCTTTTCTCCCTTTTGGCACGTCCCAAGTTGGACCTCCAGACTTGTATATAAGCACATAACAACAGAGCAAACAAACAAAAAATGTATGTTTAGTCTTTTTTTTTTTTTTTTTTCCTTAGTTTTGGTGGGGAGATTTATTAGTTGTTGTATTGAACAGTGTTTTTAATTATGGGTTCATATATATATGTATATATAAACTAACCAAAGCAACTGCATCTCGAGCAGAGAGAGCTAAGATATCAGCACAAGAAACCACACCAGGGCACATAGCTTCAACTGCTTTCTTTGCGTTATCGATGACATAAAATGCATGTAACGAGATGTTAGGAGGACCATCTTTCTCAGTTGTGTTTTTCCCCTTTGACTCCAGAAGAACCGAAGCATCACAACCCTTACATTTAAAAAAAAAAAAAAGAAAACCCACAAAAGATTAATAATCACATTTGAAATTTGTTTTCTTCACGGGCAAGGTGTGGCTAATACAAAAATTTTATTCATTTGAGAATGAGATGGCTAGTTATGTACTCTGATAAAGCAATCGTGGAAGTGCATGCGAAGCAGAGCTGCGGGAACTGTTTTATCGTTCTTCATTGCTTTCTTTACAGCGTTGGTGACTGCTGTCTCAAGCTTAGGGCACGTCTTCGAGTAGTAATTTGAGCTAAGTGCACTAACTGGAGAAGATACTGGAAACATTACAAGGGCAAGTATGAGACCTACAACGGCTGCCATAGTTGAAGCTAGCTAGCTTTTGAAATTTGTTTCAATATATATTTTACTGCTTAATTATCTGTGAAAACACAAGTGTTACGGAATCGTATTTATAGCAAAGAGTAAGAGACAGGGAACTTGGAGTTGTTATTAGGGGTAGTGGTTGTTAGCAAATTTGGTGATCAAAAACGTTTGGAGTGGAGTAGCATTGAAGCATACTCGTAAGAAGACAATTCACGTGTCACATTAATTTGTTATTCGTCTTTTTTAAAGTGACACGGGAGACAAAATAATTTTACATATTATTAGACCCGTTAGACCTGGAGGAAAGCCTTTAATAATATTTCTACAAGAATTGACGGTTCAATTCATGTCGCGTTTTTGTTGATAAAACAACCTTGCTAATAGTTAAATTAAAGTAGTTTCTAAGCAAACTGATAATTTGAGAACACAAGACAAGTCAATGTCACAGTTAAGCTTATTGAGCCTTCAATGAAATGAGTCGTAACATCTTCATTACAGAATATTCAGTGAAGGTAGCTCCATTACCTGCACCTGTGCTATTTCTTCATTTTTTTTTTCAGCCTGATTACAGATGAAGCAAAGTGTTTCTTTACAATCAGATTGACCCTACAGAGCTTTAGGAAGAATTAGTTGGGTGGATGGGGTTGAGCAAATAAAGGCACTATTGCGTAATCAAACCATGGACTAGAGCCTTGGATTAATGAACAAGTTCAGTTAATTAACAATCGAATGATCCAGAAAATATCTGCTCTTATCTTCTAAGTTGACATCACATGGATCTCTTAGATTTGATATGATCTAATAAGAAATTAATAGTTAATGTATGTACAGATTTTGGTCACTCTATTAATTTTTTATCTTTGATACCTCGGTGACTAATACAAGTAAAGTTGCAGGGGCAGTGATGAGCTTGAGATATGAGCTAAAAGGCTGACCAACTACCTCATACTGACTCAATTTTTTGGAGTGTTTATGTCTTTATTATTAAAATTATCTCATTATAGGAGCAGCTAGTTAAGAAATTTAAAAAGAAATGAACGGGTAACTTGCAGGTCAGTGGTCGCATAATTTTATTTTGCCCCCAAGGAAATCAAATGCATATTAACTACTTCGGCTCTGATACCATGTCAGAATTTTCTAAAATACATTTGTCTGAGTGTTAAATATTAATTTGTTTCGTGGTGGAACTCATCACAATTACGAAGATTATGATAAATTTGGAAACACAATTAAAAGGACATGATGTTTGGTATTTGTGAAAGTCATGCGGTTTCCTATTTGTGAAATTGATGCCAAAGTTTTTTTGTCCATCTCTTCCAGTTCCCCCCAGTTGATTTAGTCCACAGTGGATAATAAAAATATAGAGTTACCTTTTTTAAAAAAAATAAAAAATAAAGGTTCTCAGCATGCCCAGTTGACATGTACTAAAAAATGAACTATAAGTAACACACTACGCTGGATGACATGTGAACTTGGAAGATAAAGGTGAAAAGATTGCTGATACAACAATTACTTTTGAAAAAAAATTTACACGCATACAATTTTTAAAAGCAAAAATTTATATATGTCGAAGCTGCAGCTTAAGTGGCTTAGCTTCTTATTGTTGTGCATGACTATTTAACACGATCTTTGGATAATTTCAGCATCAACAAATCATCGGTGGCTTCAAGTTCATGGATTGCTTCCAATTTCGCTCACCTGAGATTTGACATTAACCGTTCTTATAATCAGAAAAGTCATTAAAATCTGGCGGGCTGCTTCAATGAAAAAACAAGCACGCCTCTGCCAATTGAAACCACAAATCCTGTACCCTGAAGCCGTTTTCAGCTTGACTAAAACTGGATACTGCTGGCAAAAGATTGGCCAAAATGCCAATTAGATGGCACAACATTTGGAAATATTCGTGTTTCACCATCTGCAGTAGTGACTTTGAATGATAGTGATTGGCCATTGAGATAAGCATTTGATTGCCAATTAGCTCCCCAGTTTCTTGACATTGCCATCCAATTTGTACTTGAACCTTTGATGGATGCAGATTTAATCGATCCAGCCCCAGCCACATTTGAAATCAATACAAGCTCAAAATAATCCCTCCCATTAATAGTGAATCTCACTCCACCAGGCTTCTTGCACGGTACCCTGTCCCGTAAAAAAACCAAAATCAACATCATAAACATAGTGTCGATCGTACTAGCCATGTTATTTCAACTGATAAAGTCTATCACTCCTGCGAATCAAGATGATACCTTTGGTACAGAACGGGCACGATCCCGCCTCTGTAAATGCCAATCTTTTGCCAAGCGGGATAAGCCATGTCAAAATGCTGGCGAGGAGGATTGCACCAGCCACCATTGTCGCTTGGAAGAGCGAAGTTAGGAGGGCAAAAGTTCGTAGCCGTAATGGTTACAGATGTGCCTTTTATGCACCATCTAGTATCAGATTTATAGTCACACATGATCCGGTAGCATTGCCCACATGAAGCTCCATCGTTGAACAATGCGGTGCTCAATGCTGCTGTGCTTGTTCCATACCCAGATGAATACAAGTTGCCATACCCGCATGCTCCCCCTATAGCCAAATGCAGATGATTTTTACATATATATGCTCTATTAGCTATTGCAGTCTCAAAATTAAGCTCAAGTTGAAGCGCAACGGTTACAAACAAACTCTATGGATATGTAAGGAAAAGTTTACGTACCCATTGTCCCTGAGGCATCGCTGCCTCCGTAGAACGTGGCATGAGCTTGGGTCCAGCCTGAAGGCGAAAACGCTTTGATACTGACACTTAAACAGCAGAGTTGAACCAAGATTGCAGATGTAAACAAGGTTTTCGTCATTCCTTTCTCAAACAGTGGCCAATAAAACGTTTGGAGAAAACTATTGATTCGCGGAAAGAGGGCGTATTTACATGTATTTAGATTTGCAAGTTCAGGATGAGCTTGGATGTTTAAATAAGGAACCGACTCTTTAATGCAACAAAGCTCTTTAACGTGTGATCACTGTAAGTTGGGAAATATTAAAGCAATAAATATTTTTTAATATTTTTTAAAATGAATTATCTGCTGAAGAGTTCTGATCGTCGATCAATTATTCCCACGTTCTCTCTTACTCTTTGCCTTCCTTAACCCACATGCAATTCCCTCATTTAAGATCAAAAACCGGACCAGAAAGCTCAATTGTTGTTATTTGGCTTTTGTTTAATGAATTCGGTGGTTGCGATTTGAATATAAATGGGCAATCTGTAATATGATTTTGTTTTGTAGAATATTTTGTTTGGATCATATGATGCAAGTGCACATGGTTTTGCTTTGATCCACATGATATAACTATGGCAGTTTTCCCTTTTCGTCTCACGCATGCGCACATGAGAAGAGTTACATTTTTTCACTACATTTAATTAGCTCCATGCCATGATCTGCTGATCCTCAAGAAACCATGTGATATTTGTTTATCAAATCATTGCCGTTAACTTGAAACATTTTTATTCCATTTGTGGACCACAAGACAAATTATGTATGGGTCGACCGATAATGGTATCCATTTAATATATACATTCATTTGATCCGCCATCAATACATCATACAAAATGCCAACCATCTGCTCATTTATAATAATAATAATAATAATAGTAATAAATTTTAACTGCTGTCTCAGTTTTAAGAGAAAATTGAGACATAAAAGTTAACATAGCAAGCTTTAGGTTGTTTGATTTAATTAGAGTACAGTTCGGGTAGATTGGTTTCAGGACTCAACAAGAAGACTAAAAGCAATAATTTGACTATTTCATTTCTTTCTCATACTGACTGCTCTCATAATATAAGCAAAGGAGAAGGAAAACAATTGATAGTTTCAACATATAGCTAAAAAAGCTCAAGCAGGGCAAGCAATAGATAGGGAAAATTATTCTTGTGAACTAATAATTTACGGTTCTGTTCATTCTTTCTCATACTGACTGCTCTCATAATATAAGCAAAGGAGAAGGAAAACAATTGATAGTTTCAACATATAGCTAAAAAAGCTCAAGCAGGGCAAGCAATAGATAGGGAAAATTATTCTTGTGAACTAATAATTTACGGTTCTGTTCATCAAATTATATGGGGTTTGGCAGTTTCGGTAATCTGTATAATATGAAGTAAATGCTTTCGGATGAAAACAAATCCTGCATTTGGATCTACCATTTACATTAAACTTTCCATGTGAATGCGACGACAACACGAGAAAGAGGAGCGTGGCGACATACATATACTTTCATGTTCGTGGACTTTGAAATAATTTAAGAGGCCAAATTCCATGCACTGGATACATACACAACTGGCCACGAGCAGCCAATGCCCGCTGAGGATCAGAAAAGAGAAAGGAAAAAAAAAAAATGAAATCCCAAGGACAGCTCGCGCATTCATCATAGATGCTGCATCCAAAGAAAAAGTTAAAACCCATACCATATTATACAGGCGGCGATCACAAGTTTAGTTTCTATAACAAGATAAAATTGTTAGGAGTTTGTAAAAGAGAATAAATAATTGGAATCATTTTATTCTGTGATACAGCCAAAGCCAAAAGAACAGGGGGTGTAAAGTAGTTCGTATTTATCCATTACAAGTCATTAACTAACGAAGATGATGAAATAAATTAAGATGCGTTTAGGATTGAGGTGCTATAACTTTTAAGTAAAATTATAATTATGAAACAAGAGTTAATAATTATCGTAAATATAAATTTTAAATAATAATTTTAATAAATAGTTGATTTTCCATTATACAAATGAAAAATCATATCAATATAACCTTCAAGTTACAGCAGATAGTGTTTACCAAACATTTTAGTATTATACCTTTTAAGCTATAACTAGCCAACTTCAATCTCAAATACACCCTTAGAGTTTAGAATCTGTTTGTGCTACTTTCCATGATCTTCCTCGTGGTACAAAAGTCAAGAAATCTAGTGCTTGTAGCTGAGTAACTTCTTTCTAAGAGCTCCAATACAAATTCTATCACAAGATTTTCCCTCAGAAAACCATTGCTAGTACAAATGCTGATTGCTGTCGTGGTTAGTCTAATAAAAATAAACTTCTCTCTAATGCAAAAGGCATGGAGAAAGACATTAATCTAAGACGTACATTCATCAGAAATAAAAACATATAGAGAAATGAAAAATAATTGTGTGCTTTCGGAAGGAGAAACAGTAACGAAAATGTGAATGCAAAGTCTGCAATAAAACAAAAGAGCACCCTTCCTAAAAATCGTCATCGTCCTCCTCTGCAATATGCTTTGCAAGTTCCTTGCTCCTGTTGCTGCCTCTCTCTCCTCTTCTCGGCACTCTCCTTCTCCTTGTGCGTATTAGGCGGAAACCGCAAATGCCTGAACCGCTTCATTGTGCTCGTTAAGACAGAAGGTGATTCTATAGTCAAAGGCAATTTGAGGTTCATTTGTAGAGTAAATGTCTCCAGTCTCCTTGGACACCATCCACCCAATTTGCATGATCCAATGAATAGCCATGGCTACAATGCTTTCGGCATCTGCAACTGGGTTGCAGAGTCTAACCTTAAGTTTTCTAGCAACATCAGCAAGCCAGATGCGGCAACAGGATATGCTTCTGTCGCTTAACCAATCCAAATTAATTACATTATGTCTCAGGCGAACAATAAGGTTGTGCGTCCTGTGATTATTGAAGGTGACAGAAAACTTTCGGCAACTGCCCTTAACAGTTGCAAGTCACCAATCCGTACAGCCGTAGTTGCAGTAAAACTGAAACAGTAAAGGGTAAACTCAGCTTAGGGACACACGGAGAGAATCGGAAATGCACATCAGAGCCAGGAACAAGGGGAAAATCGAGAAAGGCGGAGAGCTCGGGGCAGTGGGCTTCCGCCTCAGCCCCATGGCGAGGGGAATGGCATGTGAAATCTCTTTGGAGTTGGAGCCATTCTCAATGATCGATGATAGCTCCTTGAAAACTACAAGCAAAAGATTTTTAACAAACCGTAGAAATTGTAAATTTTTATTGGTGGTACTTATGTTGCAATTTTGAGGCGACAGTTGATTGTGAAGGAGTTTGATGATCTTTCATCGCCACCAATTGAGTCATCTTTGCAGTAACTCTGAATCCCGTCGATCAAGATTCTTTTAAAAGTTCAAGCTGAAAATTGAGGAAGGACAGACGAGAAGGCAGATTTTCATGACTCTTAGGCAGGACCCACGATCAATTTCATTATTTAGTAGTCCGTCACGCCACACCAATGAACAATATTAATCGATAGATGTCAATGTCAATGTAGAACTAGTATCATTATTATTCGTGCTATGTAATTAAAATTTTCCATGCATGTAACGCCGCCCGTACCAAGTTTGGCGGACGATTCACCCCTTCACGGATGTGCCGTATACCACTCATGGATAATTTCTATTATTATTTAACTTTCTTATGCTTTCGACTTCCTTTTCTTCTTGACCGGCATCCTTTTAGTAAAGCTACATGCGATTAACAATACTCGGGATTTGAGGTGCAACTGCTATGTTATATTCCCATGTCCATATGTTAAAGGCACCATTCCGTCCAAGTGGAAAATGTTTGTAGATTTTAAGTTTACAAGAGCTATGCAAAAATATTCCTAGACTTTCCTTTTACTCTTCACAATTTTGGTATGATTAGCCAATTAGAAAAAGAACATATTAAGATCACATTGCATGGAATTTCTATAGTACACATCCACACCATAATCCATATCATTCAGTTTTATTAGTATAGCGACAAATTACGATAATTATAACGAAAATCACTTTGATTCTATGTTAGTATGATTGATGGACCAAATTTATTATAAATATATTACGGTAATGACCAAAAGGTTGAACTCGTTATTTTTGCAAAGCATAATTATGAGGTTACACGTATAGCACAAATGGGAGAATGTTGAATTAAATGGATTTTTAATCCAATACTGTCTCTTCATTAACGGTAACCCTAAACCGCCAAGGCTCGTGAGCAGCATTCACCTCAGAAAGGTAACTTTGACAACAGAAGGTACGTACCTAATGCAAGGCGACAAATACCGAACACAAAAATCAAAGAATGCACTGACTCGGTCAAAACACAGAGTTAGGAGTTGTACAAAGACATAAACAAGTCCCTCAATCCTAAATCTACAATTCAATAAAAGAAAAAAAGAAACAAAAAGAGCTACCCTGGAGAGGTGATTTGTTACTACTTTGATTACTATTTTAATATCCTAAAGTTAAACACTGACGGTTGGGGGACCAAAATAATTAAAAGAAGAAATTGGAAAAGAAAATTAGACATAAAATGGATAAGGCAACACTCTCATTTGTGCATCACGTTCCAGGGAGATCCACCCAGTCTCATGCAGCTGCCTGGATCGGCCCATTTGCTCTATTGCCACGGCCCCTACCACGGTTTCCCCTTCCACGGCCACGACCTACATGAGAATTAGATTTGTAATAAAAATCACCAAAAAAAAAGAAAGAAGCAAGGCTTCTATTGGTTGGACCAGAAAGTTCCAGAAATAAATGGCATGAATAGCTCATAATTCCTAAACTTATCAGCCAAAAAGGGCCAAAGACAGTAACTAAACTCTTACTAATTTTGTGACACTATAAATACTAGAAATCCCAAATGTTCCTAGAAATCATAAATGTTCCAAGGGGTACATAAGTCCAGACATTCATGGAACTTTTGATTTCAAAAGAATAATATATACAGCAAGGGAAAAATGCCGTACCACTGCCATAAGGTGGTGCTTCATAATTGTAGCCTCCATCTTGCTTTGCATCAAAATGAGGTCCATTATATCCTCCTCTTCCACGGCCACGGAAACTACGTCCTCTCCCTCGACCCCTACCTCTAGAATAGCCCCGATTACTGCGGTCCCAACCTCCATCCTCATATTCAGCAGACATAAAACCATTACCTGCAAAACAATGCAGCCATCATCAGCTGTAGAGCTGACAACTCAAATACCGGGCCAATGTGAATATAGAATAACTGAGAAAACTACTAATCAAAAGACAAAAAATGAAAGACTTTTTGAAAGAAATGACTTTTGGCCAGGGAGGGCCAATGGCGGCAGGCCAATGGTTGTGAAACCTCACCTGATTGAACATCTAAAGCATCTACTATCTTGCTCACAAACAAAATTCAAAGGCTCCCTCAGAAATTATCAGTGGAACTGATCACTTATGCAGTAACCTAGTATATCACAAAATTCCCAGGTCTCACTTTAACAACTAGGGATGATATGTCTTCAAGTAGAATACCATCTACTTTATGCAAAAGAACACAAGAAATGAAGAGAATACAGCAGAAAAATGAATTCTATGCAACGCATATGGAACAAAAGCTTGTGTGTGTCTTGTCCATGTGTGCTAGCGCACATGTAACAGGAAATTCTAAAGTGACACAAAATACCTCTTCCTCTTGACCTTCCTCTACCACTCCGACCCCTACGGGGTCCATTGGGCGAGCCCTCTGCAACACAAAAGAGAACTTAACAAATGCAAATGCATATATGCTTGAGATCAGTATTAAATTGGCACTAGACATGTGAATACCTCCATCATAATCAAATTCTATCGATGGCTTAACTTGTTCAGCAGGCAGCGGAGGCTGATACCTAAAAGAAAAAGTGATTCATTAGAAATCAAAACTCTCCATGGGCAAAATCATGATGAATGATGAAATTTAAGCACAAACATCATGACACTGAAATAACAGTGCCACTACAGGGTTCATAGGGTAAGGGATCTACCTAGCAGAATTGCCATAACAGAGGCTTAAAAACGTCTAATGCATGCAGCAATATCCCATGGAAATACTAGTTCAGAAGCTACAGAGAGAAAAGCAATGAATGCAAAACTTACCCAACAGAAGACCTATTCAGTTCCGTCTTTGAAAGAGTTATTGTGATCATTGACACATGCCTTGTGGTTTCCAACCTGCAATAACAAAATAAGGAAAATACATATATATAAATACCCAAAGACAAAACAAAAATAATTTTGTAAATTAGTGTTGGAATGAAGTTAAGGAAGCTCTTACGGAAGAAGCCCTTCCTCCAAAGGCTCCCACATATCAGTTATGTCCGTGGATCCAATAACTGTATTCTGATGAAGGCCAACAATTCTTCTCTGCAATACAGTACAAAGTTTAAATTTTCAGCACCAAATAATTCCTAACAAACCCTCCTAAACTGGCAGGCCAATAACTGATAGGCAAATAAGTGAAAGATAAAAATTACTTTTATTAGCTCCACTATTGTTACAGTCTTATTGATAGCCCTTCCCATTGCCTTGAATACAATCTCATTGGAACCTTTTTCCTGCAAATAAGTGCATATTAAAATGCAAACGAATGGGGCAACAAAAGATACTGCTAATGAGAAGCTATTAAAAGAATGCAGTGTAGAGAACTGAACAGAAATGGGCAGAATGCATAAAAACTGAATCATCATTTCAATTTCACTGCCATTCACAAACTAATCAACAAGATTAATCACTTTGAGGCTTCCATAATGGCATTCCCCACATGTACTTGCCAAAATCGACCGCAGCAAACTTCACTATTTTATTAACCCAACGCAGTCCTAAAACCCAAACTCAACCTAGAACACCAAGAACTTCAATTCAACTAGTACAAAATTTCCTCTAATTTCTAGGAACTTCTAATTTACATAAAATTATTAACAAAATAAGAAAAAAAATAAAAACCTGAAGCAGAGTCATAGCATAAGTGATGTAACTGCGCATCCTCCCTTGACTCGTAATCCGAATTTCATTCTCATCAATCGGTGTCTCTGCTTTTGGCTTCTCCACTCTTTGGTACCGATCCATCTTTCTTCACTGTACACGGTTTGCCAAATTAGGAAAAATGAAAGAGAAAGGTCATACAACGCGCAAATTTAAGGCAAACCGACAGAAAAATCGTGGAAAAGCTACGAAACAAGTAAAACTTTAGTGCAAATTTAAAAGAATAAATTAAAAAAAATAAAGGGAGAGAGAGCGGTAACCAATCAAAGGTTAAATAGACGGTAACCAATCAGAAGGTTAAATAGAACTTAGGGTTTTGTTAGATCTTTTAGTTACCTCTTTGAAGATAAAGCGCCCTCTTCTACGGCTACGTTTCTTCTTTTATGCCCCAGGCCGGTTACTGATACTTCTTTTGCTTTATATACCAACGCACGGGCCACAGCTATTCTGAAACTACCCTAACCGACTCCTTTATCCGGTCCAACCGGGTTTCACATAAAAACTCTGACCGGTTCTTCCTATGTGTCACTTCTTCAGTAAGTTTTGTTCCTTGCAGAAGAATTTTCTAGAATTTTATTTTATTTAAAAAAAAAATAACTGTGTGACCTCAACTTAAACTTCACAACTCACAAGGCATAACATAACATTTAATCATTATTTGTCTTCGTGTATTTCATGGCTACGAGAATAAAATTAGGGAATATATATATATATGTGTGTGTGTGAAACCACTGTTTAATAGTTAACAACTTATCTCATAAGTAAACAACAACACTATCTTATATGCCGCAACACGTTAAGGGTGACAAAACGAATAATCAATTTGCATTCGAATTAAATCATACAAAAATTGAGTAAAAATTTTGTTAATTTAGATTCAATTTATTTATTAAACGAACTAAAATTTCAAGATTCAGATTTGATTGATTTATTAAACGAATATACAGTGCAATTCATTTAATTCGTTTAGTTGAATTAATAAACGAACTGAATCTGAATTTATTTACTATTCGTTTATAATATAACGAATCCATTAGAATCAAATTTAAAATGAATTTGTTTACAAAAATATAATTAATAAACAAAAATTAAGTAAAGTAAAATATAAAGAGACCACAAATTTAACTCCTACAAAATACAAATTTATTATCATTTATAATTACTATATAAGCTTTCAATTTTTAAAATTTTTTATACATATTTATGGATAAATAGGTAATTTAATTAAACGAATAATAAATGAACTCTAAACGAATGGATCGTATTTGATTCGCTTATGACACATTTATTAAACAAATCCTAAGTGAATAAACGAACCAATATCCTCACATCGAAATTCAATTCATTTAATATGTGAATCGAAACGAATTCATCTATTTATTAAACAATATTTTTTTTTAAATCCAAACCTATTTAATTCGCATCAAATCAAATCAAATAATCAAATGTTGACCCAAATTGTAACACCTAACAACGGCCCAATGTTAAGCTAACAGCAAAACAAAAACTCCATGCTAACCTCTAAACGATGACGACGACGATGACGATGATAATAATAATAATAATAATAAATGAAATTCAAGTAGCACGTTGGGTGCAAAAAGTGTATATAAATGACATGGCACCATTAGAAGTTTCAAGGTTGTGTTAAGCGTGTATGTTAGCACTAATGATTGCCACTAGGCGTGCCAGCAAACTTTAGTCCACACGGACTCGTGGGTCGACACAAGATGACTCACTAATTTGGTGGGCCGTGCCGTGTCATGCCTACTTTTTTCATAAGGGCCGAGCATGGCCCACGAGCCCACTCGTGCTATGTTCAAAAAATCCCACCAACTTTTTTTTTTCCTTTAAGTCCACACGTCCAACGTGCCTAAAAAAACTCACGTGCCTAACGTGCTTTATTCAAGCTCTCATGCCTAGCGTCATTTTTTAAGCCCACCAACCTACTACTACTACTAATAATAATAATAATAGATCATGGTAACGATTAATAAAAATAAAATTACAATTCTAAAATAACAATTACACCTAATTTTATTTGAATTACTAATATTATAATTGCACTTGAACTCCATTGAATGAAAATGTAATTTTTAATTTATCATAAAAATATTTTGTTCATAATTTTATTTTCTTGTGCATAATATGAAAAATATTTTATTCACAAATGAAACATATCTCCATTAACTATTAATTAAGTTATGATTTCATAAATGAAATATTAATGTTGTAAAATTTTTTATTTATCATTTATAAAATCATGATATTTATTTATCCATTTAATAAATTATAAACCTAAAAAATTAGAATATTTATTTAAACTAGGACTTAAATTAATTTTTAAAAGCCTATACTAAAAAAAATATATTAAAAAATAATTTCAAGATATTTGTAAAATCATAATATTTTATATTTACTTTTTATTAAAAAAATTTCTTAGATATATTTTATTTTCACATCTTATTGATACCAATGCATCGACAAGCTTTCACCAATAAACTGTGTTTATTACGTACATTTTTTAGTGCTGTGCTTTTAAGACCCGAGCACCTAAAATTCTAAGCTCGGCACGGCCCACGTGCATGCTGTGCCATGCCTCGCGCCCCACCGAAATGTGCTCGTGTCGTGCTGTACGGACATGTGCCGTGCCACGTGCTGCTCGGCTTATTGGCCATCTCTAGGTAGCACTGAATTACAAAATATTATGTATTTTTTAGATAGTCATTTAAACAATCCATTGTTCGAAAATTTTATTGCACGGACGTACCAATAACGTGGAACACTCTCTTGACCTACGACTTTTTTTTTCATGAATTAATTAATCACATCGATTAAGATTTTAATTTTTCTACAATAGAATGATTTGGCTTTTCAATTTCAAAGTTATTATTAATAGAATGTTGCATTTGGCTTTTCAATTTCAAAGTTATTATTCTTCGGCGATGGCTTTGTTTATTTTTAATTTTTTTCGACAAACGTACCCATCTTTAACTCTTGGGGTTCTCTTGAACTCAAGCCGTATGGTATTATATTCGTACTCCTTCCATCTCACCAAGTCGGGCCACAAATAAAATTTTACATCCCGATTGCCATTAACTTTTTACTTGCACCTATCATCAACCCACATTTTCACAGACACTTGTTATCTACAGAAACCAGATAAAAAATTCCCACAGTCATATTCGAAGAACAATGCATTAAAAATATATTGAAGGGATTATTTTCCTTAATCTTCCACTGATCCATTTTCATGAAGATCGAATACATACTAAGAACCATTTATTCAGAGACCAGGAAAGGCACAAGTACCTGCTATAACACACAAGCATAGGAGTAAGTTATAAACACAGCACCAACATAAACACAGGTGTACAGCTGGTCTTAAATTCCCTCTGTATTCACCCATTCCACCACTTATAAACATGCAATATATCGAGCATAAATAAGCCTTTTGAGACATCAGGCAGGTAAAGCCGTCACAAGAATAAATGCAGAGAAACCTCCCTCTTCTTGCCTTTTTCGCTGAGCAATGGATCAATGACTTTTCTCCATCCATCGTAATCTAGTGGCGAGCCAGCATCAGCCAGTGAGAATCCATTCACAAAGAAAGTAGGCGTGGCATAGACCCCTCTTGTCGCACTAAACTGCATGATGAAAGGCATTGGGTATGCATTACTGATAAAAAAAAAAAAGCAGTGTAGTTGGTGACAAAACAAGGTTACATTTCATGAAAGTTGATAAATCAGAAGAATCTCGTGTTAAAAGAGAAGAATCTGTTGAGTTACCTTGAAGGAAACTCGTGTCAAAAGATCTGTGCTGCGGTCACTGAAGCCAGATTCAAGTGCTGAGCTGTAGGAGTTCCCGATGCCTTCAGCAGCAGACTTCACAATTTCTTTCACAACAGCAGTCCTAGTCATGTTTTGTGTTGGAGCATTGTAAAACTTCTCCTGTTGAACAATTTCCAATAAATAATTAAGTCTGCCTTTTATATACATAACTGCAAGAAAGAAGTAAACAAATTTGTCTGGCAAATAGCTAGCAAGCTTATAGGAGATGCATATACTGAGACAATTTGCAGCAACTATCAACAAACAAGACATCAAATGGTCCAAACCAACATCATTCACAAATTGTCAGAATATACGCTGATGCTGAGGTTCTCCTAACCTGATGTTTGAAGAGCCACTCCAACAAGCCAAACGTAGCTGAAGAATTTGTTCTGCTTACAATGTGCAAAGCCCGAGAAGTAGCATATGCATTGTCATGGTAACTACGATTGTCGAAAGAAAAAAATTTATATATTAGTTTTCATTCTAGATGTTGCATGCATTTGCAAAGCTAGCTTTTTTGTTACCAAAAAAAAAAAATACAAGCGAATTCTCAAACAATGCACCATTAAACGTGGACCGATATGAGACAGAGCATATATAATTTTATGTGCCACCATAAACAATCGGTATAGACTAGACATTAAAGATTAAACAAGCAATGAAATCAAATAACATAAATAATTAAAATTGGTCTCCCAAAATCACAGTCCATAATAAAAAATAATAAAAAATTGTAGCAAATACGCAGACAGAGAATGAATGACTCACGGTAACGGCAAGAGATGAACGACGAGGGAAACGTGAGGCCCGTAGCGTTGAAGGGCTTGCTTGAGAGGAGGCCACGCATCCCTGCTGTCGGGGCAGACCGGGTCAAAGAACGCTTCGATGATGATGGTGTCCGAGTCAACGGGGCGATTCCCGTACACGAACCCATCGTACTTTGCCGGCGGCGACGACTGGGATTTTGAGCATGAAATGAAAACGAAAAAGCAGAGCAGAGCTGATTGTAGTATCAGAGTTGCGTGATTTTTATTTGGACTTGATCTCTGCATTTTCGCTCTTTTTGCGCTCTTTGATTAAGCTTTTAATGGGAAGAAATGTTAATGTTAAATAATAATAAATCTTATCCTTTGTGATATTCTCATTGGCCTCCGGTTAATGTATCTAGACGTGCTTTATCACTTATACATTTTGTTTTTGGCCGTTTCTTTGAAGAATTGTACATTTTGGATCTGCTTGCCTTGAGTCACCCTCAAAGTAGCGTGGCTTTGTTATATGATATGACCCAGGCTTCTGTCCGCTATATATATTTTTAAATAAAAAATAATTTAAGTAGAAATTTTATATGCCAAATTTTTATTTAAAAAATTTAGCAGTTTAGTTGTTAATGATAATTTTTATTAACAATTATAAAATTATTTTCATAGATAAATTTTTTAGTGTTATATTATGAAATGAATGAAATAAAATTATTAAATAAGTAAAAAAATATTTAAAAAAATTTCAACCTAAAGAGTTCAAAATTTGAGCTCTTGACTTATTTAGATTTTAAAAGTTCTGTTTAAAAAAAATAATAATAATAAATAAAAAGAATTTATGAAATTAAATAAGTATTTATTATTATTAGATAAACTTTCAAATATAACTTCCTAGAGTAGAGCTTTCATTAGTGGAGCTTTTACATGTAAACTTTTCCCTAAAAAAATTTTAGTTGTTTGGTTATTATTTTAGTTTGTAATTTTTTAAAAGTTATATTATGAAATAAATAAAATGATATTGTCAAATAAATAAAGGATATTTAGATATTTTAGTATTTTAAAAAAGATTTTCAATCTCTACTCCCAAAAATCAAATATTTGAATTTTTGCTAATAATGACAAAATAGTTTATTTAATTTTCAAAAGTTCTATCTAATGACAAAATGGTTTATTTAATTTGCAAAAGTTCTACCTAAAAAATAACAAAAAATTTGTAAAGAGCTAATGAGGTTAAATATGTGTTTATAACCATTAGATAAGTCATATGAAACAAATACTTATATGTTAAAATGACTTGTTGCAGTTTTATGACTAAAAAAAGAAAAGAAAAAAAAGTAATGAAAGAGTGTAATGAGAAAGCAATGATAATTTTTTTTAAAAAGAGAATAAATTTGTAATTAATTTTTTAGGTTTTATTGTTCTTATCTTTTTACTTGAATTCAAATTATCAATAGATAGGAGTAATGTTATTTGTACATAAATTATATAAAGAAAATACACATAATCACTAAAAAAAATCTTATTGAAAGATAAATTTATTCATTTTATTAATTTTACCTTTTAACATGTATCCTCATTCCATTTATTTTGTGAAATCTTTTTTAGTCTACATAACATGCTAACGTAATAAGTATTTATTTTCATGTGGTAAATTCTCTCACACGGTGACTTAATAAGTTGTTCGAGGTCCCACAGACGCATTACATGAGTTTAATGATAATTTTTCTTCTAAAAAAAAATATTAACATCGCACAAATATTTAATAGGGTCTAAAAAAAATATTTTTTCTAAAGTAAATAAAATTATTTAAAAACCACTCCAAAATCACCCGGCCAAACGACTCATGTAACGAAAATAGAATATGGTGACAGTATTTGTATAACCTTCTATTTTTGTTCTGAATGAGTTTTCTTCTTTTAAATTTCTTTAATCTTTTTGTCTCTTATTAAGTTAGCATGTGAATTATGCCCATAAACTATTTGGTAGATTGCCTGAACGGGATGTGATCTCATTCAGTACTCTGCTTGCAGGTTATGCGTGACAAGGTTGTGTTAATGAAGCGATAAAGCGCTTTAAAGAAATGGACGACGAATTATGCCATAATCTGTTTGATAGATTGCCTGAAAGGGATGTGATTTCATTCAGTACTCTGCTTGTAGGTTAAGACAGGGTTGTGTTAATGAAGCGATCAAGCTCTTTAACGAAATGGATGAATGGGAGTGGAATCTAAATTAATGTCTTGGAATGGTATGATTGCGGGTTTAATCACAGTGGATATTATCGAGAGGTTCAAGGGACGCGCTGGGAAGGATTTAAACCTCATGGGGATAGTGTTTCTAGTGTTCTTTCTGCCGTGAGGGACTTGGAGAATTAGAAAGTTGGGTTCGAGATTCATGGCAATGTCACTAAGCAGGGTCTAGGGCAGGACAAATGGGTCTGTGGGTTGTTAATTCTCTTCTTGATATGTATGGAAAGTGTGCTTATACGTGGAACTTGTCGGAAGTGTTTGATGAAGTGGGATGGAATTGACTATTGTGTCATGGACCCCAATGATTGCTGGCTGCTCCCAAAATGGGAAAGCTATCGAGGCATCGGACCTTTGCAGCATTAATGCATGTGGGATTGAGGCCAAACAAGGTTATCTACACTTGCTTGTCACCAGCCTCTGGAAGTGTTGCAGCATTGATGCATGGAAGGGCTGTCCTTTGCTTTTCCATCAGAACTGGATTATCCAACGATGTTTGTGTCTAGTGCTTTGGTATGTATGCAAAGTGTGGAAGGGGTCAAGTTTCTCGGCATTTTTTTTTTTGGGGTATGATGCCCTCCAAAAACTTGGTTTGTTGAATGCTACAATAGGGGGATATGCAATGCGGAAAGGCTAAAGAAGCAAAGAAGCTATGGAGATATTTAATTTGATTTACAGAAGTGGACTGAAGCCTGATTTTATCAGCTGTGTTTGTATATTATCTGCAGGCAGCCAGGCTGGCCTAACAGATGAAGGCTGCAATTTTGTTAATATAACGTCTAAAGAGTATGGGACTGAAGCCTTGGTGGCACATTATACTTGCACGGTAACTCCTCTGGCGGTGCTGGAAGTTTGGAAGAGGCATGTAACATGATTGAGCAAATGACATACAAACCAAATGCTTGTATGCGCATGCTTCTAGCAGGAGATGAGATTATTTGACATTCTTAATTTTCATATATTAGATGCCGATAGTTGTGATGGTAGATATAATGATTTGATCTTGACGAAAGGTTCACACAGATTGGATATGTATTTTGGCTATGGACAAACATGTTCCCAGTGAGGGCTTCCTTCAGAATGGTGGAACCTGTTCCACACGACCTCAGATTATTTATGCTTAACTTAGAACCTGTGTCTTAAGTTCAATAATATAGAACCAGGTTCTAACTTCTAATAATTGTATAATGTTTTCTTGATGACCATCCAACTAGCCAGGTCCATTCTCTGCTTAGTGGGCATTGACAAAATCTATGGGCAAAAACTTGTATACAATTTCCAAAAAGATGAAAATTCGAGCAGCAAGGCACCATCTTCAACAGGCAACGGCCCACAGGTTCATTGCATCAGATCAGATGCGCTCATTTGTCAATCAAAAGGGCATTTGCCCAGTGACACACACAAAGAATATAACGTATGCGTCAGCACCAGTTTTACTATTTTAGCCCATTTCATATCGGCCACCAAACTCAATTATTCCTTTTTCCCATATAGGCATATAGCCGTTACCAAAGCAAAGCCAAGATGCCCATCAACCAGAAACCCACCAAAAACCCGTCCACTTTCCTAGAGAGAAATCAGAATAAGCAATCAGAGATAAAACACTACTATGCGCCATGGTGTACAATACGCAACCTGTGTTTCTCCATCACCATCACCATCACCCACCTTCAACATCACCTCCGATAATAATATTCCAAATAATAACCCCACCATGATCGTCTCAGTCATCTTAGCCCTCTTGTTACCCTGCGCTGGCATGAGTCTTGTGTTTATCGTTTACTTATCTCTGCTTTGGTGCGCTACTAATGATAATGATAATAATGGTGATGTCCGGGTGCCGGTTAAGGCTGTGGCGGAGGGAGGCTTGTCAGCATCTGAACTGGACAAATTGCCCAAGATTTCTGGGAAGGAACTGGTGATGGGGACGGAGTGCGCTGTGTGTCTCGACGAGGTCGAGAGTGAGCAACCGGCTCGACTGGTTCCCGGTTGCAATCACGGCTTTCATCTCCAGTGCGCTGATTCTTGGCTTTCCAAGCACCCCGTTTGTCCTGTTTGTAGAGCCAAGCTTGACTCTCACTTCTTTAATGCTTTAGATAGCGACAATCCCTGCTAGTAATTACTTTTACAATTAATATTTATATTCAATTTCAGTTTTATATTTTGTATCTTTTTTTTTTCTCTCTCTTTTGTGAATTCTGTCTACTTGTGAATGAATCAGAACATGTTTCCATCCATGTATAGCTTGATGGAAATATCGATTTGTTTTATTTTATTTTTTTAAAAAAAATTTCGCATGCTTTTTCTAATCATTTTCCGGTGAGGAGGAAGAAGGAGAATAAAGGTGACAGAAACAAATAGTAAAGGGGTCGGCAATGTACACGTGTAATAGTTAGCGTAGTCTGGGAGAAACTCAAGGGAAAATCCATCAGGGGTAGTTATACTTTGTTGAATGTGGACCGTCGGATTAGATTAAGATTGGTCGGGGAGTGAGTCCCTTCCCTTGTACGTTGACAATTTCCTGGTGGGGGTGGTGTCTGTCTTCAACTTTGTTAATGTATTTCTTACAAGTAAAACGCGAGCGAGCGCCAAGTGTGCGTTAATGGCCTAATGCGGTTGCTGTTGTGATTTACTTGAACGCATTGAAAATTAACATAAAGTACCTAATGCAATGCATGGGAAAAGGAAAGCGACGGCAAAGCTGCCGGCAGTGCATCGACTGTTGGGAGTGGAAAGTGGGCAGCTTCGGTGTCGGTTTCGGGGCATTAAGCATGGCCGCAGGCCGCAGGCACAGATGCAGGGTCGCGTGCAAGCAAGTGTTTCACTTCTACACGCTCACCCCACCCCCCAAACTTAAAATCACTACAAATTTGTAACTGGAACCGGATAGAATTATAGTATAACACATACATATCATGAGCAATTGGATTAACTCCTTGTGAACTAATGAATGGTCTTCAAAAATATAACATTTTCACAGGACTTAAATGCATGTCGTGCCGTCCTGCTGCTTGATTAAAAATTATAGTATGTGCGAGAGAGCTGGTGACTGTAATGCTCAATTAACCAAATTTAATTCATATGTTATGGTCACATTCAAATGTTACCTCTTATCATTTTTTTCTATACAAAAGTTCCACTTTTTCATTTGATTAATATGAACATTTAGAGAGGGGGGGGGGGGGGAAGAAGAAGGTTCAACCTTTTTTTTATTTAGTTACATTGGCAAACAGCTAAAATCCATTATAATCATGGTGCCTTTGTATATTTCAATTGTGGAGGCCCGCATGCATGAATTGCCAAAATCCATTAACAACTTTTTCCCTTTCTCATCATATTGCGTGCGGCAAGCTGTATCTGCTTCTGCAGCCATTATCAACTTAATAAATGAATGAACAATCTGATCATCATTAACCACTTTATATTATTTCTTGTCAAAATCATTTTTTCCAGTTACCATAAAAATATGGGTGGTTTGTGAAGCCAGCACATTGGGGGTTAGCCAAGTGTGTGATTTAATGTGAAAATGAGATCTACAGATGGAAGATGAAATGTGAAAAAAGTAAGGGACATCTAACTTAACTCTCTGGGATTTCTTTTTCAAATTCTTTTTCCTTAATATGCATATGATCGTCATATTCGACTATTCGAGTAAGATAAATTGTCCTTGGTGCTCTCAAATTATTTTTCAAATGGATAAGTTTTGTCATATTCGACTTACACTTACTGATATGGATATTGTTTGGCAAATTGAAAAGTACGATCGCCTCATAAGCCCCCACGATCTGCCTTACAGTGAGAATACAATAGAGAGCCCAATGAGTTTAGTGCGTTTCAGTGGCCCATTTCAGAGTCTCAAGGCATAAGGAGCTCCACTTCACTCGCAGTGCAATACTGCATTAACTTATCGAGTATTATTAAGAATCACAATAATTGAGTCCCAACTTTATTCAGTGGATCATAAAATATTAATTTTGTCAACTATAAAATTTATTATTTAATAAATAAATAACATATAGTAATTGGAACTCAACTGATGATACCTCAATCATTAATTCATTTCAATGATAATTAGTTTGCTTGATAATCAAATAAGTATCAAATTGACAAAAAAAATTTTATTTGTTTACACAAGTTTACTCTTGATGATAGAGGGGGGGGGGGGGGTTTTTTTTTTTTTTTTTTTTTTTCCCCTTTTTTCGACAAACTTGTAAAATAAAATTAGATTCTTTGAATATTTTTGCCGATGATGATAATAATAATAAAATTAAGATTTAGGATGTGTATTATTATTATTATTATTATCTTAAACGAACTTTAATTAATTACCGTCTCTTCTGTCCTTTTATTCATCTATTGATCCCGTTGTTAAAATGTCCCAGTAATTAATTTATTTTATTTATTATTATTATTTGGGATAAAGAAACTATGCCCTACCCCAGATTGAAACAGCATACAACTATTTGCAAGTATGATTACCGTAAGCTGTTAGGTCCAAAGTCGAAGGCGGCTTGGTCATTTACAAGTTAGCCAACTCCTTTATGCTTACATCGATATTAAAGTCATGCTGCAACTATTTTCTTAGTCAATTAATTTGGAATTAATAATCCACGTTCGTTGTGAACTAAATTAAATTCCATTATACAAAAATGAAAAACATTTACGTAGTGGTCAGTAGCGTGCCTCCGTCAAAACGTTCGGTTTTCTTTACTTGCACTGATTCACGGATCGCCCCTTTTTACTTTTAATTTGGAAAAGAGTCGCAAGTGTCACGCAACAAATGACCCCCAATAAATAAAATTCTTCGGTCTTCACTGTCCTATAAAAGTTCCCGAATTAGCAAACTCAGACTTTTCTTCTTATCACATTCCCCCCACCCCCTCGAGTCGATTATCACGAGACACGTACAAAAAGTATTTTACTAAGGGAGATAAAATTATCGATTGTCCTCTCAAATGAAAATGAAACAACCTATATTCAAAATTCATTATAACGCTTATCTCTTCAACTTTTAAAATGTCATATTTAACCCTCTTATATTAATAAAAATTGGTATACACTATTATGTTAAATATTATAAAAAATTAATATTACCACTGATTAATTTAAGTTATTTTATAAATCGTAAACTTCTTTTAAATTAAAATATTCTTTCTTTGTGTGTGTGATATGATAAAAATTGTAGTTGACAAGTTAAGCTAATTACTTTTTTTTTTAATTTAAAATTTTGTCATAAACATAAACTATTTGTAATTTTGTTTGAAGAATATCATTTAAAATTTTTTAAATCTTTAAATAAAAAGTAAAATCTCATTTAAAACTTTTTAGCAATGCTTTGAGTCTTTTTACTAGTGGTCAACAAAAAAAAAAAAAAAAAAAAGCTTAAGAGCCACTCAAATAATTCCTTGGGACTTTCTCACTCTTGTTAAACTTAATATGACATGAATTCATTATTTTAATTGGTTATTATTAATAGAGAATGGAGAATATCTGTAGCTCCTCTTCTTTCACTGCTGGGAGGAAAAATTTTATACCAAATATTTAAAAGTGAAAATGTATGATTTGTTGATTATGATCTCAACTATCCAAATTGCACTCTGACATCGTAACGGAATTTTTTAGGTAAAATTACGTAGATTCTTATGAAGACATTGCTCAATTATATTTCTGATTTGAATAAAAATAATTGTTATATAGAAATTATTTTTAAGAAAGCAAAAAAGAAAAGGTGGGGAGTTTTTTCATAAAATCGAAAGCTTTGTCCTTATTTCTGAAAACATAAATCTTTGGGGGGCCAAAGTTATTGCCCGTTTTGTTTTCTGTGTTAAAGTGGAACCATGAGAGCTCGCGTTCGCCAACCATTAATGACACAAACTTTAAACAGTACCGGCGCGGCACCGAACACTGTACGACCAATCCACGTGTCGGATTTTGGAACGCGCAACGCACGGCTTCCTTGCTGGCTGGCTCTGAGGTCACGAACTTTCATTAAAAGAGGCTTCCTTTTGGCCTTTTGCTTGCTTCGACGCGGAGTCGTGTAGGACACGTGGAGTTTGGTGCTTGCGAGTTGCGACGAGGGACCTTTATTGCTGGGCCCCATCGTCTGGATTCGAATAATGAGGTTATTGACGCAATCCAACAACCGTGAATGCAGCATGTGACACATGTCCTCTTGCTTTTACACGTGGTCTTCAACGATAAGCAATTAAGCATCTAATAATTATATCAGCCCCAGAAATTCGTTGCTTTTACATAATTTTTTTTTTCTTGCTTTTTTCCGAATAGCTTTCTTGCGTCACGTCAAGTTCGCTGAACTCTTTGAAGTAATTTCGTGCTTCTTATGCAAAAGCTTTAATTTTTTTTTCCCAATTTCGGCCGCCTCTTTCAGACCGCGTAAATGTTGTTTTCTTTAATGATTTATAAACTATTATTATTGAGTTCGAAGTTGGATTTTCTCAAATTTCTGATTCATTTATTAAGTGCCTGTGCCTCCTTCTTTGAGATGTAGGATAAAGACAACATTTTTCTTTGTTAAAATTCTCAATTCTCTATCGCTTCTTAGCAGCGTCTCTGTCCTTATAATTGCCATGAATTATACGATAGGTTTACTTTATCCGTTTCTAGCCCTCATTTAATGTTCAATTTTTTATTTGGTAATGATTTTATTCTTGAAAAAATAAGAAAGAGAAAACTCATTACGCACGTCGTTCAACAATTTTATAATTTACATATATTTTAAATAAATAACGCCTCACTCTTGTTGGGATGCAAATTGAACTTTCCATTAATCTATTTAAATATTTATATCAGACGACCTAAATTTCAAAAGAATCTTCGGAGACCTGTTGTTTGTACTATTAATATTTATAAAATAATAAAATAATATTTGTCAGAATTATCAAGATAATTTTTTTTAAAATCCTAGTGAAATTAGGATGTAAATTAATCATGATTAAAGAAGACCAAAAGGAGACAAGAGCAAGAGTAAATTTTGGTGGATAAAGCCTAAAGAATGGTGATTTGTCACCGAATTACGAACGGGAGTGACATTGTCACTTATTAACACCGTCCTTCGAATCTCTTTTAGTATGGAATTCCTTTTTTTTTTGCCCCCCCTTATTACACAAATTGATATACGTGTAGAATTTAGATTTAGCAGTTTTTAGTTTATACAGTGTGGTTGAATAAAATCCATAATTATGACATATTAGCCGTCAAATATTGAGTATTTATTAAATATTTTATGGTTGTAGTGACAAAGGGGTGAAGTGAGCAATTCTTACACGAGGCAAGACATGACCGTCCTTAATTAATACTCTAATAAACTAGCGCATGCAGCATTTGAAAATAAGGCATTTTTGGTAATTTTAATAATAATAATAATAATAATTATTATTATTATTATTTATTGGTCTGAACCAATCGTGTGAGTGGTTATATCAGATTTCTTGTGCGCACACTTATATTATAAAGTTAAATTAACCGGCGCCCCACGCCCTTTTCTCCCTCTCTATACACAGACTCTAAACTGAATGCTGTGGTTAGTAGTGGGTTTTTACTTTTAATTTAAATACAAAGAACTCGAATATTTTCCTCACACAAATACGAGTGAGGGCAGATATTTTCTAAATATTTGTGGCAATGTATCTTTTTAAGCTAATTTTGATAGATCCCTACATTTGTATTAATAAATGTTAATTGATTGAAACAAAATGATGTGATTAATAATAATAACTTGGTCCTAGTGGCGGAATCACTTAAAATTCTAGGATGGCCCGAGCAAGTTTCTGAAATTTGTAATTTTTTTATTTTTTAGAATTTGTCGGAAAGTAAATAAATCGATAAAATTACCAACATTGGCCTTTTGCCAAATTTTGAGAAGACGTGTATGCTTATGGTACTTCTGTACATTAAAATTACATGTAAAAATAAAGTTCTTACTTGAAATTATAAATGATTCTTTTACTTTTTTGAATTTTAAGATCATATATGTAAGCAGGTTTTGGCACAAACGGCAAGTCACAGGCACTCCTCCTGTTTTACTCAACTCTTTTAACACATGACGCGACCAAAACTCCAAATTTATGTCACATTTCGGCCTGACGAACTACTAAAATGCGGGCCCACGAAAGAAAAGCCCTCCATAAACGTCGTAAGTAGTGGAGATTGGAAAATTTGCAGGCAGCTAAAATGGACAAGTTGCTGTATATATATCTAGAGCGACACTTGTAATTGCTCCACAAAGAGAAACTCTATGGTGTCTTCGTCAACGCCGTTGGATCATCCCACCACAAAAATCCTTTCGTGTTCTTTGTTGTGATATGTGTGACTTACGCCGAAGAAATTTTAGAATATTTTTGATATATTATAATTAATTAATTTATATATAATATATATAATTAAATTTAATTTATCCATCACATATATCATGGCTTGTCAAAATAAATAAATATATATCTTATAATATTTTTTATTTATTATACGACTAATACGGTACTCCTACTATATTTTAAAATTTTGTCATACCGCTCATTTTTTTTTTTTTTTGGGGAAAAAGGATTTTCAACGAGAAAGAGAGATAAAAAAAAAAAACAAAAAATGAGGGAAGAGTCTGAGAGTGCGACAGCCAGACAGGTGTCCCGGCAAAGTCTTTTATGACAGCACGGGACCTTTGCTACAATGGTACATCCCGCACCAGTAGCATTCAACAGTAATCATACACGTGGCAATCATTGATTTAGTGGCGTTGACTTGTAAAAAGAGAGTCAATAATATGTCCGTCTGAAATTGGAAGGGAGTGAAGGAGCATTAAAGGTGATGGAGACTAGGAGTAGGGCAGCAGTGGTTGCCATCTGAGTGCTACGTGTGAGTGCCTTGATGGGCGATGAGTTAGCATGATTACAAAGAATACGGTTCCTTCCTTCTGAGGAATATTATTTTATCATAACATCAACAACATAAAAAAGCAGCAGCAGCAGCATTTGAGCTGGGACAGTGTTAATCTTTTTGTAAGACATCGAGAGAGAGATTGGAAAAAGAAAAAGAGAGAGAGAGAGAGAGAGAAAAAAAAAGGAGAGTGATGAGAAATGAAGTGAGCTTGGAGGAAGACAAGGAGCAGCTGATGACGACAAATGGAAGCTCTATCTCTGAGCATCAGAAGATCTCAACCTCATCAAGATTTTCAAGCCTCTTGGCCTCTAAAGATCGTGACTATCTTCTCAATCAACATGGCACTCAGGTTCCTTTTCTTCTCTCTTGTTTCTTCTCTGGCTAGCCCATATGCTCACTTGCAATGAAAAATATATATAAATATGTACGGTAAAATATAATAGCTTGTTTTTCTTTTGTTTTTTGAAAACCCATGCACTGGCTTTTGAGAGGGAGAAAGTCTCTTCTGATGTTTGTTTGAGTTGCGTTATTTTCCTTTATATATATATATATATATATATATATATATATATATATATATATATATATATAAGAAAATTACATGAAAAACCATGCATAGAGTCTCACTTTTTGCCTACGCACAGAAAATATTTTCTACTCAGCTAATGGCTTTTTTCCCCTTAAAATCATGTGGAGCATGTGAAAATAGGAGTTTATCAAAGGAACTTCCTCTTACAAGAATCGAGATTTCTTTTAGGATAAAAAGAAAAAAAAAACGATATTGATCTTAATATTCCGGAACTCTATCATTGCCATAATATTTTACTTGTTATTAAATATTATCTATCAAAATATTTCATAAATTATCTGATGAGATACGCTGATCAGATAGATACAAATCAAACCTTGTGATTAAACCGATTATAAACCTTATTTAAATATTGAATTAGAGTCTATTTTGTGACTGATATTGAGGGTTTTGGCATTCGATATAATTTTGTCGTCATGGTCCCGCAACATTGATCTTCTTTGGTTTTGTTCCATAAACTTAATGGTGGGTCTGAATTTACTTGAAATTTAACCAAACTTCGGTGTATCATTGGTGTATACTAACTATTCTCCATTGGTAAATATTCACTGGAAGACTCAGCTCATGTTTCAGGGACATAGTTTTATTAATATTATATTTTATGTATGACAATTGATTTCATTCAACGGTTTATCATCTTTAAACTTAGTACAACTATATAGCTAAAGTATCATCCTTTCCTACTATATGTTCATATATGTATATGTGTGTCAGTGTTGTGTGTATAAAATTGCTTCTTTAATTTGAATTTTTCAACTGTATATAGTAGTAAGATTAATTGGCAAAAAATGTGTGTTCTCAAGAGAAAACTCCGTTACGAAAACACGGCAAGACATACGATGTCTTTTCCTTGAACTAGCAGCTAAGTGTACTGTTCCATGTCCGGAGCATTGTTTGGGTCCTGATTCAATTTGCGGATCTCTTTAATTTATGGGATCAGTTTAATGGAGTATAAGCTGTATATATATTTGTTAATGAAATTGCTTTGCTGCTAACAATCAATCTCTAGTTATATCTCATGACATTGAAACTTAATTCTATTCCCTTGAAAGATTCTTAATTATTTCACTGTCCCAATGGTATCGAGCAACAACTAAGAAGGAGAATGACTTCCACCAAGGAAATTGGCTAGGAGGTAACTTATACTCTCCCCCCATCATGGTGAAATGTGTTCAATTTCAGGGACTCCAATTTTGAGTGTAGATAGCTTTCGTTTTTGTTTTATGCAGATTTTTCTAGTAATACTCGGTGAACCTGAAAATAGATTAGAATATTATATTACACTAAAAGTGAATGATAATAGATAAGTATATTATAAAGTACAGTTTTCCACTGTTCTTATCTTGTTGGCTACCCAACAAATGAACAAAGCCTCGTTAAAAAATATTCTACTGTTTGCCTTTTTTTGGCCGTTGTTATTGTAGGGAGAGGGGTCCCTTTTGTAAGGTGATGGGGCTTATTTACAAAGATGCTAGTTGTCACAAAGCTAGCAATAAACATGCAAAATATGAAGTCTTAATCAGCATGGGTTCCCACTTTCAGAAAAAACCAAGGTGGCATGACACTTGTCGTTTCATAAATATCACCATAGCTAGCCTCACATTAACGCCATTGGCGGTACATCATTTTCTTGGCTCACAAGTTTAATTTTGTGGAATGTGAATAAGATTTTCATCCTCTAAAGAAATATACAGTGTCTAACAAGTTACGTCAGTTTACTGTGGCTAAAATGCCCCGCTGTGAATTGGTTGATTTCTCTTATTGCAGGTGAAAGTCTCTGATCTTGAAGGCAAGGTCACAGCCCTTTACTTCTCAGCTAACTGGTATCCGCCGTGTGGAAACTTCACCCGAATTCTTGTTGGCATTTACAAAGAGCTGAGGAACAATGAATCCAATTTTGAGGTTGTCTTTGTGTCATCTGATGAAGACTTGAATGCCTTCAACAACTACCGTGCATGCATGCCGTGGCTAGCAGTTCCATATTCGGATTTGGAAACAAAGAAGGCCTTGAACCGAAAATTTGACATCGAAGGCATTCCTTGCTTGGTTGTGTTGCAACCTTATGATGATAAAGATGATGCAACATTGCATGATGGAGTTGAGCTCATTTACAAGTATGGGATCAGAGCTTTCCCATTTACTAAAGAGAAGCTTGAGGAATTGCAAAAGGAAGAAAAAGAGAAGCACGAACGGCAAACTTTAATTAATTTATTAACAAACCACGACAGAGACTATCTTTTGGGTCACTCTCCTTCTGAAAAGGTATGTACTATTTAGTCTAAAGTGCTCATCTAGTCCACAATTTTAGACTTTCTTAAAATTTGAAAAAAATTGTTACAGTTTAGTGATTTTTCTAAATTTTGATAAAGGACAAAATCTTAGACTGAGTAATTTCTAATTATATATATATATATATATGTAAAACGTGTTTGTCTATGCCTTGTTCCCTAGAAGCCACTTCCAAATAAAGCCAATTTGTGGATAAGAAAGAGTTCCCTCTTTTATTTTTTCACCTCATTATTTATATGCAGACAGCATACACTTACCTATCTTTTCTTGCACCATCACTTGTTGGTCACTTTATACAACCATATGGACAAATGGCTCATTATCTCATGTGACAGATAGGAGCAGTAGTCATGATCCTGACAAGCTGCCTTCTGATAGATTCACTAAATTAAATCTAATTTTTAGTCTAGTAATTGGTTAATTTTGAACCTTGAAATTTTGTAATTGGTTTAACAAAGTAGAAAATTAAGCACGAAATATAATATAATTGTGCATGCTTTGATTGTGTAGGTACCCGTTTCTTCCCTGGTGGGTAAAACGGTTGGGCTTTATTTCTCAGCCAGATGGTGCATTCCATGTGAGAAATTTATGCCTAAGTTGCTCTCCATCTACCAGAAGATAAAGCGAAATCTGGTGGAAAAAGGAGATGCACTTGAGGATTTTGAAGTGGTATTTGTGTCAACTGATCGTGACCAAACCTCCTTCGAATCTTACTTCGGTACCATGCCATGGCTAGCATTGCCCTTTGGAGATCCAACAATCAAAGAGCTTACTAAATACTTTGATGTGCAAGGCATTCCTTGTTTGGTGATCATAGGTCCCGAAGGCAAAACTGTCACCAAACAAGGTAGGAACCTGATTAATTTGTATCAAGAAAATGCATATCCGTTCACAGAGGCCAAATTGGAGTTTCTGGAGAAACAAATGGAGGAAGAAGCTAAGAACTTGCCGCGATCAGAGTTTCACGTAGGACATAGACACGAGCTTAATTTGGTATCAGAAGGTACCGGGGGAGGGCCGTTTATATGCTGTGATTGTGATGAGCAAGGTTCCGGTTGGGCTTACCAGTGTCTTGAATGTGGCTATGAGGTGCATCCCAAGTGTGTTAGAGCTGTGGACCGTGGCTCTATGATTGAGAGGTGATGTACTTGTGTCAAATTGCTTGTCCTAATTGACCCGCTGGGCACCTTAATTTGGGTGAGAAAAGGTATAATATATTACTTTCTACCCTCAAGGCTGGATTAATGTTGGATTTTGTCTGTTAATTTAGCATATTATATTCATAGTCATAGTGATTGCCTCCCTTCCACTGTGGCCTTGGACATGTTTTGTGGTTTAACTTGTAGCTGAAACTCTGGATGCTGTTAATTTACTTGTTATATTTGTTTCGTGTAATAGACCATTCGATTGGAATCTATGTACCAGAAACAGGCAAAATTTCCTGAAAATTTGTATTGTCATAGTGGCAGGTGATCTAAACCAACCACTTCTCTAAAATAAATGATGCATTCCGTCAATATATCAATGAATTTATTTGCAGGATGCATGTGTTTGTTATCTCAATCCACGTGTGACGTGTAGTTGAATTTTTTATATCACCATTTGCTTGTTGATTTTGTAAAATAAATATATATAAGTAATAATATTATTTATTTGTTGTATGACTGAAATGATATTTTAAAATTTCTTTTTAATTGGATGTTTGCTTAGTTTAACGATTTATGTTAAAGGATTGTATTTACTAGTTGATTCAAAACACTATAATATGAAAAAGTTATTGCTGCCCAAAAGGTTACCAACAGCAACGTAAAAAGGATTTTTATGTTGCAGGAAATATATAGAATTAATTGATAAGATAATATTAAATTTTCCTGATTTATACAAATTTAATTGAAATTCGTTCAAAAACCTTTAAGTGGACAATGGTTATATCATTCGCACCATTAATTGTGTAGTGCTTTGTTGTGGGAAATGAAAAATGAAATAGTTTGTTTGGCTTCTCTGCTCTCATTACTTTACATTTTTTTTCCCCCCCAATTTTACTTGGTTCATTGTTAAGAACTCGCGGCTGTAAGCAGCCATAAAAATCGCATTCCATCAAAACTCGAGTCCACCGTCATTGATAAGTAAAATCAATCCCAATAATTAATTGTGTACTGCTTTGTGAGAAATGAAAAATGAAATTAGTTTTTTGGCTACTCTGCTTTGATTACTTAACTTTTTTTTTCAATCTTACTTGGTTCAATGTAAAGAACTTGCGACCGTAAGCAGCCATTATAAAATGGCATTCCAACCAAACATCCACCGCTATTGATAACCAAAATCAACCCAAATAATTATAACCATAGCAGGCCTCATGGAATAGAAGAGGGGTGATTCGATTTAGAAAATAAATGGGCCTTCGTTAGATAAAATTTGGGTTTGAAAACTCCAAACCCAGTAGAGAAGACCCACGGCCATAAGCATAACATAACCATCAAATACGTCTGTGATTGGGCTTTTTTGGGAATCTCTAAAAGAAACAGGCCTAATGAAACAAAATGGTGGGTTAGCGGCAAACCAGTGGAAGCTTGTACAGGCTGTTCAACTTGCTCCCTATTTCGTTTCTAAGCGTATGCAAACAAAAAGTGAAAAATATAATAATAATAATAAGCAGAAGAAGGAGGAGCACTCTCTGATAATTAATTAAAAAAAGGATTGAGCTACCTTGCGACGGTTGTAAGGTATCACACTTTGTCCTTTTCTGAGTCAGCATAGATCTGACGGAAAAGTTGGTCAATCGACAAAGATTTGTTTAATTGGTTACTAATATTGCAAACCCTATTGTTTATTGTAAAATCAGAAATACCAAAAGTTTAAAAATATTTACACATATGAGTTATATTGTTTTAAATTTTTAGAATTTGATCCATTGACTTCCATAAAATGAGTGACATTGCAAGAGTAACAATGTAATTTCACATAAATAATTTTTTTATGTAATATATATATATATATATATATATAATATAAAATAAATAAATAGAATACACATTAAAAATATGAGTTGTTAAAGAAATTTGTGAAATAAAAAGTGTAGAAGTAAAAAAATATACCAAGCTATAACACTTTATTATTTTACTTTCATAAAATTTTATTATCACATTGTTTTAGTATTAATTGACGTGTTAGTTTATCTATACATAGAGAACTTGTTAGCTTATATAAAATACCAACATTGCCCTTAAATTTTGAAAGAGCCATTTTGAATTTCTAAATGTGGTCCAATAAATTTATATATAAAGATTAAAAAAATAATATAAAAGAAAGTTAGTTGAATTTTTTCTTTAAAAAAAAAAAAGAATTCAAAAGCTCTTGAGCTTTATATTTCCTACGAATGATTTATGTTTTTCAATTTTTAAAATTCCATGCATGTGAGTTCTTGTAATAATATTTTAGTCTTAAATTAAAAATGACTAAATAGTAAATTTATTGGCTTCTCTGTATTCTTTTAAATGTAGGTGGTTTTTTTTTTTTTTTTTTAAACGAAGGGTAATAAACCATCACAAAAAAATTTCACAATGGTAATTTAACATTTATTCATCTCGTGCGTATAAAAATCAACCTTTTACAACAGAAACTAACCGTCACTAAAAGTTATATTTCTTATAGTAAAAACTTAAGTGCTTGATAGTTGATTTTTGCCTCCTATACATTCCTTTCAGCTATCATCACTAAAGAATAAAGTTTTTAACAATAGTTGAAAGATTCTTTTCAAATGTCACTATATCCTACTATATGTAAAATATTTAAACTTTTAGTTCTTTCTTTAATTTTATAAAATATGAGGGACTGCTATATAATTAAACCACAAAAGTTGTGGTATGTTGCGACCGTTACAACATAGTTTTATCTTAAAAATGAAAACGATGCTCAGCACCATGCAACGGGCAAAAGGAAAGCACCAAACACATATAAAAGTACTTGAAGAATAAGGAAAAGCTGGTAACTAACTCCTTATGCGCTCTCGATTCTCTCTTTTAAGTCCCCCAAACTGAAACCCACCTCACCTGTCCCAAAAATTAATTCTGAAAAATAATCTCTTGGTTGATCATCAGCATCCTTTTTCAATGGGACTCTGCTTCACAAGATCTCGCTCGCATGACATCCCAATTTCCTCCTCTTCTGACGAGTCACCTCCCCATCGCTATCAGCCATTACCCAAAAAAACCCAACAAGATTTCAAGCCAACTTCATCGCGGTCACCAGCTCCCTCAAAACAAGCCCCTCAAACTTCACAAATTGGTCCCATTTTAGGCAAGCCTTATGTTGACATAACCACAATCTTTGATCTTGATAAAGAATTAGGAAGAGGCCAGTTTGGTGTCACATATCTCTGTACTAAGAAAGAAACTGGGAGAAAGTATGCCTGCAAGTCCATTTCAAGGCGTAAGCTTGTGTATGACAAAGATATTGAGGATGTTAGAAGAGAGATTTTGATACTTCAGCATCTAACTGGGCAACCCAATATTGTAGAATTTGAGGGTGCTTATGAAGATAAGCAAAATCTTCACTTGGTAATGGAGTTGTGTTCAGGTGGTGAGCTTTTCGATCGAATTATTGCTAGAGGGATTTACTCTGAACGTGAAGCTGCTAAAATTTGTCGCCAGATTGTGAATGTGGTTCATGCTTGTCATTTTATGGGCGTTATTCATAGAGACTTGAAGCCTGAGAACTTCTTGTTGGCGAGTAAAGAGGAGGATTCCCCAATTAAAGCAACCGATTTTGGCCTCTCTGTCTTCATAGAGACTGGTTAGTTTCCTTCTGCCTCCTCTTCAGTTCAATTCATCAATAAGTTCTTCTTTCTTTTATCATTTCTGAATTTTTACTGTATTTTTTATTTTTTGTATTATTTATTTATTTATCAGATTTTGGCATTGTGAAGACACTATAGATAGAATCAATTGAAGAGACTAACTCAAAAACAATATTTAAAAATAATAATTTATAAAGCCATTAGCATTATAACATTATTAGGCAGGACTTGTCTGTCTTTACATCACATCCACATGAGTTAGAAAATTAATATTTCCTAAAGTGTTTGTATGAAAAGAAGAAAAAGCACACGTTATGCACATCAGTAGCAACTTGAAAGGGACTTTGGGGTAGACGCAGTTATGGGTCAACATGGCCAAGTCAATGAAGATAAGTATTGGTCAACCAAGTCAATGAAAAAGGACAATGATGAGAAGAAAGAAAGGGTCCAGCTGTGGTATTACTGTTGCACGGTACCACAGCTCTATCCAACCGTTGGATTCAGTTAATAGTTGTTATTCCTCTGAATCCAACGGTTGGATAGAACTGTGGTACCGTGCAACTGTGGTACCACAGTTCTATCCAGAAATAAAATAGAGATAATGGACTCATGACATCATCTGACTAACCCAGGCACTTGCTTCATAATTTAAAGATTAATGTTATTGTTACAGACTCTTCTACAACTACAAGAGTGTGTAGCTATAACATTAATCTTTAAAAGCAATGACACTGCTACAACCTCTTGTGATTGCTCTAATTTAAAAACTCTCTGAGAATAACTTTTGCTCCGACTATTTTTGGGCCACTCACCTATGGAGATATTGATCATCAATTAGTGTTGTTTTCACTCTTAACACTGCCATCAACATAATCTATGAGAGTAATGCTAGAGATTGCATACTAGTTAAGAAATAAGGAAATGGGGGTCTTAACACTCAAGCTGTATCTAATATGAACAATATCACAATTCTTATAAAGAAAACATAAACAATATGACAATAATTAAGCTGCTGTTTTTAACAGTATGAATGCCACTATGCTGTCCAATGATGGACTGCAAATTTTTGCAATCTAAGATTATAGTTTTGGATATTTGTTACACAGTTTGTGCACATGGAAATTTAATGCTTGCCATACCTAAGTAATCATTATTCATTACGTTGAAATACAGATTTTTCTTCTCAAATGATAAATTCAATGATTAAAAAGTAACCCAGAGCAGAGCAATCTGGTTCAACTCACAAGATCTCATGTATACAAGTATACAACCTATTCTCATTGCACCTTTTGTAGCCTCATTGTTTCTCGAAGTGAATGAAGTGAAGGAAGTTCATTTCTTGTAGAATTCATCTCCTAGTCCTTCCCATGCCTGACTTTTCAATGTAGAAGGTCCAAGTTATCATCAATAGCATATCCTTGAATACAACTTTTACTTCATTTTTAGGGAAAGTGTACAAGGATATTGTGGGAAGTGCATACTATGTTGCCCCAGAGGTGTTGCATCGGCGCTATGGGAAGGAGATAGATGTCTGGAGTGCTGGGGTCATTTTATACATTCTTTTAAGCGGAGTGCCTCCATTTTGGGCAGGTTTGTGGGAAAAAAAAAATTATTTTATTTTTTTTCCCCCTGTTTTAGTTGGTTTCATATGCATGAGTTCTAAGTAGAAACTGAAAATGTATGAATAATATACAGGTGGATTGTGTTGATAAGATAGTTGTACATTTGATGAACTAGCAGTATTTCATTGATCAAATAATCCTTCTTCTTTCCAAATATTTTGGAACTTTATTCGGATGACATGACTTTGAAATTACCAAACGCTAATGCCGAAACAAATATCTTGCCTTGATAGCATATTTATTTACTTTTATCATTTTCTTCTGCAGCTCTGACAAGTACATGTTTAAATTTTGTTACAGAGACTGAGAAAGGCATATTTGAAGCAATTTTAGAAGGTAACCTTGACTTACAGAGTTCACCATGGCCTTCCATATCAGGTCAAGCAAAGGATCTGATCAGGAAAATGTTGACAAAGGATCCTAAGAAAAGAATAACTGCTGCTGAAGCCCTTGGTATGGACATAGTTAATAATTAAACTTAAAAAGCACAAACCATTTTAAAACAATCCCATGGTTTCATTTTGAGATGCATGTTGAGTAAGTTGTGGCTTAAATAACATTTTCCTAGTTGATTGATCTCACTGTAGGTGTGATCATCAGCTCTGGAAAGAATTTAAGGTACTGCCACACCCAAATTCTATGGACTTAGTATATGAGTGTGATATATAATAGATGGATTCTGATATCTATCAATAGCAATTAATTTGGCTCCATCCTTAGCATTGCACGCTATTTGCTACTAATAATTAATGTTATTCATGCTATACATGTGAACCAGAACATCCATGGCTGAAGGAGGATGGTGCAACATCTGATAAACCCATTGATAGTGCTGTTCTAACTAGAATGAAGCAATTTAGAGCAATGAACAAGATGAAGAAGCTTGCATTAAAGGTATGAGTTAACATATGTAAATATATCAGCTGAAAGATAGCATATCTTAATTAAAGCCTATTGCTTATTCCTTTCTGGCTGGCCCCACTGCAAAAGGCATCAGTAGTTAAAATCAGAACCTGGATTCTCATTTATTACAGTGCTCGAGTTCTGGCATCTTCAAATGATTTCTCAAAGCTATCTGCTTTTTTGCATTTCATTGTCTGTTTTCTGTTCCATTTTTCCTTTTGGCGGCCTACCTGATCTGGAAACTGGGTTGCCGAAGGTCATAGCACAAAACCTGTCAACAGAAGAAATCAAGGGCTTGAAACAGATGTTCAACAACATGGACACTGATGCAAGTGGTACAATTACCTATGAAGAACTCAAAGATGGATTGTCTCGGCTGGGATCTAAGCTTACTGAAGCAGAAATTAGGCAGCTGATGGAAGCTGTAAGAACATTAAACCATCTTATTTCCTTATCAGTGTACTTACTGGAACAAGATGTTTATGAACACTTGGAACCAATTTACTTTTAAACTTCAAGCCATAAGCCTTGGTTGATGGTTCCTTCCATTCCCAAGGAAAAAGTTTAAACTTGTTTTACATTCTTCAGGCTGATGTTGACAAGAGTGGAACCATTGATTACACTGAATTCATTACTGCTACCATGCATCGGCATAAACTTGAAAAGGAAGAAAACTTGTACCAGGCTTTCAGGTACTTCGACGAAGATGATAGTGGGTAAGTGACAATTATATATCTTTCATCCTAGTTCTTGAGGAAATTACCAATTTGCTCAGTCACTTTGATTCTTATGCACAAACTATTGCAATTTTGAGTTAGTAAGATCTTTATTGCAATCCACAAGTTTGGAAAATCAATTATCAATGTAATTCAACTTGAATTGTGTTGACCAGGTTTATCACAAGAGAGGAGTTAAGACAAGCCATGACTCAATACGGAATGGGTGATGAGGCTACTATAGATGAAATTCTTGAAGATGTTGACACTGATAAAGTAGTTATCTCCTCATTGAACTCGAGCTGTGCATCATTTCTTTTTTGTGCGTCAATAATTTTCTTATGACCGGACTTTGTAATGCAGGATGGCAGAATTAACTATGAGGAATTTGTGGCGATGATGAGAAAAGGGACGTAAAAGAAAGTGGAAACCAAAGATAAAAAAATCAAGTGCTAATACCGTGTATATATAATAAAGCCAGTAGCTGGCAGAATCTCATTCTCAAAAGTTCTGTAAATTGAGCTGTATCGTCGCATTGATGCTCATGCCTTCTTCATGTCAATAAAAACTAAATTTGCCACACAGGCGGTTTTCAGAATAACTGGCAAGTTTTATTAGTGCCTACCATTTACTTACCTTTGAAACAGGTCTTAGAATTTAGAAAAGAGAACCGGAATTATCAGATTAATCCTTGTTGTTTTGTGAAATAACATTATATCAAAACAATTTATCATTTGCGCATTTTTATCCCCAACCTTATTAACAAAAATTAACAAATTTATTTATATATTCGATGGAAGTCTAACTCCACTATATAAGTATATAATATAAAAATAAAAAAAAACATGAAGAAGTGACTCGTTAAAAAGGGTAAATTTCATCGAAGATTGACATTTTTTAATTTATCTCTAAAAGTTTGAAAACCTTAACTTATCTTCTAAAATATATTAAAACTATCTATTGATCGATTTTGACTCAATTAAAATACGATAATACCCTTATTAATTATAGAATAGATTATCTCACTATTATACCCATGTTGGAGAGATATATCTCTTATGCCCTACTGTTTCTAAAATAAAACTAATTCAGACTTTTTTGCACCACTAACAAAATCACCCTTCAATCTCTTTTTTAGAGAATAAAACAAAATCTCAATAATACATAAAACAAGAATATTTCGTGTTAACCCAACCAAAAACCACTTGAAAATCTCTTTTTATGCACAGTTACAAAGAAAATCTCACCCTCAATCCACGATGATTATCAAATTTAATAAAAATTTATAAGTTTTGAAATAAAAATCTCAAAATTTATAAAAAAGAAAATTTTTTCTCTTTCTTCTTTATCTTCTTTGTTCCATTCCCTATTCATCTTCTTCTTCGTTCAGTTTTTTTTTTCCTCTTTCACACACTTAACAACTCCACAACCACTTTTTATCTAAATCAGTCTAGCAAAACTCATGTTCATTGCCCAGCAAAAACCAACCATGCCTGGCAAAATCCATGGCCGTGCGCAGCCATGCCAAGCAAACAACATTTCAAGCAAAAACTATGGTCATGTGCGACCATTCTAAGCAAGCCCATGGCTAATGGTTGCACACGACCATTCCAAATAAGCATGTAGTCACATACGGGGTGGAACCAAACTTCTGGTTCAGGGGTTGCCGAAATATGTCACAAGTTCAAATTTTAGTTAGCGACTAATTCGTAATCCAAAATTTGAAATTTAAATTAAAAATAATGAACATGCACAAAAGGATTGTGAAAGAAAAATGAAAATAAGGTATCATTCAAGTCTCAAATTACATGAAATTATAAAATAATTGTATCTTGTACTTCATAATTTAACATATATTAAAGCGAACTTTATGTTCTTTCATATCCCTAACATCATCTATGACTGATTCCATCCTAATCTTCTTGGCAATATCTCTCTCAATGTATGTGATCAATGTGTCTGTGAGGAAATCATCATCCATTTTGTGGCGAAGTCTAGTCTTGACAATACGCATAATTGAAAAATATTGTTCATTAGTTGCTATAGAAGCTAGAAGAGTAAGCACCGACACAATTATTCTGTAGACAAGTGGATATATTGATGATTTGCTAGTTCGTACCAACTATTGACATAAATCATAGAGAGATAATAAATTTTTAAACTCTGGATCTTGAACAACATTATAATTATAACGATCAAGCTGCATTCTCAGATATATCTTTTCATTATCTGTGAAGTCATCTCGATAAAACTTATCAACCAATTGACAAATATCATCAACTCTAAAAGAATTGTATCCTTCTTAAGCATCCAAGGCTGAGCTAAGCATAAGCAACTTTACTGAGCTATCATTAAATCGAATATTTAATTCTTGCAATTGAGAATCTATTGCTGTATAAAAAATACTTACCCGATAGTGTTGTTCCATAGTAAAGTTATCTTCTTGATTACGAGCTCTACCTTGCCTTGCAATATAACAAGCATTCATATTTGGAATGTCAATATTGCATGCCTTACAAAAAGAAATCACATTCTCCAGCAAATTCTGTTATTCTTCATCTCTCATTTTTTACAAAAGTACTTTTGTGGATGAAACAAGGCGCATGACATTAAAAGAATGTCCTGTGATTGACATTGTAAAACTTGAGAAAGTACATCAGTGATCGCCATGATATTTTTTCATGAGATGTAAAACAAAGACAAATTCAAATGAAATTATCGCTTCATAAGCTGCATCTGCATCTTCCCGTGATGCATATGTGACTCCATCCTCCATAATATTAATTAAAACAAAGACAAATTCAAATGAAGTTATCGCTTCATAAGCTGCATCTCCATCTTCCCGTGATGTATATATGACTCCATCCTCCATAATATTAATTAAAACTTTACATGTTGCACTGAACATATTTATTAAACTAGAAACTGATTTGAAATGAGAACCCCATCGAGTTTCACCAGCTCGTTGTAGGGTCCCAATTTAATTAAGCCCTTTACCAGTCTCAAGTTCATCAAGAGCAAGCATATGTACAATTTCATCAGCTTTAGCACGTTTCAGCTCATCATTACGCTTGCAAGATGCACTAACAATATTCACAACAAAAGTTAATTTTGTAAAAAATTAATGCACAAGAATTACCACTCGAGATGCTGCAACTAATGTTAATCGTAACCGATGTGCTAAACAGTGAATATAATAAGCATATAGACAATCTTCTAAAATCAAAGCTTGTAAACCATTCCATTCATCTCGCATATTACTTGCACCATTATATCCTTGGCCTTGCATGTTTTGAATGTCTAAAGTGTGATTAGACAATACAAAATATATCTTTTTTTTTTTAAGGTTTGTGCTAAAGTCTGAGAGACATGAATTAGCCCAAAAAACCGTTCTCTAACAATTTCATCCTTATCAACAAATCTCAAAACTATTGTCATTTGTTCTTTCTTTGACTCATCGCGAGCTTCATCAACAATTATGCAAAACTTTGCATCCCAAATTTCTTCTCTAATTGTCTTTTCTGACTTTCATTGAATAAATGTGTAAAATTTTTATTTAAATCTTTGGTGATATATAAATTGCATTTCTATAAGCTTTTGATATAAGGTCAACAAATGTTTCATTATCTTCAACCAACACTTCCAATAGTCCAAGAAAATTTCCATGATTATGTGAAGACTCATTTTCATCATGGCCTCTAAAAGCGGATCCTTGAAGTGAAAGATGCTGAGATGCTCTAATTAAGAACTTAAGCCGCGGTCGATTATCAACAACATCTTGAGTCAGTATACTTATGAAAAACATGTTGAATATGTTGAGATTGATTCATCAAATCCTCACATGATTTTTCAGCACGTTTATGAGCAGAGTCAGGATTAGTGCTCACATAGTTTAGAAAAGCACATTTTTTACCTCTCACTTTCCCCCAAGTTCTAAAGCCATCTACTGTGAAAGTTTTTGCTTCTTTATGCCTAGATGGTTTATTCAAAAGAAAACAGGGTAAACAAAAAGCAGCATCATTTGTAATAGAATATTCCAACCAAGTGGGAAATAGAGAATACCATGAACTTTGAAAGCTGCAACCATGATCTCCAGACTGCGGGTTTTTTGAACATACAGGTTGGTACGGACCTGCTCGAATATAAGCTCGTCGAATTTTATCCTATCGATTAACATGATAGCTCCATATTTGACGACATAGTCCTGGATCATGCTCTGAAGAATTAACATCAACTTTATTAGTTTCAACTCTTAAAGATTTTGTTGGCCGATTTTCAGAAATTGGGGGTTCATGATTAGATATTGATGGTAACTGTGTATCTGCTTGAATACTTTCAGGATTTTTTCTCTTGAAAAATTTATCAATCGTTTGCGTTTTCATCTGTAAGAATTAAAATAACAATCATTATAATCCAACAATGAAAATTAACAATGAACATATCTTACTTACAAATAAATATACACTAAGGCCCATCTTCTCTAAAAAAAAAAACCAAAAGCTCTAATCTTCTTACAAATTTTCACAAATAAATTAAACTGATTATGTATCATGATGCTTCATACCTTTAAACTAAAAATATAATGATCAGCCGGCTCCAAGCAGATGCAGAGAGTAAGATCGAAAGCAACGAACAAATGCAGGTTGATGGGCGGCTTTGTAAAGGTGGGAAGCAAGAGGCGTAAGGTCAGGGGAGTAGTTGTTAAAAGTCAAAAAAGTTTTCTTTATTTGCTTTAAATTATAAATAAGAAATAAAAGTTTAAAAAAATGGGTTGCCTGTGTTTTCTTTTTTAATTATTTATAATTTTAAAATTTTGAAGTATGTAAATTTTTTTTTTTTTGAAATTGTAAGGGTTGCCTGGGCCACCCCGAGCACCCATATAGTTCCGCACCTGGTCATATGTGGCTCCAATCTTCGCCATGAGCTGTTGTCGTGGATGCTGTGGCTTTATGATGCTTGGAGAAGATGAAGCGTGGAGAAGATGGAGAAAAAGGCAGGAAATGAAAAAAAAAAAGGAAAAATGAACCAAAGAAAATGAGGAAATTAAGTAGAAAACAAAAAAATACAAGAAATAAAGTGGAAAGAAATTAAATTTTCTTATTTTAAAAAGAAGTAATTTTTTATGCTTCTGCAGTTAAAAAATTAACGAATTAAAAAATAAAAATTATTTATTTAGGTGCAAAAGTGAATTTTATTGAAATGTTTGAGTGTGCGTTGAAATTTGTTAAAACATTTAAGTTTTATGGAAATTAATTTATATGTTTTTAACTTTTCATATGTGAGTTGACTGTTAAGATAATGTACAAATATAATTTTACCCGTTAGGTCGTTTGAACTATTGGAGAGAAAACAGTTTACGGGGGTAAGTTGAACTTTTCATACTTTTGAAGGGTAAATTAAAGTTTATAAATCGAATAAGGGGGTAAGGATGACATTTACCCCCTTAAAAAACGTCTAAAACTCTCTACTGTCTGCAACATAAGCGCGTTTTGTTTACATTCCATTAAGATTGGGAGATTGGCGACAAAAGAAAATGACGATGCTCTCCCTTAACTCTGCATCGTGGGCCTCTGCTTCTTGCACGAAAGGTCTTCAATTTTCACCCACAAAAATCCCATTTGGTGTTTTCAAAATCCTCAGAGCTCGATGCTCTTCCAGTTCCAGCGGCGGCAATAATCGAGAGCCCATCGCCAATTATGCCGGCGTTCAATTAGAGGAAACAGTCGATACGAAAGCGGGGAAGCTGAGGCTTGACGCTTGGATCTCTTCTCGCATTGATGGAATTAGTAGAGCTCGAGTTCAATCAAGTATTCGTTCTGGCCTTGTTTCTGTCAATGGAAAAGTTGTCAGTAAGGTCTCTTTTCTTCTCTTTCTGGGCTTACCTTCAATTATTTTGTTTATTATAATTTTTATAATTAAAGGTGGTGGATTTTTAATATTTTTGATTAAATGATTGTTGACTTGACTGATCAGGTTTCACACAATGTCAAGGGTGGGGATATGGTGAATTGCACTATTTCAGAATTGCAACCTTTAAGGGCTGAAGCTGAAGATATACCTTTGGATATTGTTTATGAAGATGATAATGTACTGGTTGTTAACAAGCCTGCCCACATGGTGAGCATCATTTTTGTTATTATTATCATTATATCTAAATAAACAACCACCACGGTAAACCCCCCAACCCAAAAAAAAAAAAGAACGAAAAGGAAAAAAAGGTATTTTTAGGATTGTGGTGTTGTGGGCACAGCTTCGGCAGAATAGAAATTTGGATTGAGCTGCTGTATCTTATCTTTCAATTTTTAAGTTATTGTAAATCACTAGCTATCAAGTATATGTGTGAGTGAGGGGTTAGTAAAATTGACTAACAGAAGTGAATATTTACCGGATATTTACAAATGTATCCTTCATTCTATGTTTCTTATCAGGTTGTTCATCCTGCACCAGGCAATGCTACTGGCACACTTGTAAATGGAATTCTTCACCATTGCAGTCTTCCGACTGTTGCATCTTCAAATCAGGAAGCTTTTTCAGATGGAGAGGATATTTCTGATGATGAAGAGTTCAGTTCTAGTATAAGCGGGGCATCCATTCGCCCTGGGATTGTGCACAGATTGGACAAAGGCACCAGTGGATTGCTTGTTGTTGCAAAGGTGATTTTTCCCCTATTTGGTAACCACTTTTAACAAGCAAAACATAATCTATTTAAGGCTGCCCTTTGTATTACATGTCAATGGCAGGACGAACACTCTCATGCTCATTTATCAGAACAGTTCAAGCTACATACTATTGAGAGAGTATACATTAGTCTTACTTCTGGAGTGCCCTCTCAATCTTCTGGCCGTATTGAGGTTCCAATTAGTCGTGATCCAAACAACAGGATTCGTATGGCTGCTATACTTGGATCAAATAAACACGGACAGGCACGCCATGCTGCTAGTAGGTGATTTATGGTCCTTCTCCTTTTTCTGTTTCATAGTTGTGATAAGTAGCATTCTTGACGGTAGTTGGGATTTTCTTTTCCCAGTGTATTGGTTGTTCTTAACAGCTGAGTGTATTTAGACCTAGTTAGTGAGGTTTATGCTGTATGAAGTCTATGAACCATTGAGAAAATAGTATGGCGGAGGGATTCCAACAACTTCAATCTGATCGGATCATGACAGTGTGGTTTTGCATTCTTCCATTGGCTTTGCTATGATGGTTGCATGGAATTTAGTCCTTAGGACCTATCAGTCTGAGTGTCCAAGTTTCCCCTTTGACATTTACGATAGTGAAAATTGGATACTCAGACTGATAGAAGTAGGTCCAAATGGGGCATGTGTGCTTTATTGTGTTCTATAAATTTACTCTGATAAGATTTTTCTTACCAATTATCCTGCCTACATTTCAACTTGTGCATTTACAATGTAGACTCCTTTTATGTTTCTTCAGTTTTAAATTAGAGTGTTCATAAGAGTTGATGAATTCCAAATGTTTTCCCAAGATATGATGCATGTTTATTAAATTTGGTTAAACCTTTAACAGGTATAAAGTAATTGAAATTCTTGCTGGTGGTGGTTCTGCGTTGGTGGAGTGGAGATTGGAAACTGGGCGTACTCATCAGGTACTCATGCTTTACAAATTGTTCTATATCCCAAGGATGATACAAGTGTTTCGAATGTGTTTGCTTATCATTTTTCACATAATTTACTTTCACCCAGCTGTTATATTGCTTCATCAAACCTCTGTGAACCCCAATTGTTGAAGGCTTGACTCTTTTGTTTCACATTCAATCCTTTGGTTACAATCTTTGTAGTAGATTCGTGCACATGCCAAATACATGGGAATTCCTCTATTAGGTGATGAAGTGTACGGAGGGACAAAGAACATGGCCAAGTCATTGCTTCAGCCCAGAACTTCACCCAGCTCCCACGGAAAAGTTTTGAAATTGGTTTCTGGATTACAGAGGCCTTGCCTCCATGCCGTTGCTCTTGGGTAAAGAGCAAAGCTCATCTCTGTATCTGTTTTCCTTTTGTACATGCCTCTGGCATTTTATACGGAAGTTTTGTTACCAATTCTTTTGTAGGTTCACTCATCCACACACAGGAGAAAAGATACAATTTTCATGTCCGCCACCGGCAGATTTTGCCGAGATTTTGAGCCAGCTACGGGAAATTGGTACAGAGAAGTTATCATCAAACTAGGTACTTCAGATATTGTTCTCAATTACTTGGGAAGTGGCTTACAACACAAGTTGGAGTTCAATGATTGTGAATATTTTCAGAATCAATCGTGAACGCAGGGCTATTTCCACCTTTTGGCAAAAAAATCAGTGAATAAGTCTACTAATGGAAAGACTGCTAGAAGAATGAATTATAAAGTCAAAGCGGCAACGGCTTAATATATATATACATGTTGTTTGATACTATATTTTTGTTACTCTTTAAAAGTCAGTTTTAAAGAAAAACATTCGGCGAAGGATTAAGATCGATGGAGATGATGTTGCCTAGGAAATACAAACCTGCTAGTTACATTACGACCTGTCTTGAAATCATCGACTTTTGCCATAACCAAATGGGGTTTAGCCAGCTCTATCAAGTACTCACACTCTGCCTTAGACTGAACAAATCAATATTCTTCGAGTCAATATCATTACGTACAAAAGTAAATTAATTAACGCTTAATCTTTAGAAGGCACAGGCAAAAGATTTAACAGTATACGATCCCTAAGTTTCTTGTTGTTGTGATTAAAAAACAGAACACCCCAACATTGTTAGACCTAAAAATAAAATAAGCAAACATATAACACCAAAAAAAAAGAAAAGTAAATAACCAGAAAATTGTGATAAATGAAAGCTCTGGGCTCCCAAGCAACAATTTAGGTCCAGTGCTCTCCTCTCTCCTGCTCCACAATACGTCTGCAACAAAATTTACAAAGGAAATTTCTTTACTTGGGCTCTCCTTCTTGATGATTCAGTTCATCACAAGAGAGAAGCAACGTAACAGATAGAAAATATTACACTTTAGGTAGCAAAACACATATATACTTTTGATAGATTATTTTTTCTTCAAAAACCATGCAGTGGTGAGATCATTTGGCAGAGAATCATCGTCGCCGATTGAAATAGTGAAAATTGCAATAGCCAGGAGCGTCAATAAAACATTTTTTAGCACGAGGAGCATTGACAAAACCAGCGTTATTGTGGACCATTTCTTCGCCCGTAATCGAGATTGCCTCAATTTCACCATTCTTTATTTATTGTTGAATACCGAAGATACTCTGCTTCACTTTCTTTGTTGAGAGATGCGGAGCTGTCACTGTTAATTAGTGTCTTCAACTCAGGGTAGCACTTTTTTTTTTACCAAAATAAAAACCAAAAATTAAAATTAAAAATTTATACTAAGCATTCTGTTTTCAAACGGTAACGAATTACGAATGAAATTTTAATGACGAAGTTGCCCCCGATTTTGTCGACGTAAGTTTCTACGCGGATCATAACATATGTATCCCTGTTCTTTAACGTTTTCTCACATGTCCTTTCACGATTTTGTCTATTTTATATCAAACAGATCCCTATTTCCCTGCGATATTGCATTTTAATCATCACACCAACACCAAGTCACCGACTCAACATAAAGGATATGTTATTTGTACCTTGATAGACAGGGTACTTCAGCTGTTGTTTTTGATGTGAGGGACCTATTGGATACAAAATTGACAAGTTTGTTTTTATTTGAAAATTTGCAAACATGCTGGGGATCAGATGTCATTAACCAAAATTACCACGGTAGGGTTGGCTAGATATATTTAAAAAAAGGGTAATTATGTCATTTTATCTGCTCATCGTATATTTTTCAGCATTTTTGGGCGCTCTGGATGGCACGAGGTTCTGTAACGGAGCTTGGAATGGAAAACAGGGAAGTATTCAAACAGTTTCTAATTGGTAATAAAGTTTATTAATTAATGTTCAAATCCTTCGTTTAAATCATAAATATATTATTGGATGGAGCAGTTACAACTTGCAATTGCAAACTGCCAATAAAGTTTATTAATTAATGCTACTGTGGATTATCTGTTCTCTTTTTTTAATACTTATGACTGTTTATAATAGGAGATTTTAGGAAATATATATATTCCATCTAAATTACAATATTTGTCAGAGCGAATACTACCTGCACAAAAGTATATATAAAAAAAAAAGTTAAGATAAATTGTGGTTGGCATTTTAAACCAACACTAAAAAATTGGCAAGTGTAGTAATAACTATAATGTTGTAAAAGATTGGACAATTATTACATGAAACATGAAAGCAATAATTAGTAGATTTACACCTTTTGATAAAAAAAAAAAAAAGAAACAAGAAGAAAGAAAGAAAAAGAAAATGAAGAAGTCGCTGAAAATCAAATTCATAAATTACGGGAAATAGGATTATGTGAATGGCACAACTTGTGCAAGAAAGGACAATGCGCGCCAAATTACATAATCAATTAACTGGTAAAAGTGAAAATGTGGCATGCAAATTGAAATTTAAATATTTAATTGGGTCATTTCCGCCTCGGCTTTATATGTTTCGAAAATTCTCGTCAACCCCAAATGTTTCGACGTGTTGCATTATGCCCAAATTTCCGTTAATTTGAGTATTTGACAGTTACTTTTTAGAGAACACTTTGAATTTTGGTTAAATGTAAAAAATACCCTTATTTTGAATTGAAAACGATTAAAGACAAACCTAATCCAACATTAATATTTACTTTAAAAGTTCTTAAATAAAAGTAATTACACAACAATCAACGTCAATTACCTTATCAAATAAATTTGATTCATCACCCTCAGTTGATAATAGTCCAACAAAAAAAAATTCTTACTTCAATAGAGACCATGCTTAACGTCTATTCCATTCCGTAACCCACTATAACTTCTTAATCTCCTTCTCACTTAATAGTAATCCCCTTATTGCCAACAATGTGGTGAGCACTGAGCCCTATTACTTCTAGCAGGCATTTGCTACAAAGATTTTACTGCCAATTGATTATTGGCACTCTGTATAATCGAATGACCAAAAAATCATCAGTACATAAAACTACTTAATGAAGTTGCAGAGCATTAGGGCTTAATTAATGTTATAAACAAACAAAAATCAATATTTATGAACTTCTCAAAAATTATCTGGAATGTATATCGCTTCATTAAAATAAACCACAGTGAGGATTAACTCTAAAAATTTCAAAACAGAGTTTATTCCAAATTGACCTCAAGACCATTGTGATTCCACTCCCCTGTTTGCCAAAATCATAATCAAATTCATCTACAAAATTAAAAAATAGAATTAGAATTAGAATCAAATTCAGACCCTCCCACCAAACCTGCAACCCAATCCATCAAAACAAAAATCAAACCGCCTGAGTGATAAGTTGATGCATTTAATTTTGATTATTGCTTTAGGATTTCGAATCCTAGAGTCATAATTCTAAAAAAAAAAAAAAAAATAATAATAAGTGAATGACTAATGAAATAGCAAGTTCGCCAAGAAGCTTCTCCAATTGTTATAATTTATGAATGTTATCTTATGCCTTGTCCCCAAATACTTGGAACATTCTAAGGTATAATTCACTTGAGCTAGAATAATTTGTCTCTTGTTAAAAAAAAAAAATAATAATAATAATCACCTGTGGAAAACAGGGCCATTGCTCCTGGAAGGCTTGCGTTGATCTGTCCAGAGATTGTGTCATCCCTTGGTTGGTGGGGGATGGATGGTTTCAAATTAAATCTTGAATTTGCACTTTTTGTCCTCTGGCCCCCGTGATATTCCTGCAACTGCTTCTGTTAACAAACAAACCTTTTGGCAGCATACGGGATATGATATCGGGAAGGAGGATGCTTTCCCTTCCGCGGTCTACTGCACGTCTGTATTGTATATGCACATGCCAACTCTCTCTCAATTTTGAATATTTTTTAATGATTGATTGCTAGTTACTGAAGGCAACTCTCAAATCGTTGAAGATTCTAGAGTTGGAGCCAATCCATCTTGTTGGAGTCACTTTGTGTGTGCATATACATGCGCAAAGCTGTCGCACATCGGCGTGTCAGAATGTGATAACAGATTAAACTTCAAACAAATGGACGAACTACTAGTTATTTCTGCAAAATGCAAACTGCGGGCAAACCCAATTAGCAGTTCAGGTTCAGTCAAACAACTCATAGCCAAAGGACTCTTATCAGATTGCGGATCAAAAACAAACATACAAAGCACATGAAGCAGCAGCATAATAACAATTAAATCCCCCGAGTCCATTTCATTACTTCCATTTTCTGTTCATTCCGCTACCAAAATAAAAGTATGGCAAAACTACATTCGATCGATAGGCAACAGCAAAATTTACACGCGAACGAGATTATTGTTTGTGATTAAGATTTAAAGAACAACAGAACCTTACATGAGAGACGACATAGATTTCCGAATACCAAATCCCAAAATCAAAGTCACCGTCAATCTCCTCCACCACGTCTCTCCCTGTCAATCTGCTGCCTTTGCTTCTCAGCAAGCTTCTCTAGAGCCGACTGCACCGCATCACGCCCTCCGATCAACAAGCGGGTCACAATTTCAGGATCCTTCTCGAACCGGGCTTCCTCAAACTCCTTTCGCACGCTCTCCCTCAATATATCTCGCCACAAAACGCCACGTTCGTCGGGCCACATGAAGAATCGGGTGGCCCGAAGTATGTCTCGATAGAGACTCAAGGCCTCTCGGCGGGTGCTCGTGAGTCGCTGCCGACTCAGCAGCTCTTCCTCGTCATCGTCTGGGGATTTTTTCTTCTCTCTCTTCTCCAAGTGTCTGTCTAATAACTCCTCCAATGTGTCCGGCCCGTTGTGAACGAAACGTTGCAACGAAACGGTGTCCTTTCGTCTCTCCAGGATTGATAGACTTCGCCGCCATTTTTGCATCGTCGATCGCCGCCGCCGCGCCCTTCTTTCTTGTGGTTTCTGTGACGGGGAGCAATTTTGCTGATCGATCGTTAGGAGTCTGAAGAAACGGGGCTAAAATGCTACTTTGGGCCTGATGGGCCAAAATTTAAGTGGACTTACTCTTGAGCTCAGCTATTCAGCCCCCATTCTTCATCTCAGTAAACCTCTCGTATTCATCACATCCGACGCATTCACACATGAGCCACTGCTAAGTGCAGGGCGGCAGCCTATCAATCCACCGTCTGTCCGTCTGATTGATTTAACAACATAATGGTCATACCTTAGAAAAAAAAAAAAAAAAATACAGCCACGTGAATTACAAGGATAAATGGACACAGGACACGTATCAGCATCCACAAACAACATCATGAATATGAAAAATGCAAAGATGATGTTTTAGGCTCCGAGGCGATCTCTCTTATAACGTCCGAGATGATTCTATGACCCGTGAACAAATTAAAACTTTCTCCCCCATGAAACTGGAGACGGTACCTTTCACTGGGGTAAAAATTCCAGGGAAATTTTCATTTTCAGAAAAGTGAATTACACCGAGGGACTTGATCAAAGTTAAACCCTCCGTTATGATCGAATCATTTGACTAGATATTGGATGATATTATTCTCTTCCTTCCAAATTTGCTTCGTGTTACATTGTATTTACTTTTGATGCTTGTAACGAAGTAACGAATCTACAAGTTTCGAGTTATAAACTTTGTCATAATCACCTGTTAATAGTTTTAGGTACATTAATTTGCTGAAGCCACACATATGTTTGCCATGTATCAAAACAGGGTCCGCGTAAATTTTATGCTAGTCTAACAAAAACATGAATAAACTAATTGTAAAGATCACACAGCTGATCAAATATCTCGCAAAAAGTTTTTCTGATGCTTTGATCAAATATCTTACAAAATGTCTTTCTGATGCTTTGAATTTGTTCTTGTGCCCTGATCTTCTTCACGAATTCGAACTTAATTCTTGCCAATAAATTTGACCTCCATCTTTAAAGAATGGTTGTTGAATCTTGATATTCATATTGTTCCCACTTTGTTTAGTGGTGGCAGCACATCCTTCAATGATACGTACTTTCAAGAATTATTGGTGTCATCCATTCACATCTTAATTTAATTAATAATAAAAGAGTGAACAATTAATTTATAGAACTGGTGTGTTATTTATTTCAAGAGAAGTGAGCACGCGTCATATATATGGATTCAAAACAATTTACAGAAAAGGTATGGAGTATATTTTCCCTTAATTAGCTGCTTTATTAAGATCCTGTGATTGTGCAGGGTTAGAAGATATAATATCATCAGAAAAATGAATTGGATTATGATATACATAGATACGATTGCTATGACGATTACTGATGGATAAGGGATGCTTACGGGCATTTTTTAATTATCTTCAAAAATATATCAAGGCAGGTAGTGAAATGTGGATTTGCACCCAAAGATGAAAAAAGAAAAAAGAAAGAAAGATTTGTTTTATTATTTGGACCCAAAAAAAAAAAAAAAAAAACACCACAGCCTTAACTAGAAATATCTTAGGTAATTCTCTCAGTTTACTTATGTACATCCATTTGCAGCATTTGCAAAAGTGATGATGAAGGGCATTTGATTGGATGGATTATCATTAAACTAAAAAAAAAAATGTATATTGAACCATAAGCTCAGGTATTGAGTTGCTAATAACTCTCTCAAAAATTTATAACTGTTATTATAGCAGACATTATATTAATATTTATAATTAAATATATATAATTAAAATTTATATTATTATATTAAATGTTACGAAATATATATATAAATAAATAATTCTCATAAAAAAAGAATGTTTCGCCGCGTGAGGGCAGCTGTTCAACCACTTCGGTCAAAGGCCTGGTGGCACCATTGGCTATAATTAAATGATGGAAAAATGAATAATGTAAAAATACAGGTACGCTGTTAACGGCGTCGTATGAACTCCGCCGTTGACATTTCACTATTTCAGTTTGTTCCTCTCTAAATTCCATTTATGCCCTTGCTACGTACGTCTTCAGAATTGAGGACTCGGGACAGCTAAATCGTAAACCCTACACTACGCACGCTGGCAGCGGTAAGGGGAAGACCAAAACAGAGTGTACTTGAAATAATGAAAATTGAAATGGCCTTAATCAAATCCAACCACCGTCTCCCATTCTCCCTCTCTCAACAAGTCTCCAAAGCTCACTCATTTTTCTGTTCTTTAGCTCCTCTTAACGAAGACGACGACCACTGTGTTACAAACCCTAATTCATCTCCCGATACTCCCTTGCTATCCCCCGCAGAAACCCTAATCTCCGAGAATTTTCACTCTCTAATCAAAGACCACCACCGCAAAAACCCTAACCCTAGCTCTAATTCTAATCCATCCCTAAACCCTGACTTCACAATCCCCTCTCTCTCCCTCGGCTTCTCCCAACTCTCCACCGCCCATTCTATCTCCCCCTCCATCGTCCGCCATGTCATCGAGAAATCATGTGGGGTCCGCCACGGCATTCCCCTGCTCCAAGTCCTGTCCTTTTTCAATTGGGTCACGGCCCGACCCGAATTCGTCCACTCGCCCGACCCTTACCACGAAATGATCAATCTTGCTGGAAAGGTGAGGCAATTCGACTTGGCTTGGCATTTTATTGACTTGATGAAATCGAGGAATGTTGAAATTACCGTCGATACCTTCTCGATTCTTGTTCGCCGTTACGTGAGGGCTGGACTGGCTGCGGAGGCCGTGCACGCGTTTAACCGTATGGAGGAATATGGTTGTGCGCCTGATAAGATTGCATTTTCAATTGTGATTAGTATTTTGTGCAGGAAACGAAGAGCTAGCGAGGCGCAGTCTTTTTTTGATAGTTTAAAGGATAAGTTTGAGCCTGATGTTATTGTTTATACTAATTTAGTTCGCGGGTGGTGTCGGGCTGGCAATATTACTGAGGCTGAGAGGGTATTTAGGGAAATGAAAATGGCTGGGATTCAGCCCAATGTGTATACTTATAGTATTGTGATTGATGCCTTGTGTAGGTGTGGGCAAATTACTCGTGCTCATGATGTCTTCGCGGAGATGCTTGAAGTGGGCTGTGAGCCTAATTCGATTACTTTTAATAATCTAATGCGGGTTCATGTTAAGGCCGGTCGGACTGAAAAGGTTTTGCAAGTTTATAATCAGATGAAGAGACTCGGTTGTGAAGCGGATACAATTACGTATAATTTTCTTATTGATTGTCATTGTAAGGATGGAAAGCTTGAGGATGCTATTAAGGTGCTTAATTCGATGGTCAGGAAAGGGTGTAGCCCGAATGCAAGTACTTTCAATATGATATTTAGGTGCATTTCCAAGTTGGGGGATGTGAATGGGGCTCACAGGATGTATGGTAAGATGAAAGATTTGAAGTGTGAGCCCAATACGGTGACATACAATATATTGATGCAAATGTTTGCTACCTCAAAATCAACTGATATGGTTCTGAAACTGAAGAAGGAAATGGAGGAGAATGAAGTTGAGCCCAATGTGAATACTTATCGGATCTTAATTACCATGTATTGTGGCATGGGGCATTGGAACAATGCCTACAAATATATTAGGGAGATGATTGAGGAGAAATGCTTGAAACCAGGTTCTTCAGTCTACGAGATGGTCCTGCAGCAACTGAGGAGAGCAGGACAGTTACAGAAGCATGAAGAATTGGTGGAGAAAATGGTTGATAGGGGCTTCACTGCTCGACCTTTGTAGAAGTAGCTACTCATTCTGAACTCTTGAGCCCAATTATGATTATGTAACCGTTGCTTTTCTTCTTTTTCTTCTCCTTTTTTTTTAACTTTTTTGAATTTTTAAATACAATATAATTGGTCGTGCCATCTTTAAGATAGTGATTTCTGGACATTTTTCGTCTGAAAAGAATGTATTTGCTATTGTTGAAACGAAATTTTTGGAAATGCATCCCCTTCAAGTGTGGTTACTGTAATATAGCTGATACAAAATTGATGTTGCCTGTCTGATTCGAGAACTCCCATTTTCCTTTTCATTATTTGCAAGTCTATAAGTAAACGGTTGAAGTAGTCTTCGGGGCATATGACATTTTTTTTCCCTTTATTTTCTGCTAAAAAAGAAGAAATACCATTTGTGTCAGACGAATTGATTCGGTTGTCCTAGGAAAATGGTAAAACAGTATCTAATGATCCAAATTATCTCCATCACCGTCAACAGTCAGTTTTGTCTAAGGCTAACAATTTAAATTGGAAAGTTTAGCGTTCAACTATTTCTTTTGGATTAAATGGCTGCTACCGCACCCTTCATCATAGCAGAGCAAGTAATATCAAGAAAGATTAATTCACTGTTCTTGGTTCAAGTTGACTATGGTTCAATTCAGTATACTAATATATGCTGAAGCCGACTGGATGCAAATGTCCGCAACACACCAGATTCAAGAAATTCAGAAACTGTCCACTCCAAAAGAGCAGGGAAAAATTGCTGAATAAACAATACAAAGATACAGAAATTACAGCTCTACCTCTGACGGTCTACAATCCGAACAAAAAGGGAGAAATTTCAAATTTGATAACATTCAATTCATGTTCTTCACATACTAAAATGCTATATCTTGCTAGTGACCCTGCATGTCGAGCATCTCATCCAGACCTTTTAATCTCTCTAAACCTTCGCTGATCAAGTAACGAATCTTCTGTCTGTCCTTGCAGTCCCGATGTTTATCCATCTCTTGTCTAATTGTCTGTCTCAATTCATCTGTAAATTCAATGTAGTAATCAGTAAATGAGAATTGCAGCAAACAAAGACAAAGCTCCAAAGTTATGAACAACCGGATCAAAATTTCTCCATGAGAATTGAAAGAAGATACTTCAAACATATGATACGAGGTCAATAAACAATCATGATAGACAACCGTAGAGGACAATCCATGGTTGTCCAATTTCAAACCAGGAACAAGATACTGGTGAGACAGATGCATGGAAAAAGTCGTGATAATATCTGAAGACCCAGTAGTAAAATTGCATAATTCCCAATATAATAATCCCCAAAAAAAAAAATGAATAAGTAAACAAACAAAGAATCAACAAGATCACATATAATAATTTCTTTTAATTTTTTTTTTTTTTGGATACATTCCTCCCGGGGCAAAAGATGGTCAACGAGGTGGCGTCTGTCTAAAGTCGCGCTAAAATGAAAAACAATCTGCCCACATAATAAAAAATAATGGCAGAGCATTGCGTAAAAACTTGGGAACGTGAATCATTGTATGAAGCAAAGAGTTGAATGGACAAAATGAGGTGCAGCAAATTGCGAAGTAGGAAAAATAAATAAATCAAAGATTGCTTCACCTCTGGCATGGGGAGGAGCTCTATTAGCAGTCCTAAGAGCTTTCCTGTACAGTTTCAGAACTCGACCACGGATAATGAAATCCTGCAAATCAAAGGGGAGAACCATAGCCGATTCTCTTCCTTGTAAATCTGATGTATTATCTCAAATTAATTACCCATTCCCTTTGGAAAAATTTCATGAATAAACGTGTTCACTGCATCACTTTTATTAAGTCAACATACCTTTGGCTTCGACCAAATAAGAGGTGAAGTCAACAAGGAGGCGAAACCAAATTTAGGGCTTTAGCAAGGCTTTCACTTCCACTGGGGAAAATTGGGTAGAGAATAAACGGCACCGTTTCACTGTAAACGCGGGGTCGGTTACGCGCATCTCTTTAGTCCGGCCCGTGACCCGAATATATATATATATATATATATATATATATTAAATATAAAATATTTATATTAAAAAAAAAAACTGTTTTAATCTTCCAATTTAACAAATTACAACCTCAAGTCACGTCGAATGTGATTAATAGTATATTGTGCACAGTCTATATATGTGACTCTCAAATAATCACCATTAAAAGTAAAATATTAAAAAAAAATAACTACTTAATATATTACAACTTATTATAATGTGTCATTATAACATGATGTAATATTTTGTAAGTATAATATTACCGTAGATTTAAATTAATACAACTTTTAAATTTATACAACCTTCGTTGGTTTTTTAAAATTTATCCCACCAATAAGTGTGGCTTTTGAGTTAAAAGGAAAAAAAATTGGTAAAGGAAGGTGGGATTGGATCAAAATTATAATTTTAACCTTAAGACATTTTCATAGGCCATATCCAATTGTAAATTTATAAAAATCATATAAATATATTTTTTTTAAATCTATTGGAAAATATAATTGTGCATCTCCTTATCTTCACAAATCACTGAATCATATGTCTATTAAAGAGCCCAGCCCTTTTTATAAAATACAAGAGCCAGCTTGTCAATTCTTTGATTTGTTTTGTTTTGGGTTATAATTTGTATATATGTGCTATTTTATTTTGAATTGGGTTGGCACCACCTGAAAAATCAAATATAATAGCCAATGTGTTCCACATGATATGAATGGAGTGTATTTGTTTGACTTCATCCAAGAGATTTCAATTTTCAAACCTGTGACGCCCGATCGGGATTAGAAACAGCTTAAAAATATCTATTTCATAATATCAAGAAGATAATTTACGCTCGCACAAAGTTTTGTGTTTCAAACTTAAGCTGTACAACATTTTCAAATTTATATTATTCTAATAACGATTTCGCTTTCATTACAATTAAATTAGAAGGACAAAAAGAGGGTGGGAAAAAATGGGCCAAACAAAAGAGTTTGCGAAACACTTAATAGATTATATATAAAAAAAATCAATCAAGAATATTCCTCACTTACTGCATGATTGAATTTTGAATTACAAAATTGAAGGACAGCTTTATATTTGAGCTGACGAGCAACTACTTTTGATTTTAACTTTTTTAATATTACATTACAAGTTTACCACACTAACAGCGACATTCAAAGGATTATCTACCTTCGTACATATATTTTAATATTATGTTACAATAATTTTTACTGATTGGCACACTGAAGTCTTCCGACATCTACTTGAATTTATTATTTTTAATTGGAATATTACCTTACAAATCTATTGATAGAGATATTTGAAGTCTTACTAAATCTATTTTTAATACAACCTATTTGAACGAAGGATCCACTCTAAAAATAAAAATAAAAATAAAATAAAATTTCTAACCAATACTCTATAACGCAGCAATTTAGCCCACTGAAGATATCAAATTTAAATTTAAGTTCTATCTAATTAAAATTACAATAGGGTAATAACAATATGGGTTTGTCGCAACAAATTACCATTCCAATATTGATTTTTAACCCCCACGTTACAAGATACGCGTAACTTGAAAGTTAACAATAATAAATAACATACTCTCGCTCTTGGGTTAAATTATCTTTTGTGTCTATATCCGTTAATGTAGGCCACGTGTAAAGTGTTCGCTCAGATGATTAGATCGAGCTGGACTGCTTGAAAAGTCATAAATTGGCAGATTAATGGTATATGTAACTTATATTAATTAAATAAGACTTATCAAAAATTAAATTAAATAAGAGAATTAAGCCCGTGGGATTATTTCTTTGAATACAAAATTAAATCATTTATTGGGAAAGCTGACGGAAACTTACATCTTCAAAACAATCAAGCTGTATCAATTAATAAAATATGGGTGGCGAGTTTCATTTTATTTGACCATGATCCCTTCTTTTCTTGACAATTTCAAAGCCACAAACATTGTAGATTCAATCATCTTCTTCGCTTCTTGTTTATTTATGAGCTCACCATCAAGCAGAGCTTTAGATAGGTGATTGAAAGAATTTTACAGAGAGTGATCTGCGATCATAGCCCAATTGTTACACAAATGGAGCACAAACACGGTAAAGCTTATAGCAATATCTTGAAACTGCTTCCAAAATCTTCAGTGGTCAACTTCCAAAACCCTCTTTACAGTCCGGGCAGAGAAAAAAGATCAGATCCTCATCATCATCATCACGTGAACAAGAACAAGACTCGTATAGGCAAAGGATTCTCAGGTCCTCTGATGTCGATGTCATTAGTACCCGCTGATGCTCGAACAAGAAATTTGAAGAATAGTAATGATCAAAGCCTTGCAAATCAGGAGCCCACATCGCCAAAAATCTCATGCATGGGACAAATCAAGCACAAGCACAAGCACAAGCAGAGGCAAATGTTTGATAAAGCAAAGAGCTTTTCGGTAGCTAAAGAGGAGAACAGGGATACTAGTAAAGCATTTTCGCCTAAACGGGCCAAGAAACATCCATCCATGCTCAAGAGAATGTTTACCATGTCAAAAAGTACTGCGGCAAGAAAATCTTTTGATCAAGCTGATAATCATGATGAGAGGCGTTCGCTGCCGGATAGGGCACCGGCTTTGAGCCAAATGAAGAGGTTTGCGAGTGGTCGTGAAGCCTTTGCTAGCTTTGACTGGACGTCTCAACAGATTGCGCCGGAAACTGACCGTAGCGCTTATTACTCTTACGAAAGAGGGGAAGACTCTGATGAAGAACAAGATGAAGACCAAGTTATTATCCCATTTTCGGCACCCATAGCCGTTGTTAAAGGAGTGGCTTTGCAGCCAAGAAAAGAAGTCAATCTATGGAAAAGAAGAACTATGAGTCCACCTGCGCCTCTTCAATTGAATTCAAAGCTTTCTTAGTGAAAATTGGTAATTAATTATTTTGTTTCTGTTAATTTGATTCAAGATATATTATAAATATATTCATGTAAATTGATTACTCTTTGTAATTGTATTGTTTGATGATGATAATTGATAAAGCAAGCAGCTCGGCCACCGTACATAAGTCTCATAATTAATCCTAAGCTTCTTGCTGCTCAATATCTTAGCTCTTCTTTTTGCAAAAATCATCCTTTGGAACGAAGTGCTTGGATCATCTAGGAAAAAGTCAATTAATTAATCAAGAAAGTTCATGATCAGGTTCCTATCTTTTGTTCCATTTGAGGCAAAGATAATGATTGTCTTGATCTCTAGGTAAGGCAAGCACATAAAATATGACTTTTTTTTTTTTTTGTCAAACTAAGAAATATATAGAAATTAATTTTCTCCATGCATCAGCATACTCTGTCATTTCTTTCCCATCGTTTACAAGAAGAAAACTAAATCAACATGATGACATAGATTTTGGCTGCAGCCGCAATAGATTATCAAGTCAATTATAAAGTTGTTTCCGAGTCAATAACAAGTTGTTGTGCCGACTGCAGATGTACATGTACACATTAACGGAGGACTAAGCTTACTGTTTAATTAATTAAGTTGCTTGGTGCATGCCACTTACCATCTGCCGCTTTGACAATTATTGGATAACTTCTACCAATCTGTTATATCTTAACCATATTTATTTTCAAATTTAGGATAGTTGTATGACTTTGCTGATTAAAAAGGAGCCATCGTTTGTGATTTGATTTTGTCCTCACCATGTGTTGATTCATTCCTCTTTTACCTTTCCACTTAACCCCAATGCATTCATTTATCTTAGCACGTACACCAAACCCAAATTGATGCTGGGTAAACTTTGGATTGATTTTGGGCTGCCGGAATATCATATAATATATGACACATGCCCACCCGACCCGACGATGATGTTTGTTGCCTTCTAATTAATTTGTTAAATTGTCATCCACGTATTTAAAACAATTTTTAATGGCACGACGCACGCACCTCCTAATTAGGTATTCATCATATTGACCGTTCTTTCTTTCTTTCTTTCTTTCTTTTTTTTCAAATGACTTTTGATAGAAGAAAAAGAAAAGAGATACGTATGATTTTATGTGGCTCCAACTTATATTATTGAGTCTAACCTAGTTTTCCGGGCGACTGGTAATCACTTAATACCGTGGTATTGAAGACATTACATTTGCTTGTCTGACTAATCAGACGCTTTGTCGTTTGAAAGTCTTTTATCCTTTACGCACAGCAGCCACACTTCACTTCCCTGATAAATAATGATGCAGAATTGTTAATTATTATCCTACGGCCAGCCTGTCCCTGCTTCCTGCATCTGGCCACTGTACCTACTAAGTTCATTTTTCAATTTCCATCTGTATTTGCTATATTTGCCGAATTTTTAAATTCCCAAAACACGAAGCACCCGATTTGCTCTTTCCCCAAACATTACTCATCAGATGGATAATAATACAAATTAAAAGCTCCATGATATTTTTTGTACAAATCACACAACAAAGTCCTTCTACACACAATAAGCGAGGCATGACCAAATTTTCAATTTGAGTACCGTGATTGAAACTATTATGCGACCTTAACTAATACGACCCGATGTCTTGTTACCCCCCATTATGTCAATGTATGAGATAATGAGACATCGAGAAAAACAAAAATTTGCTAAAACGCCCTTTAATGCCTATATTATTATTGTTTTTTGGTTTTAAGTTCATCAAATAATTAACTTTTAATAAGTTACACGAACTCCTTGGTATCTTAATATCTCTCCAATGAGCTCTCCTTTACCAGAACCCACATACCTTCCACGGATTTGACCATCTCTGATGAACAAAAACGTTGGCACTTCAACAACGTCCATGTCCTTCAAAAACTGCATGCAGCTGTCGTTCTCATCGCCGTTCATTCTCGCAAAGACCACCGTATCAGCCATCTGCCTAGACAGTTTAATCACCGTTGGATACACCTTCACGCAGGGCCCACAATGCTTCAACCCCACATCAAGAACAATCAGCTTCTGGTCAACCTTATGATCATCAATCAGCTTCTCAACATCCTCTTTGGAGTGAAGCTGCACCACAGCAGAATGACTGTCACCGTAATATAACACATCCCCCATGAGCTGATCGGGGCCTATTCCTTCTTCTTCATGAATTTTCTCCATGCTTTTGTAAAAGCTGAAGTGGGGAACCTTTTTTATCTTCTCTCTTTGGCAGAGCTCTTTTGTTTTTTCTGACTCATCGCCCATCACAAGAATGAATTCGACGTCGTTGCATTGCCTGCTCAGGTCAACCATAAAAGGGTAGATTTTGCTGCTGTCGAGACTGCGACTAGCAGCAAATTCAACGACAACGAGTTTGTTTTTGGCCAATCTTAGGGCTTCATCGAATTCTTCAATACTGTGGACTTTCTTTACTCTTTCATCACCTGGAGCTTTCTTTGTTCCTGGGGAAGCTGTAGCCTTTGTTATCAATAACTGGGTTCTGCTAGTTTTCAGTTTTGTTAAAGACTCAGGTTTGGCGAAAACGGGCGGTGAAAAAAGAGAATGAGGGGAACGTAGAGGAGTAAATTTAGGGTTTGCTGAAAGAGACAAAGGGAGTTTTAAAATGAAATTTGTAACGACGGCCATGGAATGAAGCGCCAATATCCACCCACACCGACTACCAAAGCTTCAGAGATCGAGTTGGCCTTTGATTGGATAGAATTAGAGTGCTTCCAGGGATGACTGAGAGGCAAAGCAGAGTCTACAGAAATATCAATAATGAAAATCTCAGTCATCGTATATGTCGTCCACTCGTTTCATATGTGGATCATATTATCCACAAATTCGTATCTTGGGTGGATTTTTATTTTTCTTTTTCTAATCCTTTTTCTTTTTTTCTTTTTTTTTTTAAAAAAATCAGTTATCAATATCATGTAGCTGTTACTAGCTTTCCTCTCATTCCTCGTCTTATTTCCTGATCTTTTTATAATGTTTTTTTTTTCTTTTTGAGAAACTTTATAATCAGTTAATTTTGAATTATTTGTGAAATGAAATTTTTTTAAATATTCTTAAAATTATAGTAAGCTTCAACTTATTTTTAATTTTTAAAGAAAATAAAAAATTTTAGCAACTCACTTCTATTTTTTCTTCATCTTTTCAAAACATTATGAATAAATTTAAGTTTATAATAATTTTAAAACATTTTGAAAATTATTAGTTCATGAGAGGTATTCTGAAATTTATTTATTTTAGAATATATATTATTATCTATTGTAACACATGAGCAATAATTTGGAATAGTCATATTTAAACCATTTAAATAGCCATATTTGAATCATTGAATTTATCTCACCAATTTCCCTTTCTAATTAACCTCAAATGTTTTTAGAAATACACTTATTAAAGAGTAAAAAGATTAATTAAACATGAAAACATTGTTGTATTTTTATTTTTTTTTTTAAATTTTTTCTAGATTCAACATGCCTTTCTATGTCCGCATTGCGCTTCTTCAATGGAGTCGTCACTCATCACGTCCAGTGTTGCACTTGCTTTTGTTCTTCTTAATGTCACCGGTCTAAAGCTTATTCTTATCTGGGCCTTGATGGTTTGTTCGCGTGCAATGGGTTTTTGTTGAGTTGGTTGCTGCAGACAACTTCTATTTGATGGGGTAGGGATTTACGTGATGGTTCTTTGAATTTTTGCATATTGGTATGATTCAAATAGTTTGGATATTATTATCATAAGTGGGTATATTTATTGAGTATTTGATTGAGGAAATTTGCAGGTAAAATTTTGAATTCTGTTTTAACCTTTTTTTTTTTTTAAATAACGCTGTTTAAAAGAAAGTGATAAAATAAGAGTAATTTAGGATTAATTGAAAAGCGGAGGTTAGTGAGGGATAAATATTCGCACTCAATAATCTGGGTCAATATTGGAAGTTCGCAGGCCCAAAAGAAGACTGTTTATACACCTGGGAGGCCCAAAATGAGCATTGATTGGACCAAGATCTGAGACCATTATTGCGCCAATTGGAACAAAACATGTTCAATCGTTCGCCCCCAAAACACAATTTTTTAAGCTGATACAAATTCTTAATGGTCTTTGTTATGATAATTAAGCGGATAAACATCAATTGTGGAGGTTGTTTGCTGGTGAAAATATTAGTTTGTAAATAAGCAGCTACGTTTCCAAGTTTAAGGTCAGATAACTACTTCAGAAAAATCATAACTTTAGAAACAACATTATAAAAGAGACACTTCGAAGTTCGAACACCAGAAAGTGAATAACATTTGCAGTTTATGGCTGTAAATCCCAAAAGGCCAAAACTAGTTGTGCATCTTGGAACGTTTCAGTTTCGTTAATGAACTCATTTAAACACATTTTTGTCGGTCGCACCGTTATCCGTGTTGTGTAATAAAAAATCAGCTGAAACCGCCAACAATCTTGGAAATTGCAATATTCACCTATCCAAATCCCAAGGAACCTAAGCAGAATTCTTTTTCCGCGATTTGTTTTCAACCATGGTTGGGGTATTCAGAACTTTGGATTGCTATGGCCCTAATCGATTAATTATCACAAATAAATTAAACGCTCCAGCACGATCTTCAAAGTTGCACTACTGCATTTAGTTTATTCAAAACCTGGGTTCAATTGGTTGCCGAATGTGGGCGAGCCTCCTTTGCTACCCACAAGGAGGACAAGTCTATTCAATCAATAACGCAAATCACGCATGAAATTGGGAACTTCCAAGAACAACGTATAAATAATAAATTGGGCTTTTATTGACCATCACAAGTAACACGACTAAACCCACAAATTCAAAAGAAAGAAACTCTGCTTGTGATCTTCCCAAAATGAAGAAGAAGAAGAAGAAGAAGAAGAATAGACTTTCCTCGCGACAACTACACCAAATGAATGTATTACATGAAGTTATTCAAAATCCAAACAATCCATCCCAATCAAATATCATGCTCAAATGAAATCCCCATCCGACTCATATATCAGATTTCAACAGTTCTAACATATTGATCATAGCAAACTGGCTTGCATTCTACTCAAATCTCAGATCTAAAACCACACAATTTCATGTGTTTAGTCCAAACCAATTGATTAAATTGGACTCAAATACAAACCAATTCCCCATCATTGGATTCAACAAGGAAATCCCACCATTTAACTAATATTTACAACATCAAGCTGTAACAAGTCACTTGTATGCAACTGACGAAACTCGACTTGTGGCTAATTCATGTTAAGTATTAGCCAAATGACGATTTAGTAGACGACGATACTTACCATAAGATGAGTAACATTGCCACATGATGCTGTCTAATTCATAGAATTCTGCCACATTCAAATGCGCGCACACACATTTAAAAAGAAGGATATTTATTGTGGTGAACTATTGGCAAATTATAATCATAGAAAACAAATATTAATATTAGGAAATAAAAAGATAATATGGAAAGAACTTTGAAATATACACGGCATAAATGGGCCCGTATGCTATGACAAAAACCCTCAAAGGTGAAAAGATTTGGCGGGATTCGGCTTTCAGAAACAAAACGACACCGTAAAGTCCGTTGCCAGTGGTCACCACCTAAGCATTTCACTTAACTTTTTGTGCGTGCGTGAGCCAACATCACCTGTTCTCACCTGCACATTCTTGCACCTACACCCTCACCCCAGATCGCAGATTATTTTAACTTTTTTTTTTATCACTAAATATATTTTTGGCGAAAAATACGAGATGCGCAGATTCTTTCTTGAAGTCGAATATTAAAACAAATAATAAGAATAAGAATAAGAACAAAAATAAATCAGCTTTTCTCTCTGTTTCTTGCGACTGTCATTTTTCCATCCTTCCTGATGTTCCTCACAGATCCTACGATCTATTAATAAACTAAATGGAAATTTCAACAACAAAATTCTCGGTCTTTCCCCTGAGAGTAAGCTATCATCACAACATGTTAAAATTGAAATAAAAATCCAACAACCGAATTTAAATAAAATTTTAGGCAAGGGATACATGGTGATAATTGATAATTAAGCAAAAAATTAAAATAAAAAAGAAAAAGAAAACCTAGGACCAAAAAGAAAAACAGGAGGAGGTGGAACAGAAACTGTAAGTCACCTCATCGACTGGCTAAGAAGATTTAGGAGGGTGAGGCTTTCTGAGGAGAACCATGTGCATCGGAGTGAAGATTCCGGTCTCACCGCCTCTGGTCAAATAATCAGCGGTCTTAAAAAGCATATCATGAACACCGACGGTTCCTTTTGGCGCAATCCCCAAGGCGGCTAGTATTGTAACTAGAATGTGATTCCTCCAGTATGCGACGCGGCCCATTTTGAGGCGGGTCCACCAGGGCTGGGCCGGCGGTTTGGCCAGATCCTTCTCTTTCACCACCTCGAACCCTACCCTCTTCGCTATCTCGGTAATTTCCGCGTAGCTTCTCAACCCAGGCAACGCATCTCCACGTTCGATACCCTGAATGATGTCCACGTGTTCTTTGTTTTCCGCTTCGTACTTGTCAGTCGTCACCCACTCGTACGACACGTATAGAGATCCCGGCTTCAAAACCCTAAAGACCTCAGCATACACGTCCTCCAGCTTCGGCGCGTGGCATGTCGCTTCGATCGAGTACGCGCCGTCGAAGTGGTTGTCTTCAAACGGCATCTTTAAGAAGTTCCCGCACACGACTTCGCACAGAGAATCTAATCCCGCTTTCTTGTTGTGCAGACGAGCGCGATTCACTTGATACTCGTTGATTGTGATGCCGACGACATTGGCACGCGAGTGGGCGGCGATGGCACGCATGGGACCACCGACCCCGCATCCGACGTCAAGAATGCGGTCTCCGGCCTTGACGTCGATGAGATCGACGGCCATCTCCTCGTGGAGGCGCGTGGCGTCGCGGTGGGATTTCCCGGGGATGGAGGGGGAGAAGTGGAAGGACTGGCCCCACCCCCACTCGTAAATGTCTGTGACTAAGTTGTAAAACGTGTCGACGAAATCTGGAACCTTCTCCTTGGTTGTCTCCTTCGGGCGTTTAAAGAACTTCCAGTACTCTTTATAATTGTCTTCGACTTCCTCGGCGGAGATCGAGCCGCCGGAGAGGTTGACGGCGCGCTTGCCCTTTTGTTCGGCGGGCCCGAGTACGCAGACAAACCAGTAGAGGCCACCGGCAAGGAGAGCGCCGGTGCAGAAGAGAGCGAGAGAATCCATTGAGACTTGAAAAAGTTAGAAGGAGAGAGAGATGGAGTGCAAGCGTGACTGTGTTTTGTATGTGTGTGCGTGTGAGAAAAAGGAAAGGCGGACTTGGGCCGCTCCTGAATTATCCGTTTGCCAAGGAGAACCATCGAGTGGGGTTTTTAGTTTTAAACAGACTAGTTCCTTTATTTCTTTCTTTTTTTCAAAAAAAAAAAAAAAAGACTAGAATATTTGGCACGCGCTATGCGCGTGACTTTGTGCCTTGAGCAGGACCACGTGGAATCCGAAAAATCAATTTCATATGTTGTGGCTCTGTTCTGAACTCCAGCTCAGCCTCAGGTCAGAGGCTTCCCCTTTTCTATTCCTTGCTTATCATTTATGCATCCATGTTATCATAATTATTTGGAGCATAAATGTAACAAAGAGCAAATAATAGAGGATTCCCACATTGAAATTAGTAAACCCTCCGTTATGTTTCTGGACCGAAATCGCGGTCAGTTGCACAATTTGAGTAATCTGAGAAAGCACACACAATTACTACAAATGGAATACGTACATTATACACTAGCAAAATTAGTTTCATTAGGGATTTTTAATCTTGATGCAGGACAATTTACGATTACTTGGATAGGTAAGATTCGTATTTATGTTAGTTTTATTAATCATTAAAGATCATTTACCTTACCTCACCTCACCTCACCTCACCTCAGACACTGTTTATTGACAGTAATGAAGGATTTTCCTAACTAAATGAGGTCAACAAATCTTTATTTATCGTATCACAAGGCACCTAAAATGGTTCTAATATTTGTAATTCCTTTCCTCGTAGTTGCACTCCTCAAATTATATTGATGGCCAGCACTAGTTTCTTTCATTTTTGTTAATGCATGTGCAATCCATTTTGAACGTCTTGAAGAATTTTTTTTTTTGTTTTTTTTTTGGCCCCTTTCGAGTTGTGGGGACCCTTGTCCCTTGACAGATGGTTCATCACTTCATCTGTGGACAGTTGCCTTGAGCTGTTATTGTGTTTCTGTTGGCCGTCTGCTGTAGATGGTGTAACTCACGAAACCACGTGTCCATACATGATTGGAGAACATGTTTCTGGTTTTGAGATCTATCTCAGTTTCGTCATCACCCACTGGAACTCCGCAGGCCAAATTACATCTGACTGCCCCTCTTCGCTTTTAAGGGTTAGAAGAGGACTCGATTCAAACATGTGACAGAACTGGGCAAGTAACACAATCTTTATGTTGCAGTTGGCGTAAACAGAGTATGCAGAAGTGATCTCCGCGCGCGCGCAATCCGTGATCCAACCACAACGGGAGGTACGGTTTTGATCACGGTCATCGGGTCATCGGGTCATGGATATGGATTATTAAAATAATAATAATAATAACAAAAACAACAATAAATACATACAGTTTTTGTGTTATAAAAATCTTTGGCGTGATTAAATATATTAGCGAGAATTTCTCAGGCTCACTAAGTGGCATTCATTACAAACAAGAATCTTGTAATTTATTATTTTGTTTTTTTTAACTTTTCTCACGTGCTGTCATGACATGTTTGAGATCGTTAATTGCCATAATTGGCAGGCCAATTGCCAAAACATGCCCTTGACCGGTTGTATCCATGTGTGTTGTCAATTGTATGTGCCGAGCCATGAACCGCTGAATTAGGAGAATTGTCAGACTCCTGATTTACTCTTAAATGGGAGGATATTCCACCCAAATGTTGGTTGGCGCTTGCAGACAGGCGGGCGATGCTTCAAAGCATGCCAATGTGAAATATTAATTACATACGAATGGAAATGGATCTTGTGTTTGTAGTTTTCTCTTCATTTCTCAGCAATCACGTGGAAGGCTCCCTTGTGATGTTGCGACCGAGTAGTAAGTAGTGAGTGGCCTGCAGCTTTCACTTTGTCGATTTGTACTTGCATTTTCCCCACATAGCATAGAACACAAATTACAAAAGCACTCCGAAAGATACGTTTTTGCCTTTGGATCTGTGAAATGTCTGTGAATTCACCTTTTTTTTTTTTTTTAATTTCTCCACTACATGAAAAGCAATAAAGAATATCCCCTTTTCTTTCTTTTGCAAAACAAAAAATATCTCCTCTCCCCACTTTCTCAAATCTCAAATTTATCCTCTCTCTCTCTCTCTCTCTCTCTGTAGGCATTATTTTTCTCAATAAAAGATATCAAGTGATTTCACAAATCACAACGCCCTTGAGCTTTAGCTTGAGCATAAAGGTGATTCACATTCCAGTCACCAGTGTGATTGCACGTGAAGATTTTTACTTTGTGCAGGTCCATTAATTACAAAATCTTAAAAATTTGGCTTTCAATATTGAAAATACACGACGATCATTCATGGAAAACAATCCAGAAAGTGATTACGTTGAGCCCACGACTATGGCAATTGCGACTGACAGATATGGGAAGTCAGAAGAGCGAGGATTCTTTAATTGGGTCCTCTTGTTGTAGTCCAGGGCTGATGCCAAAGATATACACAACTAGTTTCTACAATTACAGTGAAGTAGAAAGAAAAAGATTCATGCAGGATTCTGACCAGCGATGAGGGGTGACGTTAATAAATAAGATTTGAGAATAGGCAATAATAGGCCGAGGGCAGGCACGTGACTTGGCCTCTTCTATCCTCATGGCTGGCTTTCCATGCTAATCGATGAACTCCAACCTGGATGCCGACAAGACCTCAAGTATTTTCAGACTAGCAAACATAGCTGATAGAGCTTTCCGTTAAAATAATAACAATGATAATAATAAGGAAAATAGTAACAATAAAAATAAGGCAAATGCTAAGTTACAATAATTGTAACTTACATTCAACCTTTACAACCACAAAAATTATGAACCCCACAATTTTTGTGGTTCTAAAGATTGGATATAAGTTACAATTATTGTAACTTAGGCTCTCCCTAAAAATAATTGGTGATGATAAAGATTGATGCTGTATTGCTGTTCACACTCCTAATTTACCGTTAGGAGGCTCTTTCACTAATTCTCTCCACCTGGGACCTTTTAAACGCGCTTAAACTTTTGTCTTATAAATGCCCAATTAGGGCAATGCAATTTCCGTTAAGAATAAACACGAACTTTAAGTCATATTGATTGGCATCGTGATTTAGGAAAGTCAAGGTTGATTAGATTTTTAATTGTTAATCATCAAAGATTTTCCAAAATATCTGCAGTTGTTGAAACTTGAATTTGGTGCAGATAGGGATGGCAATGGGCACCGCCCGCAGCGGGTTTGCCATTACCAAACCCAAACCCGCATAAAATTTAAATTACCAAATCCACCCGCAACCCGTAGCGGATTTTAATTTTTTTAAGAAAATCCACCCGCAGCGGGTTTTAATAATTACCAAACCCGCAATGGTACCCGGCGGATTTTTTGCGGGTTTCCGTATTTAAAATTATAAATTTTTAATATATAAATTTATAATAATAACCTCAAATTCCATATAACATACTTAATTTTATATTTAAACAATGTAAATGAAAAATTAAAATTTCAACATCAATCCAACATAAATTCTCAAATTTAAGTATAAATTACACAAATCCATTTAAAAAACACAAACTAGTATATAAAAATAATAATTACATTTCATATTATCATTTAAAATAAGCTCCAAAAGAAGATATTCATTTCATTCATTACCATAAGCACCCATCCAATATGATGCCTACAATAATAATTAAGATTAATATTTTCAAATACTAACTGGAAGAAAAAAATTATAATAATAAAATAAGTCATGTATTAAGTTAAAAAAAAATAATACATACAAAATTATAATAGATATATAATAATCTATGAATTACATTATTTTTTTTATACATTTTTAGATTAAAATTTTTAGATTATTTTCTTTATACACATAATTTTCTTTATACATTTTTAGATTTAAATTAAATTAAAAATATTTAGAAAAAGTATTGCGGGTTTGGTGGATATCCATGCGGGTATCCATCGGGTATAAGATAAATACCAAACCTACCCGCATCCATGTGCGGGTTTTAATTTATAATACTAAACCCGCCCGCAACGGGTAAAATCACCCACAGCGGGCGGGTTTTGGCGGGCGGGTTTTGGCGGGCGGGTTTGGGCGGGTTTGCGGGTTTGTGGGTATAATTGCCATCCCTAGGTGCAGATGAAGTTAATTTCAACTCCTCGTCGAATAGTTGACAGCTCCTCTAGCAGCCAGGCCAATTTGTAACATACACCAACCGGGTTTTTCAACCAGTTTTATGAATTTTATATATATATATATATATATATATATATATATATATATATATATATATATATATATATATATATATATATATAATTCATAAAACCGGTTATGTCAACCAAAAGGCTTTTTATGTCAATAAAAATTCAGAAATAGAAAGAGGTACACCAAGATTGGGGGTACGTGGCGTTGTCCATCCAGATCGATACAGAACTTAATCTGCCTTTGAGGTAATTTCTCAGAGCGTTAATCTGACTTAGAACAGATTTGCCCTTACCTCGCACGTTCTGGTTTCCAGCCTATATACCTTTCTTAAATTATTTTCAATCAATAATTTTAATAGATCAACCAAAAGGCTTTTTATGTCAATAAAAATTTAGAAATAGAAAGAGGTACACCAAGATTGGTAATAAATTATAAACCCCTAAATAAAGCCTTAAAATGGATTAGGTACCCTATACCTAATAAAAAAGATTTACTCCAAAAACTTCACTCTGCATTCATATTTTCAAAATTTGACATGAAGTCAGGTTTTTGGCAAATTCAAATTCACCCTAAAGACCGTTATAAAACAGCCTTCACTGTTCCATTTGGTCAATACGAATGGACAAAGAATGCCTTTGGTTTAAAGAATGCACCTTCGAGAATTTCAAAGAATTATGAATGATATTTATAATCCTTTTTTCGATTTTTGTATTGTTTATATTGATGACGTATTGATTTTTCACAATCAATAGATCAACATTTTAAACATTTAAAGACTTTTTATTTCGCAACTAGAAAATTTGGACTAGCTATTTCTAGTAGCAAAATTTCCTTATTTCAAACTAAAATCCGATTTCTTGGCCATTATATTTCAAAAGGAACTATCACCCCTATTGAAAGATCTCTTTCTTTCACCGATAAATTTCGATAAAATCCTTGATAAAACCCAATTGCAAAGATTTTTGGGAAGTTTAAATTATGTTCTTGATTTTTGTCCTAACATTAATAGGATTGCTAAACCATTGCATGATAGGTTAAAAAGAATCTGTTGCATGGTGGAAGAACATACTAAAGTTATTAAACAGATAAAAAATATTGTTAAAGAAATTCCATGTTTATTTTTCTTACAAATCTGCATTACCTAAAATAGTTGGCGATGCGTCGATTTAGGTTACGGTGGGATATTAAAGCAAATTGATAATAATAAAGAACAAGTAGTACAATATGTTTCTGCACATTGGAATGAATGTCAGAAAAATTATTCTACTATAAAAAAAGAAATTTTATCTATTGTCTTATGCATATCTAAATTTCAAAGTGACTTGTTAAATCAAAAATTTTTGCTTAGAATTGATTGCAAAGCTGCAAAACATGTTTTAGAAAAGGATGTTCAAAACATTGCATCAAAATAGATTTTTGCACGATGGCAAGCTATTTTAAGTGTTTTTGATTTTGACATTGAGTTTATTAAAGGTGATACAAATTCTCTCCCTGATTTTCTAACCAGAGAGTTTCTTCAAAACAGATAAATGCCGCCAAAAAAACCAAAGACAAAGGGAAAGGGATTCTCAAAAAGACCGTATCCCAAACACCATCCAAAGCCTCTTCCCATCCTAAAGAAAAATTACTCTCATCAGCCATACCCATCAAATCCTGGATTGACACGATCGAGGATGAAGAAGCAAAATCTAAAGCCATTGCCTCGCAGAACAGGTAAATGAGTGGATGAAATCCATTTCCAAATCCCCGAGCTCATGCTCGCCTACAAAGTTTTTCTCAAAGCAAAATTTCTCCTAAAGAAGAAAATTCTATTTCGAAGAAATACCTAAAAGATCTCTTAAAGAAATCCCTTTTCAAAGTTTGAGCCAAGAAATTACAAAACCTTCTTCTCAAAATGTAATTGTTTCTGGTGAAAGCTCATCTTCCCAGATTGTACTTTCACAAACAAAGCTTTCAAAGAAAACTTCGGATTGGTTTAATAAAACCCATTTCCAAAACATTTTATCTATGGAGGATGGATTTTATAATGCTGATCCATTTCAAGCTTTTTCAAAGATTTTTCCAATAGGCTGGTTTTTTAAACCTTGGGATTTAACAAAATCTCAGTCCTATTACCAAAGCATTTTAGAGTCCACTGAGTCAGTTAGATTCAAACACTTCTTCCTCAGTGATTCCCATACAGAGCCCGCCTATTCAACGGCAACCATTCTCAAAGTCCTAAGCCAAAAAACAATGGGGTGACCAACTCCATAAACAAAAAACCTTTACCACAAAGATTCAAATGCGTCTACCACATTGTTTGACTTTCTCATACTGGGATTATCAACAAGCGTGGTTTAACACCTTTTTCCTACAAAACCCTAAAAAATCCCACTCATGGTTATTTTTCTTCAATTCAAAAATAACCGTTCAAAGCCTTCCAAACTGGTTTCAACAGTGGTGGAACTATTTTGGCCCATGTCCTGAAATCCTCACCCAGAATGCCACCGAGTGTCTAAATCTTTTCAAAGCCCATTACAAACCACGAGAATCGAAAGAAGGTTCTCTCCTTTCCTCTGTTTTTCGTACAAACTTCTTCCTACCATGGGTATGGATGTGGAATCTCGTTACCACACTCGGGATACCCAATTAATTTTACAAAGAACATTCAAAGTCAAATGGTGGTCAAAATTTGATGAACAGTCAAAATTAACCACCCATACAATTCATGATTGGCTTTCTGCCAAAGGTTTCCTTGCCCCAACCATCGAAGACATTAAAGCCCAAGGAACCTTTCTTACCCAAAAATCCAGAGCCCAATCTCTTCTTGCAGGTGCAAAGACTGAAGAAGAATATTTCAAAGTCATGGAACAGCTTCTCGCCTCCAGATCCGAGACATCCGTTGTCAGCTCTTCTGAAGCAGATGAATCTGAACCATTTATTTCTCTCGGGGATGATAATGAAGACGATTGCTTCGGAATCTTCCCTCCTATAAAGCATTAAAGACATTTGTAATTTTCTTTTCAAAAAAAAAAAATGTGTAAAATTAAGTTCTTTTTCCTTTGTTTCGGGTGGTCCTCTGGACACAAGTGAGAGCGCACATGTCTCTTCACCCGAATTTCCCATGTAAAATCAAAATTATTTTTCAAAAATTCATTAAAGCTACAGTACTGCTACAGTGAAGAGAGCTGGCTAGCCCTCAAGCTTTTATCATGAAGAGAGCTGGCTAGCCCTCTGTAAATTAGGGTTTTGAGGTTGAAGAAAACCTATTTTCGGAGTGTGAGTGGTGATGGAGCGTTAGAACTTCTTTTTCTTTTTCGAGAATAAAACCTAGGCACATTTATATATGGTGTACCTTAGCTATCACGTGGCATATCCTCTTTGGCTGGCGTCTTTTTCTCTTTCTTATGATTTTTGGGCCGTTATACACATGCTTGGGGATCAAGAATGGCGTTCGCGGCGTATCTCACCTTTTGGAAACGTGGCGCGTCTTTGGGAGTGGTCTGGGGTACCTCTGGTGGCTGTCGGGTAGGGGTTTGGGGACCCCTGTCCTTGGGGTAGTGTCTGTTATTTTTTGCGAAATGAATGTGGTTTCATTCCCATTTTTCAAAGACAACGTTTTGGCATTTAATTCTGATGAAATCAAACGTTATTCCTTGAGTGATGGAGACATTTCTTATAACGAATTTTCCTCGAAATCATTCCGCAGGATACCCTTAAATTATTCGGGGTACCTCTGGTTGTGGAGGGTACCCCTAAATTATATGAGATACCCCGAATGTGAGGGGTACCCTAAGCTATTTCTCCAATTGTGTGAGGTACCTCTAACTGCGAAGTGGGGGGGGTACCCCGAATTATTCTCAGCTGAGTGGGATGCCTCAAATTGTGTTGGAGTTATTCAGCTTGTTGACACGTGGCGCTCTGCTACCTTTTATATTTCTCCCCAAACAATAAGCATTATTCCTTGCATTTTGAATTGCTGCTACATTTCGTGGAACTATTTTTGTGCAGGCTTAAATTTCTTTCTCTTGAACATATCTTGGTTGCATTCATCAACAAAGACTTTGTTTGTTAGCTTATTTATCTCCTTAAAAAGATAATTTATTAAGCTTTTGAAAAATTTTCCATTTTCCTTTAGATGCCCTCCACCGTTTTTCTTTTTTTTGTTTCATCACTTTTTAAGTTAATTTAATTTAATTTAAGCTTGTTTGCTCCAACTGTTGAATTTTGATCATGTGTTTTGGGTCAGTGTTAATGGGTAACGTGCTGCCGCTCTTTTCCTCTTTTTCTTTTGTCGGTTTGGTTGGTTTGGGTTTAATGTTGGATTGTTTCAGTTTTGATTTGCTACCGCTTTTTTTTTTTTTTTTGGCCCATTGTTGCATCCCGTATTGCTTTGTTATCTTGTGCCAAAGATTGAACAAATAGTTGTTTTGCTGCTATTTTCACCGCTATCGTTGGATTATTTTTTGCAGTTTTTTAGTTTGATTACTTGTTTTTTTAACCTTTTTTTTTCTGTTGATTTTGGTAGATTTCCTATAGCTTTTGTTGTTGATTTTTTTTTTTGGGTCGATTAGCTCCGGCTTTCATTACTGTTGTTTGCTGATTTGCTAATTTTTTGTTTTATTTTTGGGCTTGATTTCTTACAATTTTTGTTTTTGTTTTTGTTTTTTGCTGTTTTGGGTTTGATATCTTGCTATTTTTTGCTGTTTCTGAGTTAATCTGTTACTATTTCATGTTAATTTATTACTGTTTTGGGTTTTAATTAGCTATATATATATATTTTTTTACAAAATCGCATGGGACAATGAAAGTTAATGAAGAAGTGATTATGAAGTTATAGTAAAATGATCTTAAATCAATTGTACAGTATAAAAGATTGTATGATGAAAATGTATCGTGCATTTGGGCATACATGAAGATGAAAAATGTACTATGGGTGATATGGAGATTAGGTGTGCATCGGTTCGGTTTATGAATTTTCGGTTTGGTTCAATTTGAAAATTTTAAAAGATATTTATATTCAGTTTGGTTCAACCAATCCCTAAATACTACATGGCATGACTTTAATTTAAAATTTTTTTTGGTTTTAAGGTTTGGTTTTCGGAATAGAAATTTTGTAGCAAAAACCAAAATAGAGTATTTGGTTTTATAGCGAATCAAAATATTTGATTTTTTCTAAAAGAAATGCCACGCCGAACCGCCAAAAAATCAAATTGGATCAAAAAAATTTTACTACCAATTTGGTTTTGCCTACCCCTAATTGAGATTATGAAAAATTAATGTAATTTTATTTATGTAGTTATAACTTCCTTTAATAATATAGTCGTGCCCTAGAACAATATTTTCATATTTATGACTCAATAGAAATTGAGAAAAAAAGATCCCAAACAAGTAAATATAAAAAATATAAATTATCATTTGAATTCTTATGGATAGGATTGAGCATTGGATAGATTCGGACCGACTTCCAATTCCAACTCGGTAGAAACCCAAATCATAAACGAATTGAACCTTAGCCACCCACAAAGGCACGAATCCAGCCAACCATCCAAGCCCAGCCATCGACTTTCGTGCCCACCAATCAGCCGCAAGTTGACAACGACCCCCTCTCATGCTGATGATATCCCAGGCAACATAGCCAATTGAATATAACCGGAAGCAAATGCTATTGGCTCCTCCTTATCATGGTTTTCTACTCAAATCCTATTAGCTCTCTCATGTGTATCAAGACATGAAACACTGAATGTTATACATTAAACTTTAACCCCAATATGAAAAGATGAGGGGAAAAAAAGTTGGGTTTAAAAATATCCTACATGAAACGGAGAATAAAAAAATTAAAACATTTTACTTAAGATATGCAATAATGTATATAAAACATTAGTATGTTGTATCATGAAATATAAAAACGCTAGTCCTAAGGCACCAAACGTGATATATGAAATTTGAATGCCATCATGAAATGGGGGAAAAGAAAATTTTGGATATTTAGAATTATCACATGAAACATAGAACAATAAATATGAAATATTTTAATTAAAATATGTAATAGTAAACATAAAACATGAGTATTTTGTAATGTGAAATATAGAACACTAATTAATAAACTCTAACTATCTGATATGAAACTTGAATGCAAATATGAGAAAATGAGAAAAAAAAAATTGGAGTACGTAGAATATACGACATGAAACATGAAATGAAATATATGAATTTTTAAATATTGAAAATAGAACAAATATTATAAAATATAAATTAAACTTTTGTCTCTTGTAGATATTCATTTTATTTTATTTCTCATAGCATTTATAGTGAAAAATCTTTGTTCCAATTTTACTTTCTTTCCATTATTACAGCTATTTTTAAATATATATAGATCAACCAAAAGGCTTTTTATGTCAATAAAAATTCAGAAATAGAAAGAGGTACACCAAGATTGGGGGTACGTGGCGTTGTCCATCCAGATCGATACAGAACTTAATCTGCCTTTGAGGTAATTTCTCAGAGCGTTAATCTGACTTAGAACAGATTTGCCCTTACCTCGCACGTTCTGGTTTCCAGCCTATATACCTTTCTTTAATTATTTTCAATCAATAATTTTATTAGGGCTTTAACAATCTTATTTATATATAATTTTATTAGGGCTTTAACAATCTTATTTAAAAACTCCACATGAAGTCATTATTACAGCTATTTTTAAATAGCTGTAATAATGATTGTTAAATAGCTGTAATAATTTTATTAGGGCTTTAACAATCTGCCTTTGAGGTAATTTCTCTGATGACCCGAGCTGAGATCGCTTCTGATCTCACCACAAGACGCGCTCTGATTTAAAATGCTACAGGACGCGCCACAGTTAAAAGCCACGATTAGGTCATAAAGCTCTGATCCGGTTGAGTCGGTTTTGTATTTAAATCTGAAGGAAGACTTAGACTCCTCAGATCAGTTTTAGAGCTCTCTCCCTCTCTTCTTCTTCTTCTCTCCCTTCTCTCTATTCTCTCCTCTCTCTCTCTCTGGGAATCTGGAATCACAAAAACATTAACGGAATACTATCCCAAGATCTTAGATCAAGGAAGTATCTCGTTAAGAGTTTTAAGATTAATTTCCCACTTCTTCTTTTAAATCTCAAGATCTAAAGCAAATAAATGTAAGCAGCTGATCTTTTAAAGATTTGTAATTTATTCAAAGCCTGTAATAAATTTTATTTTCGCAATTTAAATTCCTGCACTTTAAATTTTCCGTAATTTATTCAAAGCCTGACAATAGATAAAATTTCTTTTTTTATAGTAGAATAATTTTTCTGACATTCATTCTAATGTGCAGAAACATATTGTACTACTTGTTCTTTATTATTATCAATTTGCTTTAATATCCCACCGTAACCTAAATCAGACGCATCAGTTTCAACTATTTTAGGTAATGCAGGATTTGTAAGAAATAAACATGGAATTTCTTTAACAATATTTTTTATCTGTTTAATAACTTTAGTATGTTCTTCTGACCATGCAACAGGATTCTTTTTTAACCTATCATGCAATGGTTTAGCAATCCTATTAATGTTAGGACAGAAATCAAGAACATAATTTAAACTTCCCAAAAATCTTTGCAATTGGGTTTTATCAAGGATTTTATCAGGAAATTTATCAGTGAAAGAAAGAGATCTTTCAATAGGGGTGATAGTTCCTTTTGAAATATAATGGCCAAGAAATCGGATTTTAGTTTGAAATAAGGAAATTTTGCTACTAGAAATAGCTAGTCCAACTTTTCTAGTTGCGAAATAAAAAGTCTTTAAATGTTTAAAATGTTGATCTATTGATTGTGAAAAAATCAATACGTCATCAATATAAACAATACAAAAATCAGAAAAAGGATTATAAATGTCATTCATAATTCTTTGAAATTCTGAAGGTGCATTCTTTAAACCAAAAGGCATTACTGTCCATTCGTATTGACCAAATGGAACAGTGAAGGCTGTTTTATAACGGTCTTTAGGGTGAATTTGAATTTGCCAAAAACCTGACTTCATGTCAAATTTTGAAAATATGAATGCAGAGTGAAGTTTTTGGAGTAAATCTTTTTTATTAGGTATAGGGTACCTAATCCATTTTAAGGCTTTATTTAGGGGTTTATAATTACCAATCTTGGTGTACCTCTTTTTATTTCTGAATTTTTATTGACATAAAAAGCGGCACAAGACCATGGGGATCTTGATTTGGTAATTAGACCTTTAGATTCTAATTCTTTGATTTCTTCTTTGCAATGTTTCTCTAATTCCATATTCATTTGAATAGGACGGGCTTTTGTGGGTATTTGTTTTTCATTAAAAGAATTTTCGTATGGCAAATCAACCAAATGTTGTTTTCTGTTCCAAAAAGCAGTTGGTAAATCAGCACATATTTCCTTTTCAATTAATGTTTTAAATTCAGAAATTTTTTTTTGTATAAAATTATTTTTTAATTGATTTTCTACTCTTTGTAAGTTTAAATCTTTTTGTAAGCAGGTTAGATTAGCTTTGTTTTGATTTTAGTAAAACATTTATTTGGTTCTGGTGTACAGAGTTGGCTTTTATGATGTTTAAATTTCTAGTTTTAGGTTTTTCTATAAAAGAGAATTTTAAACTTATTTTTCCCGCTTTAAAAGATATACCATCATAATCAACAATATAAGGAGTTATGAGATTTATAAATGGTGTTCCTAGTATAACGATATGATGGATGTCGTTTGTTAGAAAGAAAGTAGTTTTAAATTCAAAATTATCTTTAAGAACAGATGCTTCAACTTTAGAATGGATGTTTAGTTTTGAATTATTGGCGGCAGAAAGTCTCTCTTTTGTTTTTTCTTTAAACTTATCAGGAACAAAAATTTCTTTAATACAATTTAAATCAAAGACCAAAGTGTCAAATAAGGCAATGGTGTCAATTTCTAATTCTTTGGAAAATACTAAAGTAATTTTTATTAAATATTTTCTAGTGGTGATTTGGTTTAAAACAAAAAGAAAATCATTTGGAATTGATTCAATGTTTTCAAGTTGCAAATCATTTTCACCAAATTTTAAATCATTTTTATTATTAGAATTTGATTCTTTATCAGAGTCATCTTCCAATTGTTTTTGTAATAAAAGTTGGATGGTTTCAGAATCAGTTTTTTGTTTTTCTTTTAACTCTTTAATCTCAAGTTTGATGTCTTTAATTTCCTTTTGAAGATCTTGGATGGTAGGAGTTGTTTTCTTTGTTTTCTTTTTCTCCAAGATTTCTGTAAGGTCATAAGTACTCTTCTTGACGATTGGAATTTTAGTCTCTGGTTTTTCTTTTATTTCCAAAGTCTTTAGAAGTTTATCTAAATATTCTCTTTGAAGAGTTGGATCAGAAATATGTTTAACAAGTTCAAGAAAAGTTTCTTGGTCTTTTGTCAAAACATTGATTTTATGAGGTTGAATCGAATCATCATCACTTGTGATAGATGTTTCCGAGTCAATCAATTCATCAATTTGTAAAGGATCACTGTCTCCAGATAAGGAGAAATTTGAGTCAGAATCATCAGACTCATGAAAGCGGAGAGGAGAGATCTTTGAGAGGTTTCTTCATCGAGATCAAGCTCGTGAAGCCTTTTGTTCATTCTGCAATACTTTGCAGTATGGCCTTTTATTCCACATTTATGACATATGGCTTCTTTGTAGTTAAAAGGAGTTTTGGGTTTGGATTTAAAAGCTTTCTTTTTAGAGAAATTGGGCTTTTTATAAGGCCTCGAAGGTTTCTTATAAAATTTTTCTCTAAAATCGGAAATGGGTTTTTTATGGCTCTTGTACTTGTAATGTTTTTTGTAAGGCTTCGAAGAACACTTACCATTACAATCTTTGGAATTAGAAATCTCAAACGGGTCATAATTGAATTGTTTTGACTTAAACCTAACTCTTGCTTAGATTTCCTAAGCTCTCATTTTAGTCGTTTCTGTAACTTCAAATCTTGACAAATCTTTAGACCTTCCTTGTTGATGAAACTAACCAATTCACCATAGGTGAGTTCATCATAAGGAATACGATTGTCATAAAGGGCTTTAATGGAATTTCTAACTTTTTCTCCTAAGAGAGTAGGTAAACCAAATGAGGAATTTTTCTTTCCATGTTGTGTGGTTTGCATCATCTCTTAAGAAAAGTCTAGTGAAGAAGGCGGTTTTATAACTTTGAAATTCACTAAGTTTCCTACATCTCAGATTATGTAGTAACTCAAAGATTTTTATCTCTAAGGTGTGAAGGATCACCTATGAAATGGAGGGATATGGTGAGGATTAGAGTAGCATCTGCATCCTGCATAGGATTGTTGAACTCATCAAGGATTGGTAACCTTTCCTCATCTGTTTGGATAGAATTTAAAATATCTAATTGTTCTTTGATTAGTGAGAAGATGATCCCACCATCCTTTTAGTTGACTGTAAAACCAAAGAATGAGGATTTCGCAATAGCTTTGTCGAAGTTCCGATTGGGTTTTATAAGCATTACCGCCATGGTCATCTGTTGCAACAACCCTAGTATGTTGTATTCAGACATGCCATCTAAATTCCACTCATAGACAGAAGATGCATTAAACCGAGATTGATTTAGTGCACTTGGTCTATTATCTATGGCTAGATCTGGTGGACTTTTAGTGGTTGGGAGTGTCAATTCCCAATGTATTTTATTTACTTTAGAAGTAGGTTCTTCTTTGAAGGCTTCTATATCCGAGGAGGCTATAAAAGATTGGTCCTGTTCTAGCACTGCAATCTTGCTAGATTGGGCACTATCAGGAGTAATTTGGACTTTAGAGGAAGAGGCAAAAGAAGATTTTGGTGTAATAGGAGAATGAGATGCTTCTATTCTATCAAGTTGTTCTTTAATAGCTCTGGCAAAATCTGATTTAGATTCTTGAACGAGCTTCTGACTATGTTTCGAAACCTGAAATGGTTTGAAAATAGGTTCTTTAAGCTTTTTCAAGGAATCAGACTTTGATGAAACAGAGAGAGGAAATTGAATGGTTGACCCTTGGATTTGACTCTATCCTATCAATCAATTTGTTTTCCTATTGTATTTAGATTAGCATTACGAAATTATTCGTTGGATAATGCTATCTAAATCTTTATCCGGATCACTTGGTTTATGGATTTTGTAAGGTGAGGCTTTAATAAGAGTAGGAGGTCACCATGATCAATGGTTATACTCCGAGAGGAGGATGCTTTCAGATTCAATGGCTCTATCGATATCGATAGATTCCATTCGATGATCTTTTTCTATTTGTGATTGGATTTGATTCTTTAAAGGGATAAGAAATATCATTTTCAAGCATAGATTTCAAACCAATCAAAAAACATAATATGGACTCTATGCAAATGTACAAAATCATAATAAATTTTTTGAATTTCTTTTCTTTGGTTTAAAAAGTGTTTAAAAACCAAAGTTTTTTTCTTTATTAATATTCGAATAGAAATCTTTATGCGAAGGTTTTTATCAAGTTCAAAATCTTTTTCAAGAAGCGTTGATAACATTTTTCATTTGTGAGAAAATGTGGGAGAAGTTGGAGTAGAAGGTTGCTTCTCTCCATGGCTTTGTTCATGTTGTCTACTAGTATAAATCGGGTGAGGAACACTAGCAGCATAATCACAGAATGTATTGAAGGGCTAGGTATATCGAAGTAGAAAACCTAGGTTGACTCTTTTGTAGGATGGAAAGGGAGATTTATAAGCGGGGAACTTTTGAAAATTCTTTTCTAAAATTTCAGAATTTAAATCCTTTTGAGAAAATCTGGAAGATGTAGAGGGTCTAGATGATGTAGACCTTTACGAATGACAATTTTACTTTACCATCGAATCTTGAGTCACATTTTGCAACTCGTATTTGGCTCTAGTTGTTTTGGAATCACTTTGGTTTGGTTGGCTGGCTCCTTGAGGATCCATTCATCCGGAAGGTTTATGTCTTTCCATTGGATGGGTGCAGGTATGTGATGTTTGCTTTGGATAGGTCGATCTGCAAGAGAAGAGTCTCGTCTCTTTTTTTGGAATTTATCTTTGCGTGTTAAACATTTGAAATCATGGCTTTATAAGATATTTTGAAAATTAATGCAAGCTCGAAATGCAGATCCTTCCAACATATTGTAATTATGTGTCTTGATCAGTAAAATCATGCTTTTCAAAATATTTTTGTCTTTTAAAGAGATCGTTATATTAGGATAACAATCAAATGAAATAGGTCCTTTCAGAGACTAGATTCAATACTACTTTTGAGTAAGGAATCATCAAAGGAGATGAACCTCCCATCCCCGAGGGGACAAGAATAGAAGTATTTAAACCTTCTTTCGTTAATGGTTTTATGCCAACTTGAATTAAACCAATATGGACATAATTAAATTTCTTTTCTTTTAATTTCTTTAAAGAGTGTTCAGAAAATAAATGAATTGTCTCAAATGGCTTTGAAAGTGTGATATCTCTTTCTTCCGTTTTTATAACACAATCTGTCTTTAAAAAATCAAGTTTTTTTCATTTTATAAATCTTGTCTTTAGAGACCTTTGGTAAATCCCAATTGTCAATTGCTTTATCAAAGTCTTCAACAATAAATTCTTCTGAATTCACCACATTCTTTGAAACACTGGTTTTATCAGTAGAAGAACTGGAAAAAGAGGATGCTCTACAGAGTAGAGAATCCATGTTTGTTTTAAAACTTCAATTAAAATCTATATGAATGCCTACAGGTATGGTTTTGTTTTGCCTCACGGAAATCCTATCCTCAGAATCTGGTCTTACTACCAAGAAAATTCAGCACACACACAGAAAACAATTTTGGAATTAAAACCACACAGATTCTTTTACAACTATATTACACCTACTTTCCCTTGGCTCTGATACCAATAGGAACCAGGGAGCTAAGGGTTCAAACCGTGCACACGTGGTCTGGGGATGGTGCTTATAAGATTAAAGTAGCGCATCTCCCTAAAAGCTTTTGGTGTGATGGTAAGCGCCTTATGGTATCAGAGCCAGGTCGCGGGTTCGAGTCCTTGGTAAGGTCCAGACGCCTGCGAGATTTCCATAAGGCGCTTACCATCACACCAAAAGCTTCTCGCATAAAGATTTCTATTTGACATATTAATGTTAGTGGAGGCGCTACTTTAATCTTATCAAGCACCATCCCCACCACGTAAAGAAAAGTGCACGGTTTGCCAACCCTCCCTTCCCCCAAATCAAGGTTAACGGGGACCTTAGCTGGTGGGACCCACGCACTGGGCCCACTATTAAAGAACATGATAGAATAAGCATCTCATTCTCCGCCTTTGCAAATTGGAAATCAAGATTCGCAGCGCCCTGACCTTACCAGGACTCGAACCCGCGACAGCCATGAGGGAATTTAGATGGCATACCGAATACAACATAAAGATGACCATGGCAGGTGGTCAATGTTTTACCATCACACCAAAAGCTTAAATCCTCACGCCATTCCGGTTTTGCTGTTAGTGGAGGCGCTATATTTTAATCTTATAAGCACCATCCCTGCACCAACGTGTGCACGGTTTGAACCCTTAGCTCCCCCCCCCCTAAACTGGTTAACTGGGACAAAGTTTAGCTGGTGGGACCCACGCACTGGGCCCACAGCATGCCGATCTTTTTTCGGAAATCTCGCAGCCCGGGACCTTACCAAGGACTCGAACCCGCGAAAAGCTCGATACCAATAGGAAACCGGGATCGTGGAAAGCGAGTAAGTTCAAAGGTATCCAATTATTAAGGATCTCAATAAACCAATTTTAAATCAAGTTTTAACTTAAGTCTATCTCGGTCTTTAAACTAAGTCTACTAAATTTTAAAGTCGTTTAATGGTACGTGGCTTGTTTACCAGGTGCGGACCAGACTAATGCCCATTCGGGATCATCTCTGGAACTTACGTCGAGGGATTCCCGCCTATATACCTTTAAACAAAATTTTAGTTTTGCAATCTTCTTTACAACAAAGGCTCAAAGATAATACTAGATCCGGATAGAAAGAAATAAATTAAGATTTCGATTGAGGAAGAAGAGAAGTACAAATGTACAAGAGATCCGGTCTCTTTGCTTCTGAGGAATGTAGAATTTTTATGGCAGATCTGATAAGAACCAGTCTGCAGAATGCTTTAAATTAAAATGCGGAAAAATAAAGTGCAGAAATTTAAATTGCTTTAAATTAAATTGCGGAAAATTTAAAGTGCAGGAATTTAAATTGCTTTAAATTAAATTGCGGAAAATTTAAAGTGCAGGAATTTAAATTGTTTTAAATTAAATTGCGGAAAATTTAAAGTGCAGGAATTTAAATTGCGAAAATAAAATTTATTACAGGCTTTGAATAAATTACAAATCTTTAAAAGATCATTTTTGCTTACATTTATTTGCTTTAGATCTTGAGATTTAAAAGAAAGAAGTGGAAATTAATCTTAAAACTCTTAACGAGATACTTCCTTGATCTAAGATCTTGGGATAGTATTCCGTTAATGTTTTTGTGATTCCAGATTCCCAGAGAGAGAGAGAGAGGAGAGAATAGAGAGAAGGGAGAGAAGAAGAAGAAGAGAGGGAGAGAGCTCTAAAACTGATCTGAGGAGTCTAAGTCTTCCTTCAGATTTAAATACAAAACCGACTCAACCGGGACTGTAGCTTTATGACCGAATCGTGGCTTTTTAAGCGTAAGGCGCGTCTGTAGCATTTTAAATCAGAAGCGTCTTGTGGTGAGGCAGTAGCGATCATAGCTCGGGTCACTGTAGAAATTACCTCAAAGGCAGATTGTTAAAGCCCTAATAAAATTATTACAGCTATTTAACAATCATTATTACAGCTATTTAAAAATAGCTGTAATAATGACTTCATGTGGAGTTTTTAAATAAGATTGTTAAAGCCCTAATAAAATTATATATAAATAAGATTGTTAAAGCCCTAATAAAATTATTGATTGAAAATAATTAAAGAAAGGTATATATTTGGAAATTAACGTGCGATTGAGGTAAGGGCAAATGTTTCTAAGTCGATTAACGCTCTGAGAAATTACCTCAAAGGCAGATTAAGTTCTGTATCGATCTGGATGGACAACGCCACGTACCCCCAATCTTGGTGTACCTCTTTCTATTTCTGAATTTTTATTGACATAAAAAGCCTTTTGGTTGATCTATATATATTTAAAAATAGCTGTAATAATGGAAAGAAAGTAAAATTGGAACAAAGATTTTTCACTATAAATGCTATGAGAAATAAAATAAAATGAATATCTACAAGAGACAAAAGTTTAATTTATATTTTATAATATTTGTTCTATTTTCAATATTTAAAAATTCATATATTTCATTTCATGTTTCATGTCGTATATTCTACGTACTCCAATTTTTTTTTTCTCATTTTCTCATATTTGCATTCAAGTTTCATATCAGATAGTTAGAGTTTATTAATTAGTGTTCTATATTTCACATTACAAAATACTCATGTTTTATGTTTACTATTACATATTTTAATTAAAATATTTCATATTTATTGTTCTATGTTTCATGTGATAATTCTAAATATCCAAAATTTTCTTTTCCCCCATTTCATGATGGCATTCAAATTTCATATATCACGTTTGGTGCCTTAGGACTAGCGTTTTTATATTTCATGATACAACATACTAATGTTTTATATACATTATTGCATATCTTAAGTAAAATGTTTTAATTTTTTTATTCTCCGTTTCATGTAGGATATTTTTAAACCCACCTTTTTTCCCCTCATCTTTTCATATTGGGGTTAAAGTTTAATGTATAACATTCAGTGTTTCATGTCTTGATACACATGAGAGAGCTAATAGGATTTGAGTAGAAAACCATGATAAGGAGGAGCCAATAGCATTTGCTTCCGGTTATATTCAATTGGCTATGTTGCCTGGGATATCATCAGCATGAGAGGGGGTCGTTGTCAACTTGCGGCTGATTGGTGGGCACGAAAGTCGATGGCTGGGCTTGGATGGTTGGCTGGATTCGTGCCTTTGTGGGTGGCTAAGGTTCAATTCGTTTATGATTTGGGTTTCTACCGAGTTGGAATTGGAAGTCGGTCCGAATCTATCCAATGCTCAATCCTATCCATAAGAATTCAAATGATAATTTATATTTTTTATATTTACTTGTTTGGGATCTTTTTTTCTCAATTTCTATTGAGTCATAAATATGAAAATATTGTTCTAGGGCACGACTATATTATTAAAGGAAGTTATAACTACATAAATAAAATTACATTAATTTTTCATAATCTCAATTAGGGGTAGGCAAAACCAAATTGGTAGTAAAATTTTTTTGATCCAATTTGATTTTTTGGCGGTTCGGCGTGGCATTTCTTTTAGAAAAAATCAAATATTTTGATTCGCTATAAAACCAAATACTCTATTTTGGTTTTTGCTACAAAATTTCTATTCCGAAAACCAAACCTTAAAACCAAAAAAAATTTTAAATTAAAGTCATGCCATGTAGTATTTAGGGATTGGTTGAACCAAACTGAATATAAATATCTTTTAAAATTTTCAAATTGAACCAAACCGAAAATTCATAAACCGAACCGATGCACACCTAATCTCCATATCACCCATAGTACATTTTTCATCTTCATGTATGCCCAAATGCACGATACATTTTCATCATACAATCTTTTATACTGTACAATTGATTTAAGATCATTTTACTATAACTTCATAATCACTTCTTCATTAACTTTCATTGTCCCATGCGATTTTGTAAAAAAATATATATATATAGCTAATTAAAACCCAAAACAGTAATAAATTAACATGAAATAGTAACAGATTAACTCAGAAACAGCAAAAAATAGCAAGATATCAAACCCAAAACAGCAAAAAACAAAAACAAAAACAAAAATTGTAAGAAATCAAGCCCAAAAATAAAACAAAAAATTAGCAAATCAGCAAACAACAGTAATGAAAGCCGGAGCTAATCGACCCAAAAAAAAAAATCAACAACAAAAGCTATAGGAAATCTACCAAAATCAACAGAAAAAAAAAGGTTAAAAAAACAAGTAATCAAACTAAAAAACTGCAAAAAATAATCCAACGATAGCGGTGAAAATAGCAGCAAAACAACTATTTGTTCAATCTTTGGCACAAGATAACAAAGCAATACGGGATGCAACAATGGGCCAAAAAAAAAAAAAAAAGCGGTAGCAAATCAAAACTGAAACAATCCAACATTAAACCCAAACCAACCAAACCGACAAAAGAAAAAGAGGAGGAAAAGAGCGGCAGCACGTTACCCATTAACACTGACCCAAAACACATGATCAAAATTCAACAGTTGGAGCAAACAAGCTTAAATTAAATTAAATTAACTTAAAAAGTGATGAAACAAAAAAAAAGAAAAACGGTGGAGGGCATCTAAAGGAAAATGGAAAATTTTTCAAAAGCTTAATAAATTATCTTTTTAAGGAGATAAATAAGCTAACAAACAAAGTCTTTGTTGATGAATGCAACCAAGATATGTTCAAGAGAAAGAAATTTAAGCCTGCACAAAAATAGTTCCACGAAATGTAGCAGCAATTCAAAATGCAAGGAATAATGCTTATTGTTTGGGGAGAAATATAAAAGGTAGCAGAGCGCCACGTGTCAACAAGCTGAATAACTCCAACACAATTTGAGGCATCCCACTCAGCTGAGAATAATTCGGGGTACCCCCCCCACTTGATTAGAGGTACCTCACACAATTGGAGAAATAGCTTAGGGTACCCCTCACATTCGGGGTATCTCATATAATTTAGGGGTACCCTCCACAACCAGAGGTACCCCGAATAATTTAAGGGTATCCTGCGGAATGATTTCGAGGAAAATTCGTTATAAGAAATGTCTCCATCACTCAAGGAATAACGTTTGATTTCATCAGAATTAAATGCCAAAACGTTGTGCTGAAAAATGGGGGCAATGCGCTGTCATTTCTGCAAAAAATAACAGACACTACCCCAAGGACAGTGGTCCCCAAACCCCTACCCGACAGCCACTGCAGAGGTACCCCAGGACCACTCCCCAGCACGCGCCACGTTTCCAAAAGGTGAGATACGCCGCGAACGCCATTCTTGATCCCCAAGCATGTGTATAACGGCCCAAAAATCATAAGAAAGAGAAAAAGACGCCAGCCAAAGAGGATATGCCACGTGATAGCTAAGGTACACCATATATAAATGTGCCTAGGTTTTATTCTCGAAAAAGAAAAAGAAGTTCTAACGCTCCATCACCACTCACACTCCGAAAATAGGTTTTCTTCAACCTCAAAACCCTAATTTACAGAGGGCTAGCCAGCTCTCTTCATGATAAAAGCTTGAGTTTGCTAACTTGAGCGTCGGAGTGTGATCGCCGGGGTACCCCCGGCTTCACCTCTAACCTCGGTTTCACTGTTTTGCAGGTGTGTAGCTCATCTCAAGGGGTATTTTTCTTGGTTCGAACCCTTCACCATTGTTACCACTTACCTCTTCCCTTCTCACCTTCTCCGAACTCATAAAAGCATCGCACACAACAAACTAGGGAGGTACCCCGTCTCCCCCAAAAATACAAATTCATTGTTCTAGATAGATTAGCCATTTTAGCACACCCAAAATCTGTCGAAAACACTTATAATAATACTCTAAGATCAAAGCTGTTGGATAAATACGAGATCAATATGTATGAAGCTAAGTATGTACATAAGAGAAAATATGGGAATTTATGCCAAGCAACACAACTGAAATAGCCACTCGGTCTTCAACCGAGGGGTTAGGGTTGCTGCCCTCCAACTTGGAAGCCAGCAGTTCGAACCCCATATTGCAATGTGGTGATATTTCCTTTCTTAATTAAAATTGAGTGAAGGTAGTTTTCTTCCTTACCCAAGTGTGAGAAATAGACATCCCTCGAATATTAGTGGGGTTAAAAATCTGGGTAGAACTCCATTAGTATTGATATAAATTGGTCTCAATAATAGTCTGATTCGTAAATATCAGTTATAGTCTCATGCAATATGAGTGTTATAGTATGAGTAATATTCTCATGTAATCAAAAAAAAAAAACAACATAATTGAAATAGCCGTTTTCAAAGTTTATCAAAATCAACTAGATTGAGATAAATAGTCAGCCTAATCAACTAAATCAACTCAAACTAATAAATCACAAAGCTTTCTAACTGGCACAAATGATCTAAATTTATCTTCTTCACTTTTTTTAAGGTAAATTTATCTAACTAAAGGATAATTAATTTCGCAGACACTTTTACCTTCAATTGAAGAGAACCAACAAAATTAGGTAATAAAAAATTAAAAACAAAATCACTAATACATCGGATAAATTATACATACAAACTAATACCGTTAATAAAATGTCCAAGTTGTTCATAAGCTAATGATCCTTGATGAGAAGAGCGAGAGTGGGAGTCAGGCAGAGGCTAATCGATCGAAAGTAAGAGAGAAAAAGATGATTTTGTTTTTTATTTTAATTTTGAGGAACCTTTTCAATCGGTTGTCTTAATTTTTTTATTTTTTTATTTTTTTAAAATTCAAACGAACAATCGTTGGAGTTGTAAGGAACTTCAGTAGTCTCGTACCATAGAAGAGATTTTAATCCGTGCATTGTAGCTGTAACCCTTTGTAATTTATTGATTCATTGGTTTTAGATACGATTTGATTTGATTGTTGTTTTTATATTAATGATTCTCAAAGGGAGGAAAAATCCATGGAATGTAACACATTATGAGATCTAATGCTGGGAATTATTATTCTTAGTTAATGCTACATCAATTAATATTTTTTTATAACATGCGTTTTAAAAGGATTACTTTAGGGGTACTACTAGCTAGTAGCCACTAGGAACCCCCAATTTGAACATTAATCCTTTAGCTCGGCCAGAAGGTGTAGTTCTATGGGCACATTTGTTACTAACTTGGACCAAGTTGTGCTTCTGACACCCCCCAGAAGTCCTTAAAAAGCCCCATCTCGTCAAATTTACAATTTTAACCCGAACAAAAATTACAATAAAATACATTCTCTCTTTCCCTTGTTTTCGGTCCACTCTTTTTGTCGTTTTCTTGAACTTAAATTAGTAATTGGGTATCATAGCACCAAATCTTCTTATACCAGTACAATAAAAGAATTAACATAATTCCTTGTAAGTTTCCAGAAGAGGAAAAATTTCTTGTAATCAATAACATTTACAAAATTTTCAGACTGACGGTTGGTAATAAATCTCATGTCAATTCTTAATTTCTTATATTTAAATAAAATTCTTCATTTTTATTTCTGTTTTCTTATCCTTTTCACGACAGGCATAAAAGAAAATGAGCTAATAAACTATGAATGTGATGCATGCTCATTGTGCAAACAAGTCAGGTTGCAGAAAACTTGCATAAAATTTACCGTTTATGAAGAGTCGTTTTGGGATTGTGGAAGTGTCACCAGAATCAGTTGAATTTTTTTTTTAGCTGTTTTAGAGGGGTATTTTCGAGAAAGGGGTTTTATAAATAATTTTTAGCAGTGTTAATAGCTCAAACTCATTTGGAAACAAGGTTGATTTTTAAGAAGCCCATCATTAAGACTAGGTATTAGAGTACAGCCCTTGAATAAAATTTAGCCTAAGACGTTCAAACTTTACACTGCAGCCAACAGATGGAATTGAACATCTTTTTCAGGAAAAAAAAAGAAAGAAAGAAAAATTTAAAAATAATCAGTCATATTTTGTTTATGAAAATGATTTTTGTCATTTGATGTATCAAGACTATCTAGCGCTAAAAGAATATAATTAGAAAAATGAAGCTTTCAGAAACTGTGACCGAACAACTTCTGTATTGTTTCCTTTTCTTTTCTTTTTCCCCAAATTCCACAAAGCAATCATTGGTTATTCAGTTATAAGAAAATTAAAAAAAAAAAATTACATTGGTTAATAACTTCTTGCACTTGGTAAGATTTTGACAAGCATGGCTTCGTAGCTAGCTAGTTTATTGTTTGTTCGGTTGATTGGCATAAACTCAAACTTGCACGCGTCGATGCGTAATAAAGAAACGCACGCGTCCAAACGGGCCCTTAGTCCCGACTTTGCGGATTAATTCTTGCATGAGCTTATAAGCTACGCATCTTTCGCATTCGCCTTAGCACTTTTATTTTTATTTTTATTTTTATTTCTAACTTTCGGCCATTAGACATTACGGCTAATCTGACATATTTTGAACACAGAGAAAAAAAAAATCAACAATTTCCTTAACAAGTAAATTTCATTCATAATTCATAATTCATTCGGTGTTATAATTGGTATTTATTATTCGTAAATTAAAACACCATTCAGTGTTATAATTGGTACTTATTTATTTTATACGTTTACAGTGTGTAAATTGAATCACGTCTTAAAAAGTGTAAGAACACACACTCCTTCATAGTTATAGATACATGCACTTCGCCACAAAGTCTCTCAACTTATCTTATATTTAATGGCCAAGTTCCAAAGCGTACACTCATTCTTTGAATCAACAGATATTATTTTGCCCTTTATAAAGTCGTGCTTGTGGGTTCTCATAAGTTAAGAGAGTTTGCACTTTTTCTTTGCACCCTTCTCTCTCTCTTTTTCTTTCTAGCTGTTGTTTGATAAACAAGTATGGAAAAAAAATCTGGAGTGAGCCACCTTTTCATCACCATTTTTGTGCATTGTTTCTCGACGTCCATGGTGGCTCCGGCGATCACCGATGTCACCATGTCGGCGGTTTGCCCCGGGAGAGACGAGTGTTCATTGGCGATTTACCTTTCAGGATTTCAACAGGCGGTACATTCATCTTCTTCTACCATATCATCAATTTCCCATTTCTTCGTTCTTTCATATCTTACATGCATTAATTTCAATTAAGCTTCATGCTTCTATGCACTTCACTTCTCTGGTCATTTAGATGCATGTTTGCGCACGTAAGTTTTTTTAGCTCATATTTTCCGGTTATTTCTTTAACAAGCTCTTGATAATTACATAATTATTTAGTCTAAAATGCCATGAAAAAACAAAAAAGAATAAAACAAATCTGCTTGTCTCATCATGTGAAATTTCGGTTGGGTTTCTCCGGAAATGCTTTCTGGAATATGGACAAAATGTCCAAGGCCCAACCCCCAGTTTCCACTCGTACTTTGTAAAACTCAAATATGGGTCCACTTTCTTGTAGTCATCTATTTTTTCCCTTCTTTTTTTTTTTTAAAAAAAAAAAAGAAAAAAAGAACAAAAAAGAAATAGACAAATAATGTCACCGCTCAGTTACAGCATGATATAACGAGACAAATAAAATCTACAGTTACCAACTTGTGATTTCGTCTTCATTTGTGATTTAAAAAGAGAAATGCTTTCGAGATTGGGTGCCCATGCCTTGTGTAACCTTTGCCAATAAAAAGAATGTACTGGGTAGAAGCAAGGCATGTTTATGCCATTGCGTGAACTTACCCGCGCATATGATAAAAAGAATGGCTGACTCTAAAGTGGCTGAAAAGTAAAAGTTTTGGTAGCATGGATTTGTCGACCTTCTAATTAATTAATATGATGTTTAGTGGTTGCAACAAATGCAGCATGGTTGGTAATTCTTCATGACAATTATGTGCTATCCCAAAAATTCATGAAAGTAGCTAAACTTTGTGGGCCATTGGTAATTGGCTAATTATTGAGTAATCAGCAGTGTGAGTATATCCTTCAGCCCAAATGGGCTGATATTCACTCGTAACATAACAATTCTAGTGTGTGTTGACAGGAGGAGGTGAGAATCGCCACACCACTAACCTCACGACTTTTTTCACTTCTGTTCTTCTTATTTTTTATTTTTTTGCATTAAATCCCTTATTTATGACTCAATCAATTTTCAAACATCATTAAAATGCACACTATTAAAAGCGCCTAAAATGCTATAAGCAATATAACTCAAAAGTATCAAGCACTCGCTTATTCCACCGCATTGTGTGAAACGCTGATTGCTTTTATGCGGCCATCAAAACCACTAAAAATCTAAAATGACTCGTTTGATCTGGTTGATATTTGACTGTTCCGGGCAAACTTTTTGTTCAATCACAGTTTGGTACCGTCACTTCATTAATTGAGACTTCATTAATAGTGTTATTGAAACACCCAATTTGTTTTTGATTTGATAAAATCTATGAATGTTACGTTAAACTTACAATTGTCTTAGTTGAGACTTTTTCTTTTTCCCTTTTAAAACTAGATATATCAATGTATTATGGTCATTGGGGCTCATGAGTAAAGCAGCTTAACATACGTATATATGATAAAGTGCAGATCATAGGGCTTGGAACGCTTGTCATGATGCCATTGGTGGGTAATCTTTCAGACAAGTATGGAAGGAAAGCTTTGCTTACGGTTCCAATCACCCTATCCATAATTCCTTTAGGTATGCATACTATTCATTTTAAAATGCACTTATTTGTTTATTTATTTATTTTTGTTTAATTACCTTAATTTTCTATATTTAATTTTGATCCAAACATGGGTCCACTCAGTTTAACTAGAAAAGAAATTTGAGACAATCAATTTAATGTTGATAACTACTAATTAATCAAAACCTAGATTAATTTTGACTTTATTGATTGACATGTACCAGTTCACAAATTAAGTAATAAATTAAAAATATAAATCAACAGAGAGAAAGTAATGAAGTACCAATATAACTATTAATTAGTTTTGTAAGTTGTTCCATTTTCATCCAAAAAGAAATGAAAATATAGAGAGAATAAAGTGATTGATGAGCCCAGCTTTCTTAGAAGAAAAGTGACGCTTCCTCTTTTACTAAATTTAAAGTTTTATTTTATATATATATAATATTGACATTTATTTTCAGCCATATTGGCTTACAGCCGGTCGAGGAATTTCTTCTATGCATACTACGTTCTCCGGACTCTCACAGCCATGGTCTGTGAAGGCAGCGTCCATTGCCTCTCCCTTGCTTACGTGGTAATTATTTTGGGCCATTTTAAAGCCAATAATGGGCCTCTCGAGAGGCCCACTCTTAAGATTAACGGCAGAGTGGCCATGGGGCCCAACTAAAAGATCCTTTCAACTAAATTTAACGGTCTTTCAACATTTCCCTCTGTAATCCAAACTCCAATGCAGTCAAAAAGAAAAAGAAAAAAAGAAAAAAGAAAAAAATGGCTTTTCTGTTTACTTTCCCATTTACTCTTTCAATTTCTCACTTGAAAAATTTCAGGCAGATAATGTTCCTCAAGGGAGACGAGCTTCAGTATTTGGAATTTTCTCAGGAATTGTATCCGGTGCTTTCGTATGCGGCAACATATCCGCTCGCTTCATCTCTACTTCCGCCGCTTTTCAGGTATTTTAATTCACTCTATCTTTTTTCCGGTGAATTCCATTTCTATGCCATGAATCGATTGTTAATTTATCAAACTCTTCTTCTCGTGTTAGGCCGCAACTGCAGGGTCTATTATATCAGCTGTGTATATGAGAATTTTTCTCCCGGAATCTGTCAGAGATGAAGATTTGTATGCTCCAATCCTCTCAAGCAAAGCTGAAATTAGTGCTTCATGTGAAGAATCCACTAAGAAATTGCAAGTATTCAAAAGACTGCCTTCCATTGACGATATGGTTCATTTGTTGAAGAGCAGGTAAGCTAAGCGTAGCTTCTTTCGTTTCAGATAAAGATTATCTGCTGTCTGCTGATCTGATTGAGAGCTTTTAGTTAATACAAATAAATATTATACACGCGCCATAAGATCCTTTGATATGACATTTTTTAACGAGCTTTTATATTCAAATTTCAGCTCAACGTTTTCGCAAGCTGCAGTCGTTGCATTTTTCAGCAGTCTTGCTGATGCCGGTCTACAAGGTTCCATGATGGTATCTTTCATTCTTAAATTCTGCAATCGGGTTTTCAAACCCCAATGTGGCTGAATGATTACTGCACTTTGTTGTAGCAAACAAGGAATGAACTAATTTGATTTCATTTTTTATTCCCCCTTTTCCTGCAGTACTACTTGAAGGCCAAGTTTCACTTCAACAAGAATCAATTTGCTGACTTAATGGTGATTGCTGGGATTGCTGGGACAATTTCTCAGGTATATCTTGCATCGATGCTAGCACTGTGATCATCGTTAACATTTCTTCTTTTATTCCGTTGTACATATTTCTTCGCCACATAGCTTCAAAATTTTCCCCGTGGATATGGAAAGTGAAACGTTAATTTGTGCAGCTAATCATGATGCCCATATTGGCTCCTACTGTAGGAGAGGCAAGGCTGCTTTCATTTGGGCTCCTTTTTGGCTGTATTCATGTATGCAATTTTCTGCTTCTGTTATTTGTCATACCTATCTCTCAGCTAAATTTGATTTCATTGTGATTGTGACGTGTAAGTCCATCATTTTATTTGAAACTTTATTGTTTTGAATGCAGATGTTTCTCTACAGCGTTGCGTGGTCCTCCTGGGTACTCCTTTGCAGCTTCACCGGCAATTACAAGTTTCTTCATTTAGCACTTCTGAGTTTTCATTGTAGCTAACATTTTTAGAAATTGCAGGTTCCTTATGCAGCGGCTGTGTTCTCCATTTTGTCTGTTTTCTCACACCCATGTGTATGTTCCTCACGGCTTAATTAACTTGTAATGAAAATTGGTTTGTTAAGTACTTTAGAGTGATTTGCTTTTCTTCTAACTGTGCAGCTGAGGACCATTGTATCTAAACAAGTTGCCTCCAACGAACAGGTATTTTCATTTGGTACTTGCATTCTCAGTACTCCACTTTGGCACTTCCTGCTTGCCAATTGCATGGCTGACTGATCTTTTTCTTTTTCAGGGGAAGGCTCAAGGTTGCATTTCAGGCATATGTTCCTTTGCTAATCTTGTTTCTCCTCTGGCATTTTCCCCTCTCACAGGTGATTTTAGATTCAGTTCAGCATAATTTATAGCTAACTGTTAATCTGAGATTAACACATTTGAACTTTTCTTTCAGCTTTGTTCCTCTCCGATAGAGCACCCTTTAACTTCCCTGGTTTCAGTATCATGTGCATCGGATTTGCTTCAGTAAGAGCAACCTTTCCTTAAACTATACTCACCCTTTTGCTTGATTAAAAATTCAAAACCAGGAGTTCAGATGCTTCCTTGCAGATTAATAAAGTCTACATATTTGTGTTTCCTAATTTCATGACTTTGCTTGCAAGTGAGCATCATACGTATCTGCATACAAACCGCAGATTCTGATAGCAATTGACATTTCTGACTGCATGTTTTGTTCGACTTCATGTATAATGTTTTAACATACTGTTTAATTTAATGTTTATATTTGTTTGTATGAACATACCGTCCAAGTGAGCATCCTACATAGCACGAACTGAATTGACAAGAGAACTTTCTGTGCAGATGACAGCATTCATTCAGAGTATCATGATAAGGGCGGCTCCTCCTCTTCCTGTTTCATCTCAAAGAGTCAGCAATTGCAACTCTGTGGTGGCTTAATTAGGGATATGAATCTGAAAACTTGAACGATTAATCATTTGCAACGTACCTCAAATGCTTTAATGATGCATAAATTCTGAAGAACTACGGATCTGGAAGTAGCATATTGTAGCATTTTGGAATTGTAATGGTTGTCTATCACCTAGGACACGTGCTAAGTTTTAAGTTATCGATCGTTTAATTGCGATCAGCTAGAAAAGTCACAGTTTGCTGGAGCCTATTTGTGTAAGCTCGCATAAGGGTGAAAATTTCTCTATGTTTAATTTATATCTCCAGGAATGGAAAATTGCAGTGCTTATAAAAATATTTAGACTGAAAGAGCAAGAGACAGACAAGCATGCATGCTGCTATATTTTTGTATCTTTGAAATATGCTGCGTGAATACTAGCCGGAAAAACTTGTCTGCTCTCTGTACGCCTTTTTTGGCTTTGGGCCGGCCATCCATACGTGATTTCGAATTAAGGGAAAACAAAATGTTAGCTATCAAAGAAATCTTTAGTTGAAATCTTAACCTTGTGAGAAAGAAAATTATAATACCACGTGCTTCATATTTCTTCCTTCCTAAAAAAATTCTGGAAAATGAAATGGAGCATGTGAATATGAGAATTTTTCTGCCTGAGATGCAGAGTGTCATTTTACAAATTTATTTAGTTGAGAAAGCTCAAGTAAACAGCACGAGAAGGCTAAGGCCTTAACCCAAATCCCATTTGAGACCATAAGGCTGCGATTGGCATAGCATATTACATGGAATTGCATTAATTAATCCAACACACAATCTCACGCTTGGTAAATTTTCCTCTCATATTTAGTAAATCTTTTTGTCCAAATTATGCTGTACTGTATACATAGAGTACACCATAATTTGAACACTGCTTTCATGAAAAAAATTTAAGGGGGTCAGGTTTTGTGTGATACAGTACTGTTCACATTAGTTTTTTTTTAAATAATAAAAATTAAATTTTAAAAAAACTCAAATATGTTGCTGCCAATGTTGGTGAAATGCTATTGACAGTTTGACGGTGGACAACTATTGATGGCTACAGCATAACATCATAAAATTTAGTACCGTTAGAATTTTTATTATTGGGAATACATAATAGTGAAATTTATCATAAATTTATGGTAAAAAATTAATTTGAAAGTTAAAACTTTGATTGTTGATGAATTAAAATTCATTTGCTAATAATAGTTGCACAATTGGCCTCGAAAATAATTATTATAATGGTATCAAAATATAGTTCAACTAACAAGAAAGTACAGCTCTCTCTCAGAAAAAAAAAAAAAAAGTGCAGCGGTCAATGACAGCGCGCAACAATCTACGGTAGCTTGTGGTGGTTGGTGATAAAAATTATTTATCTTAATCACAAATGTTTAATTATCAATTGAATGTAAATATTAAAAAAATATAAGTGAATATAAATTTTTAATTAAAATAAATAATAATAAAACATTAATGAATCTTAAATTATTAATTTAATATAAATATTAAAATAAAAATTATTTTATATAATACAACATAAGATTTTATTATAATATAATATAATACAATATACCACAATCACCCTAAATCGATAATGACTGGCAAAGTTATCCGCTAAGAAATGGACACGTGACAAATCCACTAATTTAGAAATCCCTCTCGACAGATTATTTACACCTTTGGTTTATTATTATTATTATTTTTATCGATTTATAAGAAGTTGGGATCTTATTTTACTTTAATTTATTAGTATTTGGATTGTACGTTAATGATTAATCTTACCACGTCGCTTGCAAGTTTGGACTTGTGAACCTAATAAATGGACTGGACCACAGTTGCCTGATCTCCACTCCAACCCCTTTATCTCCTCGACATCAGCGTCACATGCCCGACACAGCACAGCCGCCCCATTCTCTTCAACCCCCAAAATCTAGACGAACCCGCGAATCTTTCGTCGTTGTTATTATTGTTATTTTAAATTATTTTAAACCAAAATTATGATTACGTGGCCCGATATCTTCTTGTTGATGCCATTTCTAAACTTCTCCTGTTTGAACTTTAGCAAAGAAAACGTACGATCACCAGCATTTCAACTACTTCTTGACAGCCGTGCCAAAAACCAAACTGAGCGATGTCGTCGTCATTAATTAATCTCTTAATAAAGTTAATTAATCCACGCTTTGATATTAAAGAAAATAACTCGTTTTTCTACTATATCTTTATAAAAATATCGTTTTACTACTTTTAAATTCTGATTATTAGTTATTGATTAGTTATTGACTAACACAATACCAATTTTACCCTTCATGATTAAAAAAATAGCCAGCCTCGTAACCAGCCACGTGTCCTAAAAACTGCGCCACTACAGCACATCATCCCCTCTTCATTCTCTCGTTTTCTCTTTCCTTTTGCTTCTTTTGTTCGCACCCCGTACCGCCTTCAGTTTTTGCCGTTGGTTTCCTCAGAGAAACCAAACTAGCCGCCGTTTAATGTAACCGTGAACCGTCCGTTATTCAATCAAAATTGCTTCTTTACGGTTCCTCCGGTTATACGAAGATAACATTTTCATTTCTCTGCAATCTGTTCTGTTTTGCATGCTCTGAATTTATTTTCAAAATTTTAAAACATCCACATTCGGGTAGTAAAAGGAAAAAAAAAATCAAATATTTTTAATATAACTGAATGGGGGAGGATTCAGAAACTGTCGTGTATCTTCATGGTGACCTGGACTTAAAGATTGTCCAAGCTCGCCGTTTGCCAAACATGGACTTGGTCACGGCGCGTATCCGAAGCTGCTTCGCCGCATTTGAGACGTGTCGTATTCCGTTCACAAACAGTAAAAAACGAGCGTCCCACCGTAAAATGATTACCAGCGATCCATACGTCACCGTTTGCTTAGGCGGAGCTACAGTCGCGCGAACGCGCGTGATATCAAACTGCCAAAATCCGATCTGGAACGAGCATTTCAAAATCCCGTTGGCTCATCCGGTTTCTCAAATCGAGTTCTACGTCAAAGACAACGACGTGTTTGGCGCCGACTTAATCGGCGTGGCAACCATTCCAGCGGCGAGGATAAAATCGGGAGAATCAATCAGCGATTGGTTTCCGATTTTGGGTTTGTACGGTAAACCGCCGAAGTCTGAAACGGCGGTTTTTATGGAAATGAGGTTCTTGCCGTGTGAGGAAAATCCATTATACCGTTATGGAATCGCAGCAAATCCGGACAGTTTTGGAGTTAATAACTGTTATTTTCCAGTGCGGAACGGAGGGCACGTGACGCTGTATCAGGATGCGCACGTGCCGGAGTCAATGTTACCGGAGATTGAATTGGAAAAGGGGATTCAGTATAAGCATGGGAGGTGCTGGGAAGATATTTGTCACGCGATTTTGGAGGCCCATCATTTGGTTTATATCGTCGGCTGGTCAGTTTTCCATAAAGTGAAGCTGGTTAGAGAGCCGACGAAGCCGTTACCGAGTGGCGGGAATTTGAGTTTAGGGGATTTGCTCAAGTATAAATCGCAAGAAGGGGTCCGGGTTTTGTTATTAGTTTGGGATGATAAGACTTCGCATAGTAAATTTTTCATTAATACGGTGCGGATTTTGTTTTTCCCCCTCTTTTTTTTCTCTCTTTTTTTAACTTTTATTATGATGATGATGATGATGATGATGATGTGCCTTTTTTTTTTTTTTGTTTGCTCTTTATTACTTACTTTCTTACTAAAATTGGAAATTTGACCAATTACTATTGCATGAAAGATTTTTGTTGGTGACGGTGAGTCGGTGACTAGATTTTAAAGTTCTTGTCTTGCGTGTATGTTTGCATTTTAACCGAATATACGAGCGTTTGCACATGAGAATTCTTAATATGTTCTCAATCTTGACGAGTGGGGTTATGACTTATGGTGCAGGCCGGAGTAATGCAAACGCATGATGAGGAAACGCGGAAGTTCTTCAAGCATTCTTCCGTTCATTGTGTGCTCTCACCTCGATATGCCAGCAGTAAGCTTAGCATTTTCAAGCAACAGGCATGCTTTATATCATATTGGTCAATTCTAAATGTTATAACCATTTTACCCTTGTGCCAGCAATGTGAAATGTTAACCATATATAGGCAAACTGTGATTTGAATGATTTGCTTACAGTATCCGCATGGCATTTGATTCCAGGTCGTTGGAACCCTCTTTACACATCATCAGAAATGTGTGATCGTGGATACGCAAGCATCTGGAAACAATCGGAAGATAACTGCTTTTATAGGTGGGCTTGACCTTTGCGATGGCCGGTATGATACACCTGAACATCGACTATTTCGGGATCTTGACACTGTATTTCAGGATGATTATCATAATCCAACATTTTCGGTAAGTAGATGAATCCTTGGAATTTTGCGATATTCTGTTTTTAATTGTTCTGATTCACCAAATTTAGTAGATTTCATAATTTAGGCGCTGAAGTTAAATGTTAAATGGTCTGCTGCTATTGTCATGCAAGGAATTTAGGTTCATATATCTTGATGATGCTTCTCCCAGGCCATATGCTTATTAGACGAAATATATTTCTCATTCTTTCATTTATCTGTGTAGGCAGGAACCAAGGGTCCAAGGCAACCATGGCATGACTTGCATTGCAAAATTGAAGGTCCTGCTGCATATGATGTGCTTACGAACTTTGAACAGCGTTGGAGAAAAGCCACAAAATGGTCAGAATTTGGACAACGCTTCAAAAGGGTAACCCGTTGGCACGATGATGCTCTAATAAAATTAGAACGTATTTCATGGATACTTAGTCCTTCCTCATCAGTTCCTAATGATCATCCTAAATTATGGGTTTCTGAGGAGGATGATCCTCAAAATTGGCATGTCCAGGTTAATCATTTGGCATTTCATAAAGAAAGTTCTATGATTCTTTTTGGGGCTGCTCAGTCTTGTGTAGTCTTTGTTGATGCTTCCTATTTGACAGGTTTTTCGATCCATAGATTCTGGATCTGTGAAAGGATTTCCTAAAGATGTTTATCAAGCTGAACTTCAGGTTTTTATTTCTTCTAACACTAATAATTGATTTACAGTTGCTCCGCTCATTACGCTGAAGTAACTGGTTGACTGATAACATTCTTTTTGTTGTAGAATCTTGTATGTGCCAAAAATTTGGTGATAGATAAGAGCATTCAGACGGCATATATCCAGGCAATTAGATCCGCGCAACACTTCATTTATATTGAGAACCAATATTTCTTGGGATCGTCATATGCATGGCCTGATTACAAAGACGCAGGTTGATCATCATCTTTACTACATTTGTGTATGCATATTTCTTTTCCTGAGTTTTTCAGGATCCTAGTACATGATGCCTGTGTTTTATTATTATTATTTTTTAATGCACTTGATGATCATTTCTGTCTACAAAATATATGTTATCCTAGGTTAATTTGGTAATTATTTTGCTACCTGTAGATGAATCTCTCTCCTTACAGTCTACTATGTCTTTATAATTAGGCGCTGATAATACAATCCCAATGGAGTTGGCATTGAAGATTGCAAGTAAGATTAGAGCAAAGGAGAGATTTGCTGTTTATGTTGTCATGCCAATGTGGCCTGAGGGTGACCCTTCTTCTGCCTCTGTGCAAGAAATTCTGTATTGGCAGGTAATTTGACGCATGAGACCAACGACCACAAATGAAGCAGTTAATTAGCCCAAATTAAGTTGCTGAAATTTGAAATAGAAGATGCCAAAATGGATCTCTGAAAGTAATGAATTTACTTGAGATACTCGTATGGACACTTTTTGGTTAAATATTGTTAATATAAGCCACTACATCAGAAGTGGTTATTTAGTTGTTATTGAAATAGTTTGATAGTCCACCCTTTATCAATAGTGGCATTTGTCACCGAGAAATCTTTTAGTAAATTTGTTGCCCTGGATATGTTTGAATCCGTGCTACTAATATGCAACAATACTGTCTGATGCTTGAATTTTGGCTTTTGCAGGGACAAACAAGGCAAATGATGTATGAAATCATAGCACAGGAGTTGAAATCAATGCAAATGGAGAACTCACATCCACAGGACTATCTAAACTTCTACTGTCTTGGGAACCGGGAAGAAGTTCCCCAAGGAGAGCCTGGTTCGAATAATCAAACTTCCAATGGAGAATTGGTAACCATACAAATTTTATTTTCTTATAATTCAATAAAAATCATGGATGATGATCAGACTCTAAAGAAATACTTTATCGTGACTTATCATAGTCTTCAATATTGATGGATACATCAATTTTTGACATAAGCTCTTCATGATCTATTTTCCAGATTTCAGCTTCCCAGAAATTTCAAAGGTTTATGATATATGTACATGCCAAGGGAATGGTAGTAGATGATGAGTATGTAATTCTGGGATCTGCCAATATAAATCAACGATCTTTGGCTGGTGGCAGAGATACGGAGATAGCCATGGGAGCATATCAACCCCATCACACATGGGGTAAGAAGAAGGAACATCCGCACGGCCAGGTTGGAAGCTCATTCTCTCCTAATCAGGTGACATATTATGCATTGTTATATTTCTGGAGAAAATCTAATTGATTGATCCATTTGCAGGTTTACGGATACAGAATGTCACTGTGGGCTGAACACATGGGGATCCTCGATGATTGCTTCAGGAAGCCTGAAAGCTTGGAATGCGTACAATTTGTGAACAAGATTGCAGAAGATAATTGGAAGAAGTTCACAGCGAATGCTTTTATACCATTGCAGGGGCATATTCTCAAATACCCTATTGAGGTAAAGAGTAACGGCAAAGAAAGCCCCTTGCCCGGATATGAAACGTTTCCAGATGTTGGCGGTAAAGTGCAAGGAGCTCGATCAAATCTGCCTGATGCGCTAACTACATAAGTCTCTAATTTATCATTGTTTATAATTTTACATGAATATATAATTCAATTCCCCGCGGTTCAATCTCAATGAAAGATTGCGCGAGGTTATCACTTATTAACAGTTGCAAAGAAACAAGGTACATGTTGTGTTGCTGAGGATAGCTATTGCATCATTTAATTCTTTAAAGTCCGTAGAAGTTGAAGATTTTATGATTTAAAAGCTTGCAAATTAATGAGAGTGGGTATAGAGTAACTATTCTCATTACTAAAAGAAAATCTAATGGGGGCAACGATGTCTAAATTAGTTACATCACAAATCTACATTTGAAATAAATGGAAAATACAGAGGTTTATTGGCTTGGTTGAAGTGTCTCACCACATAACATTCTCTCTCACCAAATGAAAACATGTATGATACTCATAAAATGCAAAAAGAAGAGAACAATAACAGCGAGATGAGGCAAACAAAGTCTGAATGTGAACTTAATTAACAGTCACTTTTCCAACCATGCCAGCTCCTTGGTGAGGGCTACAGTAGAAAGTGTAAGTGCCTTTTTCAGTCAGAGTAACAGCATAAGTCTCTCCAGGACTATTGAGCAGGTCTTCCTCAGACATGGAGATTTTTGAAACATCAACACCACTCGGAATCTCATCTTCATCGAAAACAACGTTGTGTGGGAACCCAGCATTGTTCTTGAACACAATCTTTTCACCGGAGCTGACAGAGAAAGAGCTCGGAACAAAAGCCAAGGACCCATCATCACCACCAAGCAAAACCTCAATGGCCATGGCATTGCTAGCAAGCATTGCGCTGGCAGCTGTGGCCGCAACGGCCACTCCAACATCTTTGAGTGTGGCCTTAATGCTGAGCTTTGGGACAGCAGAGGCTGAGGCCTTCATGGTGGAACCAACAACTCTGGCTGGTGTTGCACCGGCTTTAAGACCGGTGAAAGTTGGGACGGTGACAGCTGCAGAGGTGACAGTAGCCATTGTAACTGTAGATGGTGTTTTGCTCTCTTTCCTTTTTGAGTTATTGCAAATCAACACTCGAAGAGAAGGGAGGTTGGTTTTTAATAATAAGTGACAAGATTCTGAAGTTCATTTTGAGTGGCTTATACTTGAGGATAAACATGTGTAGATAAAATGGATGACAAGTAAGATTGGCAGGGAAATGGTTTATCTACTGAGAAATGCTCTGATTGGCCAGAGTTAGATGCTATCTGGTGACGTGGCACGTGCTTGCTGATGTGAGGTGGAGAATGTGGGAGATTGGAAATTATGAAAGTTATGCTACCCTATAATTGGACTTCTTACCTTCATCTTGCAATCGCGAAATAATTCTTACAGATGGATGAAACTTGCAAACGAGTTCGGGGGTTTCAAGCAGCATTGGCTATGATATTTTTCCTAGTATTGAGATAAAAAAAAAAAATTATAATTGTCTCCATCCAATCACCCCATAATATCTTAACACGTATGTGGTACAATTTCTGATATCTTAATGGGGAATAAATTGAGCTCATTCCGCAGATATTTTTAAAGGCCTGTAGATATGACGTGTGGAGCAGGCCCGCCGCAAAATTACTTCGCGAGAACTACCCAAGGAAGGGCAGCATTTTATCTTTTGAAAATTAGAAAGCGCAGTCATTAACGCAACGCAAAATGACTTGATAATAAATTTGTGATTTGAAACCATTTCTATGAAATATCAAAACCTTTGCCTTGCACTTTTGGGGTGGGCGCCAGGACTCACCCCATATCTTCTTTCATAATTGGCAGTAAGGAGTAGACATCCCCCCTCTCATAATGTGCTCTCTCACAATATGTTATGACTTAATTCTCTTCTCGTAATCAAATAAGAAGAGTGTATATCTTGCTTTCAAATGTGAATAGAACATATGTATTTTCTGAATATTTGGAGGAGTAAGTTATTCCCAACAGATTAATGATTACAGATGTATGTAGACCTTTGATTGTAAAGAGAGAGGGTTGGGGGGGAATCAAAATCTATTCAGTCTTGTTTTCAAACTATTATGTCGTTATTCCTCTGAGTGGTCATGAATCCAGATTCTATACAAATTAAATAAACATCTAGGACTATCAAACATTGCAATGATACCTAATGGTATAATCCTTAACTAATATAAGGATGGATGCTCAGAGTGTATCATAGACTCTGCAGTGAAGAATGAACATCGGGAAGGAGGTGATGATGTTCAATGGACAAACTATTAACAGAAGGATACCACAATCTCACATTGCTAACATAATGCGGTATATATGCCAGAAAGTTTGTTCTATCTCAAAAAAATATCAGTCGCACCACAATTCACTAAATTCACTAGACTCCACCATCCATAAACCGGATATAATTTTTAGCTACAATGTCCTGGAAATCCAACAGAACTGTTAGCGAGTCGTTTTCCTTCTTTTGCCCAGTGGCTTGCCAATCCAGCTTTGATGTGAGTGCGTAAATTAAAAGTTCATTCATTATGGGATAATACAGAAAGCCTCAAAATTAAAGAAGTCTATCAATCATCATGATGTTCCAATCGAAATCTCAGTCTCCCATCCTTAAAATAAAACAGAAGTTCTAAGAAAAAGAAAGCCAACAGTTCTGAGACATTTTGAAAACAAAGGCAATAGCCGATAAGATGCCACCTACGGAATGCTGCATCACAACCACATACATATTGCTGCTATAAATCATATAAATCTATGTAATTATTTAGCAGCTCATATGTTGCTTGTACCACCAAAAGCAACTACTAGAAAACTCATACAGTTCCTCAATGTGAAGGTACTTTTACTTCTATTCACTTAGTTGTGGATATTTCTTATAAAGCTGGAAAAAAGAGGATAACTGAGATCACGTAGATATCTTCTATCCACTAAATTCCTACTTCAGTGGAATTAAAGGCATAATTTTTTGGGATATACAATATCAAACCCATGGAAGTGGGTTCCAAGGATTTAATATATTCACAGGGATTTTTTAAAGTGATTTTCCCACCTGCCAACCTACAACTTCTTAGAGGTTTTGGGAAATTATTAATCGAACTCTAAATGGTAAACAAGTAAACTGATACTACTGAATACTGATTTTGCTTACTTGTCGATACACATAAGTCACTTGGACAAAGAGTTTCAATAAAGAGCATTTTAGATATCTGACCTAACCTCAAAGACAAACATCATACCAGATTCCTGAAGCAAGGTTATTAGATGAAATAAAAAAGTGGAAACACCAAATATTGGAACCTCCTTCACACCAAGAACTCTTTAGCCAACTTTGCTAACATCCAAAAAGGGAAATTGTGCTACCAACAGAGCCACAAGGTAAGAATCATCTGTGCTAAATATCAATTATTATTTCTAGAGAAATCTTAGTCTTAACTAAGAGCATTGTTGATCCAATTTTTCAACTTTTAACTAAAAGTCTGCCCTATGTTGACATAAGTGGTAGCCCAAATCAAGAAGTGGCAAATTTGCACCAAGTCAGGTCAGGATACACCAGAAGTTGAAGAGCTCAAAACATTTTACGTTTGATTATAATCACACAAGTATAGTTACTATCAAAATTCAATCCAAAATATCATACAGAAAGCCCTTGCCAAATTATGTCGAAAACGCAACAAACAGAAATCTACCACAATCACTAAGCAAACTATCCAAAATTAACCAAACAGAGTCTCTATGCTAGTAAGTTTTTATTATATTATAAAATGTACCATTCAGTAAAATGAATCCAAAAATTTATTACTTACACTATACCAGCTAAAATAAATTTATGTACAAACATCATCCATATAAACTACTGGTATAAGAAAGAGAATGTACAGTATACAAAGCAATGAGTCGACCTCCTTAGATTCGGAAAACATCGTTACTGTCATCATCATCATCATCCTCCATATCGAATAATTTGAAGCCCACATCCCATTTAGCATCTCTATAATTGAAACTCGGATTCACGTAACACTTCATCTCATGGAACAGGTTCAAATTATCCACGAGCTTGTGAAACACATTGCATCCACAGCACTGCAGTAAAATCATCAATCATCAATAATCAATAATCAATAACCAATACTCAACAACACAAAGAACAAACCCTGAAGATTAAAGCTATTATCAATTACCTGAACGAATACGGTGCCATCGGTGTAGGCATGGGGATTGATAGCGCGAGTGGTTCTCTGTCCACAAACATTGCATGTAAAGGCAACGCGCATCCGCCTACGTGGTGATTTCGTGAAGAGAGACCATGGGAAGGTGGAAACCTTCTCCGTACTTGATCCCTCCTCAGCTCCAGCTGGCACGGATGGACCTTCCATACCCGAACCCGTCGTCCATCCTCTCACCGATGCCGCACTCAAAACCAACCCCATCGCTTCATCCTAATTTTATTAATTATCCAGAGGGAACAAAAACATAAATTGAAGATATCAATCAATTAATTAGATGTTGAGATTTTTCTGAATTTTTTTTTTTACTTTTAAAAAGTTCTAATTTTACCTTTGAGAGCGTTTGGTTGCCAAAGAGAGGAACGATGCTGGTCTCCTTGGAGTTCGATTGGAGATCGGAGTCGTTGCCGTTCTCTGAGACAATGAAAATTAATTAGACAAAAATAAATATTAAAAAAAATGAAGACCGAAGTAAAATTGGATAAATGATATTACTTTTGGAGGGGGCAGGGAATCGGACGAGTCTAGCTGGAGAATTTTTGGATTTAATGGAGAAGATGGTGAGAGGAGAAGACGATGGCGAAACAATCGTTGCCGAGGAGCTTAGAGTTTCCATGGCTGTTCACTCTTCACAGAGACTTGATTCGTGCGTTTTTGCTTCGATATTTCTGCTTTCCTTTGTTTCGACTTCAACTCATTTCAACACAAATTGTGTTGAGGTGTCCCAAAGACTTCTCGCGGATTATTTGACGGCCCATTGAATGATCTAGGCTTGGATATACGCAGATCAATACCGGGCTCACAAAACCAAAACTGTTTTAGCTACACGTTTTTTTTTTAAGTAATAATAATAAAAACAACTACTGGTGTACACCGAATGTTGGGGAGGTGCTTTTAGCATCACTCAAAAGTCTGGGATCTGGCATGTACAAGCCAACGCTACAATGTTGCAAATTCTAGAAGGATTTTTCTCCTTTTAGATTTCTGACGCAGCACGGAAGCAAATTAAAGATAGCACACGACTGCCCAGGAAAAAATTTTATGAAATTGATTAACAGTTTTATAAGCTAGGGTTTTACCCTTTTTATACAATAAACCTGACATATGAAAATACTAAAAAGAGTAAAATTAAAATATGAAATATAAAATAAAATTCTAATGACCGAAATAATGGGAAAAAAAAAGCACTCAATTATGACATCCAGATAAAAATATTACAATATAGAAAGAAATTTAAAAATTGGGTAAAAGTCTTCAACTTGTGATTCAGGCCTAAAGAAGAAATTTTAAGATGATATATGAACAAAAATCTTTTTTAATAAAGACATACCAAACAAGTAAACCACTCATTGATAGACACTTCTACAGTTTTGTCTAAAGATCAAAAGTTGGTGTATCGTTATGTGTTATGGGACCTTTTTTTTTTTTTTTTTTTAAAATTTTCTAAATTGGCTGCAGCTGTAGATTTATAGGTTTGGACAATTTGATGACCTATGCGTAACAGTTGTAAAATATATACTAATTCTTTAAAAAAAAAATTGCATACCAACACAGAATTTGAATTCTTATGAGGTTTTGGACAGACAATTATCAATAGAAAAATATTGCCTAAATTCTTACAGCCCGTCGTTAATTTTGCAGAGCAGAACTTACATCATCGGGCATATAACAAAGTCCAAAACCACCAGAGTCCAAACCATTGGAAGAAGACTGCTACACGGCAGTATCATGACCATCCTTAAAAAAGGACAATAAAAAAAGCTCGCCGTTGCCGGGGATCGAACCCGGGTCGCCCGCGTGACAGGCGGGAATACTCACCACTATACTACAACGACACTTGATGGGGCAAATTGCATATTTACTATACTTGTATTTAATTTCACTTTTGCTTGCTTCATAAAGTTTTGGCGCCCTAATATACCCTTTTTTGTTTATTATTGAGACGGTAACTAGTCCTGGGCAAATATGATTGCCCTATTGTCTATTTCTCTATGTTCATTTGAGATGAAGGGAAAAGTATGTAAGTACCAATTAATCAACCTTTTTTTTTTTTACATTTTTTTCCCCCAATTTTGTACTAAAAATAAGATTTCAAAAGTTCGAATCTCTCTCACATACAGCTTTAATTTGGAGAAACACTACCATTTTATGGAGAATGGTACTTCCATTCTTTCAATGGTTTGGTTTTACCGCTTGGTTGGATAATAGTAATAATAATTGAGAAGTTTATTTGCATTATTGTTATAATTATATTACAACATTTTTTTTAAAAAAAAATTTACCTGCTTCGATTCCCTTCAATTCACAGTCGGAACTCGGAAGCAAACAAAGAAAAGTTAGTTGAGAGAGTAAATGTAAGCATTGGCCAATCTTTAATAAGAGAAGAGCGAAGCAGACCGCATTAGATGGGGAGAATGCCTGCTAATTACTTTAGCCAATCAGACAAAGATTCCGCATTCAATACTCAATGCATGCGCGTTCCACCTATGGCTATTACTAACACTTACAATCGTAACAATCCCATTTTTCGCCTTCACCTCAGTCGCTGGCTTGCTGCCTTCTCTTATCGATTTTTGGAAAAGGGAAGAGACCAAGAGAGAGGATCAATTTGATAAAATAATCTTCTTCAAAGATTCAGTAACACTAATTAACAGAATAACACTTTATCTTTTTTAGAAATTATTTTTACAATTTATGTTCTTAATTGATAAATTTTCAATATCTCATTCCATCTTTGAAATTAAAACATACAATAACCCCAAAAAAAAAAAATTACATTGTCAAAGTGTAAATGTTTAATTAATAAATTAAATAACTTTCATTCCCAGAATTCTTAAACAATCAATTTGTACGTAAAAATACCACATATATCCTTCATTTGTTACTATTTCATCACCAAAGATAAAATGATGTATTTTACATTTATCAAGATGACATATTACTGAACGATGGATTTATTACCATTTTTCAGACTAACTAATCGTGACGGTAACAGTGATACAATTTTATTTGGTGCTTGTATTAAGATGTTCTTATTCATATAAGCATTTCTCAAGCAATAAAATGTGTCGAGTATCTAGAGTACATGCCTCCATATTTAAGTATCTAGAGTACATGCCTCCATATTTAAGGAATATAAATATGATATCATACATATGGATCGAATTCTCATTTGATATAATCTTTCGCTCGTGCAAATAAGGTTGAGATTGATTGTTAAAAAAAGAAAAAAAATTTGTCGCTGCTGGTTTTAGACTTAAAACTAAATAGATATTCTAGTTTATAGTGCGTGTGTTTGGCGAAGAAATTAATGCTGTGCTCTAGTTTCCAGTGCATGTAGTAAATATTATAAGAACTCATACCTTTTCCTTGAATTGATTTAAGAATCTTCAGGTTGCTAGGTTTATATATAGTATTTCAAAAGAACATTTAATTCATAAAAGGCAGTTGATTAAGATATTAGAAAGTTGAACTAACTGCAAAGTTCTCCACAGGCAGATACAAATGGCAAATTAAGTGTACTAACTGCAAAGTTCTCCACAGGCAGATACAAATGGCAAATTAAGTGTAAAGTTCATTACCATTTACTTAGTTAATGTAACAATCATTCCAATTATTTTCAGTTAACTTTATATAATTGGACACCTGAGTTTAAATCGTAAGAGAGATTCAGACTAAAAAATTAAATTGGACTTAACCTACCTCCTCTCCTTTTTCAAATAACTATTTTAATTTTAAAAAAAATTCTAGCCAAGTGCGAGTATTATCCACACGTCTTGAGATGTAAATATGAGGCGGGCCGGATTGTAATGTCAATTTATAATATAGTGTTAAATTATATTTAGATAGTTGTCTAGCTTCAAATTGAAAATATAAAATATTAGAAAAACAACATTATAAAACATTTAATCATTGTGTAATTTAAATATATTATAATACTAGTTATCAACCCTCAATATTTTACAAAAAATGTTTTCATATATGTATATTATTCAAACTATTAATTGTTTAAGTAATCCACTAAAACTTAATTCATGATCTCACTCTTTTCTTTTTTCCCAGTCAAAATTAAGAAGATAAGAAAGTCTAGAATACTCTTGGTGAATATGTTCATTCCCTTTTAGTAGAGTTCTGCAATATGTGTATATTTAGTCTTTTAATCATAATATAATTGAATGAGAGATACACGTAATAAGAATCAAATAAATGATGTCATAAAATATTATAGAGCATGCAATCTAGACCATCAAATGCAATAATTACAAAATAGCATTTCATACAAAGTTTAATTTCGCAATGATGGCCAGCAGATTTACAAAAGAAGACGTACAAAGCGGTCGAAATTAATAACTAACCTTCCATAGACATGGATTATAATTTTTTTTTTTTTTTTTGGCTGCATGATGTTAGAAGTAAGCACTAAGATATTGGCACGGCTCAATCAAAGTCCACCAGCACTCAGCTTAAACGCTTAAGCTCTGAATGAACCGGGCCAATATCGCAGTGACTATTCAGTATTGCAGTTCTTGACACACATGTAAAATAAAATAGACAAAAGAAAAGAAAGAAAGAAGAAGACTAGAAGAGAGAAATTAACGTATGTGGATCGTGGAGTGATGAGTGAGGAGATATGAGAATGTTTTGGGTTACTTGGATCGAATTGAATTTAAGGAGAAAAGAAAGAGAGGGCTTTCGCAGGTGTGTGCATTTAAAACCCTCGACTACCAAAACCCTAAACAAGCAACAGAGCATTAATTCAATTGGCAAACCCTAAGCCAAGACCCCATTCTTTCTTTGTTTCTCTCTCTATCCCTCTAAAATCAACAGTACTACTGTCTCTCTCTGTATTGGCTTCCCTTCCTCATTAATAAAGATGGAAGAGACTTTCTTTTTCTTTCTACCCAACTAGCTAGCAAACCAGAGGAACAGACTGAGCTGCATTAATAAGGGAATCACGCGGCCATTATAAGACCATAACCCTCTCTATTAATTATCAATCTCCGGCCCTTGCAAATAATTTATGGAATCTCATCAGAACGCACCACACCTTTTTGTCTCTTGGACATCGATGATCACCACTTAACTTAGGAGAATAGATTAGTAACTTGACCGCTGGAACTTCACTGTTGTCATAATTAATTTAATTCAAAAAGAGTTCAAATCATGATAAAATTTCGATATTCTATAAAACTTGGGAAATTACTCCTAAAATATGAGGAAATTGATTTTTATTTTGTTGAAGACAAAATGGGTCATCACCTTACAGCTCATTTTAAACAAATCACAAAATGGGAAGTTTTGATATTTGATCGAGCAGTCTCATATACTTGGCCGAGACTGATATCATAAATGAAAAATGAATGAGACGAAATTTCAGCAACAACTTAGTCCAATAATCCATTCCTTTCGGAGGAAGAAAAGTTAATAGCAGTTATGTTGTGAGCATGGAGTCAAGGACAGTGTCAGGGTTCATTTTCCATTCCATGTGTGGCAAACTATGCTTAATGATATCATTCATGCCTTCATCAGGAAAACAATAATCTTTCAATGAACCCTGACACTGTGTCACGAAAACTAGCCAAATGCTAAACCATTAGCCAACTATTAATTACTTATTATGGCTTCTAGTTCAAAGTTAATAATGATTAAGCATCTTGCCCAATTATCTCTATCAAGCGTAGTTCGAGAAATTTTCAGTGGGACCACCTTTTTCTTCCCCACTCTGAGACTTTGGGACCGCTTGGAAACTGCAAAAATAGCCACTTTACAAGGAAGTTATGATTCTATTGATATAGAATCCCTTTCCAATTCAAATCCCAAAATAACTTCTATTGTTATTTATCCTCAATAAACCCATGAGCAATCCTCTCTCTAACCCCCCACCACTCTCCCTCTTCCATTTCAACCCTTTTCAACTTTTTATTGATATAGCATTTATCTGCTGTTTTCCTTCCTCAATAAACCCCAACCCATTCTATTTCGAAAAGAAACAATATATGCACAAAGTTTGATCGTTCCCTATCATGCTCATCATAAAGATAACAACCTATCAAAACTTCGCAAAATTATCTTCTTTATAAAAATAAAATGCAAATAAGTGAATAAACCTTACTTTCTATCAAATTCCTACTCTTTTAATTGACTTTTTTTTTTTTTGGGTAAACTTCGTAGATGTAAAGCATTTGTGATGGAGAAAGACATGGAAAGCAAAATTGTACGGGACTTCAATTAGGTTAGTTTTAATGTTTAATACCATTTAGAATATAAAGTACACAATTATAAAAAGCGAAATTTACATGTTGCAATGGTTATACAATCAATCTCAGAACCAACCAATGGGATCCAAGCATAGATAGATTTGATTGTCATAAACCTGGATCCAGCGAGTTAAAAGCTTGATTGCGTAATGCACAAGAATGTTTGATATACTTGAGGATCCTTATAAATAATACAATTTAAAATATAAAGTACAAAATTATAAACACAAAACAATATGGCCTTCATAAGAGATATGATAGGCGCTACCCACTTGAATAAAAAGGCTTTCATTGAGGCCCAATTTCTCTTCTCACCAGAAGCCCGTAATCTGTAGCTGGGGGCTACTTAATGACAAATGCATGCAATCAACGGGTATGTGGGATCACCACAATTAAAAGGCTTTCATTGAGGCCTAATTACCTGGTTCACAGAAAGCCCACAATCTGGAGCTGGGGGCTGCTTAATGAAATATCCATGCAGTCATTCGGGTATCTGGGACCACTATAATAAAAGGCTTTCTTTAAGGCCCAATTACGTGGTTCACCGGAAGCCCACAGTTTGTGGCTGGGGCCTACTTAATTACATTTGCCGGATGCGTGGTCTGATTGTTGGGTTGCCATCATATTCCTCGTGCTTACACTCTTTTTTCTTTTGGATTACCCTTGAGATGATCATAGATAATGACACAAACTGAGCACATGTTTACAATAAAAGGCTTCCATTGGAATCATTCTCATTTCCCTTGTATTTACTTCCAAAATTAGAGTTCAGAAATTGGAATGAATGGTGTAGAATCCATTAAAATTGAGATTCCTATTTTCTAACTGACCATTTAGTCCTTCCTAGTTTTTAAAATTTCAATTGTGTTCCTATTTTAAAATTAAAAAATAATGATAATAATAATAATTACTGTTTTAATATTTATAATTACATTTAAAATAAAAAAAATATAAAATTTTGATTCAAAAAAATAATATTAAGCTTAATAATATTATTTTAAAGCAATGCATACATTTCATTTTAAAATGTTTACTTATTATTTTGTAAGTGAACAAATGCATAATTTTAATTAAAGGTATTTTAATAACTTGAAATAATCATTTGTAATACAATTTGATTCTAAGATAAAATAAATATTATTTTTTATTACGGTTCAACCCACTCTGATCTCGCGAAATAAAAATAGCATATACGTAATATAGAAATTTATCCCGGCCATAACCATACTGCAGTGATAGGTTATTGACTTATTGTCTCCTCCCTCCGGCAATGGCTTTTGCCATGCTTCAGAATCCTTCCACATACATGACAATATCTTTACCTGACAAAGATTGTTATATGATGCATAAATTGGCATATGTGATGTCAAAAAATTTGAGATTTGCGGCGAAGTTTTTGAAGAACTGTAACCAGTTTGAGATTTGCTGACTGACTGACTCACTTGCGGAGGTTGTGAAGTCTTCTGTCAATGTAATTAATTAAGCAGTTCATACGAATAAAATAATACCGAAGAAGAACCAGTTAAGCTCCAAGGAGGCCGGATGACTGAGAAAGTATTTTTATGCTGAATTGACATGATGATAATTAAATGCAACATGTTACTTAGGTTACATGCCAAACAGCGACAACAGCTCATACCTCTACTTTCTCCAAGCTTATCTCAAACAGAACAGAATTGTATATATTTTTAGGAAAAATTAAAAAATAAAAAATCTGAATTATATGCTGTTGACAATCTTTTTAAAGAAATTGCTGCGGGCGCAATTATTAACGCACGCTCGGTGAAGTTATGAATATGATGACTTGAAAATATATCCACTTGTCGATGATTACTTTTCGCTATCCAACCGAAGGCCACTACACCACGGCCTGATTTCACGCTGCTTTAATTAAATAGTTCTAAGAGAAAGCATAAAGCCTTGATTATAATCAGTCTCGTGAAAACATGTAGCGTAAAAGCTTTGGACTTTCTTCTGATTTTGGAGAATGGATGGAATCTCAATACTGGTAGTGCCGTATTACGGTGAAGATATTACCTTTTTTTTTAAAAAAAAAAAAATGCCCCACTCTTCCAATGAAGATTAAAATTTCTGAGTTATTTTTTATTTAGTAATTTTTTTATTTTAAGTGAATTCTTCTTATATGTTGACATTGCAATGTGTGATGTGTGTACCATACATACATTTATGACAAAAAATTGTCACCAACAGAGTGGTATATAATTTTTTTCTAATGCGGTTACTCTTATTTTTATTTTTATTTATATGGACATACTTTTAAACATTTTAAAAGAGTTAAATTTTAACTCTTTTAAACAACATAATTTAAAAGTATGTCCACATTAAAAAAATATATAGGTATCGATACCTAAAAATAATTATATATATTACAATTTAAGATTTTAAAATATAAAAAAATCTGAAAAAAATTTTGAAATCCTCCGGTTTCAAATCTTAATTTCATAATGCTTCTAAAATTTATAATTGTAAATTTTTTTCAAATTTTTTCATACTTTAAAATATTAGACCAAAATTTTTTTTTCGTATTTTAAAATATTGGACCAAAACACACACATACATTAGACGCTTAAAACAAATATCAAAATATTTTCCCACAATTAGTAATTTAATTGTCAAATCAAAATTATAAAGCATAGCATAGTCTTAGTGGGAAATGAATCAACAGAGGAAGCCCATTGGCCAATGGCCTGCACCGGCGGTGAGGTGTGTGACGCATGAAAGTGATTCGAAAAGGATAAGGCTCTCCATTTATTTATAATTTGTTCATTAATATTTAATTACCCCGGGCGGAAAAGGGAATAATAATAATTTTTTGACTAAATACAGCGGATTAGAGGGTGATATAAGCAAAGCAAGTACGCATTGTTAGAATCCAAGTAGTGCGCATTACGCCGTCAGTTAACGTTCTTCTCTTGACCCCCAAATTAATCACGTTTGTAGCAGGTGGCAGAGGAGAGCAAACAAAGAGAGGGAAAATTTAAAAAAAAAAAAAAGAAGGAAAAAAAAAATGAAAGAGACGATTCAGAGAGAAGCCAAACCATGGGCGCATGCAAAGGCAGAAACATTGTGGTGTTTTCCTCCTTTCGTACAAAACGACTCAAAATTCTCTGTCGTTTAGTTCCTGCTCGAACAAGCGTGCTGTGCTCACCACCGCTAGATATCACTCTTAGAAATTAAAGCTGCTCAGCCGTTGATTTGATGACCATGTGAGTGATTAATTTAGATGATGGGAGACACGGAGAGCAATTGTAGCAGAGCGGTGGATTTTGTAGGGAGTGAGAGTAAGAGTGGGAAGCAGAGAGTGAAAGTTGAAGTTTACAACGAAATTCTGTTTAGACTAAAACAATCGAATGAAGAAGAAACAAGGCAGCCTTACTTTGAAGATGATCTTTGGGCTCATTTTTATCGACTCCCCAGCAGGTATTTTCGCCCCCACCCCAAAAAAATGGAAAACACGCAAACCCCATTTTAATCAGCCAACATAATTTTCTTAATTTTGCTAATTTTACTCAGCTCATTTTTTTAAAAATAAAATTAAGAAAAATAACCATCGAGGATCACGATGTGTCCATGACACCATCCATTTTCGTTTCACGCTCTCATTTTGGCTTGATCGTTTTTCATTTTGATTACGTCATAGGGATTCATGTCATTCTATTTTCACTTGATTGTTTTTCAATTTGTTGTATTTCAAGATCTAAAATTCTAAATTTTACTTTGCTTATGTAGGTATGCGCTGGATGTGAATTTGGAGAGGGCAGAGGATGTTCTACTGCACAAAAGGTTGCTGCACGTGGCACGTGATCCTGCCGCTGCACCAGCAATTGAAGTCCGACTTGTGCAGGTATTAATTCAATAATTTTTCTTTGATTTTTTGTTACTGGCTCATTCTGTTGATACATTTTCCTCAAATTCTATAAATCTTGTGCAGAAAATAGAAATTGTAAATTTTTATGGATGCCAAGTTAGGCTTTGCTGATTTTTGTTAGCACTTATATGACTTGTGTCTGTTTCATGAATAATACATAGATATTTTATTACACTTTTGCCAGCAATCTGATAGTAAGGCAATAAACTGTCGTGCAGGTGCAGGCTGCATCTACTAGACACTTTAGCAACTTGGTCCATTCAGGCTCTCCGAGATATTTGTATACTCAGTTTTCTTGCTATCCTTACAAAAAGAGGCAAGGCTATGTGAATAGTTAATTGTTGAAATTTTCCATTGAGGCCTTCTTTAGTCATATATTATAGTTTTGAAATCCTTTTCACTTCTCTCTGTCATCTTTTTTCAGCATTCACCCACCTCCTGCTTTTGGTTCATCAGCAGATGTTGAGTTCGGAAATGAAAATAACAAAATTGATGTTCAAAATACAGATGTTACAATGAATGTGAATTCCAGGTTTTTTAACTTGAGATTAAACATTCTGAAACACTCTTATCTGATTTTTGAGTTTTTTTTTATCTAATTACTGCTGGTTTGATATTTCTTTGGCTATTTAATTTGACTTCTTAATGTTGGCAGCTCCCAAATTAGTTTCATTTTTTGTGTTTGCTGTCGCTGATGATTTAAGCAATAGATAACATTGCAATATTTTAACAATTTGTAGGCTAATGCATGAAATTACAATCTCAACCAATGACAAGCCAAAGCTCCTCAGTCAGGTAACTAATGTCATTTGGTTTTCTTGCTGTGTTTTCTTATCATTTCTGGATATCATCTCGTTGTATTATGTCCAGCGAGCATGTTATCAAATATTCAGCAATCAGCATCAGACACACTAGAAGTTACTTCTATTTATTTATTTATTTTTTAATGTGCACTACTTCTACATCTGTTATGTCAATGTTTCTCATTTTACTGTTAAAATTTTTTTGCTGATTTTTCAGTTGACTTCTTTACTGTCCGAGATTGGGTTAAACATTCAAGAAGCACATGCATTTTCCACCGTAGATGGCTACTCATTGGACGTGTTTGTTGTTGATGGTTGGCCACTTCAGGTATTTCTACTCCTTTACAATGGATTATAGACCTTGGAAAATTTAGTCAGAAATCACATGTAATACGACTAAATATTTGATTCTCTTCTGTTTATTTGACTGCATGAAGATCAGATCTTGATCTGTAGTCATTTATCATTCTCAATGTTGTGTCATCTATTATTGTTTTCAGTTTCGATACCTGTATCTTTCTCAAGTGTGCTAAGCAAAATTATGACTTTTCTCGCTCTTTCTTCTTCATTTGATCATGAAACATGTAGGAGACTGAACAGTTAAGAAATGTGCTGGCAAAGAAAATTCCCAAGGTTCAGGTAGCCCCTCTACTTACTGCTCTTTTTTGTTTTGTTAATCCGTTTATAGTAGTGATTCTATTTTCAAGTTCATTTTGCTTGTGGTATGACAAAGATGAATTTTATTTTGGTTTAATATACATCTGATAATTTGAAGTATTCTACAGAATCATCATCATGTTGTATATCCTGTTGGGGAGCAAGAACAAAGTGGAATCAATCATGTAAACATACCAGCTGAAGGAATAAATGTTTGGGAAATTGATGCTAGCTTGCTGAAATTTGAACATAAAATTGTATCTGGATCCTATTGTGATTTGTGAGTTTTTTTTTTCCCCAATCTGTAAGAGCCATGCTCTGTTTGTAAGTGCTTTTCGATTTTAATTTTTAATTGATGCAGGTATAAAGGTGCTTACTCTGGTCAAGATGTGGCTATTAAAGTTTTTACTAATGAACATCTAAACGAGAATATACGGAGGGAGTTTGCACAAGAAGTTCATATTATGAGGTTTGTTGAATCAAATTTCTAATTTCATTGGGATGCTTTTATCTATTTTCCTCTTCTCTTTTATTTCCACATGTTTTCCTTTATTTTTCTACTGCCTATCAGAAAATTTATCTTCTGTTTCCTCTATAAACTCTTCCTCTGATATATGCAGGAAAGTTCGGCACATGAATGTCGTTCAATTCATTGGTGCATGTACTAGATCTCCAAGGCTGTTCATTGTGACTGGTAATAGATGACTATTATGTATAAACAATGTCTACTTATGGGTCCATTTAAAAAGCATACAGATTTTGGATACATGAAAGTCAAATTTATATGACATTCTGTTTTCTTTTTCTACATATTTTCCTTAGAATTTATGTCTGGTGGAAGCATCTATGACTACCTGCATAAACAAAAGTGCGGTTTAAAGCTTCCTTTGTTACTCAGAGTTGCCATTGATGTTTCCAAGGGAATGAATTACTTGCACAGAAACAGTATAATCCACAGGGACCTGAAAGCGGCCAATCTTTTGATGAATGAGAATGGAGTAAGAGATTCCGATATCCACTGTTATCTTAGTAATTTTTTGTTGTATTTTAGTGAGAGCTTGATTTATCTACACAAGATTTCTGAAGATTAGTGATATAATTATGGATTGATTCCCTGATGAGGGAAGGTAGGCAACTTAAAAAGTTGGTAAGAGACAAAGTGAGAGGTCTACGGGCACTGGTGCACTACTGATTTCTTTCATTTTTGGTGTTTTGAAGTCTTCCTGATTCTGCTTAAGAAATTCATAACAGTAGCTTCTTTATAAATTAATTTCTTAATGATTATTACTGGGATTATTGCTTTTTTTTTCAGTTCCAAATTGTGAACATATTTTTCACTCTCAGTTTTTTGAACATTATTTTCACTTTGCTTTTGGTTGATGAGTGCTAATATCAGATTAATAGAAGACAATACGCAGCTTTTCAGTTTCTGTTGAAAATGCAATCTTTCTTGACATCCCAAAAGTTGTTTCATAGGTTGTCAAGGTTGCTGATTTTGGTGTTGCCAGAGTTCAAGCTCAATATGGTGTGATGACCACGGAAACTGGAACGTACCGTTGGATGGCTCCAGAGGTTGGTGTTATTCAGTTTTTATATTGACCTTTCCATTTAGTTTATTTCAAATCAAGTATATTTTTGTTTCATGAAAAGTCTATTTCAGAAATGATTTTTAAGTTGCTGTTAGATAAATGCTCAGGTGACTAAAAGCGAAAAGGGCTTCACGGACCTATCCCCCTATTGATAGATTATAGTTTTGTGGAATTTTATTTAGTTTTTTGTTATTACATGAGACTATTGCTCAAGAGTACAAGTCATATTACATGAAATTAAAACTGATATTTACAAATCAGATTATTACTGGGACTAGTTTATATCAATTCTCAAAAGCACTGCCCAAAGTTTTACTCTCTCTAATATTCGAGAGATGTCTACTCAACTCACATTTTGAAAGGGAGAAGACTACCTTCACTCAAATTGAGGAAGGAAATTAAACTCCCACAATGCATTGCAGGGGCTCGAACTCATGCTTTCACAATTGTGAGGTTGATTATTTCTATTATTTTTGTCAATCGTAATTCATAAGGAGTTCCATGCTTATGTTTCCACAGAATGGTGATTCAGATTGTCAACGAGTATTGATTTGTCGTTCAATCACATTTGTGATCATCATTATGTGTCATAGGTAGATATATTGTCTGTCAAACATCTCTCCGCCTCTCTAACGTGCTTATTTGGTGTTGAGCTTGGAAGGTAATTGAACACCAACCATATAATCAGAGAGCCGATGTTTTCAGTTTCGGGATTGTGCTATGGGAGCTTCTTACAGGAAAGGTAATGCTGCCTGACAAATTTTCAGTTAGAAAAGAAGAGCAGGTGCTTCTTTCTTGAAGAAAATGCTGCCCTCCAGTAAAGTTCTTGTTTTGATAAATTTTTTTTTTGTTTTTTTTGTTTTGACTGATGTTATAGCTTCCATATGATGATTTGACCCCCTTACAAGCTGCAGTTGGAGTGGTTCAGAAGGTACTACTCCATAAAACTGTGATGTTCTCTTTGATTATTACCTCCTTTTAGAAATTTTTGCAGTGCTTATGAACTGCCAAATTCCCCTAACGTTTTATGATTGTTAAAATTAGATTAGGCCATGAGGGTATGTCCTCTGGTTTAGTAAAACATTCTATATCTTGTATCTTATTTTAAGCTCAAAGCAATCGGCTTTGACTAATAAAGTACTCATTTTCCGGTGGATTTTAGGGTCTTAGGCCTACGATTCCTGGGCATACTCATCCTATATTAGTGGAATTGCTTGAGAGATGCTGGCAACAAGACCCATCTTTGAGACCTGACTTCTCTGAAATTACAGAACTTCTACAGCACTCGGCCCAAAGGTAAAAAGGAAAAGTATAGACAAAAGTTTCTCTGTTTCTTTTCCCTCTTTCACCGTCACTTCTAGGAACTTCAATGATATTGCAACAGGTTGCAGACAAAGAGAGGACTAGCACAAGGAAATGCCATTGAGAAGAGTGGTAATAGTATTTAGCAAGATAGCTCTTGGGGTAACAAGAAAGTGAAGGTATGGTTCATAGAATCGGAATAGATGATGCTTTTGTCTGTTGCTAAGGAAAATGTGTCTGACAGGAGTTTTTGTTTTCTTATATAAGATTGTATAGTCTAAAAGTAATGGTGCTGGATGCCTGTGTTAACATAGAGTACACATTTGGCCGTCTATCCTTGACAGAAATTTATAAAGGCGCCCAAATGGGATATAAAAAAAAAGTTTCAGATACGGAACTCTTGGTGTTAATTCAAATAATAATATAATAATAATAATAACAACAACAACAACAACGACGATATTAATGACAATACTAATAATAAATAATAATGGTTAATAAATTTTAAATAATATTAATATCAATAATAATGACATTAACAACAATTAAAATAATAACATAATAATAATAATAATAATAATAAATTTTTAGGTGTTTTCATAAATTTCATAAGGACCAAAATAAAAAAATGACAAAAGTTGATTGAGGGTAATTTAGAGATTATAAAAATTTAATGGGAGTAAAATGAGAAATTTAGTGAATGAGAGATTGATTTTGAAGGGAACTTGGGAATCAATTCCTCATTCTCCATTTCCAAATTTAGGTGGGGCTCAAGATTTTGATTTCGATTCCCCTTTCTATTTTGTAAAGTAAACACTGTTAATATTTTCGATTCAAGATTTCAATTACCTAATTCGAGAAATAAATACTGTCTTAATTTACTTCCAAAAGTGTGCTACTGATGGGGTTGGCGCTTGCTTCATTGCGTTTGCAATTGGCAATCGCTTGTATGCTTGTTGAGTCAGTCAAAGAATTGAGTTTTGTTGCAAGGTTATTATTCAATTGTTGGTTGTTACAATCTGTTTAAAAATGTACATATTCAAATCAATCCACTCATTGGATACTTGGAAGTTGGAACTGTATTCCGATGATATCTTCAATTCTTAGGAGTGAAATCGATTTCCAAAATTATCCTTATTAAAATGATAAACAATTAAAATTTGATATTTGTGTCTCTGGTGGTATGTATGGAAGAAGCTTCTAGTGAAATTCAAGGATTTCCGCAAGTGTTTTTTGTCAACAATAAAAAAGTACAGTTGGCAAAAAGGTCCGGCCTTCTTGGCTTGCCCCATAGGCTTTAAGTCCAGCCCGCATGATGAATTCATAGATAAAAGCTTGAAAAATCAAATTTCCAAAAAATCAAATTGAAAAAAAAAAAAGGAAAAGGAAAAGAAAAATACAAAATTCAGAACAAAAGGCCACATCAAACCCAGCAGAGCAGCGCGCCAAAAGGCCAAAACAGCACTGCAACCAGTTAGAGAGTGGCCAGCTGGCCATTATCCTTTAACAAAAGATTTTTTCTTTCTTAAAACAAATTAAAAATTTAGTGAGACAGCTACTAAGTGTTTTTTTTAAGTAAACTATTTTTTCACAAAACAGATGTCAACTTCTTATTTAAAGATAAAATAAACTAAATACACCGGAATTGAGAATATGTAGCGTTTCATTTACTTTCTAATAATGTTGCACTTGCATTCTATCCAAAAAATATTGTTTGACTGTTTGCTTAACCACTGAAAAAGTACGAAATTTGGATCACAAATATATGGAGTTTTTGTTGAAAATTTAGTTTGCCAGGTTGCCGGCCAATTGTGCCTATTCGCTTGAATTGGTTTATTGCTAGAGGAAATTACGTTAAAGGATAAATATAAATTTAATTAAGTTAAAATATCTATAAATCATGAATGCTAACTATCTCTAAATGATGAAATCTTAATATATGATATAATTTTTAAATTTTTTTCAGTAAATTTCAAATAATTTTGAGTCAAATGAAAAAAAAAATCTTTACATAATTGGAGGTCCTTTTGCGCACAGTTAAGATCACCAGCTTCTTCTTTGTTTCTTCTTTTCTTTCTTTTTTCTTTTTTTTTTTTTTTGGGACTAAAGTTTTATTTTTCACACATAAACCACAAACCCCTCCATCTGTGCCAACAATTTGTTTGTTAAACCATTAGTTTATTACGTATTGAATAATCATGTGTTAATTTAAGTGTTTTTTTAACTTTATTAAAAAATTTTTTAAAAATTAATGAAAGTATAAGTCAGGCATTGGGACGGATTTTTTGAGGAGCTGGGCCTGATAACAAGATCTAAACCTATAATTTGTCATCCCTAATAAAAAGTTATTTTATCTTCTAAAAGGGAAAAAAATTGACTCAGCAATGCCATCTTAACGTTAAAAATGAAATTTTCACAATTAAGATAACGAAATAACTAATCACAGCCAACCGATTAACGCAGAAAAGAAGGCCATTAGCCACGGCCTGGATATTTTTTTATGGTATTACTCTTTCGCTTCTACTTTCCTGTAAGTGGTGGGTCCAATCATCAACCGGCTTTTAAGCAAGGGATAAGGTAAGTTCAAAAGGCTCTTGACTGGCCGAAAAGAAAGCAAAACAGTAGACACAAGAAAGAAAGAAAGAAAGAAAGAGCTCGGACACACCCAAATTCGGATTACAAATCCAATGGCAACTCCAGTAAAAGTGTACGGCCCGCTTCTCTCTACTGCCGTGTGCAGAGTCATAGCGTGTCTCCTGGAGAAAGATGTGGAGTTTCAGCTCATTTCCCTCAACATGGCTAAAGGCGAACACAAGAAACCTGATTTTCTGAAGATCCAGGTAAGTAAGTGTTAGGAGTTTGTATTTCCTCAAAACTATTTATTTCTTGTTAAATTAAATGCAAGTGTAAATGTCTAATTGTATTGTTTCCCTCTCGCATTTGAAATTTACGTGACAGCCCTTTGGCCAAGTACCAGCATTTCAGGATGAGAAAATCTCCCTCTTTGGTAAATTTCATCCCTTTCCATTTGGGACAGCAGCATAGGATAGGAGTCGCTGCTTATTAATAATTTCTCAAGTTATAACACGCAATACATACATACTCTGATAAGTTGTAATCTGATTTTAAAAATTCAATACTCTAAATGATGATTGGGTCATTTCAACAAATTGAGAAAGCTTATTTGATTTCAACCTGTTGTGGTCATGCCTCACTTCCATTTTTCTATAATCTGACGATCCATATATATCTTGTACTTGGGTTTAATCATGTAATATTATCAGAGTCTCGAGCTATATGCCGCTATGTTTGTGAGAATTATCTAGAAAAAGGAAACAAGGGATTATTTGGAACAAATCCGTTGGCAAAAGCTTCAATAGATCAGTGGCTGGAAGCTGAGGGGCAAAGCTTTAACCCGCCAAGCTCTGCTCTATTGTTTCAACTAGCACTCGCTCCTCGAATGAACATCAAGCAAGATGAGGGAGTAATCAAACAGAATGAAGAAAAGCTGGCAAAAGTGCTCGATGTTTATGAGAAGAGGCTGGGGGAGAGTCGGTTCTTGGCTGGGGATGAATTTTCTTTGGCTGATCTTTCACACTTGCCTAATGCGCATTATTTGGTGAATGCAACTGATAGAGGAGAGATTTTAACTTCCAGGGATAATGTGGGGAGATGGTGGGGTGAAATTTCGAACAGAGATTCATGGAAGAAGGTGGTTGATATGCAGAAACAGCAGCACGATCCTTGAATGGTGTACAGTTTACTCTTCTCATATACCCCAACATCCCTAGAATTCTTGCTTCATGTGCCTCTAAACTAGTTATGTAAGAATAAATACACGTGTAGCAAGAATCCTGACAGCAATTTTTCTGATTTTTCATAGTCTGTTTAGTTGTTTGAATTGTGATCGGTCCTGTATGATTCAAGTATATGGCTTGGTCTAATAATTTCCCATGCATAAGGGATAAAGATATGCTCAACAGTTGAAATAAAGTATGCTTTCATATTTTATTGACGCTGCTAGGATTTCATATTCTGTCTGGGACCAAATCTTGATTTGGACAGAGGCAGTGAAATAGTTACTCCGGAGTCCGGTCTTATGGTAGAGAGAAAAACGACTCACATTACACAAAGTTGGAGACTGCAGGCAAGCTTAAGTATCACCCCCAAGAAATTGAATGATTTTAATTCCACTTATATCGTACCACCTAATCGAATAATTATAATAATTGAACAAAAGTTGGAATAATCTTAAATCTATGCTAGAAAATATTAATCATTAAAAAGGTAATTGGTCTATTGCGTCATGCAACCGGAGGAAATTACAAATAACATATTATTATTATTAATATTATTATTATTACTACTATGAAGAAAAAAAAACGAATAGGAGGATTAAAAAAGCGAGTGGTTAGGGTTGCTGTAATCTAATTTGGAGGGTTGCAATTCGAACCTCCACAAATACAATGTAGGGGTATTTTCTTCCTTAATTATATTGTATAATTAATTGAAAGTAGTATTTTCTTTTACTCAAGAGTGTGTGGAGTATACATCTTTCGAATATTAGTGAGGGTTAAAATCTGAACAGAGCTTCATTAGTATTGATGTAAGTTGGTCCCAGTGATAAATTAAAATCTGCGCAAAGCTAATTAGTATTGATGTAATATAATTTGTAGTTTGAGCAATAATCTTATGTAATTAAAAAAAAAACGATAGGAGGATTGTTATTATTAATTCTTATGACCCCTGAATACATTCTAGAAGATTTTGAAACGCAATAATATAAATATTAAGTAGAATAGAAATAAATCACCATCGCGTGCGAGAGCTAGACGCGGTAGAAGATCGGGGACAGAAAGGAATTGAGGAATTATGGAATCCTCTTCCTCTTGCGGTGCAAAGGAGGAAGAGGTTGAAGTTGGAGGTTATAACAGCAAAACCATGAAGAAAGCCAGATTGCATTCAACGTTGACTGCCCTCCTCGACGATCCCATACTTGCTGATGTCCCCAAGAAACCAACGTTATCGGACGTTGACACCCTTATCAGCCTCGAAATGGGTAGTGCCATGCGCGTCTCCATCCTCAAATTAGACGGCACTTCCTTTGGTAGTCTCAAACTTCTTTTATTCTCAGCTAGACATTTTAACAAACACTTTATACGCGTTACCGACAAAGCTGAATATTATTTCATCTTCTTCGCTGCTTTCATCGTTATTCATTCATTCATTTATTTATTTTTTCAAAAGATGTAGCGGTGATGAATTCGGCTACAGTGAAAGACCTCAAGCTTGCAATCAAGAAGAAAGTTAACGACATGGAGCAGTCCAACCTGGGTCATCGCCATATCTCTTGGTAAGTTTTTATTGCTCCTTCCATTCAGGCTTGGCAAATTTCAAACTAATATCTTTGAGAATTGTTCCTCGGTGTAACTATTTTTGTGGTTGTGGGGTCTATAGGAAGCATGTCTGGGCGAATTATTGCTTGTCACACCAAAATCAGAAGCTACTTGATGAAAACTCTGCCCTCCAAGATTGTGGCGTACGTAACAATTCGCAGGTTGGTTTGTTGTCTTAATTGCTATGTACATTCCTTACTCGGCGTTTTTGCATAGGTAATTACTGTGGGCTATGCGTGCTTTTCAGGTGCAGTTTGTACCCTATGTCCTGTCAAAAGGTTCTGGGAAGCATTCAAAGAGGAGGAAACACAGAATCTTTCGTGGTCTTAGCAAGCTAGCATGAATGAATAATCCCTCCCATCTTATTTATTGATCACATTAGGCTTCCCTGTCATTATTGTCTCTGTTGACGAGCCCTGAAAATTTCCATCCGTCTTTGTGTTCAGTTTTGGGAAGAAACCAAATCCAACACTCTTAGTGATAAAACTATTATTATTATTATCATTTTTCCGCTAATTGTTGATTTTGAGATGTAATCATACTAAACTAATTATTTGTTCAACAAACTCATTTTAGTAAGAGGACTTTTTTAAATCTAACCTGTGCTTTCACCCAAAAAAACAAAAAGATTTATTGACTCTGAGAACGTTAAAACAATTCAATAAGAGTGGTAATATAACTATAAATTTTTATATATCTTAATTTGATATTAATTCATTAATTGAATAAAAATATAAAATAATAAAAATAAATCATGTAAGCCAAAAGATAAAATTCACTAATTTTATTATTATTTTATACAAAATAAATTTGTACAAAATTATTAGACCTTTAGTTAATAAAATGCGACTACATTCACATTCACAATGCGATAAAGAAAGACGGTCGAGCCCCATGCATGTATGGACTTATTTTCTTATTTAATTATGATATATAATTAAGTGAAAACAGTATTCTCCCTTTCGAAATATGAGTAAAGTATACATCCCTCGAATATTTGAGAAAGTAAAATCTAAACAGTAATATATAAAAATTAATGTAAACTAATTTCAGTGCTATATAAAAATTAATGTAAACTAATTTCAGTGCTATATAAAAATTAATGTAAACTAGTTTCAATAATTATCTGATTATAAATATCAATTATAAATCTCATATAGTATGAGTTGTAATATGAATAATAGTCTCATGTAATTTAAAAAAAAAATTATACAAGAATTTATAACTATATTATTACTCAAATAGAAATAACTATATATAAGCACTTCATATAACAAAGATTAACAAGATAAAACATTCCTTAGAACAGTTTTAAGCTGAATGGATTTATGTATAGGACATCCTAACTGTAATTTATATTTTCATATTGAATTCCAAAGCCACAGAGATCTGCACTAGACTCTCCAGCTTTGGTCGATCTTTCAATTCCCAGCTCTAATTGTCAGTTATTAGCTTCCTCACGGTCAGCTGTTAGCTCCCTCACCCTGCCTGAGCTTTAGCCTCTCTTTGTATTCTTTCAATTCTCTGTTGTATCTTTCTTTGTCCTTTAACCCAATGTTCTGGTAAACCTGCAAAAGAAATGATATCCAGTCAAAGACCAACATGAAAGATTTTCTTGATACCCAGCCTTTGTCTCTAACTACTTGCACTGCTGTCAGAATCCTCTCAAATGTCTCAGTCAGTCTCAAGTTACAACAGCATAAGAGCTACATAAACTAAGGTACCCTTATGGCTAGTGGTCAAGTGTTGACAGGTCTATAGATAGACGATTATAGAGCTTACCCAAAAGGTTATATCTCCATTTGTGGGGAAAGTGTTGGAAGCAAACAATGCCACACAGTAAAAAAATAAAAATAATAATTTTTTTTTTCACTTTTACCTTCCTTTCTTCAGGACTGAGATTGGTCCAAGACTCGCCAATCATTTTTGTGAACTCTCGTTCTCTATTAGGGTAGAGTGATTTGAGCTTATAATGCTTTTCAGCAAAGAAGAAATTGTAACCACTTCTGTTAGGTTTTGGGTAGCTGGGATCTCCCCTTCTTTTGCTTCTCCTCCTTCGACCATGGCGAGGTTTGCTATTGGGAGTGTATGGTACGATAGCACCAACATCATTAGACTGGCAAAATGAAGTGGAAGGGCCCGGATGGTCTGGATGATAAAGTACCCCACTGAGAGTCTCTGAACCCAACTTCACAGACACCAAATAACCACAGTCAAATTTCCCATCTATTCTTCCAACGGCTGTAAAACATGACTGGCCTGCATAGAAGATTGAATGATACAGTTTACAAAAAGCATGTTACATTGCTTGTCAGAATCCTGATGATTTTGCTTCGAGTAAGCTAGATTAAAGTTGACTTGAAAATTTTTCTGAACCAATTCTGTAGTTTAGAATTTGGACCATTATGCTAAGGGCCCTCGAACAGTCTATGAAAGTGACATTTCTTCATTTTAATTTCATGGCACTGAGAGGCACATTTGAGTCTCCTCAAGTACTCGAAAACAAAAATGATAGTTTGTGACATCAATTCATGCTCATTGGACATCAGGCTCTAGCAAATTAGCATGGAAAGTTTTATTTCTACATGATGTCAGAGTGTCCATAAAATGCTTGAGGTTTTTGATAAGCTCCAATGATACAATAACCACACATCTAGAATTAAGATAAATGTGCGGTGGGACCTGGTTGAAAATAATAACAAAAATCATACAATTATCCAGATGCACATAAAAAATCAAGTATGCGGCATTCCACTGGCGAGCCCATAACAGAAATTCAATAGGCGTCAAACATTCATGGTGGTTAACCAATCACCTACATGTAATTAATTGACAGACTAAAGTTTAAAATTAACCTTCAATATGTGAATCCGGATGATCATTAATCGTTTTCGGGGAATATTCCACAAGAGCCAGGCCAGTTCTGCACGAAGGGCTGTGAACAGAAAATGAATCTGCTGCAGAGTGATAAATAAAATTAGACCCACAAACAGACCAAATAGAAGCAGACAGAGGTGTGTCAAGATTTGGTGATAAAAGACAAAAAACTCAGAATAGGTTACCCGTAAATACTGCTGAAGCATAAGAAACTCAAAATTACCTGAGGGAACACATGGGGGACCCTGCATCTTAAAGAAGTGAACCTGTTCATAATGATAAAGAAGACTCAAGTAGTGTTTCCTTAACACAAATGAAGCACTTGTTGTTGTTGGAGAGAACTTAAATACCGCGCCTACTTCCCTCCATTTCTTCTCTGCTACAACCTACACCATCATTTTATCCCATAAATAAAAAATAAAAAATATATACATATATATACACACAAATATATTTTTTAAAGCAAATTTAAAGCCGAACCTTTTCATAACCACCCCTTTTTGTAGCTTCCACATACAGAACGTGCAAATCAAGCTCCTTCCCTCCAATCACAGGAATCCTTGAAATATTACAAAGGTTAGAACTAGAAAAGAACTTTTTTTTTTTCATTTTTCATGTTTTATCTTGTGAGTTCCCATGAAAATCACATTTTGAGCATTATTTTTTATTCTATAACGTGAAAAACTAAAGAAAAATGAAAGGGGGAAGGCTTACGCACATAAACTTGGTACCCATTATAAAATGGAAGCGCCTGAGGGTATCCCAAAAAACAATGGGGTCTTTAGACACATCTTCATGAGAAGAAAGTGGAGCAGGATATAGCTTATCTTCAACCACACTCCGTCCTTTGGTTTTGGCCGCCGAAGATTGCAACATTGTGTTCCTGCCGACTTTTGGAAGTCGCTGGAAAATCAAGAAAGCAGAGAACAACTGTGAAGGGAGATAATAACAGAGAGGAAAATAAAATGATTTGAAGATAAGATTATAATTAAAGAGTAGTAAGTCAGAACAAAGCTAGCATTAAAGCAGAGTTTTGGACGCGTGGGAGGCGACGGTTATGCAAAATTGGCATTTTCTAGCAATTTTTAAATGGGCCTAAGTTCTAAAATTTTCTAATGCCAGTTGATATTAAATTTATGTTCATTATTACACACAACCTCCTATTTTTTCTCTCTCCCTCTCCCTCTCCCTCTCCCTCTCTGTGTCATTGGAACCTGACATATTTGCCAGAAGCAGGCCTATTGTAAGCTTTGATTTAGGTGAGTAATTGTGCACTGGCTTTCTTTTCTCTCTCCATAGCTTGACATGCACTTGTGTTACATATTCTGAAAATGTCTCGATCATATCTTCGCGTACACCTGTAACAAGATTTATGCAAGAACTTTTTGGCGATTGGTCTATTGAGTAGTTGAGCTTACTTTTCTTTTGTGCAATTCGCTTTCAAGAGTTTTGAAATATGCCTAAGCCTTTCATATCTGAGCATGACTGGATGGTATATTGATTTGATTATATAAAGATTATTCAGAAAAGATTGTATACGTTGAGAAGACAGACTCTTAGACTATGGTTTATATAAGGAAAGCTATCAGCCTTTTTAGTTTTTATCAAAGACAAGTAAGATGAGGTAAATGTTTTAAATATTTCCTGTTATTAAATGGCTTCAACGACTTCAAATTAATGCTTCGGATAAATAAATTACACTATTGATTAATTACCTTCTTCGGGTTCATATTCGTTGACCGTAAAGTCTCTCTTTCTTCAAGTCGGTGTTTGTATAAAGATTTCAATTTTCAATGCTATCGGAGAGTTTTTCACCTCAGTGGATTTGAATGGGTTTTCTCATTTTTTGCCCCCTTTTCAAGAGCAAATCTTACCAAAACTGTTCAATGTAAAATTGTTGAGACTTGACCGAAATGCGTCTGACCAGCGACAGAGGGCCCATAGTTTTTAGGCTTATTATCTTTTCATGCAATTGGGCCAGAACTTTTTCATCCCGGGATCAAGATTATTTGGGTTTAAGCACTAGACAGTACTATCAAGAATTTCAACATAAATACTATGTGGGTTATTGTGACATGCCCATATTTTGAGAGTGTCTTTCAATAAGTTAATTCATCTAATGTTTCTCGTTTTAAACCCCACAAGATGGAGGCACTCATTTTAGTCATTTAGGACTAGTAGATTAGGCATCGAGAATATTCTGAAAGGCTTTTCTGTTTCAGCAAGACCCAAAGAGATTTCCCCCGGGGTATAGGAAAGGGGAGTTTGGACAGAAGAATTATGGGGCTTCACCCCGAAGTTAGCCTTTCCAGAGCGGCTTGGGGCCAAATCCAAGCCTAAGAGGGGGAATGGAAATAACGCACCTCAGTTAGTGTCGTTAGGCTTTTCTCTCGTAGATGTGGCAACTCGCGTGATGGCGTCAAGTCTCGCTCAACTAGCCACTCAATAATGCTTTGCGAAAACGATTCTCACACAACATAGCACTGAAGACTTGTAAATGGAGGTTCTCATAAGAGACCAAGCAAACTAACAACAAAGAATAGTAAACATGTAACAAGAACACAAATTTTAACTTTTATGAAGACATTGACCCCCAACTTTTCTATTTCCGCAATAAAAAAAGATTACAAATAGCTTAGGTTTGTGTGCTCAAGGACACCATTCTCCCTGCCAAAAATCGGCCCCCAAAACACACTCACCCCAATATATATATACATTCATGTTTGGAAATGACACCCTCATTCACTAAGGCTAGCAATGTGCCGCCTCAATTTTTTTCTCGTAAAGATTAGGCACTACTAAGCATGAAAACTGGAAGTACATCTCCACTCCCCTTTGGATCATGTAACTGTTGCGCACTAAGCTTAGGTGCAAGAAGTTTTGACACATAACCACCAATGCCCACTTCCCTTAATCAAGGAAGTTATGAGTAGTTGTCACTGCCCACTTCTCTTATCTCCACTTTTCCAGGCATGTACTCCAAGGCCATGTTTTCCCACAAGTTGCACCAACAACTACTCATGCTTGATTCTAGGACCCATTTTCGGAGTATTTTTGGCCAACATGCTCTATGTTCAACTAATACTGCCCTCATAAAACCCGAGAGCAAACGCCTCTCATATTCGCATAGTTTTGCCTATGCGCATGCCCCATCGTGTTGCATGTTTACGTGCTCCCCCTGTGCGCATTTGCATTATTGCCTCGTGCCATCCCGCATTCTGTCCACTCGGCTGGCGCGTGTACCCCATGTGTCTCGAGCTTGCATGCCTATATGTCCACGCGCTTGCGAGATATTGCGCGCTGCCCATGCACACCTTTATGTGTGTTGTCTCGTGCTCCTTGCGCTTGTCCCATAGCTTACACTTGCTATCGCGCCCAAGCCTGCTCGCCAGTCTTGCCTCATTTTTGCGCTTGACCCGAAGCACACTCATGTTGCTGCCACGACTCGGTACAAGGCCACAGACCAAGCCTTGGCATTGGCCATCATGGTTTACGGTAGTGACAATTAGCGTTTAGCGACCTCACTAGCAATGTCATTACCCCAACGCAAAGATAAAGTTTATGGTTGGTCATTCATGTTTCATTCCACTTATGTAGTTTACGAAGCAACTAATAACCTCACATCTTTTTAAGTGTAGGATAAATATATATGAGTGATAGTTGACACGACTTAAAAGTGTTATTACTCTCAATTATAAGAATGTTTAGTTATAATATAACCCAGTGAATCTAGGGTCGAACTATAGGAAATTTAAAATCTAATAGTCATTTTGTTAAATAAAGCAAATTAATTGTGGGAAAAGAAATTATTAGGAATCAATTTAAAATTATGTTAAAGTTACGTGATCTACTCTTAGTATTCAAACTATAATTTTAATACTCTCTCATTTTTATATTTTGCCTCACTTTTACCAGTTAATTATTATGTCATTTAATTTTTAATTAACTATGTGTCTGAATAAATATGAAATAAAGTATATAATGTGCCACAACTAGAGAAGAATAAAATCAACTTAAAACTCACTTAAGAAAGTAATAAATTTAATAATTTGAAACTTTAAACTTCACCATTCACCTCAGCTCAATAAAATTAGCCACCCATATAGAAAGAAAATAAAATACTCTTTTTATTTGATTACACAACAAAACAAGAAAAAAAAGAAAAAAAAATTCCTCAATTTCACTCTTTCGTCTCCCTCTTTCTTGCTTGCATCCCTTTGCTGCGTTCTTTGGAAAAATTAAGGTTTGAGAGTTGAAGATTAAAAAAGAATATTTTTTATTTTTATTTTATAAACATTTAATGATTTTAAAAGTTTACAAAATAACCATTTATGTATGTTAAAATAATTATTTTACTATTATTAATAACTATTCTATTAATATTATGTTAAATTTTCCTATGACAGTAAAAAAAAGTGCTTTGGTTTGGGGGGGGGGGGGGAAGAGTGCAGTCAATGGATATTTTGCTCTCATTATTATATTATTATCTGTCTATTTATTTACAACGTTTTGTACCTTTCTCGTCAAAGCCACTTCCATATTCAACACCTCAAACACAATGGTTCCCCGCCCACCGCAGTCTCATTAATTATCTCAAATAATTTAGACGCAACGCAATCTGTAGTAAACTTGTCTGCTCCTCCCATAATAGGCATGGGTGCTGCCACTTTCGCTCTGCTTTGATAAATTGGCCTATAAGTCTGTCCCAAAACTCCATCCACCATCTTTCTCGCCGACTCAAACTTAAAATTGAGCTCCATATGCTCAAAACAATCATCCTCTGTAATGTTGTATCCATGCACTCTTGATTTCTTCATGGTGATTGGAATAACTCTTACTGCTATCTCCACCAATTTTTCAAATCTAATTATCACTTTATTAGTCTTAACTTGACTCTTGAATCTTCACCCTCGTGTATTTTGACCACCATGTTTAGTCTTCACTAATTGGTACAGTTACACCTTTTTGATTAAATCTGATCACCACATTATCAATTGATTCTTCCTACTTGGCACTCTTATTAATACCGATGTAAAGCTTATGTGACTTATAGTGCATTTACTCCTCGGATTGAGGAATTGAATCCGGAATCGGAATGATTGACGGCGTTTACTTCACAAAAATAGAGCATGAATTGGAATCGTGGGGCCCACCACTATTTGGGAATGCAAGAGTGGGAGATTGATTCCTAAAAAATGCTTGGTGTAGAGAAAGATGAGAGAAATAAAGAAGAAAAAGGAAGATAGAGAGTGGGTGGGAAGAGAAAGAGAAGGCAAAATTTTCTCATCTTTCTCTTATCTTTCTCTACATCTAACAATACTCTTGATTCGCATAAGGGAGGTGAGAATCAATCTCTCATTCCCTAAAGTTCTCATTTTACCCCCATTGACATCCAAATTTTTCTAAAATGCCCCTCTTTTAAATATAAATATCAAAAATAAAAAGTCAAATATATAATTAATTAATTAATTATTATAATTAATAAATTAGTATATTGATACATTATTGGCAGGAGTTATTAATAATTGTAATTTTTAAATAAATAATCACAATAATTAATATATTATTATTATTATTAATTAATTACTATGCTATTATAATAATTATTAATATAGTTATTATAATTAATTAATATATTATCATTAATTAATTGAAATAATTATTACTATTAATTAATATAAAAACTATAATTATTAATAATAATAATTAAGATAATTATTACAATTGATTCATATATTATTAATAATTAATATATATATATATATATAATTATTACTATTAATTCATATATTAACACATTATTAACAATAATATATTAATAATCATAGTTTTTGAATAAATAATCACAATAATTAATATATTTGTATTATTATAATTAATTAATAAATATACTATCATAATAATCATTAATATAATTATTATAATTAATTCATATATTATTATTATTTTTTATTAATATATATCATTATTACTATTAATTAATATATTAATACATTATTAACAACAATATATTAATAATTATAGTTTTGAATAAATAATCACAATAATTAATATTTTTATTATTATTATAATTAGTTAATAAATATACTATCATAATAATCATTAATATAATTATTATAATTAATTCGTATATCATTATTAATAATTAATTAATATACTGTTATAATAATTATTATAATTAATTCATATATTATTATTAATTAATATAATTATTACTATTAATTAATATATTAATACATTATTAACAAAAATATATTAATAATTATAGTTTATTAATTAATGTATTTTATAATAATTGTTAATATAATTATTATAATTAATTAATTAATAATTTTTATAATTAATTAATATATCAATATATTATTGACAATAATTAATAATAATAATAATAATAATAATAATAATAATAATAATTTTTGAATAAATATTCACTATAATTAAAATATAAAATAATAATTGTGACAATAATTCTTTAGGTGCTTTTAGCAATTTGTTACAATCTAACTCATTCTGATTCCGATTCCAAGACAAAGTAAACACATTTATAACAAGATTTCGAGTAAGTGTTTCCATAATCTTCTTCTGTCCGAAGAAATCATTCATCGAAATAATGAGTCACCATTGATATCGACACATCTGAGATCGCCAAATGCTCGGGAGTTCCTCTATTCAATCATGTTCTTTCTTCTTGTTGCTGGATATCTCGTTCATACACATCTTCTCTTTGTTTCCCGAGCCTATAGTGAGTTAGAGACAGAGTTCGAAAGGGTCAAATTTTTGATGATTCCACCATACATGATTGAGTTACGAAAACTTCTGGATAGGTATCCCATATCTGAACTGAATTCTTTCTGGTTAAAGAATCTCTTTCTAGTTGCTCTGGAACAATTAGGAGATTCTCTAGAAGAAATACAGGGTTCTGCTTTTGGCGGTAACATGCTATGGGGTGGTGGTCCTGCGGATGGGGTTAAATCAATACGTTCTAAGACGAAAGATTTGAATAACAATCTCGTCGATATCACCGATCTCATAAGTATCATACCAAATCCCATCAACCGAATCACTTTTTTGAGAAATACGAGACATCTAAGTCATACAAGTAAATAGATCTATTCATTGATAAGAAAAAGAAAAAAAGGGAACGGTGATTGGATTGATGATAAAATAGAATCCTGGGTCGCGAACAGTGATTCGATTGATGATAAAATAGTGACGATATTGATGCTAGTGACGATATTGATGCTAGTGACGATATCGATCGTGACCTTGATACGGAGCTGGAGCTTCTAACTATGATGAATGCGCTAACTATCGATATGATGTCGGAAATAGGCCGATTTTATATCACCCTTCAATTCGAATTAGCAAAAGCAATGTCTCCTTGCATAATATGGATTCCAAACATTCATGATCTGGATGTGAATGAGTCGAATTACTTACCCTCGGTCTATTAGTGAACTATCTCTCCAGGGATTGTGAAAGATGTTCCACTAGAAATATTCTTGTTATTGCTTCGACTCATATTCCCCAAAAAGTGGATCTCGCTCTAATAGCCCCGAATAAATTAAATACATGCATTAGGTCCCATGGGTTCCAATGCACAAGATTTTGTAGCACTTACCAATGAGGCCCCATCGATTAGTATTACAAAGAAGAAATTAATTATATTTTGATTTCAGTTTAGTAAATGCAGCATTAAAGGATTGGACCCAAGTGAAATCAAGCCCCTTGTTGCTACTCTTGCTAATGAAATGACCATTTATGAGAACATTAATATCAGTAAGCAAGCAACAGTTCTTGTCTTTCTTGCCATGGAAGTAGAACATGATTCCATCCCCCTATGAATCGAGGTCTTGGGGTACAACTCCTGGCCTATCACATGCTAATTTGCACTCAATGTTAAAAAAGAAAAAGAACTTAATTAATTTATATAAATGTCCATATTCCATATGTGTCTAGGGCAAACGGGTGAGCAAGTGTGAAGGATGCCATAGCATTTGCCGAAGAATATCTCATGGTAATTGGTAAGCAGCTTTACCAATGCTTAAATTTGTATTAGCAGGCATGAAGCTAATTAAGCATAACCTATCAAAGAGAATCCATTCATAACTCGGATTCATTTTTCTTCCCTTATTTGGTGATTATCAGTGCAACTCAATTTATAAATTTTATATAACTTAATATAAATCTTTGGATTATTTTTCATGTTATGTATAACTACTAGCGAGTGAGAAAATAAGTTTAGTTGACTGATTGCGCAAAGCAAATGAGTATGCAGTAAAATCTTTCTAGAGTCCGAGTCATAATGTTAGGACCGACTAATTTTGTTATTATGAGGAGATTATAGTGCAATAAATGTGTAGTTACAAAAATATTGTTTTGAAATTATCTTTAGTGTAAGTAATATGTAGGTATAGTATACAAGACATTAATAATTAATGTCAAATTCAATATATAAACGTTGATAAAAGAGATACATATTGTTTTTTAAAAAATAGTAGATATAATACTATAATGTTTGAAATATACAAGTCATATTGTATGTTTAAACATTTTCATTTTCTTTGATGTTTTTCTCTCAATGTAAATCATTATAATTTACTCCATTCTAAACCTTTAATATAACAAAACATATAAATTTTGTAAAAATAGATAATTATTACTTTGTGGAGGTAAGTTTCTAAAGATGGGATTGAAAAAATAATAATTTATTAGAATGTAGAGTTTATTCTTATTTGTTAAGTAGCTTAAATTAAGAATAGATTTTTTTTATTTATGCCTAAAAATTATTCTCATATATAATACCACTATAAATAGATTTTAATAAATAAGGTCAAATGTTCAATGCATTGTTTACTTTAATAGATTAGTTTGGTGGATCTCAAATTGGTTGGTTGCCATGCATGGAATAGTGTGTGTTTGGCCACTGTTATTGTATTTGGGCTTCAAAATAAAGCTTTGCTTTTACACGTTACTGCTTGCTTCTTGCAAAAGGCTAATGAGTAAAAATCCAAACTAGCAAGTTTTATACATTATCTTCGACTCAATATAATGAGCCAAACTTTGCTGGATTTAGACCCCATAAAAAAATAAAAATGGAGTGATGCTATTTCACCCCTGTACTTTTTCTCAGAAGCCACTGGTTTTTAATTGCACTGTCACAAAATTTTTTTGAAGTCATGTTAAATACTTAAATAGGCCTTACTGAATTTCAAAATTACCCTTTTTATAATTATGAAATTTCTTATCTTTATTTAATGGCAGCACAAGGCTTTGCTTGCATCCCATATATAACTTGTTTAAATTGATTATGAATCTTTTATTGAAAATATGAATTAATATTACTTCTTTGAACTCTGAAGACGTGCACAAAGCACTATCTTAAACACCAATTTCTGCTTCTTTAAAGAAGGTTTTTTTGGTTCAAAAAAGGACACAAATGAAAGTGAATTAACCTCTAGAATATAACCACACTGTTGTGAGGTTACACTCTAAACAATAGTTTCGAATAGCAAAAGAAAGAAAATCGGTGAAAAAATATGAGATAGAAGTAGAGAGCTGTAATAAGAACACATACAAACTCTCTCTCTCTTTAAGTAGTCGTTAAAAACTTTATATATTTCTCTTATATACAAAAACCCTCTACAATACCCTTTTTTCTAATTCAATTTGAACTAGTTACCTACTTTTCTTATTTAATTTGAGCTAATCATTTGCGTGTTTCATAATTTAATTCAACTTAAGTAATTCAAATTACAAGTAGATTTGACTTGTTCAACTCTAGTTTATAATTACACTAAACACTTTGGCTAATTTAAAATCAAACACAAAAATAATTGCTCTCACTTCCCTCCATGTGGGACATTGGTATTTTGAAATACCCATATAATTCCAACATTTTCTTATTATGACGAAATAGAAATGTAAAAAAGATAAAAGATAGGGAAATTAAAGTTTATGAATAATTAGAATATTATTGAATGAGGTCTAAATAATAAGTTAGGGTTCTGCGACCCTTTATACTAAGCTTAAATAGTGTAAATTTACAAAACTAACAAACGTGAGTTATTATTACATAATAAAATTCTACTTACTAACATAAGAAAAATAAAATAAATGATACCTAAATTTGGTATCTTAAAAAAAACTTTAAAGTAATAAGAAAAATAAAAAAATAACTTAAAATTACAAAACGAGATCCAAAGAAATGAAAATTTTTATGGAACCATACAACCAATAAACGCACACTTGTTGTTCAGATTATGGATTCAAAAAGGTATCCTCCTCATCTTATGCACCCATTTTACATCATATCATTTTGCTTTCTTAAAAAAAAAAAAAAAAATTGTGCACCCCAGCCATCCACCATTATTGTGAGCATAAGACTAAATAATTTCCACTGTGAGGTCATAATTCTCCTCAAGTGATTTCGAGATTTACATCACTCCAACCATCATGTGAGCATGAGGCTAAATGAGGTTAGATCTCTCCACCACCGACCAAAAGTAATGTTGGGGTAGTTTAGTGATTACAGATGATGTAAAATAATTGTAAGCCAATTCTTGAAGGGCAGCTGACCTACAATTAGTTTTTTATGACCCTTAATTGGACAAGCAACAATTGAGTCACACTAAAAAAAAAAAAAAATCCTAGATTAATGTAGGTGACAGATGATGTAATTTAGCAAGATCCATCTTAAAGATATTCATATTGGCTTTGGCTCCTTTCTTGTCTTCGGTTCATCGTGCATGGCTTTTGCCAAAGCCCCTTTTTTCATGGATCATGGTCTCTGGTTTCTTTAGACGTTACTCCCAATAATTGAATCATATTGATCCCTACACTTTATTTTTTTTCAAATTTCAATATGACTACGATAGTAAGTATACATGTTGATGCCACGCGTTGCAAGGAAGACCATTATTATTAACATTAGTAATCAACCTCCAATTTCGTTTGAAGTTCTTGATATCGCTAGGTCTCTCTTTCACGACGATCTAATCTACTACTTGTATTTATTGGTGGTAGCCATAATAATAATAATAATAATAATAATAATAACGCTTACCTGGTCTACCTTCTCACGTATAATAAACCTCCAAGTCCCCCAAACTGGTTTGTGTGTCATGCGAGCATTTGAGGAAGTTTGTTATCAAGGCAACTATTCGGAATTGTGGCCCAGCTCTATGCTATCCGTTGAGCCCCAGGCACCACTGACGTAACCTCCAACGTTATGGCCCACTATTATCCATCATCTGTCATCAGTGTTGAAAAATTTGGCCCATAGATTAGAGAGACTGATGAATTTTTTTAATTAAATTTGTTGGATCAGATTCAAAGGTCGGTTGATTAAAATAAATCATCAAACATGAAGCACCCAACCATTTTGTTGCTTGCTTGAAAATGATTGGCCACCAGATATCCAAACTTTACCGACCCTTCAAGACAAAATTTCTATTATCTTCTAATTTACTCGTTGTATTAATAAATATTAATAAATGTTTGGGAGAAGTCAATGTTTGGAAAAGAGACAAGGAAGCAAAATATCTTGATCACTTTTCTAATTCTAGTTACGAGGCCTCCTTCCAGGAAACCACTCGTATGCCCCCACATAATAAGCTAGTTTGTATGCGTATGAGTGGAATAAGTTAACCATTTTGACATTTTATCTCATATAAGGATCCAATTTGTTTAAATCCATTTAAACAATTTTGGAATATTTTAAAATCTTGGTGATTGTGACTCTACTTAATTTTGTTGACGCTATTGTTTCATCCAAAAACAATAAATGACTTCCCCTACGAGCATGGGAGCTGAATGATTTACCTTCAAATGTTTGTTCGAGACTTGGAATGAACTATTCTCGAGGAAGGAAATTAAAGTCACATTAACTTTTATCATGCGGCAAATAAAAATGATGAGAATCAAATGTGATTTTAGCGTGCATTAGAATTTCTACATCTAATTGATGTAGATTAGATGTAAAAAATTGAATTTTCACCCTTATCAATTATCTTTTGTTCATATCACTCTTTTTTTTTTTAATTTTTAATTATATTTAATTGAACTGCAAATATATATATATATATATATATATGTATATGTATCTATATGTATATATATATATGTGTATGTGTGTATTAATTATAATACCTCGGAGATTTTTTTATTTAAACAACCGTGCATACATACATACATGCATATGCTTGAGAGCTAATAGTAGAAACCACAGGACAGCCGCAGCAAGATAAGACTACCACCCATACCGCTATACGTGTCAGTAACTCAGTGACAGTTCCGCCGAGTTGAATCAGACCAACTCCGATTCGAAATGGGAGCTGCTTGAGAATGTACACCTGTAACCATATGCCATCGGCGTCGTTTAGGGCATTAAGATAAGTCCTCACTATCCTCCCGCTTTATATATATATATATCTAAAGCAAGGCCCTTGCTCTACCCACTCACCGTCATCCCACCTTAGACAGCATTTACTTTAGTACTTCCCTTCCTAACAGCTTCCCTCTAAAACTAAATGTAACGGCTGCCAACAACTTAATTTCTAATACCCAAAAAAAAAAAAATTACTATGTACTCTCAAGAAGACCAAGAACTTCTATTGGACAAACTTCAAGTGTTCAAGATCCAAGGAAGAGATAAACATGGCCGTTCTGTTCTTCGTGTCATTGGAAAAATCTTCCCTGGTATGGATAAAATTTATACAGAATGTTCATTTGATTCTTTTACTGGTTGAATATTGATTTATTGTATTGAATATAATTGTATGTGTTTTGATTGATATGCATGATTATGATGTATTTATGAATACTATATTGATTTGTTGATTATCATTTCTCCTTTTTTTCCACTGTCAGCTCGACTTGTGAGTGGTGAGGTATTGAACAAGTACTTGCAGGAAAAGATTTTTCCCAAGTTGAGAGAAGCGCCATTCTCAATGGTTTACGTGCACACTGGTGCCCAACGGAGCCAAAACTATCCTGGAATCTCCGCCCTACGATCAATCTACGATGCTGTTCCGATGGACGTCCAGGATCATTTGGAGCATGTTTATTTCGTGCACCCGAGTTTACAAGCCAGGCTCTTCCTAGCCACATTTGGCCGTCTCATTTTCAGCGGAGGGTAAGAACTAGATTCTCAAGATCAAGAGCACGCGCTTCTTTGACCTGTTCTAAATTCTAAATTCTCCTAAATTCTAATGCCAACTTCACTTCACCTCACCTCACCTCACCGTGTTAACGCAGGTTTTACGGGAAGGTCAAGTATGTGAATCGGCTAGAGTTTCTGTGGGACCATGTGAGGAGGAACGAGATTGAAGTACCGGAGTTTGTTTATGAGCATGATGAGGAGATGGAATACCGTCCGATGGTGGACTATGGATTAGAGAGTGATCATCCCAATGTTTATCATGCGCCTTCTGTGGACTCTGCGTTTTCCATGTACTCCATGAGGTGTATCGCATAGGGATACGGCCATCCTGCTGTCCTGGGTTTCTACTTTCGCTGTCAATATTTAGCGTGATGTAAAAATGTGCTTTTAGATCGTGTTATACATAATGGGACTGCTCATTAACTAGATATTAAATAAAAAATAGTTTTTAATTAATCTTAGCTATACCTTGTTATAATTATCAAAAAAAAAAAAAAACTATGCATTGTTATAAGTTATAACACATGCAGGTCACCTCAGGAGCTTAAAATCGGGACGAGTGCCCACAGAGCACACACTGTCAAACTACTCTGATATATATGTGTGGGACTTAGACTATGAGACATGCGAACCCTTATCCCAATAATTGAAGGACAGACTGGGCCCAGCGTGCAGGAGTTCCCTCACAAAGACAACGTTGCAAAGAAGAATAATGACCGGTGCTTATTTAACAGCATGAACGCAAATCCATTAAACAAAACTTTAAAAGAATAAAAAAATCCGGGGCGGTGGGGCGGGCCGGGGCGGGGAGAGGAGGACTGAAGTACAAGCATGGCCAGCATGAAAATACAATGAAAATGCCGTTGAAGATACTATTATTGACTAGGTCTAAAGTTTCAGTGACATAGTAGATAAGGCCTGATTTCGGAAGCTGTTTACATATTTACTAAATTCTAACCACTTCTTGCAATGAAATTAGACACATAAGTAAAACTCTATATGTCATTGAATGGCTAGCAATCAAATGATTTCTAACAGCTCCCCTTCAGAAAGAAGTGTTTGTCTCCTTGACGTCATCTGTGTAAGGTATCATCTCCTAGCGGAACCAAGATGTTCTAATTACAAAAGCATTAGCATTTAGCATGGTCAAAGAAGCAACACCTTTTGTAATACTCGAGAAAGGCTATTAAGAGGTCAGCCCTATCTGCAACCATGAACCGAAACTTCCATTCACCGCACCTATTTTCCACCCTTTAGAAAGTATGTCCACCATATAGCTCTCCTAACTTCTATGAGCAAGAGCAACATTCAAAATTTTCTCGTATAACTGCTTGTGGGAGAGGGGAGTTTGGGGTTTTGGAACCCAGATGCACACATGAAAGAATGGCTCAAGAAAGCAATCCTAGCATATTTGGCAATCTAATAGGGTTCTTCAATGGGACATCTGGTTAGTATCAAATTCTTAGACATTCAGAATATTTATGTGCATACATACAATCATACACAAATACCGAGTATTTTTTTAGGTGCATAATAAACTTCACATGTAACAGTGTGTTTGAAAGATGAGGACCAATTTCTGAAAATCACCAGCATCAAAGAGAGAATGTGAGCAAAAAACATTGCAAATGAATGCATCTCGCTAAATTCGCATTAAACGTCTGCACTGAGTTCTTATTGTCATGCTATACAGCCCCTTATATGATTTCTGTTGCATAATGTCTTATAATCACAATGTTGTCAAATAAAGCACTAAAGTTTACCCAAAAAGCTAATCAAAGAGGTCGCTTAATAAGTGTAAGAAAAGTAAAGAAGAAACAAGGCTCACTAGTTATCCAACTGAAAATTGAAGTATGGACATATTGTTCACAAATAAACAGACTAATAACCCACCAGAATATAGCATGGCAAGATCTGAGACCAGAAATTTTAATAGAATGCATTTTAACATAGAAACCAATAAACATTAACATCTAGATTTACATTCACATTCACATTCAAGCCAAATAAATAAATATTTACACCTATGTTCGAGCCAAATCAGCATGGATTAGGTGTAATCCAAACTGGTGGAGGCCATCTTAAGCAGTAATGCGAACAGTGCGGGTAACAGGGCAATGGTTCGATGCTTCCATCCTCTAACTTGAAAATGCCTAGATCATGCTCTCCATAGACATCGTCGTAGTTACTCTCCGAGTAATCATCAGTATAATATATGCAATCTGCTAGACAACCAGGAAAATCTGATGCAGACAATGCCAAAGAAGAATTTTGCCCTATAAACAATGCGGTATCGCCCAAGCTTCTCATTCTCTCCCACTCTGGCCCACACCAATTTAACTTAAAAACCTCAAACCTTGTGGTTCTATACACCAACTGTGGGTGATGAGGCTCAAAATCAAATCCAAGATCTAAATACCGGGTAACTAGCAACAATTCATCTCCGGAACCAACCAAATACTGCATATCACCACCAAACTGTGGCAGGGTTTGAATAATTGAAACCCTAGGTTTATCTTTATCACCAGCAAGATCACATACTGTAATCAACCCAGCCTTATCAACCGCGTAAAATGATCCTTTACTATATATAACATCTTCAGAATAAGATTGCATACCTTCAATTAAAGTCCAACACTGATCTCCATTTCTACAGTAAGCCAAATCACCTGTTTGATTAAGAATGGCTACCGCTAAAAAATTATAGTCTTTGTCAGCAGGGCTCGAAGACAGAACAATTTTCTTAATGAAAAAGTCACGCATTTGTCTTAGACTACGGTTGAAGCGGTCACCTGCTCCTGCTGGCAAATAAGAAGCAACCGTGTACTCCCTACCAATGTCAAAGTAACTGAAATTAACCACATTAGGAAATGAAGACAACGGAGGCAAGTGAATTTTGACACGTGTCAAGGGATTCAGCAGGAGGATCGCCGGGGTTTCGTCGAGGATGATTAGCCAGCCGTGAGAAGAGCCACAGTTGCGACTGCTACAAGAAGCTTCTGGAAGGTTGAGCAAGTGGACTTTGTTGGCGGAGAGATTGAAGAAGGCGCAGTGTGACTGAGACTGTGATTGTGATTGTGATTGTGATTGAGGAAACATCAGCAAAGGGAGTTGATAAGGGAGGTGATTTGGGGTTTTTGGAATTGATAATCGCCATTTGCGACACACTCTTTTGAAGCGGATGTAATCGCTGTAGATTTTGAGCTTTTTGGAGATCGCATCTATTAGCTCCGCGGGCAATTCGGTCCAATCAACCTCCATCTTCATCAATTTCTAATCTGTAAATTCTGCAATAAACAACTCTAATTGATGGAGAGAGAGAGCCGATAGGCATGATCGTCGTGTCTCGCGTGTGTTTATGTTTATCTGAGACTGATAGGTGAGCGGGGGAAAAATCCAACTCTCGTGAGTTTTTAAATATCGTAAAATAATATTTAATGCATAAATAAAATTTAATTTTTTTATTTTTTATTTATTAATTACTAATTATTATATATATTTTTAGTCAAAAGAAATCAGATGAGAAGAGAATTCGTGATCAAGAGATGTTTCGAGAGTCAATTAATAGCGTGGACGGTCAGCATAGAGATCCGTGATCAACAGATGTTCCGGGAGTCAATTAATGGCGTGGACGGTCAGCATGAACCTCTGAGTCAACAAGACTACGAATGGCCAACCCTCATTTGATGCCAAGGTAATAACTATGAATAGTTACCAACTCCCACGAAAGGATAGAAGAATCCCCGAACTGATCCGGCCCGATAAGGAAATTTCAACTCATTGGGCCTTTCAATACAATCAAATAGAAAGCCCCAGGGCGCCATACTACGAATCGCCAACACTTTTGTATGTTATTACTTTCTTTTCAAAAAGGGGAATTTGATATTCATTTGCCCACGGTTTGTGGAGAAGGAAAGGAGAGAGAGAGAGAGGGAAAAAAAAGGGGTGTTGGCCACGGTGTGCCCTTTATAAAACAGGACCGGCTTTTCCACCACGTCAGCCAGGTGGTATATAGAAAGGAAATGCAGGTCAGTCCTGTTAACGGAGGTGATAGAAACAGCTATATTAAGATTTTGTTAAATCACAAAATAAGTTGGTCTCACTGTAAAACATGCTAATCATTTATATAAAATTTTTGCGAGTTTTAAAGAAGAACCCACTTAAGGCACCACCACTATAAAACCCACTACTCTACTAAATGACAGAAACCCACTACCCTATCAAATGATAAAGAGTGCATTTGAGAGTCGCATGCAATAGATGGACTGCCAATGTAGCTGCCAATATATTTAGTTACACCTTATAATTGGACTTTAACAGCTCAACAGTTTAAAAACTAAAACTTTTTCTCTACAGCTATAACTTTTACGCAATCTTTTACTCTACATCTATAATTTGTACTCCACAGCAACGACAACTTAAGAAGTTACAGCACCTCACTCTCAAATACACCCAAAGACCACTATTATTCTTTGAATGTATATTATTTTTACCCTCCCTTTCATGATTGAGTTTGAGTCATTTCCTGTTTTCGGAAATGATAAAATTGGATCCTGCAAGTAATCAATCAAGGAACAGGCTAACTAAACGAGTAATTAATCACCCATGATATTGGATCAACTTGCTTGCAAGATTCAATTTGGAATTAAAAATAAGAGCACATTCGTATTAAAGAACAATCTAACAACTTCATCAAAATCTATAAGCGAGCACAGCAGTGACTACCAAGCATTAAAATGATAAAGGAAAACATAAATTCGATTTGTCACTGCAAGCACTAGTTTCTATTGAGAATCAGAAGTTATAAATAAGCAAACAACAAAAGCACACACAGACTGAAGGAAAGAAAAATGGCTTTGAACCATTTTCCTTTTGAGAGAATTCATTTAGCTATCTCCTTCACTTTAGGAACATTAATGATCAGCAGATTCATCATTGCCGAGGAAACGTAGGTCAGGATAGTTCCGGTAATTCAAAGAATGCAACCAGAGGGCCACAACTCCTTCCTTCTGTTCTGTTCGGGTGATATGCGAGAATATGTGCTTCATTTTGAAATTTTCTGCTTCTTCTTCATAGGCTTTCATTGACAGCTCTTCATGACTGTCTTTCCATTTCTTGTTGTATGATGCGAAGATACACTCATCCAAGTATAAGCCAACCTCAGGAGCCGTCGGTACATTAATGTTAACATCCCTATAATGTTGTTAGAAATTAATTATAACAAATCATTTCAAACATGAAAAGTATAATTGAAGCAAAATAATGAAGTACTTACTTCTGCAAGGCAGTTTCAATCAATGACTCAGGGGCACAATTCCTCATGACTGCAACAGCAAGCCCTATCATCTTTCGAATCTGATGAAGCATGAAACTCTGCCCCACAACCTCACACTTAAGAAAATCAATGCCTTCAACATTAACTACAGAGTCAGCACCAAATGATATGATGTAGCGTCGAGCAGATGGGTCTTCAGCTTTTGTTCTGGTGGTGAAGTTATGAAAGTTGTGAGACCCTACATAATGCTTCAAGATTCTATTGAACCTCTTCTTCTCCTCCTCGCCATAACAAAATCCACTCCCCTTTAACAATTTCTCCTCTCCATTTACACTCCTTTCCTCAGCCATAACCTTCGAATCATTCTCAGAATCCAGATCCAAACTCAAATCAGTATTTTCATTTTGAACAGTTTCAGAAGTCCTACTCTCAACCAGAGTTTCATTCACAGACTCAGAATTTGTATTTTCCACCATTACGGATTCTGAAATTGTTTTATTGTTCTCTACAGATTCTAGATTTGTATTATGCCTATCACCATTGCAAGTGGAGATTACAGTATCAACTTTAACTTGAGAGTTCAAACTTGCATTCTCATCGTTAGACGGAAGGCCTAACTGATAAGTACGCTTACCCATAACACCAATTACTTTACGGCCTCTTTCAGAACACTCTAAACACTTAACAAGTTCATTACCAGACCCTAAACTAGCCATAACACTCTCTCTATCCCTATGAGAAGATGAATCAAGAGCAAATACAGGAAGAAGATACACATACCTCCTCTGATCGCAAAACTTCTTGGCGTTAAACGACGCCGTCACACGCTTGTAACCAAAAATCCGAATCTGAGTGGGGAGATTAGAATTAAGTCTTTCAACAAGACCGGGCGGGTCGATACAAAACCGACCCGATACAACCTGGCCCACGGCGCTTACACCCTTATCGGTTCGGGCCGAGCGGGCCCAGTCATATCGCCTGGGGTTGCCACGGTCCCGTTCAGAGACGGCACCGGAGTGGAAGAGGGCTTCTTCGAGATCGCCTTCGATGGTTTTGGCGCCCGGGTTCTTCTGCATGCCTTGGTAGCCGACGCCGCAGTATGCGAAGACTATGGCTATCTTGCGGCGTTTGCATAGCTGTCTTTTAGTGGTACAATCGGCGCCTGCGGCGGCGGGGATGAGGTCGCGTTCGTCGTCGGAGGTGGTGGTTGCGGACATTTTGAGCCTTTTGGGATCTGGTTCTTGTCGTGGCAACAGTGATGGGGATGGCAATTTTTCGGTGTTGGTTTCTGCGTTTTCCATTTTCAGTTAGCAGAGTGAGAGTACTTCGATGTGTTCGAGGCATCCATTATCAGATTGCTCAAGCTCTCCCACTAACAAAAACCCTAGCGCGGGGATTAGGAAAGTGGCCGAGGTAAAATCCGTCTTTGAACCTGTCTCTTTTTTTTTTTCGTCTCATAAATTGATTGGAGGTGTTCGAGCATCTCCAAAAGTTTCTATAAATTTTATTCTTTAAATATTTATTTACTTATCTATGTGATAAATAAAAGAGTAAAAAAATATATTATTCTTTAAAAGACTTTTCAAATAAAAATAATTTAATATTATTTTAATTAAAAAACTATTTTTAAAAAAAAATCAATAATAATTAAAGCACCTCTCCCTCTTTTTCTCCAACAAAAAATAATAAAATATAAATTAAAGAGAAAGAAAGTAACTCTCCAAATTTAAAGAGAGAAAGTCACTTCTTATTTAAGGAATCTTAATTGGAGAGTCTTGTGGATCCTTAAATGCTGATGTGGCTCTTCAAATAAGTAATAAAATCTTATTTGAAGAGTCTTTTGGTGATGCTCTTAGAATAGTTACCAGTTGTTCGTATTATGCTCGTTTTGTACAGTATTAAATTTATCGTTAACTTAAATACTATTTATTTAATAATTGTGTTGAAATTTTAAAATTTAAACTCAGAAAATAAATAATGACTCGTTACAGTCCATTAACTTGCTTAATACATATTTAATATGATTGAAATCAAATATTTCATAACTATTTTATAAAAATTATATTAATATTATAAAATATACATATCTACTAAATATTATGTATTTATATTATTAAATTTTAAATCTATATAGAATTTTATAAAACAAAACAATTATATAAATGTTCATCCTTTACAAATAATTGTGTCATTAACTGAATAAATGGATCAAGAATTTGAACCCTAACCGACAAAGAAAAAATTGTGTTGACCCAGACACGAACTATTTAATATTAATCTTTTCAAATTTAATGACCCAAACTTATTTATTTGTGTCATATTGATGTCGAGTAAATAAATCATTTCAAATTTTATTCATTCTCAATGATTATGATGTGAAATTTTAAGAATTAAATCAAGTAATATACATTTCCTTTCTAATGCAGACGCCTTATTTTTCTTCATGTAAAAACTCTTTTAAGTCATGAAATTTAATAGAGTCAGTTTTTAATACTATAAAATTGCACAATTTTATAATGTATTGAAAGTTAACTCATGACTTAACAGTGTGTCTGTATTAAAAAAGATGAGAGCGCCCACACACACACACACACATGTTTGTATTGGGATCCTAATTTAATTGGTTTATATTCTTTTTATTTGTTTTCAATACATAGAAAGAGAATCAAAATTTTACAAAGAAATGGTAGTTCACATGAGTATTAATTTTAAAAATAAATTGAAATCACACATAGAATTACCCTGTATCAATTATTTAACTTGCCAAATTATAATTTAAAACTAAAACTTATTTAGAAATTTAAATGAATTACATTGGTTATCAACTTTGAGGTAAACTTTGAATACTTCTCGAGATCTTTCTCACTCAATCTTAGTCAATTTCAATAACAAATTGAAAAATATAGACGAATTATGTTGATGTACAAACTTGTTGATACAAATTTTTGCTTAATATACAGTAATTGATTTGTGTTTTTGACTTTCTTATAAATCAAGTTTTGTGGCATATTTTCTTTTTGAGATATTTGTTTCAAATCATGTATTTCTTTTTAGTTAATTCTTTTACAAAAAGAAATAATCGTCAAAAGGGGTCGGCATGCCCGCGGTAACCCGTCGATGCTCAAGTGAGTTCTTTTTACTCAATTTCTGTAGAGACAAAACCTAGAGTGAGATGGACAAAATTTTTTGTTCTCATTTTATGATTTTTTCCTCTTATCTTCAAATGTGTGAGGATTAGCCTTTATATAGGTAACTTGAAGAATGAGGTGGAGGAGTTATCATGACATGTGACATTGTCATTATGACAAATGTCCATAACGCCCATGTATAATAACACCTTTTAATATGTATCAAGACTTAATTATAACAAGTCTTGTTTGGACATTTGAAGAATAAAGTGGAAGAGTTATCATTATGTGGCATTATCATTTTGACATTTGTCTACAGAACCCATGCTTGAGGATACCTATCAATATATGTCAGTGCTTGTCCATGACAAATCTTGTTTTGACATTTGTCTTGATTTTAGGCCCTTGACATTCAATGACCTTGAGCTTGAATTCGATATTTATGGTGATTCTTTACAAAGAGGATTGATTTTATAACATTTCAACTATAAGCTAATTTTATAAAGTTTTTGCCCATAAGCACATTTCGTAAAATATTTGTTAACCTTTAAGCTCATTTCATAGATTATTTATTTCCCCCAGGTGCATTTCGTATAATGTTTGTTCACCTATAGGCTCATTCTATAGGATGTCTATTGGCTCATATACTCATTCTGTATATATGTACTTGCCTGTAGGCACATTTCTTGGAATGTTTGATGGCCCATACGCGCAGTCCACGTAATATATATTGTCTGTAGGCACATTCCGTAAAATGTTTAATTACATATAGGCGCAATATGTAAAATGTATATTTGTCTATGGACGCATTCTATAGAATATTTGTTTGCCTGAAAACTCATTCCATATAATATTTGTTAACTTATAAGTTCATTTTGTGTATGTTTATTTGTCTGTAGGAGCATTTCGTAAAATATACGTTTGCTTATAAACTTTTACTTAAAAATATTTTTTAAGTGCCTAGGTCATTCTTTGCAAAGAATAGACCTAAACTTTCTTTTTATAGAGGATTTAGGTCATTCTCTATAAAGAATGAATCTAACCTTTGTCGAACTCTCGTTCTTTAGGCATTTTATTTAGAAAATTTTTCGAAGTGTTTTAGTTATTCTTTATAAGGAATGGACCTAGCCCTTTCCTTCTAGAATTACACTTATACGTGTTATCGAAAACTCGCTATTTAGGCATTTTATTTACAAATATTTTCTAAGTGCATAGGTTTTTTTTTATATAAATAATAGACTTAAGTCTCACTTTCTAGAATCATGCCTTTGGTATTTTGTTGAAAACTCGTCGTTTGAGCATTTTACTCTGAAATATTTTGCAAGTGCCTAGGTCATTTTTTTACAAAGAATAGACCTAGATCTTTTTTTTTTGCGAAAAATTTTATTAGACCTATATTTTTCGTAGACTTTTAGGCCTTTTGAAATTTGGTTTAACAAAACCTCTAGAACTTCTTAATTATTTTCTATAACTAATGTATTTAGTTTGTTAAGAGAAAACAGCAATCAATGTTCAAAATAAAAATAAAAAATAGAAGATAATTACAAAGAGGAAACAAGAAAGAGATGTCGAGAGAGAGATTGGGTTTTATATAAATACGAAACTAGTATATTTAATAAAAATACTTTTGAAAGATAACATTACTTTTTAATTCAATCATTTTCCATTTCGATAAAAGTTTTATATATATATATATACTTGAATTTAAATTTTCTATATCTTCGTCTAGTGGTTTGCATTTAATTGCCCCTGTCATGAGATCAAGATTTCAAGACTTCACATGTGGCTGAAGGAGTAAAGCTTTTCTTATTATATATAAGCCAATAGTGTTTCAAATCTCCACAACTGAGTCTCAACTTAAGTTTTAATTGTTATATGTCGTTCATTAATTCGATAAATTTATAAGCTAGTAAATGGACTCCATTTGTGATTGAGATTGAAATTCAAGAAACTGCTTATTTCATAATTTTTTTACAAAAGTAGTGTCCGATAATATTTGTAAAATCTGCTTATTTTATAACTTTTTTTTTTTAATTTTAACAACAACTTTTGAAAGCAAATAGGAGGTTACTCTTGATAAGTAACTTATTAAATAAACCATCACACCTTTTTAAAGTTCATATTATAATCTTAATATTTTGTTTTATTATGTTATCTCAAAGAATTTGGCAAATTCTTTGGAGTAAATTTTTTAATAAGGCTTCAGATGCATTATAATTGAGACAAGTTTTAATTATAATAGTAGTTATAATTGTACAAAAAGTCAATACCTGAGGATTCCTAGTATATAGCACCCAAAAACATAACCATTTTTGATTTGGCGATTCGAGTTAGAGACTCAGACCCATAGCTACCTCAAGCGACGCTTTAAACATGGTTGAAAATTTGCATTTATTTTCTACATTCTACATTTATTTTGAGTGTAGGGCAGCACCCAAGAAGTATCTACTTTGCTAACAATTAGGAATGACAATTTGACTCGCCTCGAATTTTGGCATGATTTACATGACCCCAATTTTTTTGGGCTTGGCTTGAATTTTCAGTTTTTGGGTTGGGCTCGGGCAAAAAAATTAAGGCTCGATCAAATTCGGGTCAGGGTTTGGGCCCTAGCCGACTCAATCCGACCCTACATTAAAGAATTATGAAAAATTATAACTTTTTAATTTTATGGAGGAAATATATACATGTATGTATATGTAAAAGAGTAATTTTGGGTGCCATACATATGAGAAAAATTATGGATTTTTTTTTTATGTTGAGTTGTGGAATTAAATTGTGGAATTGTGAGTTTGTATTTGTACAAGACATTATTTTTTTTATTTTTTATGAAAAATTATGGACATAGAAATATATAATGCTTTTAGAACAAAACAATTTTTTTTCACATCATTAATAAACAAAGCAAAATTGGACAAAATAAAATAAAATCGGACAAAACAAAAAAAATATTTAAGATGAGAGAGAAAACACTTTGGAGTGTTAAAAAAACCCAACCTGAATCCGTGAATCCGATCAGGCTTAGGCTTGACCAAACCCAAATCTAATTGGACCAATTGCCATCCCTACTAACAATTTGGATTTAGCGTCATTTCTTTGGGTAAATTTTTTTAGAAAAATAATTAATTTTAATGCATAAATTTATATTTTATCTATTAAACTGAGGAATAAAATAAATTAAAGAAGGGTTATAAGAATTTTTGTTTCGTGCATTGAATCCTCGGTCCAAAATAACCGCCCAATGTAAGCCCATGTAAACTGTGATAATAAATCTAATGACACAGCATAATTCCAAAACTGCACACACACACACGCGCGCGCCCACACACACATATATAATTTTCTTTTTTTGGGTAATAAACCTCATAACCTACAAGTTATAGCGACACTTGATTGCCTCTTCTCCCAATTTTCAACTCCATAACCCATTATTTTGATTATGATGATGTGGCTACTTCCATTTGGCTGCTACTTGCATATAACTATAGTCCCTCGGTTTACCGTAGTTTCTTTATATATTCATTTTTGCTGTTTGGTAGTTGTATATGAAGTATGAACTACTCAAGGATTTTAATTTATTAGGTAATGGGAGACCTGAGAGTTGAATGCCTTCATCATCACTGTCCCTTGTGATTTGAGGATACTGCTCTTTCTTTGTTGATCTTCTCATTTTCTGCAATTTTGTTTCTTTGTATAGCAGTGTTATTCTTTTTTTTTTTTCCCCCTTTGAAAGCATTTTGAATGGTTTTGGGCTAAGTTTGTGCGCGTTCAAATGTATGACTTGTGCCCCTTCCTTCACCTAAATAAAAGTAGTATTCTAAAACTTTCCACATGGAGGGAAAAACGAAAGTAACAAACACCGTTGAAGTCGCCTCTTAACGAACAACATTGCAACACTCGGTGTCCCGCGCAATCACTCGCAGGGAACATGATAGCTGGTCTAGATGGATACCCCTCCGCTACTTTGAACCGTTGAATTGTTATTGTCCGAAAAGACCACTGCTTTTAAATCTCAACCGTACAGATAGGTTCAAACGATGTCCAATTAGAAATAATTTCGTGCGAGCAGCTAGCTGCATTTGCCGTTGAAAAAAAATGCCGCCCATTCCAAAAGCCGATTCCCTTTCTCTTCATTCTCCACCCTCTTTACTTGTCAGATTCGCTCATGTTGGATGTGTAATCGATTCGTCCATTTTTCAAGAATCTGTTATTCTCTCTCCTTTTCGCCTTTTCATTTCATGGATAAAACTATGTGATTCTGATTCCATTCATGTGGACTCCGCCCACCGCTTCTTCCTTCTCTATGACTATTTATATCGGCTAACGTATTAGAGCTAACCTACGCTGCGATCCCAACTTACTTTTTTGGTAAGCCGTTCTTCTCGTTCACTTCCAACCTCCCTAGGCTTTGTTGATTATTATTTTTATTTATGTATTTATTTATTTTATTGGCGCAGATTATCTCTGTGCTTTATTTCCAGCGATCCAGCGTCAGGCGGTTACCCCTTGAGTTTGATCTGGGTTACACGACGAGCAAGGTTTTATTTTTTGTTTTATTTCTAGACACTAGGGAGCTTGTTCCCTATTATTATCTAACCTTACGTTTTATTATTATTATTTTTTAATTTTTTTGAGAAACCTTATGTTTTATTTAGATGCAGGGTTTCGATGAAACTAACCAGCAAACTGATCTTGGTACGTCATTTTTTTTCCCTGTTTTTGCAGTTTCGGTTTTTTTTTTTGTACTGATTAAGCACCAGCATTATACAGATATTTACAACTGTTATTATAGTAAACATTACACTGATATGTACAATTAGATGAACATAACTAGGATTAATGCATTACATTAAATCTCATATAGCACATGCCTACACAGATGACCCTCACATAAGAGAATGTCTCTACTCTACTCGCATTCACAAGAAAAAAGAGTTATTTATTTATTTATTTAAATATTTAAATGTTTAGCCTTCACAATACTTTTGTGGGGACTTGAACTGCTGCCCTCCCGCTTGATTATTTAAGCATATTCACCAACTCGAGGTGCCCATATCTAAGAGGAAAATTAATGACAGGAGCTCAATTTTATTTGTACTTTCTTAGGCTGTCAGGGTCATTTTGGCGAAGCATATCAAATGATTTCAAGTATTTTTTTTTTTTTCATTGTGATACAGTGAAGACACGTAAACTTACAAATTATGCATTGAGCATTGGTTGCTAATGAAAATGTATGGATCTCATTCTCCTAATGGATTCTTTTGGATTTAATTATAGGTGCGGTTATACGCAATGGACGAGAAATTCTGTTTCAGGTAAATTTAATAATCCATAATGTCTACAGAGAATATGAAAACTTTGTCAGTTTCATTGTGCTGTATGATCTTCCATATGTTGATTCTACAGTCTTATAGCAAAGATTATATATGCTAATGTATTTCATATTGTCCAGAATCAGATTGAAGTTCTTACTTGCGTGTAATAGTTGTATTAGGAAGGTTACACAGAACAGTTCATACAATATCTGAAGTTCAACTGCTAAAACTTAGACACTGACTGTAAACCTGTCTGAAAATTTTTCCATCAGGGTTTCAATTGGGAGTCTTGTAAACATGATTGGTGGAGAAATTTAGAAAGGAAAGTTCCTGATATTTCAAAATCTGGGTTCACATCAGTGTGGTTGCCACCTGCAACTCATTCCTTTGCGCGTGAAGGTCAGAGGAAAATAATTCTTCCAAGTTTGAGTTGATGCATTTGGCATTTCTTTTTCCTTCTAGCCTTTTTATTTTTTTACTATTTTCCCTTGCAGGTTACCTACCACAGAACCTTTATTCCCTTAATTCTTCATATGGTTCTGAACACCTGTTAAAAGCTTTACTTCATAAAATGAAACAGCACAAAGTCAGGGCAATGGCTGACATAGTTATCAATCATCGTGTTGGTACTACCCAAGGTCATGGTGGAATGTATAATCGTTATGATGGGATACCATTATCATGGGATGAGCATGCAGTCACATCTTGTACCGGTGGTTTGGTAAGAATGCCATTAACTAAATAGTCAATTTATTATAGTAATCCTTTGATGCCACATATACTATGTTTGTAAGAGATCATTTACCTGCTTATTATTCTATAATTTAGAGAATATGCTAATTCACTTTCTGTAAATAGCTTGAATAAAGTTGCTGGAAGACACTGATCCTTATTATTTTAAATTTTAATTCTTTCATTGTCCAAATGGAATTCTTTGCTGATGAGTGATATGATGGTGGTGTGGTAATAGCATTTTTCCTGAAATAGTATCTTGTGTGACCTTATAGATCTCCGTTGGGTCATTGTTGTTGATTAATATGATGATAGGATTGTTTATAGCATGTTTCCTGAGATATTATCTTGTATGAGCTTAATAGTATTTATGTTGGGACTTCATCGTCTTCTCGGAGAGACATTGGCTAAATTTTCTCTCCTGTCATTCTTTCTCTCTCTCAACCCTCTCCACCCTCCCTTCCTCCTTTGCTTTAAGTCTGTGTGTTACAAGATTGAAACCGAAATGCTCTTCTTGGTTGCACGTGAGGTTTATTGTGTACTTCATTTAATGACTTGGCCTTAAACTTAATATTTCTTTACCTCTGAATTAAATTCCAGGGTAATGGAAGCACTGGGGACAACTTTCATGGTGTTCCAAATATTGACCATACCCAACACTTTGTACAGAAAGACATTATAGCATGGCTGCAGTGGTTACGCAACACCGTGGGCTTTCAAGATTTTCGTTTTGATTTTGCAAGAGGGTAAGTTATTCTACACCTGTGAACTACAAAGGGTCTTTAATTGGTTCTATTTGTATCTTATTCTTTATGTTTTTGTCATGCTCTAACTAGTTACTCAGCAAAATATGTGAAAGAATACATTGAAGGAGCAAGGCCAATATTTTCTGTTGGGGAGTACTGGGACTCTTGCAACTACAACGGTCATGGCCTGGATTATAACCAAGGTATTCACCATCTATATTTATCACGCACCAAATAAAGGAGGGTGCACTTCTTAAAACAAAGTAGGCTGAATTTTGAACTGAAAATCTAACATGCAATATGGATATTCACAATGTTTATCACTAAGAAATTGCTTTTATAGATTTTTCCGCTATGTAAAGTTGCAAACCTGATTGGAGACTTGGAACTAACACTACTTCATGTAGTTTTCTCTGGGATAGAGAAGCAAAATCACTGAATAATTGTAAATTTGCTTAAATTATCTGAATTATTCAACTAGCTGCTCTCCTTTTTTTCAGTTTTGAAGGGCTAGCTGTGTTTCTCATACTATTATCTCAGTGATGTGATCCTGACATCGAGCAATTGATGTTTCGATCTCATCTGCTTACTATGCTTTATTGGCATGCTTATGTCATTTCCATTTGGTCACAAACCAATTTGCAGATAGCCATAGACAAAGGATTATCAATTGGATCGATGGCACTGGACAGCTTTCAGCTGCATTTGACTTCACAACAAAAGGAATTCTCCAGGTATTTTCCAAGGACACTATATGTTGAAAGATGTAGCAAGCATTCTTATGGTATTCCTACTTTTGTTCTAAGATCATATCTTGCCATGTTCACTGCTACATGGGATTATGTTTTTTCACAGAGATCTCAGTTTCTGTTAATATATGTATTCATGATTTTATTAAATTTAGGAAGCTGTTAAGGGACAATTCTGGCGACTGCGTGATGCTCAAGGGAAGCCTCCAGGTGTAATGGGATGGTGGCCTTCAAGGGCTGTCACATTCCTTGATAACCATGACACAGGCTCAACGCAGGTACCACATGACTACAGACTCAAATGGTAACAGGATACTTTTCAGAGGCTGTGATTCTGTCTATGTGCATAAACTGGATAGTTCATTGGATCATGTTTATTCGTGGAGTGTATTCGCAGGGCAATTTGACTGATTATTTTTGTGGTCCCATCGTTTCCAGTTCATAAACATGGGACTGGCCGGCATGAATTGCCATCCTTTAGTTAGTGAGGTGATGATTTTGGTGTGTTCAGTATTTTCCTTTGGAGAAAGTATTCGCAGGGCAATTTGACCCATTATTTTTGTAGTCCCATCGTTTCCAGTTCATAAGCATGGGACTGGCTGGCATGAATTGCCATCCTTTAGTTAGTGAGGTGATGATTTTGGTGTGTTCAGTATTTTCCTTTGGAGAAAGTGTACTGTTTCTTTGAACGCTTTCTCTGAAGTCCAGATTGGATAGTTACTGGTACAGTTTGGTTGGACAGTTCTGGGCCCATCCCTGATTTGATTCCTTACAATCCTAACTTATGCTTAATATTATCTTTTAGTGTGTATGTATGTGTATGTTGTGGATCACAAATAATTGTGGTTATCAAGGTTTTATCATATAATGGAAATACATTACCTACTTACTCAGTTGTTGCTTTATTTTGACAGGGCCATTGGCCATTCCCCTCAAATCATATTATTGAGGTATGTCATATTGAATTTTTCTTGTCTTTTCTTATCCTAAGTTTAAATGATTTGCGCACTAGGATTTGTCTTAAACTGTGGTCTGTATCCCATTTAAGATGACCATGATCCTATGATCATTCCATTGAAAGGATCATTTCTATTTTTCCATATCTTGTTGTGATCTTTATTCATTGCTGAAAATTCCAGCATGTACCAATTGCATATTTGAAATATTTTCTTCAGTGACCAGGCTCACTCTTTCGTTTAGTTATTATCTCTGACTTCAAGACTCCTTGTTGTCCTGCAGGGTTATGCATACATACTCACGCATCCAGGCATACCATCAGTATTCTATGATCACTTCTATGATTGGGGTGACTCTATTCATAACCAAATTGTTAAACTGGTACGATGATCAATGGCTGAATTTGTATTAGTTCAACTATACAATTGGTCGTTTGAGAAAACTTCTTTTTACTAAAAGATCTTAAATATGCTGCAGATGGATGTTCGAAGGCAGCAAGACATTCACAGCCGATCATCTATCAAAATTCTGGAGGCCCAATCAAATCTCTACTCTGCAATAATTGAGGACAAAGTCTGCATGAAAATTGGGGATGGTTCATGGTGCCCGGCTGGCAAAGAATGGACACTAGCAACCTCAGGTCATAGGTATGCGGTATGGCATAAATGATAATACTCGCTGGGCTACGTCATCTTGTCTTTACCCCGCTCAAGGTGCCAGGTCGGGGGCCCAATTTCCATAGGTATTTATGATGCATAAATAAAGTCCCAGAGGCCAGAGCTCCAATTTTCCTTCTGAGAATTGTTGTTACTTATTTCTACCGCATAGCCTAATATATACTTGATCTAGTATCAGCCGGCCTATTGCTTTGATTAAGTTTTGCAATTAAACCATGCCTTTGCTTGCTATCATGGTGCTTTAGCTTTGGAGCCACAAAATTAGATAATATTTGGTACAGAGGTATTGAAGTCATAAAAATGATTGATCAAATTAAGCTTATCAAACACTTTAATGCTGTAGTTTTTAAGTTATAAGTGGTCAACTTCAATGTTAAATAAGATCTTATTTTAAAATGATGAAACTTGTAAAGGGAAAGTAAATATATTATTTTGGTACAAAATGTTAATTAATTTGGGAAAAATTAGTACTAAGAGAAAGAAACGTCTCTAATCGGTAACATGCTCCCTCTCCTGTTTTTGGATGAAGGCTGATTTTAACATTGTGCGAAAGGAAAAATATTATATAAGAAACATTTAGGAAATTGAAGTTCTAACTTTCAAAGGATTTTATAAAGCGCAGATCATATTTTTCACATGGGCTACGAAAACCTCTACTTAAATTAGAAGTATAGATGTATGCTGAGAGATATTTTTCGGCAGAGCTGATTGGTGGATATAGTGGAAAAGGGGACCCAACTATTTTGGGGAGTCTTTAGATAGGCAATGAAATTAATAGTGACGATACAATTATAAATTTTTTTATAAATTTATTTTATTTAAATTAATAAAGTATTAATTTATTAGTTGAATAAAAATATAAAATAATAAAAATAAATTATATAAATAAAAAATATTTATTTTAATTTATTATATTATATTATATTAATTTATTTAAAAATTTATTATTATAACATTACTATGAAATGAATGATGGATTAACACTAGCGTTTGTTCTAAAAGGATTTAATTTGATCAGCCTATTCTACTATCATTAATTTGATGGTGAGTAGGCAGGCTCATAATAATGGTAATAATAATAATACACAGTTTGAACTTAGACGAGAGAGAGAGAGAGAGAGAGAGAGAGAGAGGTACAATCCACATGACAGTAGAGCTGGAAAGAGACTCTCCCATCACCATCATAAACAATCGTCGTCGCCCTCATCATTTGTGTTTTTGAAACTCAAAAGAAAGAAGTTGAAAATCTTTATCTTCAGTCTTCGTCCCTTCACTAAAACTATCACTGACATTTTCTTTATATTATAATATATATATATATATATATATAGAGAGAGAGAGAGAGAGAGACTCACACACACAAACAGATATGCGCATCAAGATCGTGTCTCACTCACGTGACTCTCACTGTGTGAAAAAATTTGTCGTGTAATAAATTGAAAAATGAGACAACACCCATTTTCTTTTCTTTTCTTTTCTTTTCGAACTGAATCATCATTCTTTTCTCATACCAACTTCAATCATCACTATTAACATTATCCGATCCTTCGATCTTTTTCTTTAGCTTTATTCCCAAAGTCCCATTCCCTTCTTGCCAGTTTCCATCCAACACTCTTTTTCTATATTAATTATAAGTGTCCCTCTCTGTAGCTAATCACTAATAGCTTGTTTGTTTTTTTATGGTCAAAGCTTCCTCGGTTTTAATTTACTGATAGCTTGTGACTCTTACGCGCATCTCATATCTACGTTACTCAAGCAGCTTGACAACACGCATACACAATAACTTAATTAGTATAATACACAAGAAGCATGTTTCTGTTTGTGATCGTTGCGTTTTTAATTGACGTTCAAAACACCACAACCACGGTATTAAGTAAATTAACAATTACTTTTCCTTAGCTAATTAATGTTTGTTATATATTTTTTCCACTTTATTTTAGATAGCCAAAAATTCTTTAACTGGGTAAAGAGAGTATTGAGGGAAACAATTTACTACACTTAATTTAATATTTCAATGCATCCCCTTGACACAAAAATTATCGCTACATGAAATGGAGCACAACAGGAACTCTTGTTGGTGCTCCTTTTTCTCTTTTATTTTATTTTATTTATTTGTGAAACTTATTATTATTGCCGTTGAAATTCTAGAATTAATAAAGAGTAATGTTAGAACGTACATCGTTGTGAAAGGAGTTTCCTTCTGGGTTGGAATGCTCTTTTTATATTTACCTTTGACAATATCAAAATTTTTAAATGAAAGCACGAAACCAAAACAAAAATATTAATGATGAGGTGCATGAGAGATAATAATCCGCATGCACAAAAAGTTAGGGCATGGTTGCATGGCAGCATAAATGTGCTACTATTTATATATTTATATACATTGATTAGAAATTATTAATTCGGGATTGGACTTTCTTAACGTTTAAAATAGTTATTAAGTCTATTATTATATTATTATCGCATATGATGTAATAATTTCCTTAATCTTATTCTAAATCTAAATTTTGGGTCAGACGAGCATTTATATATATACTTTAATAAATTAAATTATTCTCTTATTGTAAATTTACTCTCATATATAGAGAGCGAGAGATGATTACACTTTTTAATTTCTTTTGTCGTTGACGAGGTGAGAGGATCACAAATTGCAGTACTCATCAACGGTTCCTTCGATCACAAATGGTGAATACCACTTTTTGTCACCGCCTGTCTGCCACTCTCGTCCAGAATTCATTTTGCTCTCAACCAGACATCAATACAGTTCTAGTTATCTAAAAAGTCAATGGGTTAACTTTTTCAAAATTGTACAAATATATAAAATAATTTTGAGTTGAGTAATTTTGCTTATTACATAGTGTGCTATTTGCATTTTCTTACGTCATGTGAATAATACTAAAAGTTCATAATAAAGCCGCTTTATGGGATACAATGAGAAAGTTTATTATGAATTTTCTGAAATTTGTAGTTTAAAAGTAATTAAAAGTGAACACTTTTCTTCCTGTATTGCAAATGGATAGGTTTCACACTTTTTTTTTTGGGGGTGAAAAATATAAAAAAAAACTTATCATTTTTTGATTGAATTATAAAAGATTTTTCTTATTAGGTTATAAACATCTTTTTTTTTTTCACATTTCTATTTATTTCTGCTTTGTATCTTGGTATTGCACACCCAAAAAAAAAAAATCCAATAAATCATCTCTAAAGAGGAATAATGATATATAACTTACAAAAGAAAATAGCATAAAATGGGCACCCGTATCTGTATATATCACTATTCCTAACAGAGTTTAGCTTACAAAGTTACAGACTTTTTTCTTTTTTTGGGGGGGGGGGGCCGCTGGCAGTAATGTCTTGTTTGCTTGCTGCAAGCGCAAGAGAATATTGAAAATGGAGGTTTACTAAAACATTTTAGACCAGTTTCTCTGAATACGTAGAGAGTAGAGACAGGCATTAGAACATAGATATTATGATTAAATTCGATACGATTGTAGTTAATGGTCGAAAAGTCCCAACAACGGAAGTGATTGTGATTCTGTCGATCAGATCAGGCTCAGAGCAGGATCTACCATCGAGCATGAATCATGGCATATCTTTTGTATAAAGCAGAAATATTGCAATAAATTTGGTTGCAGTTGCAAGTTAACTTCGAAGCATTACGACTTACGTGTGAGCAGATCCACTACAACCCCAATAGCTAGCGCAAGCAATCATGAAAATGTGGATTTCCATGCATCGAGCTGTGCAATTAACAAAAAAGTCTCACCCACCTCACCTCTCCTCTATGACATTTACCCGTTCAGGTCCCTTCTTCATTAATCCTCATCCTTTGATTTTAAAGTTTCAACAACCAGCCTACCACATCAAATTTCATTAATTAATGTTCTGCCTTATTTTACAATTTACTCATATTTATAGTTAAAAAATCTATCGATTTTTTTTTTCTAGATAACTTTGTTACATCACGATTACAGCTTATTAAATATTTTAAGTTATAATGAAATTCATTTGTTTCATTTTATAGACACGGAGTTCTTATGCCCAGACACTAAATTAAGAATTTTGTGCGGACATAATTAAAGGGTAAAATAACACAGATTATTACGTAATAAAAGATAAATGATAAAGTATTTAAAATTATATATTTTTTTTTATCTTTTAACTCCATCCACATGAAATTCATATTGTAGCGTCTATATGTGGAAAGTTATATATCTATATGTATATGAAAGAGTTTTTAATCAGATATCTCTAACAATATAAATAATTATAGACTCTAATACAATATATTTTATCTTTAATTTATTAAAAAATATTTTTTTAAATATACAAACATATTAAAGTCAGAGATCCTTAATTGTAAAGTTATATATATGCACACTTTTTTTTTCTTTTAAATGCATAAGGATGGACAAAATCTAAATTATTTTTTTTAAAATTCCTGCATGTGTCAGGATTTGAACTCAAAAAATCGGTAAAATCAATCTATTTGAAAATTATTTGGTGGATCGAGCCCCTCGAAGCATCCACAAGAAATAGGACTTAAACTCCCACTCATAAAAAATATTAATAATTTATTACCTTTCTAATATGTAAGTAGTCTCAATTGTGTGCCTTTGTTGAGCTTATACTTCATACAAAATTGTAAAGAAATGATCTTAAAATGACAAATGAAAATGAAATATAAATGTTGGATAAATATTAGCAGTGGAAAAACACTGTGCCCACCATTGCACTCACAAAAGCATTTTTCAAAAAGACGGCAAAAGTGTAGGCCGTAGAAGGAGAACAAAAGTTGACACTTGAAGGTGCACAGAGGGCGGGAAACAAAGCGCATGAACTTTTTCAGAAAGCTAAGACTTAGGCATTAACAAAAAGAATTGCAAAAGCTACTTATGCTTCTTATGTCAAATTTTAGATATGACATTACCTTACAGTTGCATATTTCCTAATTTCTAAATGGGTATTTTGGTAGCAGTTCCACACATAATCCTAGATATCCTGAAATCTCCTTTTTGGCCGACCAGCCTAGCTTCATGCAAAATCTATCTTATGACAGAATCAAATATCAAACTGCAAAAATTACTTGAGAAATTAAGTGGCAGAACCCCTCCTCACATGAAATGTGAGGAAGGGGTTGAGCCATGCACGTATTGCAGGGGTTTAATTTAAAATTCCTTCCTTGGAGTTCCAGATCTTGAGTGAAGGCAGTCTTTCTCCCAGGAGGGGAGTTGACGTCCCTCGAATATTTGAGAGGGTTAAAAAATCTGAGCGGTACCATATCAGAATTGATGTAAACGGGTCTTAATATATATATGATTGTAAATATCACGAGCAATAATCTCTTCAAAAAAAAAATATCAAACTGCAAAAGCAATAATACTGTATTTTAATTGTATAGATTGAGGCCCTTAATAGTTTCAATCTTCCCCTCTGAAAATTGCATATTTACTGACCGGTTACCACTTTTAATTTTTACTGTCCCAATGATTCAATCATGGCTCGATCTGACAGTACTCAGCATGACAACTGGTATGAACCTCAACGGACAAATAAATTAGAGACAGAGTTTAATTAGAGATGGAGGAATTAGTCAACATCAGACTGTAAATTCTCTTCATTGTGGGATCTTGGTTGATTTCTTATCCCACTCTGTGTTGTTTGCAAAACTTAATTTAGAACTGTAACATTAATTGTGTTTGGTTGGCGGTAGGTTTCATGCAATAAATAGTGAGAGTATTATGACTTCCTAGTTGGTTTCATAAATACCCACCTGTAGCTGGCGAATGGTTCAACATTACAACAAAAATTAAAAAAAAAAATTGATAAAAAAGAGGCGAGCACACATGAAAGAGAGTCTCAAGGTTGTGGGAGTTATGAGTGCGACGCATCAGTGGACAAAAGGGGGGTTTTGAATCCATCTTTCTCTCTTATGCTTGAATTAGAATTGAGAATTTATTTTGTGTTGGGATAAGAGTTTTTCAAAAGCGAGTCTATTTTGATCAAAAGTGTGTTATGTGAAGTCTAATAATTGAAGAATATTGACCTACGTTTTACCTTTCTAATCTCATTCTCAACATGCCAATTAGGTCAAAAGGAACATGCTTTGAAAATGTTGAAGCATCTTAAACTATACAGGAGCGGAGGTTACCTAGGATTCCACACTTAGTGGTGAAACCGTAGGACCCATTAATGGGAAGATGGCTCCTCTCATTTCTCCGCACTAAAAACTTTAATTCACCAGTCACAAATTGGCCCAAATGGGCAAAATCAGATTGAAGTCACAATCTGCATCTTCATCTTCCGCTCGTCTTATTTACTCAATTCTGTTTCTATTGGATTATTTGCTACCCGATAATTGTACCATAGTTTCAGAATAGTACTAAACTGGTGATAAAAACGAACAATAACAAACTGATCATACTACTATTGTTTTGAGGGAAATTTCCAGTTTTCCGGTCGCTTCAATATTTATTATTTACTGCTCCGTGCTTAATTATTTCTTTTTTCAAAAGCGTCACTTGTTATCTAAATAAGCAGCGGGATAGGTTTCATTCCCCCCAACAACCCAACCCAACCAAAAAAACAAAAAAAAAAAAGAGTGAAGGGAATGAATGAAACTCATACTACCGAAAATTGCTAAAAGGCTAGCTCGTTTCAATAATATACAGTGAGATAAATTAACAAAACATTTTATTTTTGGCTGTACATATTTTTGTTATTGCTGATATCAACTCTCATGAGTGCTCATGCAAAACATAACTTAATTAACGGATAAGCATAATCAGTTATGAAACCCAAAATTGAGAAATAATTGCGTCTGTTGCAATATTGCAATTTATACATGGACCAAAAGGAGGAAAAGGACCAAAATCAAATTTGATCAATTGATAGTGTCATTTGTCACGTCAACAAGAAGAATTATCTTCTTATTAATGGATAATCGTTACCGCCCCATTGATTATATCGTGGTTGAAAAATAGGGTTGGACTGTATTGAAAGCAAATACTAATTTCACGGTCATTAAAAAAAAAAAAAAAACCGCTAAACAATCGATCCAATTCCATTTAATTCCCTGGCTTAATCTAACGGGTAACATAACTCATCAGCAAGACAGCAACCTAACTCAACGATCGAGATGGATGCATGTTGACTGCTCGGCCCTCTGTCATCTATTTGTCTCACACAATTCACAAATGGCATAAAATAAATTACGAAGCAGTAGTCAGCATTTAAAAAAAAAAAAAAGAAAACTGAAAATTAAGATCCAAAAGCAAAACTTGCGTTGATTCACCGAGAGAGAGCGGCCGTCTGACTTTTGTGTGTGTGGGTGGGTGGGGGTGTGGGTGTATTATGTCGTGAGAAACGAGGGAGTGAGAACTGAAAAGGAATTGGTTTTTATTGTGATGATGAAACGCAAGAAAAGACTGAAGAGAGGAGGAGGGTGGTGCGTTTGCATCAGAAACGAGGACGAGGGGGGGGGGAGGGGGGGCAAAATGAAACGAAAAGAAAGAATAAGCACACTGCGTCTGCGCCTGTATCTGTGATGAATCATGATCCCCCCTCCTCCCCTCTTTTTGATGAGTTTCCCTCCTGCCCAAGTAAATAAATAAATAAATAATAATAATAATAATACGTAATATATTTATTTATACGTGCATAATATATAATCTCTAAAACCTTCCCTTAATTACATCTACGCTCCCACCACTCACCCCCCCCCCTCTCTTTCTCTTTCTCTTTCTTATTTACTGACTGTTCCCCTCTTCTTCTTCGATCGATCTTCACTTCTTAAAAATATATACAAGCGTTGTACATGTGCCTTCTCTACAATGGTGAATTCGTACATATATACAAGGCCAGGCTTTTCATGTTCATGTGGGTTTAACAAAGTGCTTCTTACAGAGTTTATTGGCATTCTGTCCACCTCCGTTCCCCATCAATTGAATCTGAAAGCCTTTTCTTTTCTTGTTTTTGTGCTTCTCTCTTTCATGCTCATGGAGGTGGGCATACTGCCAACTGAGCTCTGTTGGCTTCTCTTTGTAAAACCCTCGTGATTTATCCATCCAGGCTCAAGCCTTACTTTACGACAAACATCAAGGTAAGAGATCACGCATATCCTATGATTAATTCTTCATCCTTTTTCTTTATACTTTTCTTTGTCTTATTTTCCTTGTGATGTATCATCATGCATATCCAGTGTCAGTTTCTCTTCTCTTCTCGTGTCTTCTTATTTATTTATCTACTTGATAGCCCCAACTTTACCATTTGTTTTTTCAGAAGAAATAAGGTTTATTAAGAGCAAACAAAACTCTTTTTTTTTTAAAAAATAAAAAAAATCACTACTTTCATCTTTCATCTTTTTATTTGCCGTATTATAAAGTAATAGGCAGCAAGAAGCACGTCTTTATTATTTTCATTTGGTAACTTGTGGATTATATGTGATTATGCTAGCTAATTGGGAACCCTAGCTTCTTATCACTTAATCAATTTTATGATTGTTATACTTTCAATTCTTCTTAGTATTAGAATTTTTTTTTTTGGAAATTTCTGATCTAGGGTTTCATCATTTACATCTCTTTTCTAGGGTTGTTAATCGGAAAGATCGGTGGGGTTTGAGGTGTTAATAGCGTTATTAGATTAGATTCGTAGCGCTTTTTGCAGAGGGAAAAAAGAATTTGTCAAGGGGTAGATTAATGTGAAAAAACATTTTCCCGGAGCTCACGAGACCGAAATGATATCTCCAACCTGCTGAGTGGTACAAGATAATTATCAGATCACAATTAAAAGGCGAAGACTTTTGTGTTCATGGCTTCATGCATGACTGCCCCCATTTTTTAACTATGTCAGTCATTTATGATTTAAACAAATATAATTAAATTAATTTTTATTTTAGGGCAGCCGTAGCTCCACTTCCAGCCTTAATACTGAATATATGAATAATACGTTTCGTTTCTATTCTTCTATACACCCCAAATGCTCCAAAACTAGTCATCATCATCATCATCCACGTAGGCTCATCATTGAACCCTGACACTGCTATTTATTAATGAGGAAACGATTTCCTCTCCACTCGACTTCATATCGCATGCCTCTAATCTCCAGTCAAAAATCTAGGCTAGGGTATTTGACTTGCTCGTGGTGACAATGGATGGTTTTTTTTTTTTCGCGTGGGTTAAGTTAGGTTTCTTCATTAGGGCGGCCAAAATGGGTCTCAACTTTCAAGCCTTCGCCTGTTTGGAATCTATTATTCGCTTGGAGTAATCAATCAAAATACCGACTTTGCTGTGTGAAATTGAAAATGGCAATAATAGTGTATGCATGTGTATTGGGGGTCCTTTTCATTTTAGTTCTGTTTTCTTCTTGAGTAAATAATTTTGTCTCTTGCTTAAAGAGTCAATGGGATGCAGTTTATAGGTCAACATCTCAAAATTAAATTGACTCTTAACTATGACCAATAGGTTGTGTGATTCATGTTATCTTGGCTTTTAGCATATTCTTTTCGTGAATTGTGAAAGAAATTCATTAGTCATATATTGTATTTTGTTGATTTTTTTGCTGTTGTTAATTCCATTTGCCTCCCTTAACGAGAACTTATATAAGGAGAGAAAAACAAATAGCAATATTAAATGCCTTACGATTTAAGAGTAATTTTGTTAGTAGTTCAACTTTTATGGGGTTGGAGAGGACCCACTACCATTGTTCAGAATCTAAGCTCGGGAGGACAAAGGCCTAAGAAGATGGAGAGAATACTTGTGCAGTGAATACATTGTTTAATTAAGTTGAGAGAACACAGAAAATACTATCCCGAGTGCAAGAGAATCATGGAGATCTCGCAGAGTTCGGAGCAATTCAGATTGGATATGAACTCTAGAAAAGTTAATATGAGCACTAGAAAGGCTTTTATGGAGGATGATGACTGTGTCCCAATCCTACATGGTTTTCTTGAAACATTTTAGGTGGTTGGGGAACATTGAAGAGATATTATTTTATCCCAAATTATTTTGGGATAGGCCCAAAGGCTCAAAATATTTTGGGTTTGAGCGGAGATTTTATCGCGTCGGAACCCAAAATATTCTTAAAGAGTTCAGATCGCCGATCGAACGGACTTTTTTTTTCCCCTAAATTCGTTATCGCTGATAGCACAGTCGCTCGCCGCCGACTGCACAGCCAAATTCGCGGCTAGCCGTTTGCTTTGTTGGTATTCTTGCTTTTGCTGGCAATAAAGAGAAGTTTTTGTTGGGTCGCTGAGAAAATGAAGGAAATGAATTAGCTTTTTTAACAAAAAAAAAAATTGTAAGAAATTGTGCAAGGATTTGATTAAATAGAAGGAAATTTTTATTCAAATTTTTTGCTTTTCTTTTCTCTTTCTAGTGGTTTGATGTTTCAAGTGATTTCTTACCTCCATTACAAAGTTCACATGTTGCTCCAACAACTAGGTTTCACTCCACTCTTTCTCAATTATTCGGAGGGATGTAATGTTCATTCTGTGAAACTAGTGCTTGAACACACATACACGTTGAATGAAACATTGAAACTGGTGCAGATTTAGACAGCAACAAGAAAATTATATTAAGCAAATTTTCTTACTTTTTTTTGTTTTTGTTTAATTTTGATTTGCAACGAATTGTGATGTCCATTTTGATAATTTGACCATGTAACAAGTGAGATGCCAGATTTGAGCTTCAAGCTGGCGGTTGTCTTTCAGGTAAGCAAAGCTGTTACCTTTATATATGTTAATGCAGACACCTTGTATTACCATCTAAATCGCTATAGTTAATGCCATGTTTGCATATACGCACTTACAATTGTAAAGTCCGTCCTATACGCAGACCAAGATATCTTGATCAATTGGTAAAACTATTTCTGAATCCAAGTCCGTCATCGTTGCAGTTACGTCATTCTTGGTGTTCATTTGACTGGTGTAGCCATTTCTTCTTGGCGGGAATCCAGCGGTAACCAATTCTATTGTTAGTTCAAGAAGTTAACAGCGCTCGAGTGGGCATTATAGGAACTAAATTCTTGAACCGGAATTATCTTGTTTGATTTGTAAGAAAAAAGAATATGACCCTTAGCCAAGAAAAAGTGTGCTGCTCATCCTTTCCAACAATAATCATATAGTTATTAGAAAAAAGAAATATTTCTAAAAGTAAATCAGCACTTCTGACTTAATGGCATTCGTCTCTTTCCCATAAAATGATAAACAAGTGGGTAAAGAGTGAGGTCATGGTTGTGCTAAATCTCCTTATTGCTGAAGTAAAGTACCAATTTGTTGTCAATAGGCTCATAGGAATTGCCGCGACCAGTGCATAAATTCTAGTGGTTGGGACTTAATTTCCTTTCCCATGACTTTAGAAATGTATTTGAAATTAAGGTTGGACAGTTATAATTTAAAAATTATTGTATAAAAATATTTGATAAATACTAACTATAATAATTATATAAAAGATAATTTATTATATCTTTAATAATTTTATTAAAATTATTTTTTAAATTTTATATTTATTATATATTATTAATTTTTATTTTATAATTATAATTTTTATTTTATCAGCTGCAACTTAAAAACTACCATACCTCAATCTTAAATAAAATTTAAATAGGAGCAAAATTGTCTCCCCAAAATTTAGAGATGAATAAATATCCCAAAAAAGTATTGATTTGCCTTAAAAGAAGAAAAACAAGGCCATGAACTTGTAACTGATGAATCAATCATTCTTCTTGGTTGTTTGACCAAAATAATAATAATAAAATAAAAATTATTCATCCTGGTGTTGTGGTTTCTAAAGACCCTATCGCCTTTTGAGTCTCATGAATCAGTTAAATAAAATAAAAGGTATGACCAACTTTCAAATAAATAGCACAATTGAAAGAAAGAAAATGCCAGAAAGCAAACTGAACCTCAGAAGAGCTTACATTACGCCTCACCTGAAAGTTCTGGAAATAACAGAAATAACTCTATAATTAAGCAAGTCAGTAAATAAAATTTTTGACTATCTCAGTAATTATGAAGGAATATAAACAAGATTCTTTCTATTGCTCTTCTATATCAAAATCAGTTTCCAAATGCATTTACTTACCATAAGGAACAAGTAATATCAGTCTAATTCAGATGCGCTACTATGTTTGCTCTTTCAATATAATTAGAAAGTCAGTTTTTCTAATGCCCCATCAATCGGAGCTCGTAGAACACTCTGATCGAGTGAAGAATGTGCCCTACCCCTGGGGCTTCTAACCAGAGAGTAAAATGATGGAATTCTAAAAGGAGAGGTAGACGAGCTCCGTTGAAGAGAGAAGGGGCTAGGTAATATTCGTTTTTGTTTGGGAATAGTTCCATTGAACCTTGTTTGGTCACATAGAGATGCAGTCTCGGCTGCTGCACGTTGTTTAGTGGCATCATCCACATATAGGAGATCATCAATCCTAGCCATTAAGTTGAAGGCCAAGCTTTCCATCACCCTAGAGTAGCTCTCAAGGATTGACTGCCCCACATCCTGCAAAGCCAAGGGATTTAAATTTTTCTTTTCTCATTTATTATTGCAATAACAAGCAAAAACATAGTTTCCTCGCATCTCACTTGTACATGCATAAGCTCTTTCTCAACGTTATTTGTATTTATTATTTTTTGGTTGGTAAAGTAACCTTACTCTAAATGCCAAGCTTGCACCAGGCCAAGGCATCAAAGGGCGTAGATTCATACTTCAATTACTTCACAAATATAAATAGTTCCATTCAGAATTCCCAAAATGATTAAATAAACACATAGTTCCACTTCTTAATACATATCAAATGAAATGGAGTTTCAGTAGTGTAGAATGTGATGATCCTTATTGACAGAAAGAGGAGTGCAAAAGCTAAATTGCAGAAGTTGTTTATGTGACATACCTTGTTATATTGAATCTTGTTCATGTCCAAAGCAGTCTGTGGGAGGCTTGGGAATCTTAACTTCAAGTTCTGTAAGATGGTATCAGCCCGGTGTGCTAGAAGCTTACTTCTTTCTATGTCACTAACAAAGCCTTTGACCTTACCACCCCATGATGACCTCCCTGACTTTGTGCGAATTATATGCTTATGCTGGCGCTTCTGCCTCCAAATGTGCACAGCTCCCTCGATCCTGTTTGCTATTTCCAGAGTGGTGTATTCTGATGACAAGTCTAAGTAAGCAAGAAGAGACTCTGGAGAGAACTGATCAGCGGTTATGTAATTATACATTATCTCACCCAAACATTCTTTTCCACTCTGAAAGATTGGTGGAAACAACGAAAACATATATTAGATGGAATATTAAAAGAACATACAGTTACACATCATTTAGATGCGATTTGTTTTGGGGGAATCCTGCTACTCTAGTGGGAAATCACATGTTTTATTAGATTTGAATAAAATTGTTTGGATTGAGCAATCACAAAATTGAAGACCAGTGCAAGCCAAAATGCTGAAGGATATTTGCCTTCCCATATAACAGAAGTACAAAACAAAATTCTCATACCTTGGGCAAGCTCTCCAAGTAAGCATTTGGGATTTCCATCTCGGCCAACACATTACTATTGATTGCCATGGCAGCCTTAAGGATCTGACTCGTACACTCCCTAGCCTGTTGCAATCTCTTCCTCATATTCTCAGACAAACCATTTGGGGGAACCATAGGGAATGGGAGCCACCACTTCTCTTCCGGACCAGCAAAAGGCCTACTAGAGGACGAACATGAAGGAAACGTTTTAGTGTCATCACCACCAGCAACTATCAGCCCACGATCAACATAACAAAACTCAGCATCGCGAAACCCCTCAAGAATGTTAACCAGCATAGTATCAAGCTTCTTGAGTGCTGGAAGGTTTACATAAAGGTCAGAGCGCGGCCTAGTCACCATGACTTCAAATGTCCCACCACCTGGAAATTCTTGCAATGATGGAATAAGTTCGACTATAGAATGACTTACACATAAAAGCCATTCCATCTCTCGCTGCCACATCATCTTCTTCCGTAATGCTAGTGGCTCTAACTTCCATAGTTCCCCAAATACAGAAGCTGCAAAAATTTCCCAATATAAATAATTTGCCTATGCAACACTGAGCATGAAAGCAACAAGATCAAACAAAATGAATATACAATACAACTAACCAGAAAGATTTGTAATGGCATTGGAGATTGCAAGAGCGGTGCAGACTCCCTTCCCTCCTCCTGACATATCTTCTCCAAGAAGAAGCTTAGCAAAACGCTCCTTCATTAATTCGATTTCTGAAACGATACAAATACAAATCAAACTACAGTCAAGTAACACCGCCAAGAGAATAAAAAGGAAAATTAGAGGACTTTCACTCTGCGATCAATTGATAAATAGAACAGAAAATCTGTATCTAGTGTCCTGTTTGGCAGGTGCAGAAATGGAGGCGAAGAACGGACTAAATCTTTTTTTTTTGGGTTTTTTTTTTTTGAACGAACAGACTCAACTTTAATACCAGAAAATCTGAGCCTTCACAATAATATTCAGCAGCCAAAGAGAGAGCAGGAGGTCATAACGGTAATGAATAGCAGATCCAAATTTTCAAAAGAACAAATTTCTAAAATGTACCAAAACACGGAACGCATAAGCCATTGCCGTTAAATTAAATATTCACCGAACTTCTTGTTACATCCAGTTAATTAACAGAAAAACAACGTGACAATGAACAGAACACTAACCGGATACGTCAGAATCTGGTATTTTCTCCGTATCGTTAGCCGAAACGACGACGTGTCTACCCCCAACCACCGGCAACATAATAGGAACTGCCTCTGAGGAGGCTGAACTGTCATCAAAGTCAGGTTCCACGAGCGATGAAGAGGTCAAGAAAGTGGAAGCGCTGTCAAAATGCCGATTCGAAAAGCTGCCGCTACGCGAACTTTCCGACTCACTGACGTCAGCACTCAAGCTGTAGCTCTCGAATCGCTCGCTCATTTCTCCGAACCCGTCCTCCGACGAAACGCTTGCCATTGTTAAAGATCAAATTATAGCTGCTACTGCTAGCTTGCTTCTTACAAAAATATAATTACATATAATGAGATTTGAGTAAAGAGTGATAAAAAATTAAAGTGAATAAAAGCTCTTTACGACTGATGAGTGCATGAGTCCCTGTGCTCTCTCTTTCATATTCATGTTGATTCCAAAATTGCCGTTACCTTTGTGTAACAGCAGTCCCCACCAAAAGAGACGAAGCAGTTTTTTTTTAACTTTTTTTTTTTGTCTATCTATTGGGCGCGTTATTTGCCACATCGGCAAAATGAGAGCGTGACGAAAACGTTCTGATCATTTGTGCAGTTTGCTTTTTAATTTGTTATTTAAAGCAAAGCTGCATTAAAAATATAATAAAGAAAGAAGAAAAAAAGAAGAAACACACATCCCCCTAGGCCTTTGTGCTATGCAGCTACTCGATCCCTCTGAGCTACTTTATAGACGCAATTTAAGCTACAGATCAGCTTAGGTGAGAGTCTTAATCATCAGTAAGTAGAGTCATATTTGAAATGTCCATAACGGGTATTATTGCGTAGCTACTAACTGGTATTGGATGATTCCATTATTGCGAGGACATAAATGGTTCTCTCTACTGCAACTTTTAGAAGGTGAAGTATTGAATTGTTTGATGTCAGACTTAATTTTTTTTTTTTTTTGGTTATTGAAAGTCTTAAACACAGACTTCCGGGCTATAAGGAATGGGGTTTAATAAGATATCTTTTTGTTCTTATATAGAATTGTTGTTGGCGGCATATAAAATTATACATAACAAACAGAATGACGACACTTGTACATAAAATAAAACAATGAAGTGAATGAAGTCCTGTATGATTTTATATGTATTATGTAATGTTACATGCCAATAGTAGCATTGCTCGAAGATTATCCTTCATTGCATACTAATAACAATTTATTGGGCTTGGGCTTCGGATTGACATTGACAGCATCCCAGAGTTGAAGGACCAAATAACGCATGATTGGTTGATACACTGTATTAGCGTGTGTGTTGTATGTGCGAGCGTACGTGTATGTGTGTTTGAGCAGCCACTGGTGGCCTTTGGACATTGTCAAATCCAAAGGCCACCAGCCTCTCTTCCGGAGATTTTTGCAGTCTGGGATTGTAACACACACACACACACACACAGAAATATATATATATTCAATGAAGTATCTTATATTTTTATACCATTAAATCGTATGGTTTAATAGTTTTTTTAGATTTTAATAAGGTTCAAGATTTCAATTTTTATGAGTTTCGATTTGGATTGCAACCTATTCAGTTTTAAGAATTCAACTCAAATGGGTTCAAAAGTTAGTTTGATTTGGTTTAGTTTAAGTTCAAATTCAATTTAGTTCAAATTCAAAATCAGTTTGGGTTCAAATTATAATTTCGAGTTAAAATTTGGTTTGGAAAAGCTTTAAGTGAAATTGAATTTTTTTTTTTTATATATATTTAATGGTAGCACGATCGAGTTAGATGTTTTGTTCGCTTTTATTTTGAACTGAGTCCAAATCGGCTTTCAATTCTCAACCCAATCGATTTTTAGAGTCAAACCAAACCGAACCAAACAATGAAATAAATTTTGAATTCTGTTTAGTTCATGAAATTTGAATTATGTTTAGTTCGATTTGGTCTGAGCCGAATACCTACCCCTTTGTTATGAAGTCTATTGAAAGCAAGGTGGATTTGACCTATGTTTTTAGGAAATATTACTCATAAAATAAGTATTATAAGTAGTAATCTAATTCACTCAGTTTTGAATAATCTATTAATAAATATTTGAGACATAGAATATACCATCAATTTATAGTCTTATTTCTCAAAGTTAGTACTTAAAAATATCAAAATGATATTTGTTCATTTGCATTATTTTGTTTTGTTATCACACAGCTTCCTACAAAATATTTGTCGTCAATTTTTTCTATAATTATTTTACTTTTGATTATTTTTAAGGAAAAAATTATAATATATATCGTAAAATATTTCTATAGTCATAATATTGGGACCAAACCAATTTTATTATTATGAAGAGGTTATAACTTAGTAGAGATGTAGCTAGAAAAATTATCATTTTGACTTAGTTATCCTTAGTGCAAGTGATATAAAGGCAAAGTATGCATTACATTGATAATCAATTAATTAAGCATGTCAAATATACTAATAATGTATGGACGATGATAAAATTAGTATATATGTTTATTATGAAGTACTAGGGTAATACAAAGTCATCTTGAAAGTCTAAAGAATAAATTATTATCCCAAATTATTTTATAAAAACCTTTAATGTGAATAGTATAAATTCGTTGCAAATATAATGATAAATATCACTATATGGAGGCAAGTTCCTTAAGACGAGATCTATAAAAACTATAACTTATTATATTGTGAAGTTTATTATTATTTACAACTGGCTCAAATTAGAATCAATTTTTTTTTATAATTATATGGAGGTTATTTTTATATAGAGTATCGCTACAAAGAGGTTTTACAATAGTATAGGAAGCTATTGTGCTTAAATTCATAATACCAAATAGATTGTCTTTGTAAGCTTTATGTAGTTGTCATAAATAGGTTTAATGTACAATTATCAATTTTTTTTTAAGAAATCATAATTGACTACTTGAAAAAAGTGGAGTTAACAATTAATATTAAGTGATAATAATTGCATTAAAAGATACAACTTAAGGGTTGTTTGTTTTTTCTTTGAAGTATGGATTTTAATTATTTTCATACATTTAAAATTGTAATTTATTTTATAACTTATGTCTGATTATAAGATGTTTATTTTTTAATAAAAAAAGTTAAATATTTCAACTTTTATCTAAATAGCAAAATATCTTATCCAAATTTTATTATTATTTTTAATTAATACTCATATTAAATACATTTATTTCCTACTATATAAAATATCTTTTTATTATTTTTTAGTTATCATTTTTCTTTGTTTAGTGACATTCAACTATTAATTTTTTTTTATTATGAATGAAAATTTTAAATATAACAGGATTTTAGATAAGTATTTTTATAATACGCCCATCTCTTTGTGTTTATAATAATTATTTTTTATAGATTTAAATATTATTTAATAAATCAATTTTAATTCAAATGATTAAACAATTCTTGGTTGGTTAAGCAAGTATCAAACAAAATACATATTATATATAAAAATAACATTATAAATATCGTATATTTATGTCAAAAATTACATGTGCTAAATGTGTGTGTGTGTTCATACTCTGTTAAGGTACATGTTACCAAATTTTTGTAACTAATCAAATAATTTATTTATAACTTGTCACATTTTTAACCAAAAAAAAATATAAGTATTGTTAATATTTATAAGGTTATATATGTCAAAATATCTTATTTTAGATTTTTTAATAAAAAAATAACACTTAATTCATATATTTAAAAAATATATATATCATTCACATATATGCATTTGAGCCTATTTATTAGTGTTTTGATATACTTATATTGCATTTTTTATTAGTTACATTGTAACTTTCATCCTAATAAAGTAATAGTAACGTTTTTCTTTAGGTTGATAAATTCTTTTGGCTATGCGCATGACTAAAAGTCTAAATTTACACATTTTATAGCACAATCCAAAAATCTACCGAAGATAGCTAAAAAATCTACTCCATACAAAAAAATATATTTACTCATATTAATATGACAATGTATATAAATTTTCCATGCTATGTCAAGATTAAGTTCATGAATTTTTCATGGAAGAACGATTGAAAATGTTTGTCATTACAAAAGTTGATTGTTTAGCACATGTCTGTTAGGGTACTTTGGTCATTTTCTATTACTGGGATAAACTACTCAAATAAAATTTGTCTTAAAGCAACATTAATGGTTAAACATACTTGAGTAATAATAAAAAAAGTTAAAATTACTGTAAAACCTCTCTATAGTTATAATATTGGGACCAACCGATGGTGCGTTGCTCCAACCCAAGCCATGCAACAACGAGATCCCCCTTAATCTTTGCCGGATGTGCTTGAAGGTCCCCCATAATACGCTCACTTGGGGACCTAATTCAACTTTTGTTTATTTCTTTTATTGCTCGGTCACCTAATTCAAACTAGCTTCTTGCCATGCAACTCACCTATTTTAATAAATAGTTGGGAACTGGAAGAGTGTGTGACAATCAAAATTATGCATCTAATGTATATAAATCTCTTTTTTATATATTTTTAATTTAATTTCATGTTAAATTATATTTTATTATGTTAATTTTATCTTAATTTTTATATTTTGTTATTTTAAATATAATCTAAGATTAAAGAGGAATTAAATCGGAACATTCATAAAGAAATTTGTTTGAAGGAGTAAAAAAGAGAAAGAAATAAAAGAAATTTAATTGAAACAAATGCAGGATGATTTAATTAAATTAATCATAATGCATGCAATCACGTGGGGAGCAAGAGCATTGGGGAATTAATTGACAAGTAAATATGGCAAGCATGTGCACAACTTTTGGAAGAGAATCTTAGTTAATTAAATAATTCAAATTCCTTATGAGCTTAGAATTAAAAGAGACGGCCAACAATTTCTTTATAAAAGCTCACCAATTGAAGTATTATAAAAACGGTACGAGCGGAAGCCGAGAGAAAAAAAGGAGGAGGAATTAGAGAAAAGCTGAAGTAGCCGCACAAGGAGAATCAAGGAGAAGCAGCCACAAGACATTCAGAGAGAAGCCCGATAAATTCTTGAGTTTTTTTTTTTTTCTTCTTCTTTATTATTTTGGTTGAATGTTTCCTATAATATATATGAATTCTTTTTATATTCTCATGAATTAATTTATTAGTTACTTTAATAGCATAAATGAAGAATTAAATTGAATTGATTATGGTGAAATCGGATATTTTAGTACCTTAATCTCTTAGTGTTTTATTATTGTCTGTATCTTTATTTAATTTTTGGTTATTTTATTTTATTTAGTTTTCAATCTAAATTCACTTTTTCGATTATTCAAATAAATTATGGATAGAATAATTTTGGTAGCTAATAGAATGTATAAACGCTAATTTATGCAACAATTATAAAGAATTTGAAACTCATTTGACTTATTATTCAAGTTAAAGACAAAATTTAAAAATATCAAAATGAGGATTTTATGGTGTTAATAGCCGAAAGAAAATTTGATTTCTTAGTTTAAGAAATATATTACAACATTTTATATGCCATAATGTCATGATCGGATCATTTTCAAGCAGCTTAATTTATATGATGAGAAAATACAAGGGATTTTGATACTTTTATCATAAATTTAGAAACCTTACCTTCGTTTACTTTGACAAATACATTAGAGAGTCAATAAATGGCGTAGCGTGAAAGGGGTACAAAAATAACAAATCTTAAAGATGACGACATTTCTACCACCAAAAAATGAGGACATCTTAACACTGGTATCACAAGAATATCCACAAAGTCCAGCGGTGAGAGAATGTCGTCAATGTTCCCCATGCCTATTGTGGTAATTTCATTATGCGCTCCTCTCAAACACCCGCCAGTTAATAAAGTCTCCTTTTTTGGTTTGCCTCTCAAACAAAGAAAGGCAAGCAAAGGCAAACACGTCACTTGTTTGAACCTAATTCATTCTCGCAGTTATCGTTCTCAAAGTTCTAAGAGCATGGGCTCACTTTCTGGCATAGACGAAAGCTTGCAATATCCGGTCGCTCATAGAGACGAGTCCATTGTTGATGATTATCACGGTGTTAAGATCGTCGACCCTTATAGATGGTAAATAAATATATTATTCAAAATCAGTTTTGACTTTTGACCGAAATTCTTTATTTATTTATTTATTGGTTATTGGGGCAGGCTTGAGGATCCAGATGCGGAAGAGGTAAAAGATTTTGTGCAAAAGCAAGTGGAATTAACAGACTCGGTGCTGAACAAATGTGACGTGAGGGACAAGCTACGGGAGGAGATAACAAAGCTGTTTGATAGTCCACGATACGACGCGCCGTTTAAGCGGGGGAATAAGTATTTTTATTTTCATAACACGGGGCTGCAACCACAAAGCGTGCTTTATGTGCAGGATAGTTTGGATGCAAAAGCGAAGGTGTTGCTGGATCCGAATACTCTTAGTGAGGATGGAACGGCGGCGTTAATTAGAGTTTCGGTTAGCAAGGATGCTAAGTACTTGGCGTTTGCGATTAGTTACAGTGGAAGTGATTGGGCGACTATCAAATTAATGCGCATTGAGGATCAAATTGTTGAAGCTGATACTTTGTCTTGGGTCTGTTTCTGTTTCTCCCATTCCTTTGGTTATTTTTTCATTTGACAATATCATTGCTGAATGTATGCCTACGTACGGCATATTCTTTTTCTTTTATTTATTTTTACTTGTCAAATCAACTATTTATGCCTTTTTGGAGTGTTGTATCACAGGTTAAATTTTCAAGTATTGCTTGGACCCATGACAGTAAAGGATTTTTCTACAGCCGTTACCCAGCTCCCAAGTAAGCGATCTTCGCCATTTGGGTTGGCTCAGTAGAATTTGAATTCTTGACTTTATATTTTAGCTGTAAATTCAACAAACGTTATGGATAGTTATGAATTTTTAACTTTTTTGGTTGTGAAATTAAATAAATAGATAAAATATACTTCGCCTGTGTTATTGTATTTGTTTTATGCGTTTATTAATTTTTTTTTATCCTGAAGTATGAAAATTGTTTTATTCTCCTGCCTGTATTATTCTACAGAGAGGGCAAAGATATAGATGCTGGCACAGAGACTGACTCGAACCTTTATCACGAATTTTACTATCATTTTCTGGGCACAAAACAATCGGAAGATATTTTATGCTGGAAGGACCCCGAACATCCCAAGTATACTTTTTCTGGTCATGTTACAGAAGACGGGCAGGTGATTAGCTCTTCATAGGTTTAATCTCTTTGCCTATTTTGGATCAAAATGTTGTGTTTGAGTAGTGGCCGTGTTCTTTATTTCTTTATTATTATTTTTTTTCATGGTATGATTGTGCCCTTGTCTGTTCACCTGAAATAGTTAACGCAAAGCTTCACCAATGAAATACCCAAATTTTGGCAAACTAGATATCAAAGGGCACTACATGGGATATAATGAAGAATAATATAACCTCTCTTCTATAACAGTTTTAAAAGTTAATACTCTTTGAAACGAGGTTCATTTGTAATTACTACAGGTCTGGTGGCAATTTAGATTTTAAATACCCATGTTATTCTGTTAAATAAATTATTTAGTTAGGGATGGCAATTGGTTGGGTCAGATTCGAGCTTGACCGATTATAAAAATAAAAAGCCCTCTTCTAAAATTCCTCAATCATTTGAATTAGTCCCGATCGATTAGGATTAGGGTTGGGTCGGGTTTTTGTCCAAGCCCGAACTTCATAATTTTTTAAGATTTTTTTATATTTAAATTGTTTATATTTAAATTTTTAAATATTTTAAAAAATGGACATAACTTCCATATATATATATATTAAAATTTAATATAAACATAAAAATTACTCAAGGTCTCAACCATATAATTATATAAATAATAAAATACATATAATCTAAAATAATGTTTTATAAATTTATACAAATAATTTTTTTTTTATTTTGAAATTCCGATCGGGTCAAGTCGAGTCAAGTAGGGCTCGAACTCTGATATGAATTTAATCGAACCTTGATTTTTAGACATGAGCCCGACCCGAAACCCTTAAAGTGGTGTCAAAGCCTGAAAAATTTCAGGTCCTCAATTGAGTAAAAATTTGAACCGGGTATTTTTGCCATTCCTAAAAGCAACTAATACTAAAGTTAATTATATGGGGAATTTATTATAATGCATGGCATGATTTTTCATTGCATAAATGTCTAATCGATTCTAATTAGTACTGTTATTAGAAAAAATTACAAATTTTTGTGGAACACTTGTAATTTAACTTCACATTTTATTCTGTTCTGCAGTATCTTGTCATGTATATAGGAGAGAACTGTGATCCAGTCAATAAAGTATACTATTGTGACCTGTCTGCACTGCCAGAAGGTTTGGAAGGTTTTAAGAAAAGAGATGGCTTGCTCCCATTTGTTAAGCTAATTGATGGATTCGATGCACAATATGAAGTAATTGCAAATGACGACACCGTATTTACCTTCCTCACCAATAAGGATGCCCCAAAGTATAAAATAACCCGAGTAGATCTCAAGGAGCCAAATGATTGGTTTGAAGTTATCCCAGAAGCTGAAAGAGATGTGCTTGAGTCAGCAACTGCTGTTAATCTTAATCAAATGATTGTGAGTTACTTGAGTGACGTGAAGTATATTCTTCAGATAAGGGATTTGAAAACTGGTTCCCTGTTGCATCAATTACCAATTGAGATCGGCTCAGTAAATGCAATATCTGCACGTCGTGAAGACAGTGTGGTTTTTATTAGTTTTACTAGTTTCCTTACTCCTGGCATCATATATCAATGCAATTTAAAAACTGAGACTCCGGAAATGAAGATATTCCAGGAGACTAGTATACCTGGATTTGATCGCTCCGAGTTCCATGTTCATCAGGTAGGTGATTGTCATTTATTTGTTAACACTCGATGATGCTAGCTCTCTGATTTTACTGTTCAGTCTGTCTCAAGTTGTCTTGTTATTTGCTTCATTCCCTTGAAATTTCAGTGTAATCAAATTCCTTTTTTTTTTGTTTTTTGCCAAACTGCATTTTGTTCAGTGTTTGATCGGGTTTCTCATTTCTAGGTTTTTGTGCCTAGCAAGGACGGTAGTACTAAGATACCAATGTTCATTGTGGCCAAAAAGAATATTAAATTGGATGGATCGCACCCATGTTTATTGTATGGATATGGTGGATTTAACATCAGTATAACACCTTCGTTCAGTGTCAGTCGTACTATTCTCATGAGGCATCTTGGTGCTGTCTTCTGCATTGCCAACATCCGAGGTGGTGGAGAGTATGGAGAGGAGTGGCATAAAGGAGGTGCACTTGCAAAAAAGCAGAATTGCTTTGACGACTTTATTTCTGCTTCTGAGTATCTAATATCTGCTGGTTATACCCAGTCCAGAAAGTTGTGTATTGAAGGGGGAAGCAATGGTGGGCTTCTTGTTGGGGCTTGCATAAATCAGGTGGAGTATTTAAGTGGTTTTGTAATTTTCAGTTTTCTCTGATTGCTATCGTATTGAATTCATAAAATAGCATTGGTAATTTTTGTTTCTCTTGTGTTGCAGAGACCTGATCTTTTTGGTTGTGCTCTGGCTCATGTTGGTGTAATGGACATGCTTCGGTACCACAAGTTTACCATAGGTTAGTTTAAATCATTTTAGCTTAGCAATAGAGAAGTTTAACTATTTTTACCATATGTACTCATTAAGGTTTTCTTTGTAGGTCATGCGTGGGTTTCCGATTTTGGTTGTTCAGAGGAAGAGAAAGAGTTCTATTGGCTAATCAAGTGAGTAAAACCTTATTCTGTGTCTAAAAATGTTGTGTATTGGTGATAGGCTTTTATGTACTTTAGTCCAAAGTTATAAATCTATGACATGTTAGACATTTTACGCACACGATCTACCAATTGAAAAACCTTTTTCCCTTGCAAAACCTAATACTGTGTAGAAATGGTTAACTTCGGTCAATTTCTCAGAATGTTCAACCATTTCCTCTTCTTCGTTTCTTATGAGGTCAAGAACTTGTGCTGCTTTGATTTTAAAATATTATTTTTTTCAGCCTTACATAATACCTTATGTCATTTGATCACTTATCAATGACAACATAAAATGTGCTCTCTTGTTTCTTGAAAACTGATTAGTGTCTGACTTACTTTCCGCCTCTCCTTTTCTATAAGTTATTATATGCTTATTGTATCAGATTTTATTTTCTGTAGGTACTCCCCACTGCATAATGTGAGAAGACCATGGGAACAGAACCCTGATAAACCTTCTCAGTACCCATCTACCCTACTGTTGACAGCCGATCATGATGATCGTGTTGTGCCTTTGCACTCGTTGAAGTTATTGGCGGTGAGTCCTTGCATATTGTTTTGTTGTCTCATATTTTTTGCATTTATTTCTTCCTCTGCAAAGCCTATGCCTACGCATGGTTAGCTTGTGATGATCATGTGAGACTATTTTACGTTTGGTGCATTCTATTTATTCTCAGACTATGCAATATGTTTTATGCACGAGCTTGGAGAATAGCCCTCAGACCAATCCAATAATTGGTCGCATCGAGCGCAAGGCTGGACATGGAGCTGGACGTCCAACACAGAAAATGGTAAATTTAATCTTATTTTTACTCAGTTTTTTTGTGTGTAATTGATTCCTTATTTACTATTTACCTTGGCCTTCCATATATTATTGCAGATTGATGAAGCTGCTGATCGCTATGGCTTCATGGCAAAAATGTTAGGAGTTTCTTGGATTAACTGATGTAGATCTCACAGAATGAAAATGTTAGTGGTAGGAAAAGTTTTGGAACCAGAGTTAGAACTCTGGTTTCTTTTTTTATTTTTTATTTATTTTTAACGAATATGATGGAACTTTTTTATTTAAACAGGAGATAAATTGTATTTCTAATTTTTACTAAAATTAAATGAGTAATGGTAGACATATTTGATTTTGTTTTGAATTTTATCTTGAATGACGAGTATGTGATTAAGTTATTGATAAATAAATAAATTATATTATTTTACCAATTAATTAATAAATGTCACAATATTTAAAATTGATTTTTAAGATAAGAGTTTGGAATATATAACATTACTTATAAATAAAAAGTCCTAAATCCAATATTTAGGACAACACTTAAGATTGAACCAATTAAAAAAAAAAAAAATTACTGCTGCCTCTACAAGTATAATAAAAAATAAAACAAGATAGAAGCATAACATTAATATCGGTAAAGTGAACTCAAATGATTACCAAATGAAAACACGAAACATAAACAAAATTTTGAGTGGCAAAGAGAGTAGTGGTATCCAATCATTTGCTTATTTCGGCAAAATATCTCAGAAACATAACAAAAATTAACATGCATTCAGATATTCCACCAAGTTAAGATAAAAGACACTCGCCGCGGCGAGTGATAAAATCAATGTATCGTCACAGGTAATGAACGAACTGAATGCACTGATATATCAAACAAATACAACAATCCATCGACGACACAAGAGGATCAATAAATTGATTGTGCTGTAACGTGCAAAGATTAAGGAGAAAAGTTTACCACAGGTTAGTCCAGGATATGATTAAGAATTTTGTTCAGTTAGTACACGTTTAAAATATATTATAATTTTAAACATTCACATAACAATAAATAGCATCCCGAGTATAATATTTATTGACGATATTCATATTCTTCAAAGAGTTTTCAAGTTTTTAAAATGATATATGACAGTTTTATTATCAATGCATGCTTTAGATAGCATATACTTAGTGGTGGCAACATAACAACAAAAGTAATGGATCGGTGTTCGGTGAGATTTGGCGACATATCTATGGTTTGCTTTTGGGGTCCGCCCACCGGTTACACGGTATCTCACTTTTTGTCTTTTATCTGTTGACTCCCTACTTTCTTCTTTATTTATAATTAATTATAAATTTATGATAATTTGATTTTTTTCCTTTTCCTCTCCTATATATTTAGGTATCTTTTTTTCCACCTGGATAATTATTCAATAATTAATCAGTAACTCATTTTAAACTAAAATATCATTAACTAACTAATCCAATTATTTTTCACATCACAGCTAAGAGAAAATGTAGAAATTTAATTTGAAGATTCGGATGGCAATTGTGAGGCCATGACAATTAAAATAATAAATCAAATCTATCAGGTATAAGTGATTGATATCATATTGATTTATATTTATATATCAAGTTTAAGTTTTGTCATTTTTGAATAACTAATAATTTTGAAATTAAATTGTATTGTATTTTTTTTATTTAAAGTTAGATCTGCATATAATTTAAAGTGGTGATCAAAGTGTAAAAAAAATAAAATACATAATTTTTATAATTATTTATTTAATATTTAATTTTAGTAATGTCATGCTAGCTTTATTTTTAAAGTTAATTTATTAATTAAATTTTAATGTGAAGTCATTACATATCTCACTCCTTAAATTAAAAAAAATAGAATCAGATGGTGATATTTAGTTTTATGAGAATTTTTTTACTTGAGACAACTTATCTATTTTTTAATTGTTTAAATTATTCACAAATTTGAAACAAATTTAATAAGTTTAAAACATTTGAATTTTTTATAATTTCAGTATATAATATAATTTTTTTTTTTGTTTGTGAATTAGTACTTATCAGGGTGGGTAATACATTTTGTAAAATTAAAATAAGTAATTAAATTCTAAAGAATTGGGCTTTTAGATATGTGGCAAGTGGAAACTTTTCAGAATCAGCTAGGAAATTTTCATAGTTTCAATACCAAGATAGAGCACCCATCCGGGGTCGACGAAGTTGAGATTGAGGAAGAATACCAGCTTCAACTTGTGTTATGTTTACCCAGGACAGTGCGGCAGGGAGACAAGGGATGGTGTCCATGATAATTGCCGACCCAGTGGCAAAAGACAGAGGTGCAGGAGGAGTTTCCATTGGCCAATCAATCTCTATGAAACAGGAAGCCAAGCTCAGTTTTTGTATGGTGGAGCTGTGTTATTAGCCTACTTGATTTAGCATCAACTCTCCCTCTCACACTGTCAAGCAGAAAACATTCTGCTTCTCCGTCAGTATTATATTCTAAGCATAGATGCATACACCTCACAGTTGATGATTATATGGTATTGGGTTATTATGCTCATTTTACCACATTTATTTCCCTAGATACTCACCATTGCATAATGTGAAAGTCGGAAACAGCACCCTGATAAGCCTCGCCGTCAACCATCCACCGTGCTGTCAACAGCTGATCCGACATGACCGAGGTGTGCCTTTGTACTTGTTGCAGTTGTTGCCGTTTAGTCGTTAATATGAATTATAGTTTCACTGACATTTCTTGTTTTCTTTGATTAATTTCAGAGCAAAGCATATAGCAATGTGTGGTTAGCTTACTGTGAATCAATGAATGTCTATTTTATGCTCTGCACGATTTATTCTGATTCCTTTGAAGTAATTTTTGTTAACTTTTGTTGCATGCTGTGAAATTGACTACCGATCACTCTCGGGTTCCATTTATTCTCAGACTATGCAATATGTTTCGTGCCCAAGCTTGGAGAATAGCCAGACCAACACAATAATTGGTCGCATCGATTCTAAGTCTGTACATGGATCAGGAAGCTCAACCAAGAAACTAGTAGTGCTTAATTTTATCGTCACTCAGTTTTTTGTGTCGACTGTAGTAGATGCCTTACCGTTGACTTCCATAATGCAGATTGATGAATGGGCTGATCGCTACTGCTCATAGCAAAGATGTTGGGTGCTTCCTGGATTGAGTAGATGATTTACAACTCAATATACAAATAAACAAATCACCAAATGTGTGGATTGTCTTTCAACTCAATATGCCCTACATACCCCTTTGCCGGCTGCAATTACCAACGACCCACTTTACCAAGACGTTGAGTGAGTATCGCTGTCCACATCATTCTTATCAACTACTACACCTAACCATGCATCAGCCATAAAACATGTATTCTAAGATCAAAAGCCATGATTCCACCAATCTATACTTGGAACTTGGAAGTCATGAGGTTCAAGTGAAACAAATAAGAAATTACCGTAGTTCAGATACCAAGGCAATCTGAAACTGATTCTGAAGAACTGTACACAACCTCATTCAGTTAGGAAACAGTTCATTTTTACATCTGTAACATCAAGTTGCAGGATCTCTGCTCTGCATCCTAGAATTGATCCAATGCTGCGGAAGAACAGAAAAAAAAAAATTCAAAACAAATTAAAGAAAAATGATACTCGGCCATAACAGAAATGATGGCACTGTAGTATGAAAAATGCCATCAGTTTCTGTGTACAGCGGTGCTGTAACATGAACAGTATCCTATTTTCTATCTTGGTGGTCTCGATTGTGTCCAAATATCAGTACCCTAACAAAATGCCAGTGCACAATAACAAAAATGAACCGGAACAAGGATTTTTGTCATAACACTATTTAATCGTATTTTGTACCTTGGATTGGTGCGCCCAAGATCCCCATGAACAAATTCCTTGATATATGTTCCAGCCTGCAATTTCCATCCCATCATTACTATTTCGAGGTAAAATGTAGGCCAAGGGCTCAGAGGTAGAAAATTTCACTCAGGTAATCAAAGTAAGAAAATAACTTTTATTTTCCCCTTTTTTCCCCCGGAGTGCTAGGGAGGCAAGCAAATTGGTAAAAATAATATCTGAAGAGTGTAAACCCTCATTTCCTTTTGATAAGATTCTAAAGGTCAAATGTGGCTCTGCTGCTACTCATTACTCACACCAACCATACAGCAGAATGCATATAGTCAAAAGGCTTTCTGGTCTACACTTCCACTCAAGCTCCATAGGATTGCACTGCAAATAACAATTTCATGTGTGATAAACAATTCAGAGATGAAAATATTACCTGGGTACACATGTGCAAAAGGAAATACTGAGAGCTTCCAGCGATCTTTTCAATTTTCATCCTAAAGTTAGAAGAAAGAAATTGGAATTAAGCAGAGATACGCTATGAAACATGTTAAATGATTGTGGAACCATACAAAGACTATGCTACATAATAGGTAATTGTAGAGGCTCAAACCAATGTATAATCTTTTCACGTTCTAATGGACTTCGACGGTGAAGCACCCTGATTGGAGTTTTCTGCAAAATTTGCTGCATGAGCAAAGAACAAGAAAATGATTGAGAACTTCGTATCAATGGAATGATATGCTACTGGTTCAATTTCATTTACGCTTTGAAAAGTAAAATAAAATGGGAAATTCAAAGGTATTTCAATAAATTGCAAACTTCTTTGGGCTCTGGTCATCGCAGTAATCATGTTCTTTTTTGTTCATCCAAAATCTTGGTATGGAACCTAACACAATACACACACGAGGGACAGAAACATGTTTTGTGTTAACTTTCAGAAAAATCAGAGCAAGCAGTACATCAACTGGAATGTGATATATCAGCAAATTTACAGTATGGATAATCGGCGTTACTTTGGAGTTTCGACCTGTGTGAACCTAACTGGACCAACCACATAGATAAACTAGTGTAACTTGGATTCTACTTCATTGCAGAAGAAGAGCAAGACGAGAACAGGAATTGCATAGCCAAAAAGACATAATGCAGAATATATTAGCATAAGATTAGAAGATATCATGTTGCACTCCCTGCCCACTGTTTAGATAGCAAATGAAAGTAACAAATGAAACTTGCATAACATCTCACTGTTTCCTTGCGAGAAGATATGGTCTGAAAGTCTTCATCCTGAAGCGGGCGAGAGATCCACACTAATGCAGCATATTGCTTCTGCAAAACAATAGGCCTAATCCAGGTCAGCACTTCCGAATAAATTCACACTCCCAAGCAACAATAGCAGGATGAACTACTGTCTGATTAATTAGCAAAAGTAACCTGCTTCTCCGCTTCTCCTTCACGCATCAAGGTCCAACCCTCACTGCCTACTATTTTAAGATTCTTTACTCTAACCTGCAGTGTTGAATGAAGTAAACCATAATCATCTACAAATCAGGAGAGAATGATACACCACATTAAACTTTACATCTGACTTACTAATTTATTTTCCAAGCTATTAATCTTAGATTCTATTTCTTTCACAGGCAACTCAGATGGTACTTCACGTGCATTTTGTATCTCAAACAGAAAAGGCCTACCTGAGCCTAACATCCGAACCTGGAAAAAGAAATTAATTTTTATGAGGAAATTATTTGCTAATCTCAAACAAATATTGAACATAAAGCATATCTTCATTACATCTATATCTTCTCTACCAGCAGCATGAAACTTGTAACTGTCACCCCGACACATAGGAAGAATGTTACCACCTATAATCTCCTGAGGAGTAAGCATATGAAAGTTAGTTCATGAACCTCATTTGCGATGTTAATGCCATCAGCAGAGGAAATACCTCAATAGATGCTTCTCCCATTCTTTCCTCATCAATAATCCAGCGTGTTTGACTCACGTTTCTCGAGTACTGCAATATACATGAAAAAAGAAAGAAAAACACTAAGATAAAAGAAAAGGTTAAATTGCAAAGTGCAAAGTTACGTGTTAGAATCCTCTCCGATTTAAACTTGATCTAGAAAAGTTCCTTTGCCAGGTTAATATAGCTTCAACGTATTCTCAGTGTTGTAAACAAAGCAATTTCATGAAGAATATCCTTTATCCCTATATTCATGAACTACATACAAGCCCCTCAAAACTTGAGAAGATCTGGTTCCTCCAAACTTGACATACCTTCAGATATCTTCCACCGAAGTAGATAGGAGTCCGGAAGCAACGACACTCCAAGCGGCAAGGTTCATTGACCTACGAAGAAATCCAAACCAGATAAAATGCACTACCATGTCAAAGATAATGAACAATGAAATGTCTGTTATAACAAACAAAAGCAATAATCAATCAAAAACATAAAACCAATCCACTTTTTCGAATTGTAAAAAAAGTCCTAGAAAATGTAAGTCATTTATCTATTAATTACAAAGTAGCTGCTGCCACATAAGTCAATTGGACTTTCTTTCCAAGTCAGCTGGAAAGAGTAACATTTTCCAATTTTCTCTTTAATACAGTAGAACTAATTATGAGTTCACAACTGCAAATTCTAAAATGATTCAAAACATAGCAAACAGACCAAACATTCTCCAAGCGGAAACTATTGGTTGAAACAAAGTAAAAACCACCTTTTTTAAGGGGAATTCATGGGTCTCAGAAGGTTCATTATCTTGCAAACCATTAGAGGATTTTTCATCAACTGGAATCACTTCTATTGTAGAAACAACAGAATTTTCAACAGCTGTAATCGCTGACTTATCTTTGACAGTTTCCAAGCAGTTCTTAACATCTGTATTGATCAATGAAGATTTACAAATTTAGTGCCATATAAAATTTCAATTTTTTCTAATAAAATGTAAATGTAAAATGTTTATTTCCAAAATCAATGTCATTAGTCTCTGCATAAATAAATATGACTTGCCTACTTTCCTTCTTTTGCAGCCCTCAATTTTCTCTACAAAGTTCTGGATTTTTATTGACGCCTCAGCATGACTGTTGTATGTCAAACGAATGTGGAAAGTGCTTATACCACATTTAACATCCTGCAAAACTTTCATACAATGAGGGATTAACAGGAAACAAGTATTTTAAATGTCTGCACTGTTCTAAACAACAGAAAATTCCAGTCTATGGCAACAGAAATTCCTTGTTCCATAGAAGAACTCATTACTTACTGAAAATAGATGTAACGATTTTCACAGGTGACATTACCTAATGCAGAACCAATTGAAAGAAAACATATTTAATTACCAGCAATGTCTGGAGAGGATTTGTTAAAGCAAATTTTAAAGCATCCTTTGTAGAACTGCATTCAGAAATTGATCTTTCTTTGAACCATGCTTCAGATCTATACTTTCTTTTCACATACAAACTAAGCTTATTTTCATTCTCGAGGATTATTGGCGGCATAGAAACTTCAAGAGAAAAGCTATCAATCTGATGTCCTTCTTTCTTTACTAGTTCGGCAATTGCAACCGCAAAATCACGAGCAGTCTCATTTTCCACCACCCTTTCTTTATCACCACGGTAAGTAAATTGTAAGATACCTAAGCAACTTCTGCAAATGTTTGGCTCAACACTGCTAATATTTTGGTGTAAGTCCGCTTGTTCTCCTAGAACATGACATAATAGTGATTTGACCGAGAGTGAGGAACAAATAGGAGCTTGCATTCCAAATAGGCGAAAAATGCATCTCAGGCACACCTGCAATATAGAAAACTCCATAAATCCTTTAAAAAATTTTGAATCAGTTTTTGAGGTTAATCATAAAGAAACTAAACCCTAAGTAACTAATTTTCAATTTTCTAATCAAACTATTAATAGTGCTATGAAATGACTGACTAACAAAACTCATTTAACAGGTTTATAAAAAAATTCTTTAACAATTTAAAGATGATAAAGATGAAGATAAGCGCGAACCTCTTTGGACAATAACTCCTTTACCGCGTCAGTAGGCAAGAACTGAACGGCGTCGTTCAGAATCTTCTCGTTTTTGTCTTCGTCAGTAGGGTTACGCTCCACGTCGGCGGAGGTAGCATGCGACTCCGAGGCGTTGTTAGTGGGCGCGTCTTCGGTTTCGTTCGCCATTTGAAACTGTTCCTCGATTAAAAACGGCGGCAGCCTCAGTTAACTCCTTAGCTCAGTTCAGTGAGTTGCAGCCTTTAGTAAAAGGCCGTTTCTACTGTAGCCGGACCCAACTAAAATAATAGAAAATAATTAAAGAATGGAACCACGACAAAACCATGGTTAAAAAAAAATTATTTTAAGAGAAATCACATATTTAACTTAAATAATTTTATTTTTCTCATAAAAAAATTCTCAAAATTTACTAAAAGAATTAAAAATTTTATCATGATTTTGTTTCATTTGTCCTAGACCAGTAACTTTAAGTTGCGGATAATATCTGTTAATTTCTCCGTTAAAATCAAAAATATTTTTGAAATTTAACTTCGCTGCGAAACTTATGTCCAAAGCCTTATGATAAGAAATTTAATGAATATACTTTTTCCTTAAAATAATTTTTATTTGAATATAATTATCTTGGAAATGAATTTTCCTTAAAACAATTTTGAAAATACGCTAAGATAACAGCCGTTTCAGCTAAGTTAATTTTAACACATTAACATCTTGTTGAATTGTTAACGCTAATTTTTTTTTAAAATTAAGTTTTCTTCTGTCAAATAAAGTTAAAAAATAAATGACAAAAAAATCTCAATTTGAAAACAATTGGCTTGGAGTTGGAACCGCGCTCACATGTCTAAGGAGGAGATTGATTGATTACCATCAAGCTAAATGGAAAAAGAAGAAAAATCATGTGTGCTAGTAATATCTAAAAGTTAAGGTATTTCCATTAATTTATTCATGTAAAATGCGACAGCTTTGAATGCCTTAACCAATATACCGTTCTCTTCCAACAATAGCGAGCATCAATTATTTTGACAATATGAAAAGAGAGAGTAAAAACATGTAATACAACAACAAATGAAATTACAGCGATGAAGCTAAACGATGAACATCTACAAAGCCAGTGAGCACACTTCGATTGCGTTCTTTCACCTTTACCTGATAAATGACCCTGCAGGTTAAAACAAAAAAAAAACTCAGAACTGTACTCAGCACACACATTAAAAGTTAAATGTAAAGTTATTGCTCTTGTTAATCCAAAGAGAAAAGAAAATACACCTCAAGCCTTGAAGCCACATTTCGGTGACCAAAGTTTCACCAGGGTACACATGTAAAAGGAATCGGCTGAATATATTCTTGACCATGTTTGGATCCCCTCTACAAATAAATTTGATGATTGCCCTAACTGCAAACCCCATTGTACACAGCCCATGCAATATTGGCCGAGAGAAACTTCAACACAGAATGTAACACCATCAGAAACGCCAAAGTCTAATATTGAAAGTAGTATTTAACTAATTCAGTTACGCAATTATGATTGAGTACTCACCCAGCAGCTTTTGCAACCATAGGATCTGAATGAAGAGGATTATAATCACCAGATAGCCTATACACCAATGCCTGCAGATGGTATAGCAAAGCTTCAACCAGAGAATATCATATGGAAAGTTCTTAACTCATGCACCACCCAAAAGAAAGTTCTTATAACATATGTATATTAAGAATAGATTATATATACTCTCATCAATTCAAGCACAAGAGTTCAAATTATAAAAAACTTTGAATTCCAGCAATAATGAAATTTGATGCTACATGCCTGAGATGGTTGGGTATAATCCTCAAATACTGCAAAAGGTTGACTTTTAGGGATTTTCACAGCTGAAACCGGGATAGTTTGATATTTTGAGTAGGAAAATGGTTGAGATGAATTTGAAAAGCCGCCAGCACCCCGCAGAAAGGCAGTCATCCTGCAGAATAATATCCTACCTGAGTCAATAGAATGGCAGGACCTTTTTCTTCAATCTTTCAATAAAAAGCATATGACATGACAACATTAGAATGGGGTGTTTCAGGAAGGACTCACCGATTCATGCATAACAGTTCACCAGATTCTGCATTGTAACTTTTGGTTTCAATCTCAAGGATAGCAGCTTTACCTGTAAATAAATCAACACAGGAAATAGAGAAACATCAAAATAATTGCACAAAATATATCACAACCATTCTCCCTCGCCCAGCAGGATAAAAGATGATAGCCCCAAAAAATCAGTCATTTTTAAGCTACGCATACTTACATTTCACAAGAAGATAAAAAAAACATTTCAGATCAAATCCATATAGAAGATTTGAGATTTTGGGGTTGCAATGAATTTTTCTTCAAAAGAAAAGAGCAGTACAACCAACTCATCAGTACTGATTGTACATGTAGATGGACTCAAAGACCACTAAAACATTTACCATACGGTAACTGGGGCACCCCTAATTTAAGCTCCCTTCATTTAAGTAAAAAGCTCTGTTAACACAAGTTGTTTTACCCTTATCATGTAATCCGGCAATACATGCTTCATTTCGTATCTGCATCAATAATATCATAAATTAGTTCATTTAGCGTACCTCAACACAACAAAACAGAGAAGTGTGAGAATGGAAACAATTAAAAAGTGCTCCTAATGAGAGGGCATACAGAAGCGCTAGAAGGAAATGGCTTATACAGTTCCATGTATTGTTGTCCATGCAGCAAAAGTTGTGGATCATATCTGTTATGTTGCAACAACATAAATGCAATTAGTTTGTCATTCAGTATGTAAGAATGAAAGGAATATAACAAACCAATGAGTTTATTAAGGAAACAGTCTGATTGCTTTCTTTTGAAGTATTTGATAAAACTTATAAATGATACAGAAAATGGGATAAGTTAAAATAGCAACAAAAAATCAAGTCAGCTTACTGCAGTCCTGGAAGATCCATGGCACCACTTGGCTCCAATTCAAATGAAAACAAAGCAGAAAATGTGGGCAAGACCTACAAAGTGGAAAGCATGACAATCCCCACAATAAACTGTAATGTCTATTAGCTAGCATTCCAACAACGTAATGCTATGTAGTCATATTCAGATAATTAGTTTATTACTGTAATCAAGATCAAGATGCTATCCTCCCACATTGGCCTGACCAGAAAAAACAAAACCACGATGATACATGCCTTTACTCAAACTCCTGAACAAAAACTAAATCCCTCAAGGTTTCTGTTAGTGGGATGGTAATCCAATACATTATATGACTACAGGCAACTATAGTACTTTATTAAACTAGTAGTACCCTCTAAATACAAAACTGACCAAATTAATCATAAGCTTGATAATTTATAGCTCAGGCTTACTATAGTAATTCGATTCAATACCTGGATGAACTGCTGCCCATTTTCATGATACACATATTTGAGCTCATCAGCATCCACAGCATCCTGCCCACACGCTCCAACACCCAAGGCATAGATCGCAGCATCTCTGTTCGCAAAACAAACTTATTACTATCATGCAGTACCCTCATATGCTTATGAGTATAATATGGCAACAGAGCCAATGAATGTTTAGTAACAGTGAATACATTCCATGGACCACAAGAAAAGGTCAACCGTGGAGGAATTCTTACCTTTCAGTGTAAGTGAATGTCTGCTGCTAGTGCAATCCATTGCGTCCAACGATGTATATATATTTGTGCAACAAAGGATAGGAAAAAAGGGGGAAAAAGAATTAGTTAGAAACAGACGTTCTAAATTAATACGCAAGTGTAAAAAATGATTGGTTAAAAAAGAAAAATGCTATAAGTTGAAGAAGAACAATTAAAAATTGGAAGAAGAAATACCTCGGGGAGTTTTTGAGAGAGGAGGAGCTCTGTATTGATACCTGAAGTTTTCGCCATGGAAGCCCCTCTTAAGATTGAAAGTAGCTTTTCAATTTCTGCTCAAAAGCTTTTTCAAAAGTGAATTCACCATGTACTTTTGATTCTCAAATAAAATCACTATGTACTTTAAAAGATTCTGAAATAAGTAGCATTTCAAGGATTTTGATACTGCGATAAATAGATAAAAGAAATATTGGCCGGGATTGAAATGGAAATATTGACAAAGTTAGAATTTTCTTGCCGCAGGGATGCGATGGCGATGACGCTGACGCAACGGATCACTATAAATGACGAAGTCTTGCTGAAGTGGGTCCGTTAGCCATACTTCCGAGTTCCCATTCACGCACGGCACGTCTGTTAGCGTGAAGTTTATTTAAGTAGATATTTTATAAATAAAATTTTTATTATCAAAATTTTAGTTATTTAGTTATTAATAAATATTTTTATTAAAAAATTATGAAATTAATTTAGTAGGTAAGCTTTTTAAAATTATATTATGAAAAGAATAAAATAAGATTATCAAATAAGTAAAGAATATTTTAAATATTTTAATATTTAAAACAGTTTAAAATTTAAATTTTTACTAGTATAAACAAAATAATTTATTTAAACTTTAAAAGTTCTATTAAAAAAATAATCAAACAATAATAAAAATTATAATAAAAGATTATGAGATTAAATACGTATTTATTATTTTAAATAAGTCATGCCAAACAAATAGCTAATCTTGCATGTACATACTACATACACGTTGTATTTAGAATAAAATTAACACGAAAAAGGCAGAGGCAGGTGGTAAAATTGTAATTATAATTATAATATAAAATAGAAGGTAGCAAATTACTTCCTCCCTCACAGGTATTTTCATTTGTGCGGTCAGAATTGGAGAGATTGAAATGGTTTGTTAAGCATAATCAATGTATTACAAAGACGTATTGGAATTTGGGAGGCTAACATATTGATAATTTGTCTTGGTTAAGATAGAGATACTCGACAGGTTGTCCAGGGATAACAGTGAGCGGATATACTTCAATGTTTGTATTTATCCGTTAAAACCTTGCAAAGTAGTGAATATAAATAAAAAGTTCACATGGCAAAATAGCAACTAGATGCAAAGACCACTTACATAAAACCTGTCATTAAAATTATGTAGAATTCATCTCCATAGATTTTGCGCCGATGTCTAGTCAAATATGAAAAGAAAATTATATATCATTTTACATCAAAATTCAGATTACGAGTCGTAAATAGTATATGCCGATGCATATTACTATTTACATTTACCATTTATATAAATAAAGCGGATGTCATCTCTAAATATACTAAAAGAATGACATATAATTTTAAAATTTATTGGCAAACGACATATCATCTAGGACTTGCTTGCCAAAGTTAATGGTAATTTTTTTTTTCATTTTTGTAAAGTGTAAGATTTTTGTAAGGAAAAATTAAGAAAAAAAAGAAACATTTCTGGAAAATTTAGCTATCTCTAATTTGATTTTGAATTAGCTAATGGCCTTTCTATTTTTCTTTCTTATAAAGATATTACTGTTTTACACCAATATCTTAAATTTGTTAATTTGCAAGCAGGCAACAGATGACAAGTCGGTTTTACGAGAAAATTCAAACAACCTGCCCTCCTGTCATTATAGGGAAAGACGACTTGTCGTCCCTTTTATTTATGTAAATGACAAGCACAAATGGTAAGCGCGGCGCCAGAGCATACCATTTCCCATCATCACTGCTTTTTTTTAAAAAAACGACGTGTCATTGGCACCTATTTTCATCAGACGTGTTGTCATCTTTGTGTTTCATTCATCATGAACAATTCATCCACTAGGATGAATTCCTCATGATTTTACAATAAAGTAAGAGGTCGTTTTTTTTTAAAAAAAATTAAATAAATGCCAACACGACTTTATATAAAACCTTTCAAGTCCTATAAATAATTAATACCATTTATCCGTTCTGTAGTTACCATCTGCATTTTATCCGTTGGTTTCCTAAAGACAGTAACCCAGATCTTGAAAATGGCAAACGAGGAAGAAGCAAAGCTCCCCAACAAAAAGTTCCGCTCATAAAATAAGGAATAGATAATACAGTAGTTCCGGGACACTGCAATTTATGGTAACGTAGGGATAACATCAATCGACCACTGACGAGAGTTCCCGAGCCAACACCAAAACTATAGATCCATTACATTAGTTGCAGACAGCTAAAACATTTTCACCAGCCACAACCACAGCCTTCATTGCTCTTCAAACAAAACTAAAAGCAAACCAACAAAATTTAATGTTTAGCAAAATAAACACATTGAAATTCAACATTAAGAATACAGTACTTGTTTGTAAGAAGATGCCAAAATAGTTTGTTACTACCAAAAATGTTTCCACCAACCAAACAATCTAACATGATATCTTTACATCCTATCTTCTCTTCTCCTCGGGGCACAAGTGATAATTTCATCAACTCTGAGAATCATCTCGGCAGCCTCAGTTGCTGAAAGCAGTACAGCCTGCTTAACTTTGAATGATTCAGAAATCCCCAACTCAGCCATATCTCCTACCTGCCATTATTTAAAACAGCAACAACCACGGTAAGGGTTATAGACTAGAAATGTTTTTCATGCACATCCTCTGTTAGAAAAATTACAGGGAGGTGATAAACTTTAAAAAAAAAAAAAAAAACATTGCAGTGTCTATATTTCTGCCCAGAGAGTACTATGAGATTACTATGGCAGAAATAGCACTCGAAACCCAGAGCAAACAACATTTGAATTCCTTAATTTCAGAACATACAGATCCAGAGTTAACGTCAATGCCTGCAGTGCATCCTTCCTTCTGGTGCTCTGCACGGAGCTGAGCTATCAACTCAGCACTGTCTAGACCAGCATTGTCAGCAATGGTTGTTGGAATGGCAACAAGTGCCCGTGAGAAAGCCTCAATGGCATGGGACTTTTTCCCAGGAGTTTTACGTGCCAGCTCATCCACTTCCTTGGCCATAGCCATCTCAGGCCATCCACCTCCAAACAAAACCCTGCTGTCATTGACTGTCTGAGACAGCACACACAAGGCATCATGCAGAGACCGCTCAGCCTCATCAAGCACATGATGGCTGCCAAAAAATATGAACATAATAGAATGAGACATGTCCAAGCAATTTTTAAAAAAAAGAAAAAAGGAAAGAAAATTTTTTGCTCTAAAATCCAGAAGTTGTTTAAAGAAAAAGTCAGCACATGATACTCAGAAGCAATTAGGCCCTAGATATATCCAAATAAGCATATATGCCAAAAGCTAGATCCAACGAACACTATAAAAAAGAATGTAACATAAAGTACCTTGCACCTCTCAACACTATGGTACAAGCCTGACCCATTTCAACACCAGAAAAGTGGATCAACTTGTCCTCACCAATCATAATTTCCTCAATAAGCTTGCAGTGCCCAAGCTTAACTGACTCTGGATTATCAAAGGTTGATGCAATGTCACCACCAGTTACTAAAGCCAGACGCTCTATACCATCAAAATCAGCATGCTCAATTGCAAGTATACCCGCATCTGCAAAGAGTTCCTCTGGAAAATTGTAAATCAACTGCCTATTAACGAAGCAGTTAATCCCATGAGCTATTATCTTTTGCACCTTTTCTCTCATTTTTTGCTTCTCAGCACCTTCTATCTCAGCGGCCTTTGACATTGAATCAACACGAACACGTGCCCCATAAATCTTCACTTTATCTGTATCCATTGCAGTATTTGCCACCAGTATTTTTGCATTCTCTATACGTTTTGGTTGTCCAATGCCAATTTTCTTGTCAAGAATGAATCTGAAAAAGTTCCATAAGTAAAAATTCATAAAATCAACCAGATATCAGACAGAGAGATATATCCAATGAAAAAAATTACACAAAAGCATATACATCATGCAAGTTATCTAAACTATTCCTTCCAACAGATTCTGCTTCAGTTGATATCTCAGATACTTTTAAGCACAATTATGCACATTTCTACATGTTGTGCAAACCTAATATAACATATCGGATATTCGGCGCAATCAATAACACTATAACAAGATAGTTTTTGTGCCCCACCCCTCATCTAGAAAGGAATCCTTCAGTGATCCTCCAGGCTTCTTGATAATTTGGATGGACTCTAAATTTGTGCTGCCCTGCAATTCGTAAGATCATGGTCAGAAGAAATCCAGAAAGAAAACATAAAAATCAAACATAACATGTAAGATAGTAAAGGGGCTGTCAAGAAAATGTAAGACAACATTTTAAAATCCTATCTGAAAAATATGACAGTGTTCCTATTCTCCAAAATGTAGAATAGTAAAGGGGCTGTCCAGAGAATGTAATACAACATTTTAAATACTGATCTGCATGAATCAAGTATATCCAAGTGATAGTTTAATATGTTTGAGTGTTTCTCTCCGTGTAGCTTATCCTGAAAAGTGTGTCAGACATGTGTTTCAATTGACTCTTAAACTACTTGATATATAAAACGTATTACCTTAAGCCTCATAACAGCATCCACAGCCAGTTGAGCAAAATGTTCTTTATCCTGTGAGAGAATTTTCGAACTCAAAGTAGTCATCGCAATCTTCATCAAGTCTGACTTGAATTTTTCTGCATTATTCAGTAATGTCATGAATTAATCACAAATAGTAGTTCAAAAAATTAATAACGATAATAATAAAGACTTCAAGGTCATCATGCTAATTTGAGGTATTCATAGTATTTTGACCGCAAATTACAACCAAAAAATCTCATTCATGTCCAATTATCATCCAAAGAAATGTGTATTGACAAGTTGTCGGGAAGAATGGAAACAGAGGATTGTGTCAAATAAAAAGCTTTAGACAATGCTTCACATGGGTAAACAAATCAATCACCTGCATTCTCTTTGTTATCCACAACCTTTTGCAACAAAGCATCGCGAGCGCATTCAGCTGCCATCCGGAAACCTAAACAACAAAAGAATCATCAGCAGAAATGCTACTATCATCTTCATTTCAGATGGCAATAATAAAATTATAAGGAAAATACAAAAAAGAAATCTTCAATACCCATGCACACTACATTACTAATTTCATGAGGGATAGATTTCTGATATACAAAACACAAAGGAAAATTGATCGCACACAATTATATATCCTTTTGTTTACCATATTATAAGGGATGCTAGACAAGAGTTTCTACCATTCATATCTGTCCTTAAAATTATACAAAACAACAATGCATAGAAACAGAATTGCTACTATAAACATTGCCTGCTCCATGAAATGATCAAGAAATATCACTGTTAAACCACAATAAGCAAACTTAGAATGGTGGTATAAGGTATAATATTTACATAAAGATGAGACTTGCAATACAGTAAAACAACCACAAAAGCAAATATTTGAAATATAATTTCAAATATTGGATTACAATACCACATGAAATAAAAAAAGCTCTCATAAGTAATTTCTATTAGAAGACCAAAAAAAAAAAAAAGAAGCATCAATGCAGCAGCAGAAGCCGAGAGGAAACCTGATATTATGGTCATCGGGTGAATCTTAGCAGCCACCAGCTTCTCTGCCTCCCTCAGAAGCTCCCCAGCCAAAACAACAACTGAAGTTGTCCCATCACCAACTTCGTCGTCCTGAACCTTAGAGATGTCTGACCCTTGATTAAGGATCATAAAACAAAGGAAGAAGGAATAATCTTTTTTCTATGGGTTATGCGTAACTATTCTACTGGCGTGGCTAATTGCACCACTTAAAAGAGTTTTTCCTAAAAAAATGCTTATACAGTATGCATCTTTTTTTCCAGGAAAACAAAATAAACATCAGCCCACCATTACAACAAATCAACTGTAATACATTAACCCACCATTACAGCAAATCAACAGTAATAAGGATACCAACAAGGACTTTAGCGGCTGGATTATCAATGTGTAGGGACTTAAGTATAGTGGCCCCATCATTTGTAACAGTGACTTCACGTCCTCTGCCGGTTGACTGTAGAATTTTATCCTACATGGATGATTTACAGCAACCAGATAGTTAATAGAAAAGTAGGATAAAGGCTACCACTGAATTATTTTAATCTTAAGCAATATTCATGGTAGCAGGTGACCTTACCATTCCCTTTGGCCCTAAGGTTGTCTTAACCAAGTCAGCAATTGCCATTGCACCAACAAATGATGCCTACAAAAATAAATAAATAAACAAACATGATTATTCCACAAAAAGCATAAGGAAAAACAAGTTAGGAGTTAACGCGTTCCAAGAAATTAAAAAGGAAAAAAAGAATCCCCAGAATGTTCTCTAAATGAAAAAACAATTTGTTTTCTAGACAATATTATCCAGGAATATGTAATCAAATGAATATTGTATGTACGCCTCCAGTCATGCTTAAGAAACACAAATATACATCATCCAATATCCCAGTAGTCAAGTACTCACCATTCTGGCACGCTCTCCTTTCTCTTCGCTAGCTTCATCTTTAAAAATTCTCTCTACCTGAGAAAACAATCACCAGCCACGTTTGAAAGAGAGCCAAAAAGGAAACAAAAGATAAACATAAAACAATCACAAACTGCTATCCTGTGAGCAACTAACATACCCCCATCGAAGAAAATGTAAATGAAGGCAACTAAAACCTGGATGCTAAAATGAAACCCTGAAAAAGGCAATCAAGAAGTTAGCATATATTTGCCAATAAACACGTAAATGGATCTTCAATGCCCCATAAATAAACCCTAATATTTCGTAATAATTATTGAAACATATTCGCTCACATTTACTTGTAGTCAACTTGTAAGTAATTGTCAACTACAAAATGGGTAGAGAATGCTAACAAATAACAACATTATTCAACAGTTTTTTTCGAATTCCCCATTTTGCCGAGAGACAAACAGAAGTGCGAGTTCAACAAGTACTGATACCGTGCAATAAAAAAAAAAGAAACTTAAACCCTAACTTAAACAAAACCCTAGAAAGTTAAAGAAAGAGTAAGTATGCTGCCTGATCTTAAATCGGTGATGTTCGACCCTGCTAGGTTTTGATACTGGGATCCCGCCGAAAGCGAAGAGTGTTGTGCTTTAGGCTTCGCTTTTCTACCAGTTGTTTTTTGATTCAGTGTGGCAGTGTGTATTTTTGTCCATAGAATCGACCTCTGTTACGCGCACAAAAGATTGACTTTGTCAGTGAGACGTCAATAACTAAAAGACCGGAGTAGCTGTCGTAGGATTAAGTGGCCACGGGGAGGAGAAGGGAGCAACAGTAATGGATGAGCTAATGAGTATAGAATCTTGTGGATTATTTTATAATTCCCTTTAATTTGTTTGCCGAAGTTTCCCGAATTTATTGAAAAATTTTATGTAGGCTTTAAAGCGAATTTACTTACATGCCACTATATAAATAAAAAAATTTAAATTTATGTATATTTTAATCTTTATATAATAAAGTAGTGCTTTTATAATAAAATATATAAGTACATATATTATTTTTTTAAACCCACGACAACCGCAATAACATAATTTATGAAATATTAAACTATTTTTTTAATTAATAATTCATTTTATTTACACAACAGAAACAACTTATTTTATTAATTTACATATAAATTTCTATTTTCCTCATCATTTTTATCATATATTACAAATTAAAGAGTTTAAAGACTATTTTTAAATGGGATAATACATCTTGTTTTCACTGAATTTTGAGTTTTGATAAGATCTGGTCAAATACAATAAAATTATAAAATTTGGGATTCGGTGCCCAATATAGTCGAGGTGTGCTGCCTGTTTTGATCTTTGATGAAACTTATTAGATGAGCGAGGAGCAGAAATGAGTGGAGAGGTAATGTTTGGGGAGTTTGACCACCTTGCAACAAAATGAGAAGTGGCGGTTAGAAATGGAACCTGTGGTGGCTGGCGATTATACATCAATCAATGCTCGAGTTAGTCGTTGGTTTATTTGGATGTTAAGCATTAGCCAACCATCAACAATGAAGTCAATTCGAGGTTGAAGGCAAGCCATGACAATTTTTTTTACATGTAATCGTTAGTTAGAGAGAGAAAGCCTAAGGGTTTATACATGGAGCGCGCCTGGAATATTCTTGACACAATCCTTGTTGACGTTATTCTACTGAGGCCTTTCCCTCTCCAGGTAGGGATATTATAACCCATTTATGCTATATAGCTACTTGGAACCTTGGAGCTTGCTCTGAGAATAAATTTACTTGTTATTCATGTAATTTATTCACAGGTACATATGTCAGAATCTGATAAGGTGATCCAGCTACCTTCGAGAGAGTAGCTACTTCCTTTTCGTTGTTTGCTTATGGTTGTTGCCACGGCACGTATTTGCTGCTTCCTTTTGGTTGTTTACTTGCTCATTAGTTTTCCTTTTTATCTAAGTAAATAATATATTCTCTTTAGGTGATAATGACCTCTCACGTGATTCTGAATAAATTAATTTTGTTGCCACTCTGGGCTTGTAGCCAAAACAATATTACCCTCGTTGCATTCCTCGTAATATTTCACTCGTCTATATTCATTATTTATAATAACACGTGTCACCCGCATATTGGTCATTTATTTTTCCACAAACACATCTATCCAATAAAAACGTTGTCGTATGCCATACATATGTTCATTCAATAAAAACTATACTAAACAAATTTATTTTCAAATAATCAGTAATGGCAGTAGTTAAGATTAAAATTAAAATTATAAACATTTCACATGATAAATTCGAGGGATGGTTCTATTAAAATTATACTGGGTAATACGTTTTCTTTGGATGAGTACTTTTCATGAAGTGGCCCGAACTAATGCTGACAAAAAGAAAGCTTTTTCATAGTTATTTTGATTAATCATAATCTTTTCATTTTATTTATGTATTTATTTTTTTTTTCAAAAGAAGTTTTCAATGTTCAATTAAACTCTCCTATCACTCCTTTCAAGAAGGGAGAAAATAATTTAAAAAAATAACTTTTAAGGACCTCCCCTGAGGTTTGACGTATTGACACTTAAATAGAAAATATGACCGTAATTACAGAGACTTTCCTTACCATTTGTACTCAGTTTTCTTGACCGTTAGTTGACTAGTGATATGTCAAAAATACCCTTGATTCGAGAAAAAACCTAAACACCCTTAGTGCTAACTATCAAATTAATCATTACACTTTAACACGCTTGGGAAACAAAGATTTGACATCAAATATTCATCAATTGTAAGAAGTAAAAAAATTACTAGAAAACTAGGGCTAGCGATAATATACAGTGAAATATCTATTAGACAACAACCTATTGTTAACATTTGTTTAATTTCCATTGATCATTAAAGTGCTCTTAGTTAAACCGATTTTTTCAACCATCTGCTTTGATTCAAGAATTCAATCTCCACCACTAACTTCAACCGTCGCCCTTTCCTCTTCTATTTCTTTGTGCCGTATAGCTTCCTCATTTTTTAGATTTTCAGCATATTCTGCCTTTTCTCCTTCTAATTATTCCTGCCAATTACTAGATGTGCTGAAGATGAAATGGGAAGTAAAACAAATAAAGAAAAAAGAATCTAGAATAAGAAGAGATAGGTTACCTCAATCTTTTTCAGTTGGGCTTACAAAATTCCTTCTTGCTATTTTTTAATGTAGCAAAGGCTGAGAGCTTTTTTGCCTTGATCAACATTTTCAACACAATTGATTCAATTCACATATGATCAATAGGAAAAGTACTAAAATAATTATATATTTTACTTGTTCATGGTTAAATTTTGTAGTCAATAAAAGTCATTTATGCATACCAACCCTGACATACATGTTAAAAGGAAGACAATTATAAAAAGGCATACTTGTTCCCTGCTTTTTTTTTTTAACAAAAACTCTCTTTTCCTTTTCGACCTCCACAAGAGCATCATCTAAAAAAAAAATAACATGAGACCACAAGTTATTCACTTAGGAACTTTCGCATATTCAATGCAAATTGAATCATTTCACGCTGCTTAACAAAAGATTTTGACAAACCAATGCCAACTTTCATTTGAAGCATTATCATAGTCACCTAAAAATGGCAATGATGCCTTTTTACATCTTAAAAGTAAAATTGAGTTTCATTTTAGAAGACTTAGGATTTATAGTCATAGTTTAAAGTAAGAACAGAATTAAAAAGTCATACATTCCCATCTTAGCATCTCATTACTCCACTTAGGAATGCCACTGCTTCTTTTTTTTTTTTTTTTATAAAAAGAGCACACGTAGCCTCTAATCAATGTTACAGAACCGTTTTAATGGTTAAATCGCTAATAAAAACACAGTATAGCTTCAATAAAACAAATAATTTAAATTTTTTACACAAACATCTTCCAAAATTTCTTCATTTTATTTGTCACTAATGCTTTTTTTATCAAGCAACTAAAAATTCTCCATATTAAGGAGCACAAGCAATATCCTTTTCAGCTTCTTCAAAGCATCACAAACAAACCCTTATTTTCCAATATTATTAATGCATATAACTTCACTAATTTCTAATATGCATTGGTATTTTTAGTTCAAGCACATGTCAAGAAGTTAATTCCTCCAAATAGCATCCATATTCTTCATAACAGTGCTAACCCGTTTTCATTTGACAAAGAAGTCATATAAAAATCACTAGTTTCTAACACATATGTTATGATTAGCTTTTAACTTGACAAATCCAGATAGAATAAGTCTGAAAGTAACAAACAAAGTGCATCTTCTCCAATCCATCAACAAATCGATATCATTTTTTTTTATGAACACAATGCCAACCGTTCTCCAACACTTCAGCCCATTTTCATTTTCAAACAATAAAAAACAAATACCCAATCTATGATTAAAATAAAATAAACTAAAATTTAAAATTTATTTTAAAATATAAAACATATTAAACCAGAAAAATTAAATCCAAAATTGTTTCAAAGACTTACCTTCTTTGAAGGGTAATTTAATAATAGTCATGTCCGACGCCGAATAGTCAGCTATTTTCACTTGACATCACCCTTAGGCCACCATCAATGCTTTTCTTGTTAATAAATCTAAGCTAAAGTTGGGGAACTTGGCAATAAAAATCTGATTTTTTTCGTCTTCAAAGCATTTAGAGATGAGGAGTGCACGTGGGCCTTGGTTGATTGAAAGAGAAAATGGTTTTGTGATGAGTTTGGTTGATGAAAGAGAGCAAGCATCCTTCCATCCTCTAGTTAGTGGCTACTGATTTTCATCGATATTTTTTGAGTGTTTCAATGGGTGTATCTTCATTCTTCAAAGTAGCTTTTTACTTATTTCAATTTTAAATGAATTTTTATTAATTTACCCTCCTATACTGACAATATACGAAATTGGGCACGGACGATAAGGGAAGTCTTTGTAATTACGGATATACTTTCTATCTAAATATTAATACACCAAATTTCAAGAGGTTTCTAAAAATTACCCTAAAAAAAACTATCATTTACAAGTGCATGCCTGATTAGAAACAGCCTGCAAAGCCTACTAGAGCCTCTGACCCAGGCCCAAACACTTTCTTTGAGATGGCCCGCAGCCTTAGTGAAGAGACTGACAGGTGAGTTTGATGAACGCTCAAAAACTGCTGACCACAAACGAAGGGCAGATATTACACCAACACTACCGAGAAAAAAAAAATAACTGATAAACACAACATTCTTCGTAGTTTGATTGCTTTACATTCCATTACTAAAAGCCTGAACCAATTATCAAATTGATAAATGAGAATCAACATAATTTTAAATAATAATAACAGTAATGCTATAACAGCTACCGCTGTAACAACGGAAATACAACCTTCAATAGAAAAGAATGAGACCTCGAGCTGGGGTCAATTTGAAGTTCTACTTGTCCACAATCCTCGCATAAATAAGCAAAGCAACATTAAACTAATCGAATATAAGATTAGAATCAAAATTCTTCTCGAATCCACAAATTGCATACCCAACGGTGGATCATAAGTAATAATTTAGAGGGGCCTCGTGTGTCTGCCAGCTGCTCTGCCACAAAGACGAGCATTCTTTGGGATGGGATATTCATCCCTGAGTGAAGTTGATGCTGTGTAAACACGCAAGTAAAATTGTTGTCCAAGGTACTGTCGTGCCCACGACTCAGACCTCAAGTGCCACATACCTACGTTATCCAGTGCTATATAAATCGCAGACCATGACTTGGGATACACCTGCATTTATCATAAAACAAAAGTTATCAATTACGTTCTTGATTCTAACTAGGTTAATGATTTTGATTTTGCAATCCACATTCTGAGCTAAATTTGTCTTAACCTGAACGGTTACACGGGCAACTGCATCACGGAGATTGTACTGGTTTCTACTAGCAGATGTCCATTGGCCTCCATCCATACTGCATTTCAAGATTTTATGATTAAGAGACAACTAGGACTGAGTTGGTCCTAACTCCTAAATGCAATTTGGGATGTGGAACCCTAAGATTATAACGTGCTTACCCGACAACCCAAAATTGGTAGCCATTAAGGTGATAGCTTTGGATAATGTCTTCATCATTTTGGAACACAATTTCTATAAAAGCTCTGTAGTCAACCCCCATAACTGCTGTGTCTTGGTAAATCCCTCCACCGGTAGGATTATCAGAAATGCTTCCGACGCGGAAAACTCCACTAATCTTGAAGTAGTCAGCAAGCTTTAGGGGAGTGTCAGCTGGAATAAAGGACACGCTGTTGATTGCATATCTCTGCTTGCCATTAACTTGCCCAGCAGAACTTGAAAGCCTGATAGTTCTGGTGGTGTTTATGAGACCATAGTGGTATGAACCCTGTGGGTTAGGCCTTGGTCCACTTGCTGTGAGATTAGTCCTGAAATATATAATTATCACTAAATTAGTGCACATCATAAACATTTTAGTGGCACAATTTTGAATCACTGATAGCAGGAAATAATAAATACCTGATAGAGCGTGCTTGGTTTAGTGACCAGTCAATTTGGACAGTTGGTCCACCTGGGATGGGGCCTGAAACTGAACCTGCAGAGTTACTGTAATGAAGAATGCCGGTGGTGGTGAGGACAGTGGAGGTGAAGCGAGAGGAAACAACAATGTAATAGTCCCGTGCAGGTTGATCAGCAGTAACCAAAACGGAGTATGATTGTCCGACATGAACGTCAAGTGATGAGTAGGTAGTCTGGAGGGTATGTGTTCCCTCAACTTCTACCAACTTCATCTTATGGTTTTGAATGCGGAAATTGAGTGAGTTTTGCAATCCAACATTTGATATTCTGAGCCTGTAAGTTTTTCCTGTAATGGACATGGATAATGTAGGCGTAATGCATGAATGATGGTAGGAGTGCACAAAAATGATAACAATTGGCAAAGACTAGATTTAGATTGATTGAGAGCTAACCTTGTTCAACATTAAAACCAGCACCGCTCCCCCGGCCATTGATAAGAATTCCATCAGGGAGAGGTAGCTTCTTGCCCTTATCAAGATGTGCCTTCAAGCCCTGCGAAAGCATACATCAATTCATCATCCTTCAATCACAAAAAGTCGATTCAAACAGCAAAACAATTACTAAATAATTTTGAACTTGTTGGCATTTTTCACTCCAACCATCTCATTCTATGAACTTTCATGAAACGACACTTTGTGGACCCACGTAACAAGTCAGATAAATGGATGAAGGTTGACCATTTAACCTTTTTTTTTTTTATGCATGTGGTTCAGGGGATTCGATGATGATGGAATATGGGCTGACATCTAGGCGAATAGTGTAATGCAGATTTGGGCCAATAAATATGGCCATATCACCCCATGTGAAAGACATTAAATCAAATCGGTAATACATTCACCAATAAGCGTCCATACTAATTGAGCAATCTAATAAATGTAGATCTAATTGGCTCGTACCCAAAAGTCAAAAACTTAACCAGATACTTGCAGACTGCAGCATTATACAATCCTCAATTTAAGATTTAATCTCTAAACTGTTCGCTGGAGTCACATTGCCAAAACTTACACTTGGCTACATGATTAGAGAAAACAATTTTACTGAGGACAGACTGTTGATTTTGGATGTGGCTTATTTTACTCGAGTCTCTCAACCTATCACCTATCTCAATAGTCACAAACAGACAAAAAAGAGGGGTCAAAGACCCAGCTCAAATGCAGAAAAGTTGCAAGTCATAAAAAACTCAAAAGCTCACCTCTGTCACCGACAACCAAAAAACGAAAAAAAAAAAAATCCCTTGCCAAATTGACCAACTTAAAATATTTTAAACCCCGCAAAATTTAAACACATGCTCTAACATTAGTAAAGACCCTTTAATACAAGAAATCTAAAACATTAGAACAAATCAACATGTTGTTATTTGAAAAAAAAAAAATCAACATGTTAATCTTTGGTATAAATGTGGGAATGGTATATTATTACCGTGTGATTGGACTTGTACCAATCTCCGACAAGAACAGTGTAATCGCCGGCGGGATCTGGGAAGGGAACGGGAATGCGCGGTCGGCTAAGGATCCTTATTCCTCCAAACCCACCGGCTGCTTTGTGGAATGCAAGGGAAGGGAAATAGTAAAAGCTACCAATTTGATCCTTCACTTGAAGAATGTATGTAAAGTTCTTCCAGGGAGGAATAGGGCAAGTTGTTCCATATACACCATCTTCAAATGAATTCCTCCTATTTTGAATTCCATTCCTATTCTCGCCGCAGAAAAAAAAGAACAAATTACAATAATTTCTATTGCATTTGAAAAAGCAATCAAATTTAATCTCTCAATGCGCCAATTCACAATTTCTGAAAATGTAAATTTTGCATTCTAGATGGACAAATGAAGTTCGTGACATTCGTTAATTAAATTTATGCACGAAGAGAAATTATTAATAAGTGATCAACCAAGATTTTAGGTCAATTTGGTAATGTTTGTGAGGAGAATTAATTAAACATTTAATAAATTTTTTTAAAGTATTGTGAATTTTAAAAATAATTATATATATTTAATAAATAATAATATTACACTAATATAAGATAAAATAATTTTATCAAAAATAATATTAAAAAAATGATCAAATACTAAAAATAACTTTTAACTTTTTAAAATTTTTTATCACGTTTAAAAATAATACCAAACGGATTAAATATAGATTTTGAATAATATTATTTTATGACTCAAAAGGTCAAGTTTCCAGCTTTACTTAGCTGATTCATAAAACTAGTAGAGTGGAAGACAGCTGCTAACTGAAAATGGATACGCGGACAAGGCTAGTGGGTCTAAATTAGGAAAGCTTACAACACAGATTCAATGTTTCCAATCAATTCACCCCGTTAATTGCTGCCATTTTGTAATGGGAAAGTCATTTTTCTATTTTCAATAGAACCAACCTTTTTTGTTTTTTTTTGAATTATTCAATAGAAACAAATTTAGTTATGAATGATAATGAAATCTCAAAGTGTTAAGACGGTTAGTAACAGTAGGTAATACATGGCAGGCAATATCAATAAGAAATTCTATCGCAAGATACTGTAAGAACGTGCAATTCTAAGAGACTACGATATAAATCAGATCCAATTAGCCAGATCTACGTTCACATGATCTGAGAAAATTACTAAAATATACCCCACATGGCGTTGAAAAGAATGGAGAATGAGTACGGTGGACTTATCGTTTTGCGGAGGGCGCGCAGAACATTGCGGCACGGTGCGTATATTTCAATTTAATTTAATTTTTAAAAGGTAGAGTGATGCAGCAGAAGGAGAGTGAAAAGATCACGGGAGGAAATTAAAACTTAAAAAAGAGAAAAGAGAATAATCAAGAGATGTTACCAGGAAAGAAGAAAAGGCTCGTCTAAGCTGTTGAACACATTGATAATCAGATTGTCATTTGTAACTGAGTGAATATCGGGGCCTGGGAATTGCCCGTTTATCAAGATACCCTACCAAAAAAAGGAAAGACAAAAACACCATTTTGATTAATGAATCATTAATTAGATCGAACACAAACCCGATCGACATTTTAAAGAAATCGATATAGATGAGTCATATGCGCGCATGTATGTAAATGCAGGGACGAACCCTTTGGCGAACGCCGAGCGGATAGATGTCGCCGTAAGTGACATTCCAGTTGAAGAATCTGTAAGGATCCTCAGCATTGACAATGGCGAAGAGGGTACAAAACAAGGAGCCAATTGAAGCAGCGACAGCTAAGTTTAGCGGCATTTTGGGGGGAAGGCAGAAGGCTAAGTCAAGTCTTGTTTGCTTTTGTGAGCTTTCCGTATTCTTTTTTTTTTTTTTTTTCCAAAAGCAAAATCGAAAATTAAAAGAGGAAAGAAAGAAGTTAAGAGGTGAGTAGTGAATGATGAATGATGAGGAATGGCACGTATTTAAGTGCGGCACAGAGGGTATGAGTGAGTGTAGACTGTAGAGGCAACTCAGCAAATGAAAAAATAAAAAAGCGAGGGAAATTTGGAAAGAGAGACTTGAGAGAGATAAGAATTATAAAAAGGAAAATAAAAAAGAAAATGGTTGAGTGTCGGTGGTCGGGCCCGATAAGAGCTTAACCCTCGCTGTTTAGTTTGGGCTGTTTGTTTTGTGTGTACGAATTGATTTGTCTCCCACATGGGTGTGTTGTCGCGACTTGCGACTGTGTGTGGCCTGTGCGCATTGAGATATATATATATTTTTTAACAGAACAAATAATAACGACGACGAAAATGAAAAGAGTTTGCACGTGACGAGTTTTACGAACAACACGCAGGTCCCTTCCAGATAATTAACCGGGAGTGTTTCAAAAATCAAATTTCTTAGTGCACTTTTAATTATTAGGTTAGCGTAGTTGTTTTGAATATGAAACCAAATCATTGCTTTTGTGCTTTGTTCTTAAGCCTTCAGGGCACTTTTTTGGTTTTGGATCCCCACAGATATTACAAGTGCCCGAAACTCAAACCCTAGAAGTATCAGACCTGAAGTGAGGTCTAAGGTTATTTATCGCACGATCCGGCAATCGAGATATCTTCCAATAGTACCACATAATACCAAAGTTTATTTATTTAGGAGATTTTGATAAATTTCTTTTAGCTGCTTGCGTTGCGTTGCGATGCGAGGTTCAGATTATGCTAACCTGTAGCTGCAATCGGTTCGTATGTTTAATTCGATTTCATCTGGCCTGGGTGACCTTTGCGGCCCCACAAGATCAACTTAAGGATTAAAACGGATTACTTCGTGAAGTAGGTTCACTGACCGGTTTATATTATTTCACTGTAAAAGTGTAAATCTCAATTTATTTTAGAAATTAAGGGGGTATCATATCATCTATGGTTTCAATACCCAGATATAATGCCTTTGTACATAAAAAAGTTGTAACGAAATCAGATGTCTCTTCATCATTTTTGGCAGTGATTTGTCACGATTACTTGCAGATTAGGAGGACGGACCGACTCATTTTGACACCATTACTCTACACTAGAAATTTAAAGAACGGAAAATAAATAATGAGTAGATGAAGAGTCATACTCACGCATTACAATGTACTGAAAAAGCACATGAATTGGTTCGTGACTTTTGCTGTGATCCATAACGCAAAAGGGTGGCCACATGCGTGCCCAATATTCCCCATTCCAGTAAACTCTTTTTCTTTTTTTATTTTCAGGAACTTGGTAGTTTTAGTTTATATGGACAAAAATATGCACAGTAAAAGTCTGCACTTTCACTGAGTAGTGAAAGTGCCACAGCATTAGGCCAAGTGTCGCATCATTGACATATTTGTTAACCTGATCCACTATTCCACTCTAAGGGGTGGAATTGAGATTTCAGTTGGCGAGAGCCCATCATCGTGCAAGAGTTATAAACTTGAGTTACCATAGTAATATTAGATCAGTAAAATTTTGAGGACCAACAATGAGAATTATGATGAAGAAATCATAATTTTGAAGATGTTATAATGCAAAAACTGTTAACTTAACGAGCACCAAATAATATTAAACATGCATGGAAATTAGTAAGAATTTTCAAATCTCAGTTTCTCACTTCCCTTATTATTATTTTTCCCTCTGCGGGGCCCTCAAAATTCCGCCTCTCATGCACTGGAGAGAGAAAACGAATAAACTTTTTTTTTTACTTTTTCTAAAAGATTTGTTTTTTAATTTTTTAATTTTTTTTTTATCTTTACCACAGGCTTATGCCAACCTGGTGGGCTTAAAGTCGATGTTCCTATCGCGTAGAATCATCAACGCTAAACCTTGGGTTAAGGAGTTCAAATTTCCAATCAATATTTTCTCAGCTCTCGTACTTTGACCTAATGGAAAATTACACCTTTAGAGCAAGAAGATTAGGCCTAGGCGGCCCCCACCAAAAAAAAAAAAAAAAAAACCGCAGCACATTAATCATCGCATGTCTCGCATTTTAGTTTAGGCAATTTCGAACATCCTTATTGTGGGCTTTGATGACCTGGAACCAACAACAAACGCTCATTGATGAATACATCGAATCGTACACACGAGACAAATTTCCTTATGGGTCAATCCAGCCAACACACGATGAGAAGAGACGAGACGTCAATTCTGCTCCACAATGCTTCGATTTAAACAAATTAATTAATTGGACGCAAATTTGTTAAATGAATGTTAATTGGCGGTAGGAGTGGAAAAGTATCTGCCCGGTCCCGATCCAGATTGCGCCAGATTGCGCAGACTGCAATCGGGCGTTATGGGTCGGATATTACCTAATTTGAATATGAAACCGAACCGGTCTTAGGCAACACTTGATAAACCCGAAACTCGATCTGAAATCCGAATTTTATTAAAAAAATTATAAACTATATTATTTTAAATATTTATATTTATTTAACTCATTTATTACACATATATAAAGTTTTAAATATTTAAAATTTATATTTTCATGTCAAATTTTATTGAAATAAATTTAAAATTTATAAAACTATCAAAAAAATAAACATATAATATTTAAAAAATAAAATATGAATACCCAGATTAAAACCCAATTCAGACATCTAAAAATTACATCCGGGCCCAGTTAGGGCATTGCAATACCTAAGCCCGAACCTGAGTTTTGCCAACCCTACTTGGCGTTGGCCTGGCATGAGAGGCATCCCTACGTTGGACAATGAGTCCATAAAGCCCGTGCTATAGTTGCACAGTTATATCGAATAGATTTGGGGCCATCTAAATTACCAAATTTTAAAGATATAAAGGTGTCAAGAGTTAGACTATTGACACCTCTTCATTGATCTTATAAAATTCCTATGATATTATAATTATATTTAAGGATAAATATAAATAGAATTAATCTTATTTATATTTTCTTTCTCTCTTCAATTTCATTTTACTTGCACAATATAAATTTTTTTTAATCATTAGAATAATCTGAATTTAAGAAGCAATCCATAAATTTTTTTAATCATTAAATTAATCTAAATTTAAGAAGCAAATTTTTAAGCGAAAATAATACTCTTGTAATATATGTAGCAACAAAATTAGAATACAACATTGAGAGAAAATAAATTAAATAAAAATTTTATCTCACTACAAATATTTTTTTAAGAATTCTCGCACTAATTGTTGCACTCAAAGTTTATATGTATGATAAAATTGTATTAAATCCATAAAATATTCAATATTTTATAAAATTTTTCTTACTTTTTCTTTTAAAATTTTTTTCCAAATTAAATAATAAAGAAGTTTGAAGAGAGGAATACAATTATTAAGACTAAAAGAGTGAGAAAGTTATTAGAAATTACAAGATTTATAAATGAAATATTATTTATTTAAAAAAAGAGTACTTTTAGCATTAAATGAAATATGATTTAAAAAAAAATTTCAAAAGAATTTTGAACGGGTGCTAATAGTCCCACGCAGGTGTCAAATACCACCGTTCTAATATCTATAACGCAGCATTTCGATGAGAGACTGGGCCCACGATTCAAATGATTCAAATATGCGAATAGAAATTGAGTTTTTTCAAATGCAAAACTAAAAACTAAACAAGCCAAATGATAATATGGTAGGTTGATACACAGTTATTAGGGCCCATCAACGGTAACTACCAGGCATGCTGCGCTCAAACCATACAAGCAGGGCAGAAGACCAGTAAATAATCTTACAATCATATTCAGATTGCTACAAGGATGATGATGATGATGATAATAATAATACCCACTGTCACTACACTACAGCGAGAAGCACCCCTGCAGAAATTGGTAAGTCAATGAAAGTGCGATCACCAAGTAGCCACAAGTCTATGAAAGCTTTAGTCCTAGTATTTCTATCCCATCTTCCATCCACAATCACATATCAACCATAGCCAAGATTCAATTAGACAAAATATGTTGGGGGCTAACAGTTGACTTAAGGATTACGATGCATAAACAAAATACAGACACCAAAAGTTGAGCTGAAACCCAAAGACTGCTCACACGGTTTTACCACATAAATCTTTATCTTACAGACAACTAAAGAACATACATCACACGCTTAGTACCCTAAACTACTCATGTTTTAAACTTATACACAGTATACAATTATGAAAGTCATCAAAAACTTGCGTACATCATATAATGGGAATGACCAGGAAAAGTCAGTAGTAGATGAATGTATTTTGTGGGGGCAGTTACTTTAGATCCTTTTTCCGTCATTCCTATGTCAATGATGTGCATGAGGTTGATTTCCAACTCCCGTGCACCATTTAGATCGGTTACTTGGTTTGACTATTCAAGGGCACAAGGTGGAGATGAAAACACAAATGACAAATCCAACAGCTGAGAAAGTCAATTTTCCATGTCACCCTAAGTATTGATTAGGCATTGATTTTCATCTCATTATAGTCTGGCCATTGGGCAATAAGAAGCACAGAAATACGAATCCAGGCTAGACAATACGATGCGGAAGTTTTGCTTGACCAAATCAAAATGAACTTACATTTCCCATTTACAGGCTTTGATCACCCTACTCATAAACTAACAAAGTGTTTTGCAGTAATATGTCTAGTGTCAAAGCAATGCAGACATGGTTCCTAGAGTTTAGGATAATAAAGACAAACATCCATTATTATTTATTAAATAAATAAATAAAGCAAAAAAGAAACAGAAATCCACATCACAAACAAAATCAATAAGAAACTGGAATCCAAGATTGACCATAGCAAGAAGTGATCACTCAGCAAACCAATTCAACCATTTTCTGTTCCCAGGTTGTTGTCCATAAATGAAAATTTAAAATAAAGGCGGAGCGAAGTTTTGGAGAGGTACCAATGCCTCAAACTAAAATCTTATTATGAGGGAAAGAAAAAGCAAAGTACTGCAGACAAATTTTTTCCATGTTTGGTTGGAAAGAAATGATAGGGGAGAAGTGCGACATAACTCCCAACTCAGAAAACCCAATGATTGCATAAATATGAGCTAAAGTGAGAGAGAGGAGTAAAGAGTCAATCCATTGAGCTGAGAAAATTAACTTACATGTTTACTCTAGCCTTACATTATGGTAAAGGATCAAATTAATATAATGGCTTTCCTCATATCTCTTTTAAATGGAACTCCATAGAAGTGCAAAGGCTCAGCAACCAAAAGAACTAATCATCTGACCTCTCACGACCAAACAATTCACAGTCAATTCCCTTCTGAAAAAAGTCCTAGCCCCAAATTAGACAGCAGACATGATAATCATGTACATTTCACACATAATAAAACCATAAACAAACTCCAAACTCTAAAGATGAAATGATTAATTGAAACTAGAATCCTGAAATACTCAAAGAGCCAAATTTTGTATCAATTTAGTTCATATCAGAATCAACCAAGTCAATAAGCTTAAATTATCAAAGGGAAAAGAAAATTCTTCATTTCTTCTATTATTAATCCAACTCGTAAATATCAAATACACAAAAAGCTAAAAACTCACCCAAATGTTGGGTCTGTTCGAAATCAACTTTCCTCGCCAAAAAGATGGCGGAGACGAGAAGCGAAAAGGCCAGTGGGTTCGAGAGAGGCTTCATGGAGGAGGCTACGCTTGATGTTGTTCATGCGATTGGTTAAGGATTCTTGCTCTTCTTTAAGAGCTGACGTGTCCTCTTGAAGGTCGTGGATGCGGTACTTTTGGCCCAATGATCTGACGCTCAACAACAGTATCCCGGTCATAGCGAAGAATTGAATAAAGCTGTGTTTGTGTTTCTTCGCATTTGCTATAAACCCTAATGACCTTTTAGGATTTTGGGCGGTGCTGCCGGCTGAGCTTGGTGTTGATGGTGATGCCATATTTGAGAATTGTGAATCGCAAGTGAGGGTGAGCCACTACACAAGCAATAAGCCGTTTTGGAAAATGCTTGGTGGCTGGAAACGCGAGAGAAAGAGGAGAGAAACGGCAGCCTCAACTCTCACGCTTTCGATCCAAAATAATAATAATAAATTATAAATAAGCCAAAATATTATAAATTTTTTACAAAATTTTTGTCCAACAAAAATTTAATCCATTAAGTTTGTAGCAATTTAAATTAAAAAAAAAAAATTCTAAATAAGCCAAAATATAAATCAGCCAAGACCAAATCAAAATACTCACTAAAAAGGCCAAATATTTTCAATGTAAAATCGATATAACAAAAATCAATAATAAAAATAATGCTTGGCTTAGCATCAATTTATGATAGAATCAATTTAATTGAATCCCTGATCAGCTACCTAGCATGGCTCATTCTATTTAAGTATATAATATAATCAATTTCTACTCTGATAGGACTATACAATTATAGAAAATGCTAGGTTTAGAATCAATTTATGATAGAATTAATTTAATAGAATATCTCTGTCAGCTACACAACTCAATCTACTCTCAAAATTATGTACGAGTGCGTGAAATAGTACCTATCGTCGTCGGCGGTCGCGTCGGTGGCGGTCTTATTGTCGGCGACGTCGTTCGGGAGAAGGAAGAAAATGATGACGGAAGGAAATGCTGGAGGAGTCTGAAGGGATAAGCAGGAGGGAGCTGAAAGTTTTAGAACTACTTTTCCTCTTTCTCTGTTCTCCTTTAATTTTTATCATTTTTTTTATTGTTTTTTTTATTATTATTTTTTTGATGGAAAGCGTGAGAGTTGAGGAGAGCTGAAACGGCGGCATTGGCTGCCGTTTCTCTCCTCTTTCTTTCGTTCTTCTGGTTGACTAGCACAACTCTTCAGATTTGTACACGTGTTAGGATCAGTCCATAAAAAAATTAATTACTTTTTATCAATTCCTGCGCATATAATCTACGCGACGCTAACAATAAAAGTAATGAAGTAGGAACGTGTAAATGATTAATTGTCACGTTACATGTATAAAAAGTTTACAAACTAACTAGCAACAGCGGGAAGGAAAAAAAGGGGAAGTTTACAAACTTTGTATACATATAATGCGACAATTAATCATTTACACATTCAAAAAAAGGGAAGTTAACAAACTAACTAAAAAATGCTTGTTTGCTCCACACCACTGCATTCTATGAATCAACCGCATAAAATTTCAATGCGTCACACGTTCTCTATATCAAAAATCCAGAGTGCCACATTGTTTGCTCTCAATGTTCTTCGTTCCCTTATTTTGCTTCATATCCTTTGTCCTTTCATTGTTCTGGCCTCGACTCCGCACAATTCCCATCTTAGGTAAGCCTCGATTGAGTCCTTCCAGCAAAACACAAGCTTTACACCATTTCTGTGGAATAAGAATCAATAGGAAGGTAAGGAACATACGCATTATTACGATGACGATTTCAAAGCTGGAACTGGGTGCTTTTGGTTTGCTATTGAGTGTAGCAAGTCTCACCTGGCTAGAAATGTATCCACAGCGTTCACAGGTGCCCTGCTCTGGCATTTTTGTTGAGGTGGAAATTCTGAAGTTCTCACCTGACTTGATGATATCAAGTATGGCCCTAGGTCTGCATTAACAATCCACAAAATGGTAGAGAAATTTTACATATCGTAAATGACGGCTCAGCAGGGAAAGGAGGGAGAAAAGAAAAAGCATCATTCTGTCTCAAAGAAGTCACCTTAATCTCTCCAAATCTTTAATGAACTCACGAGCAAAACCACGATAAGCATTTGGAGAATAAATGCCTGCAATTGCAATAACAGCACTGTGAATTTTATTTGCAGACACCAGAACTAAATTAGTTACTTAGAAAAGAAAAGCCCATCTGTCGTGTAAGTGTGATGATAGATGCTTTAAGCGTCAGCAAAATATATCAAGGAAACAAGCAGACACCAACATTTGAAGAAAAATGTAACTGGAGCAAAGAACCAAAAAGATAATCTATAGCAAATGAAAAATCACTGACAAAGGAAAGGGATTGGACGAGAGTGAGAAACGAACACTTACATTCAGTTGAAAAGTAGTCCAGCCTCTTGAAGTATGCATACGTAAACATCTATTAAGGTCTCACAACTAAATAATATGAATAATAATAATACATAGACAATTTAATACTTCCATGATAACAATTCATTAACAATTACGAGGATATATTACAATCTCCTTCTCATAAGTGTACTTAAAAGGTTTGCATCTTGGAATCGGTCCATCTTCACCAGTTGTTATCAATGTACATCTACTCAATCTACACGGTACGGCATGAATTTAGTTTCCTGAAAAAAGTGTGAGATAAAACTGAAAGAAAAACCTTACTCAACAATTCATTACCTAGCAATATCACCTCGCAATATGTTCAGTAGAACAGTTTCTGCAATATCATCTGCATTATGTCCAGTCGCAATCTTGTCTACTTTCAACAACGAAGCACCTCGATCAAGGGCCTAAAAGAAACTCAACAGCTCAATCTATCTTAATCCATAGATTACAGAAAGGCTTTAGAAGTTGCAAAACAGCCGCACCTCAGTATTTTTCTAAGAAAATTCTCACACACATATAAAGGGACACATATGAACGCACAACAAAACCTCTGAGCTTCTGCTATAAAAAACTACGTCCTTTTTACCAAAAGACTGACTACATTGAGAGACTGGATTTGGATTGCCCAAGAATCCACAGTCCACATGAGCAGTGCTGCTGGAAACAGAAAGGAATCTACTGATAATACAAGAACAAACATTAATTTACATGATTATAAGGAATATTATTCCTCCTATACCTGGCGACGAAAAACACCACAAAAGGTGCAATTATTCTTTAAACCGATCACCTTCACTATCTCATCCATTGTCCATCCATATAAATCCTTGTATGAAACAATCTTCAGTGGCAGACCATACTGCAGAGGGGAAAGAATATAGGAATAAACAAACACAAGGATGAAAAAACGAATACAAATATAATAGCTGTTGACCAAAATAATCAGTTAAATTTTGCATTTCCATCCATATACAATTTACTCTTTAACAAGTAAGAAATTGAATTTTACAACAATAAGAACAACTAGAAATCAGTTTAGTCAAATTAAAAGAAAGTTTTTTTAAAAAAAGCAAATTTAAGTTAGAGGGAGGGAGGGAGGAAATTGCATACCTGAATTTCATTTCTTTTGACAGTTTCAAGTGAATCATCCCTGTATCCTGAAATGCCTTCATCAATTGATAGGAGGAAAAGATCAAGACCATAGTTGTGACGCCGGTTCAGCTCTGACAAAACAAAAGCAAGGACAGTGGAATCTGCAACAAACCAAACATGTACGAGCATCAACGAAATTAAAATGGCAATTGCAAAAAACATACGAAAGTATGATGACAACAGCATGAAAAAGCAATAACCTTTTCCACCCGAGGCGCCAATGGCAATACGCTCACCAGGCTTGAATAGCTGATTGCCCACAATGACTTGGTGGATCTCCTCCTCAAACACCTCATAGAAACACTCCCTACATATCTATTTTACATCATAGCAAACACGCCACGACTAAAGCTGGTGTTATTAATTGACGCACACAGAATTTAGGGGAAAAAAAAAAGGTTACCTGTTCTAGGGTTTTAGGTCGTTTGAGGGCAGCCTTTCTCTGGTTACAGGTGGAACAAAGGCGGCCCCCGGCCTTCTTGGACTTCGACTCCGACTCGGCGACCTCCATTGACGGTTAATGGCCCACAAAGTAAACTATGAAGAGACAAGCTAACAGACTTACAAGGGATTAAGTTTGGGTTATGAGGGAAAATTTGAAGATTTGAGTTTGCTTTTGCAGTGCAGCAACAGCTCCTCGGAATGGAACTGTTATGAAAGCCGCGGTCCGACCGGCACTCTCACCCCTTCCAAAGTCTCTAAACCTTCTCATTCCCTAAACTTCTTTTATTGCCATAATATCCTTAACTAAAATTACAATTGAGGACAATCAATTGGACAAATAGACGAAACCTATTTTCTCCATTCAACTACCGTGTTTCACTGGAACATCGGGATTTTATCAAATAATTACAATATTTCGGTCGAGAACTCAATACATAGTAATTGTATTTTACACGCCCAATAATATAAATTCACAAGATACTCTCAAACATAAAAGCCGCGACAAGAATCTTAAGAGTTGGGGGGCCAGAAAAAGAGAGATTGCATTGGGAAGTTTTCAAGATCTGCAAATGCCCCCATACCCTTAGGTCATTGAGTAATTTCCCCTTGGGTTACTCACTGTAAAACATCGGAATTTTGTCAACTTATTCATAGACAATTTTAAATTATTTATAGGGTATCGTGCGCCCCGAATTCACGATATATCTAGTTGCTTTTTAGTAACAGTACAAGAATCCGATTATATTGCAATTGTAGTATTATATACAGTTATTTTTAATCATTAAATCTAACTTATGATAATAACTATAAATAGATTTAATAGTTAATTATAACTATAATATAGTACCACAATTACAACATAATTTTGGCCATATAAATAACACATTAAGCCAATCAGATGCATGAAGAAAGCCAAAAAGGCAAAATATTTGTTTTCTAAATAGAGATTAATTGACTTGAGTAGAGAGGTTTAGTAATGGCTATCAAATAAATTCTATGCAAAAGACAAATGATTTTTTTTTATTAAGGATATTATTGAGATTTTTGAAGGCTTATACAGTAAAATACGATTTTCGAATTTAATAGGGAGTTTGTTAAGTAAAAATAAGTTTAATGAGTAATATTATGAGTTGAAATAAGCTCACTCAACTCCATTTTCTAATTCTATCCGCGAATTAATTACATTAAAAGAAAAAAAAATCAAATTAAACTGGTTAGCATCACTACATTCTTTAGTATTACATAAAACGATATGTTCCAGTTTAATGATGGACTGAATTCAACATTGTTAACGCCTATTTGTTATTGTGGTTAGAATTTTATGCTACAACATTAAATTAAATATTGCGTAAACACTAAACACATACGACTCCAGGTTGAAAGTTGAGTTGACACCATAAAAATTCAATAATTTCTTCATTATTTTTGTCAAATCATTAATTTTTTTTTTTTCGCTTAAAAGCTGCAGGCAAATTGAACCTTTCTGGGAAAAAAAAACGATTATACTATTGTAGAAAAAATTTTTTAGCTCCAATTTCTCTTGAGAACAATAACATATCATTCTCATTTATAACATAATCATTGTCATCTTTTAAGACCAACCTTGAGGTCCCTTCCGAGCTCGATCACGGTTGTGGACAAACCCAAGGTTAATCAAGGGGTTCTATTCCATCGAGGCCGTTGAGCTTGAGCTGTAAGCAATATTTGCCTATCTACCTAAAATTGGGATCTAAGTTCACTTATTTCAAGGCTCTAGCTAATGGCCAATGGAGGTGGTGTAACTAAGGAATATGCCCCCAAAAACCAATTTTGATCAAATCATAATGCAACAGTAGGAAAAACAATAACCCCCAACAAAAAAGAAAAAGTCGACTGAAATATTTTACAAGTTATGAAATGTATGAAACTATTGATTATTTATACAAAATGTAACAGAAAATGTGTGTGGATACATACGCGCACATTCGCACTGGAAACATTAAGATCAACTTTTAACTCACCATGCCCAAACCTAACTTTTACAAGGTCTTTCTGTGAACCAGCAGAAGCACCGTCTATAGCACATTGAAACTATTGCTTACATGCAGAAAAGAAGTTAGCAGTCACGCCCTGAGTCACCCTTAAGTCGTTGGCACATGTCACTCCGTAAAATCTCTGCATATTCCTGCAATATTAAACCCCCAAAAGGAGAGAAATCTTAAGATCCGAACAATATAACAATCATCAAGCTTCAGAAGTAGAACATAATTGCTCTTACAGAGCATCACAAACCACTGCAGTATGGTACTTACGTGTGCAAGATCCTCATCACTGCATAACTCATTTACAAGATCTTCAGGACCGCTTCCATTGCAATGAAGCTGGCCAGCATTTTGGACAACGGCTCGGAAGACTTCTCCAGGTGGATCTAAGTGCTCAATCCTCTGAACCACTTGTTGGATTCCAATCTAGAAGACAATTAAATAAATCAGGAAATAGTTACTAACACTGATTGGTAAAGCAAAGTCCTCATCAACACATATGGTAATAAAGCAATAAAAGTAATCAGTAATACAGTTTCCTTCCAGCATCTATATGCATATGCCCAAGAAATTTCTCGTATGTTACAGGATATAGAACAATAGTTTCATCAACACTCGTATAACTACACCCGGGTATCACAAATTGAATAACACAACGGTTAAACACAAAGGAAATGGCCTTTTGAGTTAGTTGCCCGAATCGGTTTTAGCAGAGTCAAAAATCAAAACCATTCTGTAAAACATGAGATTTTAACACTTAATTCAGTTTACTAACTTCCCAGGTTCTTTACTATTTCATCTTGTAGAAGGTGTACAAACCTGAATTTTAACTTACTACCTTCCCAGGTTCTTTACTATTTGTCTTTCAGAAGGTGTACAAACCTCAATTTTAATTTACTAACTTCCCAGGTTCTTTACTATTTTGTCTTTCAGAAGGTGTCCAAACCTGAATTGGATCATCAGGGTTGTCCAATCCACTTGACCTCCTCTCACTACACCGAGGTGTGCCAGAAAGGGGTTGAGGCGTAGATCCACGACCTAGAGCTTGAGAAACAACAGGCATCATCTGTTGCACCACTCTTGACAAGTCAATGCCACTAGCCCCACCACCCCCTAACCCTGAAAACATGTTTCCCACATCCTGGGTGTCAATCTGCTGAGCAATTTGATTCACAGTATTCATGATTTGCGGGGTCTGAGTAAGCTGCTGCAACATATTTCTCAATACATCCGGAGAACCAATCCCAGCTTGCTGTGAAAACCCTGACAATAGACCATTCAACTCAGTGCTACGTAGAACTTCAGATATAGCACTTGCAGTGTCAACTTGGCTGTCGGTGTCTTGCCCTCCTGGCTGTTTACTCTCTGTCACCCTCTCAACTACAGGTAATTGACCACAGGATGGCTCATTTGCATCTATCCCATTCCTTACGGAGCTGGAAGATGCAAGAGTTTGCAAGAGATGCTGGCCAACAGATGTAGAGTTCAAGTTTTGATCACGAGGAGCATTGCTCGTTCCACCATCACTACTCTTGACCGGGGTCTTTGGCTGCCTTGGCCGCCTCTGATCACATAAAAAACAAGGGAATTGCAAGCAATCAGATAGCAGAAGACATCAAAGGAGATCATATCAGAGAAAGTTGATTAATATACTGAAACAGAAGGGTAAGCACACAAAGTGCCATAGAGAAAGACTTTGAAGAAAAAATAATTACTAAAATGGAGTGCTTAACAGTATCAATGTAATACTTGGGTAAGGAAGCAAAGAGCCATCTGACAATCATGAAAAATTCCATGCACATATTTGAGTAGGAATCTTCTTTTCCCTTTCTTTTTTTTTATTTTTAAGGATCTTGTCAGAAGACTTGGATCTAACAGAAACTTCAAAGTACCACAATAAGAAGGATATTTCGCATATTTTTTAAAACAACCAAAATTATCGTACCTTCCGTTCTAAACCCCCCAGCCCCAATCCAAGTGGAGCAGCTTTGGAACCCTCCTGCAGACCTTGCTTCTCAATAGATCCAAGAGCATTTCCTGAATTGTCTTCTGACTCTCCACTTGATGAACTCTGAGCACCTCCACTAGAAGATGACGGTGCATCTTTAGAACTCAAAACGCTCTCCATACTTTCATTAGTCCTTACTTGATCTCCTTCAGGTAGTGCCTGCTACATTATCAGCAGTGGTCAAAGGAAATCACAAAATTATTCCAACTAGCATCATCCAAGGTTTTTATGCAAAGCAAACCTTCTGACTTTCACTTTCCGGTGTGGTCCCAGATAAAGAGACGCTAAGTTCACCAACTCTGTTAACTGGTGTGCTACTGGGCTGTTCATTGCCAGCAAAATTTCTTACCGCAGATCCATCAGATAAATTCTGCCCCACTGACATCACTTCAGCTACATACAGAAAGAGCAGCATTTGTCAACTGTGCAGTCATTAGTACATGAATTAATATCAAGGGTACCAACCTGATGGAACCTGGTTTTCTCCTTGCATGTTACCAACAAAGTTCCTGATTTGTGAATTCACTTGATCAACAACAGAGGATAGCAAACCTGAGTTGGCAGATAGCTGAGGTACAGATAAGCCTGGACCAGGTTGTACTCCAGTGGAAATTGCAGCAGCGGTAGGACGAGATGGGACAGCTGCTGCAATGATATTTCTCACAGGTAGGACCCTCACTGAACCAGAACCAGCCAACTCTGCAGAACCAGTAGCATTGCGTTCCCCCTGCACTCCATCCCCATTACTTGCCCTGGTACCAATTGTTGAAAGAACAGGTGCTAGTGCAGTGCCTTATGACAAGTACACCATCAGATCCATAAAAAGTATAAGCAGCAGGTTATGCATAAAATTTACCTACCAGCATGTATATGAATATTTATGTTCCTTGGGGCATGTCCAACACCAACTGGGCCAATATTCATGGGATTTGATGAAGGAACTGAACCGCCAAACAAAGAGCTGGTTTGGATAGGAAATGGCTGTAAATAAAGGAAAGCCATGAATAAATAGGTACATTATAACCAGCTTTTTTTAATCATTTCAAATCCTCAGATTGTAGCTAGTAAATCGTAAAAGAGCTCAGCATTTAAATTGTCAGAGAGATACAGTGACAGAAACACACAATTGAAGCAACATAATCCAAGGGATAAACTATCTCCTATGCAATTCCGAAACCATCATATTCACTGCAGACAGCAAATTTCACTACTTCTCACACTCTCATTTACTCTCTTTAAGCTCTATACTCTTTAGCAAAGGTTTTCATTACCTTTTTCCAGCCAAATACAGCACTCTGTATCCCCTCCCTGTCTACATGAAAGGAGTAAAATTTTATACTGCAGTAAGCATATTATGTACTGTTCCTCCACAATGCATAATTATTAAAATCTGTCAGCTGTTAACAGATTTTGCCAGTACATACAACATATTTACCGTCCTGGGAATAGCTAACTTAACACATTACTGTTACAAACCACCAACATCATGTTTATTCAACCATTCACCACGGCACAGCAAGACCCACTTTTACCCTCAATTCTTATTCTACATGTGCGATATGTACCCCAACATATGATACATAATTATTGACGAACCTGAACCATTATTGGATTAGGTCCTGATGGAGATATATAAACAGCAGGGCCAGCATTGACAGAAAATTCCGCCTGCAAGTTGCAGTGGGGAGAAGAAAAAAAAGGTGAATATGTACTCAAAAAGGTTAACATGTAATCACAAAAAGAGCCAATATGCAGAGGATAGACTAGAACATACAGGAGACTGCCCCATACGGAGCGTCAAAATTACACGACCAAGCTCTAACAGAAGAGAACCCAAATGTTGCATTGCAAGTCCTATTTGCACAGATTCTGCCTGTATTTGACCCCTGATATGAGGATCTGAAGAAGCACCCTCTTGCTCCAAACGTCCTGTGATATGCTACAGAGTTGCAGCAGATTATAAATAACACATAATCAGACTACCAGAGTTATCCCTCCAAAAAAATAATAATAATGATGATGATGATAACAAAAGAAAGAAGCAAAGTTGGTCCATTTTCAGCAACTTTGTCTCAAAAGCTTTTCTTTCATAAGATATGAGTGATTATAAAATATTGCTTTGATATTGGTACAGTGCATGCTTTAGCTTAAATAAGCAATTAAATCTTGATTCCAAGTACTACAATATATGCACTGATAACTATGTGCGATGCATTTCAGAAAAAATGAAAAAAGAAAAAAAAAATTGTGGTGATCAGTGAAATAACTTTCTATAATTTAAAATGTGCAATTACAATAAGCAAAATCAGCAAAAGATTCGTAAGTTCGTCTGACCAACCAGCAAAAGTAGAAAGAAAAGTCAAACCCAATAACATTAAGGAAATAACTGATCAATACAACAGTATAGAAAACAGACTCTATAAACACAGATGTAGGGATTGAAAATGCAAACTCAGCTCTGACTAGCTTTACAGAAAGATATATGCTTTCCTTTCCAAGATAAATTTTAATGAAAATAATCCACTAATATATGCTTATGGAAACCAGGGACAAGCACATCTCAGTTTCAAACAAAGATAAGGATCCACCAATGCAAAGACAAAAAGTGAAAAGAAGTGTTCCAAGAATAGTATTTACAGAGAGTGCAGCCCCAGTGTGACCACTGAGAAGCCTTTGTGCACGTTGCAGGACAATGTTCAAAGCTTCAGGAGTTGGCAAACCCCGTTCGTTGGATGGTAATTCAGGTCGTGGTACTTCTTCATTGCTAGTTGATGATGCATTCGGCTGATACCCTATACATCACAGAAACAGTTAGTCGGAAGTTATATCAAGCACAGAAGCACAAGACAAAGCCTCAGCACAATCACCATTTTGGGACAGTGACTGCTCCATGTGGTTCATAAACTCTGAAATTGTATTTAAAGAATCAGGAATTGGCTGAAACCAATAAAGAAATGATATTAGTAAATAATAAGGGCATATAACAAATAAAAATGCACAAATAGATATTTCCACACCACATTAAGTGAAGGAAATGGCACAGCTCCCACTGTCTGAGGAATTGACACAGCTCCCGCTGTCTGAGGAATTTGATTCCCAACATACCCACCGCTGCCAGCTGTCTCATTTCCTTGTTGAGGCTGAGCATGAATATTTGACTGCAAATAATAACACGATCATGTGAATACACTAAACACATACATAGGTATTTCCAATTGCAGCAAAGAACTACACAAATCAGGAAAATGATTTAAATGACAGACACCATAATGAATAGGAAAGCTTAAAGAAAAAGTTTGATTTCAAATATTAAGCCAGGCAAGCCAGGCATAAACACATTTTCAGTAAAGGTTAAACATGACAGCCACAAATGGAGCTACAAGTCAAATTTGTCTATAAAACTGTGAAAATATGTTCGTGTGAATGAATCCATTGCTCAAAACATTCAATTGGATAAAAGAATGTGACAACCACAAATGGAGCTACACGGTAAATTTGTATGTAAAACAGTGAAAACATGTCCATGTGAACGAATGCATTGCTCAAAACATTTGATTGGATAAAAGAATAGCATAATTAAGGAAAAATCTCTCCAGCTGCCACTTCCATTTAAAAAAATAAAAGAAAACCCATCCCATGAGCGAGAAAGAAAATTATGTAGAAGGGAAGGTTGAAAGATCCTCCATCACGCTAGCACAAAGACAAAAAAATTAAAAATGCAAACTTACCAAAGTTGAAAACTGCATGCCACTATTATTGCCAGTAGCTGGGGTCTGACCACCAATTCCAAGAGAATTGATAAGTGCCCCAATAACCTACAGGTCAACCAATAAGGGGTTAACAACTTGTGGAAACAACAAAATACAAATCCTTCCTTCTCTTCCTGCAACAGCAGTTAAAAAACCTGATACAAAAATATATTCAAGCCCACCAAGTTAAGAATAAAGTAATATTTTCAGACGCACCCGAGTGAGGTCTGGAGCAATGCCTTCACCTTGATCCCCAACATTGAAGGTCCCAAGAAGTACACTGTGAGAAACTTGCCCCATACGACCACGAGGGGCATTGGCATTGGCTTCGTTACCTGCCAAATTAGGACAGAAACCGTGACTAATTGACTTAGAAATGATAAAAATTGCTGTAAGAAAATGCTAGGAATTACGAACTGCCAGAGAATCCTAATTGGAGAATCAATACCTCCAGTAACATTGTTCCCATTTGTCTCTCCAGAGCTCACATCAGATGAAGGCTGTGATTGAGCTGGCTGCCTAACTACCAAATGCAGTGTATGCCCATTCTCAACATCTAAAAACAGTCAAGGAATTCACAGCATTGCAGTGATAGAAAAATCCACTTAGATGGCTAAATGAGCCATAAGATAATGATTAAATACTGGTGTAATAAAACATCAATACAGCAAGTGAAACTAAGAGTATATGCCGAACAAAACGCAGCCCAGAAACTCTTTAAGGCAAAAATAATGATTGCATCAATGGCGGGATACGGTATTCAGAAAGGAGATGTTCATCCTTTAACACCTTTCCCCTGAATATCAATCGTTGCTGGCCAACTGGGACGCCAATATCATTGGCTATCTTCTCCTTGAATAATGAAACTGGGATCTGAATCCGAATGGCATTATTTAGAAATGAATCCAGTGAAGTTCAAATTTTCCAAAGAAAAGAAATCGATTAGCACAATGAATTTGTGAATTTCAACAATTTGGAGGTCCCATTCATGATATGCCAATTGTATGAACCAAAACTGTTATTTCGGTCATCAATAAGAATGAAAATGCCAACCAAAATAACGGAATAACGATTACAGTGAATTGAAACAAGAAGCATGATCAAGACTTTGCTCACATTTTTTTCAACTTGGAAACTATAAACCTGGGATTCTAAGGTCTTGACATTGATCTCTACAATTGCATCTGAACTTTTGCCAGAAACATTGCCTGTGCTGGAACTCTCATTGGGATATCGATCCGCCATGATAAGCAGCAGCAACCTGAGTGCAAAATCAGTTACTATACAAATTCAAACTATGACATACAAGCAATCACATATCACAAATGCAAAATGGTACTTTCCATTTTCTAAGTTTGTTGCAATCTTAAGTTTACAGAATATCTATCTATCTGCACTGGCATGTAATTATTCAGATAACGAATGCGACAAAGGACATTTAATGCTTAAAATGAAAAGATGCTATGCAGCACTTTCAAAAGTTTTAAATGTCAGCATTATACTTTTTTATGTATATGGATGTTCTTTCTTGTCTTAAGTTGCAATAACATGAAAGAGATTCTCTAAAACAGACACATTGCAACCAATGCACTTACATAACGCTAGAATACACAAAGTAAGAGCCATCCTATACCTCCATAAAATCATAATGAATTTAATACACTCTCCGAAATATACCTTCCCATCAAAATCTAACCTAATGCAGCATCAAAAGGCAAACAAAATCCCGATTCTAACAAATAGCAAGAAGGAAGATGACATAGTTTTCAAGGCAAGAAATTATGCATGGTGAGTTTATAAAACCCTAATGCTGATCAAATCCTGAATGCATACAATAAAAGTCCACCCAAAAAAAAAAACACTTCTTCAACCATTACTCAGCTTTTATTATAAAAAGATGCTGCAGATCGCAATCAATTATAACATCAAGGCGAAGAGAAATAAAAATATTAAATAAATAAAAAGTTAATCCTGCGATACAAAAGCACTAAGAAAAAACATAAATTAGATACTAAAAATGCTAAACAGAACGAGTTGCGCTATCTGCTTAGGGCGTGCAAGAATAAAATCGTGACACCTTTAATCTGTATATATAGCCCTTAGCCCCCCAAAAAAAAAAAACAGATACAAAGTATTCAAGAGAGATAAGAGTAGGAAAAATGGAAAACACGAGAGGAACCTTTAGTTGCAGAAATCTGAAATTAAATTAGAGTGCAAAGACGACGGGAAAAATACGGCGGCGCCGATTTGAGTGTTATTTATTTACTTTTCCTTGGTTGGGGAAGGGGGGTTATTTTTTGAAGAAAGGCTTGGCCTGGGTCTCTTAACGAATGCGGAATGCCTTTGGGAGTAAGAAAAGAAGTCTTCTTTGGTCTAGATAGTAGATAGAGAACACGGGTGATAGGGCGGTGCCGCGGTACGTGACCCGAGTTGACCGGATTTTAGCTGTTTTAATGAACTGTGCAATCGATCATACCCCGAGGTAAGATTTGGCAAGAAGAATCTAGAAAAAAAAGAAGCTGAGCGTAAGGCCGTGCGAGGGAAATTCGTTCTACGGTGCCGTTTTGTTGGTGGTCTTGGTTTTCAGGTTGGATGCAAGAAAGTTCAATATGGGCCTCGACAATTCAATTAGACCTGTCCATTCCTGCAGGTTGTGTTTGTTTTTTTATTTTAAATTTAAATAAATTTTAAATAAAAAAATTTAGATAATATATTTATTTTTTTAATATACAAAGAAAAAAATTTAAAAATTAATAGTTTAATATAAATATTTTTTTAAACAGTATATATATTTATTTTTTATAATTTATAATTTTTATAAATTAATTACTTTGATGGTATTAAAAAAAATTATTATTGTTGATTTTAATTTAATTTTTTAATAAAAGATCTGATTATAACATTACATTTTACTATAAAATTAATATTTTTATTTTATTTTTGATTTATCACAATAAATATAATTTGATTTGTTCAATATTTCAGATTAGTTAATGTGATCATGCGAATAAAAATTTAAAATAATTAAAACAAATAACTTTAAGAATAATATAAAAATATTATGTTTATACATAATATTAGAAATACATAAACTGTTAAGAGTATTTTTGAGATTTGAAATTAAAATTTTTTTATTCAAACATCAGACTTCAGATAAAAGTAGATTTTTTTCTATTTTTTCTATTTAGATAAAATTATCTTAAAAGAAGTGATAAGTGAAAAAAAAATAAATAACCTAAAATAAATAAATTTAAACTTCAAACTAAAAAACAAACTTTAGACTATTGGCACCCTCTAAATGGCTCTTAAAATTTATTTTCTTTATTAATCTTATTAAAATATTTAAAAATAATACGACATGTTTTTACTAGTTACGTTAAAAAAAAAAATTCAATTGAAACTTATTCGTGTAAATGAATCAACGCCATTCTTTAGTTTCCTCATGTTCACATTGCTCAACCAAATTTTTTTTTAAGCATTATTGGCAATTTGGCATAATTCAATGTATTGGCAACCATGTGCATGGCTTGTAGATTATCGCAATTGGATCGAATTTTGACGAGGCAGGAATGATGGTGGCTCGACTTGGGTGTGGTCGGCTCGTCAGCGTAGTCGCCTAGTCGGCTTGGTGGGGAACGTGCATGTTAGGCCAGTTTTGTGGCGGCTGGTGGCGTGAAAGAATTGTGTCTTCCGTCAAATGTGGGATTGGTTAGATCGGCTTGATGCGGAAGAGTGGCGGTTCGATTTTGTAGGGGCTGTTGGTGTGGCGGTAGTGTGGCAGTTGAATGGTAGTTGTTTTTGTATAGTGGCGGTGGGTTAGAGTGTGGAACAGTTGTCGGGTTAAAGCACGTGGCGGTGGTTTGGATGGGCTGATGGGCAGACGGCGTCATTGTGGTTTAGTGAGTGTCCGCAACGGTGGGTCGTCGCCACCGTCGGCCAAATAAGCCATAAAAGCTAATCAGGGTGTTTGGTGCAGTTTGGCCGCGAAACAGAAATTTTTTTACTATTCGGGGAGGGTTTAATTTGTAATTATATCCGATCAGTAATTTTAATAAAAATTAAAAGAGTGGGGCTATTAGGGGAAGGCAACGGAGTTTTTTAAAATTTTTTTTTAGTTATGCTAAATTTATTGTCAAAATTACCTTTATTTGTAAATAAATACATTTAATTTTTAAATCTTTTAATTTTTTATTTTTCTCATTCCTCACAAATAAATTTTATCGGTGATAAATTTTTTGACAAAAATTAATAAATTAAATAAATTATCTCTAAAATTATGATGTCAAAATTTTAGTATGAGCTTAAAAAAATCAGATAATTTATCAAAATGTATTTTGTTTATTATCAAAAGATTGTCTTATTAATTGAAGAAAAATTTATACAGAATTTGAGAAAAAAATTACATATGTGAGTGTGATAGTAGAGAAAATACAGGAGTTTTTTTTAAAGGGAAAAAATATAAAAATTTGAAGTGAGATAAAATAAATGTGAGTTATATTAAAGTATTTGTCCTAAAATGTAATTATAATAATAGAGGGGTTTAAAAAGGATTATGGAGGGGTGCCAATAGTCAAACTCTATTTTGTATATATTCTCGTTCTCTTCTCGTCTCCGTCAGAATTGCTTGAAGAAATTTTTGTCCTCTTCTCGAATAATAATAGGGAATCCTCGAGGGTTCCGATTATCAAATAACTTATATATTTTTAGTTTTTAATTTTAAGTTAACTATATTAAAATAAAAAAAATTTTAATAAAAGTTGAGATGAGGCAGGTGCTGGCCATTGTCGAAAATTAGAAATTAGGTTTTACGATTTTACTTTAACTTTTGTTTTATTTGATAAAATTTAAAATATTTAATAAATATTATAATAAAAAATTTAGGCCAATAGGATCATGTTTAGCTTTTTTAATGTCCTAAATAAAAATTTAAGACTACAACTATTCAATTAGATCCAAAAATTTAATAATATAAACATTTTGATATTTGTTATTTAAACTAATATTTAATATTTTACAATTTAAATTTTATGATTTATTCACTAATAATTTAAAAATTAAAATTAAAAATTAAAATGAGAAAATTGATGGGGATTCCACTTCATTATCGTATCTTCCCTGAATAAGAAGTTAGGTAAAAAAACGTCTTTGTCCTTTCTCCTAATAAGAAATTGGGTATAAAATTATCCTTATATCCTCTCCGAATGGGAAAATCCTCCAGAATTTCCATTTCCGTAGGGATTTCTGTCACTCATAGAGGCTATTTAAATTCATTCTTAACACTTATTTACTTAATAAACCTATTATTAAAATCTTAAAATTAATTTTTTATTGTATAAACTTCTCAATACATCACAAATAGTCCTAATAATTATATGATTACTAGGAAATAGAACCGCGCTTCACGCGGCTTTGAAAAAATAATTTAGTATTATCTTTTTTTCTTACTTTACCCTTGATGAAATTTATAAAAAAAAATATAAATTGATTTTTTTTAAGATGAGGCGGCCTTATAAAATTAATGTTATTTATGAAAGTTAATTATTTATTTGTTAACTTTAAATATATTTATTAATAAGTATAGTTAAGTGTACATAACCTTTTCATTAATAAATGAGAGAATATATTATTATAATAATAATATAAAATGAAAGAATATATTATAGAGTGATTTTATTCATTCCAATTGTGTGTGTACAAAACAAAAAGATGAGCTTTTCTTTTATAGTTACATAATCACTCAATGAAATTAATGAAAAATTATGGATCATAATTCCTTGTGAGATAGTGGGAGTTATAGGGAAGTTAAAGGTTGCTAATGGGAGATAGTGAGGAGACTAAGAGATATATGTTATGAACATCCACATTTATTTTAATAAATTTATAACACTCCCCCTTGGATGTTCATTACAAAGAATATGCCTCATTAAAACCTTTACATAATTGTTATTGTGTAATAATAATCAAATTAATTATGAGAAGATGAAAAACCAAATTTGAAAGAAAATTTCTCTATTTATTAGATAATAGAAAATAGAAAAAGATGAGAAATGGTGATGCCACATCACATAAGATAAAATGAGAGAATATACTATAGAGTAATTTTATTCATTCCAATTGTGTGTGTACAAAACAAAAAGATGAACTCTCCTTTTATAGTTACATAATCACTCCATGAAATTAATGAAAAATTATGGATCATAATTCCTTGTGAGATAGTGGGAGTTATAGGAAAGCTAAAGGTAGCTAATGAGAGATAGTGAGGAGACTAAGAGATATATGTTATGAACATCCACATTTATTTTAATAAGTTTATAATACTCCCCCTTGGATGTTCATTTCAAAAAATATGCCTCATTAAAATCTTTACATAATTGTTATTGTATAATAACAATCAAATTAATTATGAGAAGATGAAAAGCCAAATTTGAAAGAAAAATTCTCTATTTATTAGATAATAGAAAATATACAAAGATGAGAAATGGTGATGCCACATCACCTCTTGAAGCCCCAACTTTATATATATATATAGATTGTTGCATATTATTTTACTCTTGAAGTCCTTTGAGCCTTTGTCATGTTTATCTCTTATTATTTGTTGTCCTTTTCTCAATTTCTTTGTATTTATGTTGCAGATCTAGTATAGTGAAAAACCATCTCTTTGTTTTGAAATTTGTTAAATTTTATGACCTAAATACATAATCATTCATCTAAAATCTCAATCAGATAGGGTATCACACACCCTTGTTCTATAAAGGTGTGCTAATTGAATTCACTTTCACAAAATATTGCTATTGCAACTGCAACAATCTAAAATCATTCATGTATTATGGTGAAAACAAATTATATAAAAAAAGGTTTTATCTAATGTTGAGGAGATGGTTACGACTTCTGGATTTTCGGTAATTTTACATGAGATTATTTTTATAATATAAATTTTTATTAAAAAATGGATCTAAGGAAAATTTTTATGGATCAAATAACATCACCCAAGTAAAGATTATAAAATAACCAATAGGCTAATGGAGTTTTAAGAGGCATGTGGTGGGTTGCATATAGCCTTATCGGCCTAGTCTTGCATAAGTTTGTATTGGATTAGCTTTCCAACGATAAAAGACAGTATTTGGTATAATAATAATTAGGTGGGGTCATTTGAACTCAATAATTTCTTTTATAAATTCATCTAAAAAATATATTTGTTAATTGTTATTGAATCTTAATTTTTTGAAATTTCAAAGTTAACCGGCACTAATTTCTTCCTTTTTCAATTCATTGCAGCAAAATTCTCTCTACCATGGTTGCCTATAAACAAAACTCTCTTAACTTTAGATAGAAATTAAAATGGAGATATTTTTAATTTATATTATTTCCTGAGATAGAAATTAGGTGTTAGTTTTTCTTTATGAAAATTTAGATGAAAAAAATGATTTATTCTTTATGGTATATGAAGATTGCATGCGGATGGTGAGTTTTGTTCCTTATTATTCTTGGTAGTTTATAACAATATCTATTTGAATTTTGACCAGTTTGTCTCATCTCTCAAAACATCTGCAATTTATCACTAAAAACAAGTGTAAAAATTGTGAGAAATCGAAAAAACTGTAGAAAAAGAAAACAAAGTTGGTTAGAGAAAGAGAAAATATGGTCAGTTAGATAATTTCTTAAAAAATTAGTAATAATAAAAGATTAATTGAAAAAGCGGTATAAAAAGAAAATTAATGGTTTCAAATAACCTTATCAAATCACCCCATCCATATAGCCTTATCGACGTGTAAATAGATGTAGATTTTAACCTCAAACGAGATATTATTGCCAAATTCATGAAATTTAAGAATAATTCAATATTACGAGTAAAACAAAAACTATGCAATATGAGTTCATCTTACTAATGTATTCTTTCTTCACCTAAGCTTATACTATTTTTGGACTTAAAGGACCACAAAATGAATCAACGATGCATCTTCTAGTACTAAATATAGATTTTGACGTTATTGTAAATGTTAGAATTATAAACGCATCATTTGCAATGAGTGAAAGTACTCGATATTTTATTAAGTTCATTTTCCAACCTTTCTAAAATCTCAATGTCATTATCATCAACATGTTCACATGGCTCCAACAAGTATCTCTCTATTTCATTTTTCATCTTAATGCAATCATCTTTTCTTATTCTTTATTTGAACTTTGCAACATCTACCCTTTTATCAAATTTCCTACTATCAACAATTGATGACTTACCACACCACTAGATGATCCTTAGTTGCCAATCTTAGTGTTAAGATCTTTTTGTGCCACTTCACCTGATCATGTGAAATTGGCATGCATCCTGGTTCCCGAGACTCTTTTATAGAATTCTAATAAATTCTCCCACTCCTTGGAAGCCCAAAAGAACAGAATTGATGCTCCCACATCCATAGCATGAGTAGTTAAAATCTAGTGAATAATTTGAAATTTGAGTTATTTCACATAATAGCACCATATATATTGAGCTCAAAATGATCCCTCACAATTTAAGAATCTCTCAATAGTTGAAGATTAAGCAAGTTCTTGGGGTATCATAGAAACATAGATAGGGTTGATGACAAAATGAACAATGAAATTTTTTTATAGCTTTTTCATATACATCACTTGTATCACATACACAAGTGCTCTTTGAGCTATATAATAAGGTCACCTAAAATACCACTATCCCACTTAAATTACAATAGCCCTAGTCCATGCTATTTAATAATATTGAAAAATGGTAGCATAGCTTAACAACTAGTATTGAAAGTTGATTGCCTTTTGAGAAAGGGAAAAGGTCAACGAAGTTGAGTCAACAGGAGCCCTACTTCCCTCTTTATGACCACATCACTTTAATTTAAAAGCAAATCAATTTTTTTTCTTAGTAACCGAGTGAAGCACACCTTTGATACTTCAGTAGGCAAGCCGTTGAATTGTGATTTTTCTCATTTAATAGGGCAACGAAAGGCTACTTCAATTTCGAAAATAGTCGAAAACTCAAAATAGTTGCTTTTGAAAGCATTCCTTGATAAACAAAAACATACTGTCCTTTTTGGTAACTTGCTTATAGCTTTTTTAGATTATGCAATACAGGAGATACTTGTGTCACGGGATAATTATTTTGTGCAATAATTCGTGCGACACTTAAACAACTTTTAGCATAAAAGTTGCTAAGTATGCCTATTTAACTTCTCAAATTAGCAAAGATGATTTCGGAAAAGTTAGAGAGAAGAGAGAACAATATAGCCAAAGAGAATTTGATTACTCAAAAAAGAGAATACAAAAGAGTTTTACAAAAATACTTGAGTTGCTTAGCGTGTGGTGTGTGCAAAATGGAAAGTGTTATGCCCTATTTATAAAAGAGACTTGCCCATTCTAGTACCTTCCTTGCAACTTGCGGAACTTGCCAAAATATTTAGATATTTACAATTGTAAAAATTTCAAGTTATGTACAAGTTGACGTGAGTGTCTAGAGTTTGCTAGAAAATTCAAGAAGCAGGCTAAGCTAACACTCCTTGGCTTAGATTTGAGCTCTTGGACTTGAATATTTAGGTTGCCTGTTACTTCGTGCACCTCTGCTTGCCTCTTAGCATACCTCAAGTTGCCAATTTAACCTCCTTTGCTAGAAAATTCGAGCAGCCCATGACACTTATCTTTAAATCGACTTGCTTGGAAATGAATATAGCAGAAGAGGTTGGGTTCTATTTCTGACAAGAAAGAGAGGAAAAAGGCACCATCATCTATTTCGATTAGTTTCCTGAGGCATTGGAAATCCAGATCGACTCAGAAAGTCGATGGCATTATTTATCCCTTAATATTTATAAAGACGCATCAAAATTATTTACCTTTTCAGACTTTTTCCCAACCTCATCAATAAGAAAAATTTATTCAAAGCAAAATGCTACATATTTGAACTCATAATGTGGATAAAAAATAACCAAAATGAGTAAAAGAATTATTTAAATTATCAATTAAACCACTATAAATTGTCATATATTTTTTCGCACTTGTTGCTATCTTAAATAAAAGAGAATTATCACCACTTTCAATTGGTGATGTCAAATCATAATGAATAAAACACATTTCATGAAAATATAAGTTTGAAGTCATGTATATAAAACTTCTAAATTTCAAAGTTCGTTTCTTAAAATGAATTAACATCAGTATTTTCCAATCATTCCTATTAGGTGGTCTTTCACCTGCCTTGAAGTACGAAACATAATGTCAATCATCAACCTTTAGTCTCTTAAAAACCTTCGAAAATTTTAAAGCACTCTCCAATATTAAATAAATGAAACTCCACCTAGTGAACAGTACATCTTGAACCTCAAGGCCATGAGTGTTGAGTGTTAGAAAATGTATATTTATAAAAGAGAAAATTGTCATTTTACACTTTAAGTCTTACTAGCATCCCTACTTTTATATATTTAAGTCCCTTGTTATTTAATTATGTATGTTTTGTTTTAATTAAGTATTTTATGTATTTTAGGGGCATCATGGTCATTTCACAATGAACAAGAGATCAGATAGCAAAACGGACATCACTTTCACACATATGGCACTGTTCACATGTATAGTACTGTTCATGATACTGTTCACGATACTATTCATACTGCGTCACTGTTCAAACCGTGTTACTGTTCAAACTGTGTGGTCAAATCCGTGGTTAAACCGCGTACTGTTGACTGATGACGTGGCGCAATCCTAAGCGTCCAAATTGTTTTTAATCCAATGGCTATGATTTATTTAATGTATCTATAAAAAGAGGGCTCTCCCCCCTATTTCGACACTCCTGAATCCATTTTTTAGCTTAGTTTTCTGTAATTCTTTCTCCATCTTGTATTTTCTACGTATTTTAATAAATTTCTATTTTACGCTTAGTTCAATTATGAGTAGCTAATTTTCTTTCAAACTTGAGTTGAAGGAGAAGTCTCAACATGTATCACGGGCTTTATTTGGTAAATTTATTTTCTCTTCCCCTCTAATTTCTGTGGAGGTTTTGACTTTTCGTCTACAAATAATAATAATCTTGTCTAGTTACCGCCCTGATTTCACCGACACCGTAGTACAAGGTTATTATTATTTGGCATGATAAACCCTTAGCACCATATTAATTAGAGTGTGGTTCATGGGGTGTGGATTCCCCCCTCATGACTTAATTGGCACTAATAAAGAATATTTAAACTATGGTGCATATTGATACGGATCTAGATACCCAAACGCTTCAATTATAATAGTTTTTACTTTAATTTAATTCCGCCATTCCCATTTAAATTCTAAGATAATTTAAATCACTTTCACCACAAATCCAATCAATCACCCATTTACAAAATTAATTCTACACATAATTAAAATTCACCTCCTCGTAGGATCGACACTTGTCACCGTTAATTTATTTTACAATAGATTTATACGCTTGCGAGTTCAATAAAATTTGCGTAATAAAGAGTAAGCAAATCTTAATTAGAGCATTAAAAAGAAGCAAGGGTTTATACAATGCAAATTAAAATAACATTCAAAGCTTTCTTTTAATTTTGAATTTTTTTTATAATTACAAAAGTTATCATTTAAAAATTATAATTAAAAAAATTGACGTTTTGGATTTTGAAATTTATTTTTTGATTAAATGCGATATTTTGTAATTATAATTTTTTATTTTTTAAATTTTATAGGATAAAATAGTTTTTTTAATTTATATAGGAGTAAATTGCAGGATAAAGCCTCCCGCCACTCACTTCTCAGGATAAAGCCACCCGCCACTCACTTCTCTTTCAAGATAAAGCGAAAACAACTCTTAATCTCTCTCCGGCATGGACATTGAGAAATCGTCGAATAAAACCGCCGGAAAACCAATTCAATGTAGAGGTAAGTAGCATTTACTTATCATAGTGTGCAAATCTTCTATTATCATTAAACTAAAGTCATCAATAATTCGCCTTGAGCATGAAATGAATTACAATCGTTGACTTTCGCGTCCCCGTCGTAAAAATCTGTAGCCGCAATCGCTACAGCTCCAGGAGAGCCTCTGGTTATAGATGAGGTTATCGTCGACCCTCCACATTCCCACGAAGTTCGGGTTCGGATAATCTGTACTAGTCTCTGTCACAGCGACGTCACCTTCTGGAAAATGAAGGTCTCTTATCAAAGTCAAACCCTTTTGTATTCTTTAGTTTTATTTTTTTCTTTAAAACAGTTATTTAATTTATTTGCTTGTTATTATAGTTGTTTTATTTTTCTTGAAGGATTTTCCGGCCGTGTTTCCAAGAATTCTCGGTCATGAGGCTATCGGGTAAGAATTATATTCAATGTTTTATACCTTTGTAATTTTCCTTTTCCTTGCATGACGGATATGTCTGATCAAAAACTCAATCTTGGCTGATGGTGTGAATGTGGCTTCATTAATCTAGTCATTAATTGTTTTGCTTAATCTATCCCATTCTATTTTTAGTGCTAACGTAGACGCTAGGTTTTCCATGGGGCCAACTTGGTTGTTCATGATGAATGAGAGTGTTTGGTCCTTGGCTGACATGGGTCCAAATAATTAATATTGTGTTGCAGAGTTGTGGAGAGTGTTGGGGAGAATGTAGATGGAGTGGTTGAAGGAGATGTTGTCATCCCGCACTTTCTGGCAGATTGTACAGAATGTGTAGATTGTAGATCAAAGAAGGGCAACCTATGTTCAGCATTTCCTTTCAAGATCTCTCCTTGGATGCCAAGGGATCAGACAAGCAGATTCAAAGACCTCAGAGGAGAGACTATACACCATTTTGCCTCTGTTTCAAGTTTTGCTGAGTATACTGTTCTAGATATTGCCCATGTAGTCAAAGTTGATCCTACAGTCCCTCCAAATAGGGCTTGCCTTCTAAGCTGTGGGGTATCAACAGGTACCAGCCACTGATTTTGAGGCTATTAATTGTCTTGATTATATGCTATACAAGATCTCTGTTTTCCATTGGCTTCAGTTCTCTCAGATCAACTGCAATTTGGATTTTATAGGCGTGGGAGCTGCTTGGAGAACAGCAAATGTAGAGGTTGGATCAACTGTTGTTATATTTGGGCTTGGTTCAATTGGATTAGCGGTATGATATTGTAGAAAATCGGTTGAGTGTTATACGCTTCCTGTTTAAACTTTCTTATATGGTATACTGCTGAAATAGATTCATAGATATCTTTTGGTATCAGGTTGCAGAGGGAGCGAGATTACGTGGTGCTACAAGGATTATAGGTGTGGATGTGATCTCGGAAAAATTTGAAATTGGTGAGTGAAGTTTATATGTTGTACGGGCTTAGGTTTGACAGGGAATAACCTCCTCATGTCATCACAAATAAATAATTGTTTGTGTGGACACATCATTATGAATCAACCATTCGAAGTATTTGATAGATACTAAGTTAAACAATTCTGTTTTATAGGCTAACTGAAACTATGATTTCCGTGGTTTCTGATTGATGTTTATCCACACAGGAAAAAGGTTTGGAGTTACAGAGTTTGTGAATTCTAAAAACTGTGGGAATAAATCTGTAAGCCAGGTCTTGCTCTCAATCTATGATCTTCCTCTTCTTACCATTTCTGTTAGTTTCTAATTTTGAGGTAGAGGATGCCATGTCATGGCAGTTTACATCCTTTTGGCAATTTCAGCTTATGTCTGAAGTGGTTTTTCCATTAGGTTGTTTTATCGTTTAAAGAACAAGCATTTGCATCTTTGGAGTGTCAAGAAACTTGGATCTTTTGTGTTGAACCTAAGCATCACAGAGTAGTTAGTAGTTACTATATAATTGAACAAGTTTGGACCTAAGATACCACTCTTTTGAACTTTGAGAGCTTATGACTCCATAAACTCTACATAGGATGACAATGAAGCATAAATAGTGCATTTTGTAAAATCTTCTTTATTTATTGATACACTTGATGAGATAGCCTATGACTGCTATCTCATATTTCCTTTTGATTTTATGCCGTCTCCCTGTAATACTGCAGTGTAAGTTGTTAATTCTTATTACACTGCAATGTAGAGGGATAAATCTTATACCTCTGCAATGAGATGCTATGAATTAACCTACACTGCATTGCAGTGTGAAGAAGGATTAACCTACACTCCTTTTAGGATAATCAGTTACAGGATAATGTATTAACCTTCTCTGCATCGCATTGCTGCAAGGATAATCATAAATCCATAAATACTATTCAATATTATATTCTAGGCATGGGAGATGGAAAGTGTTTGAAGAAAACAATGTATGCAGCACATTATGAAGAGTAATCCTTTTTTTTTTTTCATTTGATAGATTAATCTTTAACTACTATTTCAAATAGTTTTTTCTTTAATCAATTTGAGCAGATAATCATTGAGATGACTGATGGGGGGGCTGATTACTGCTTTGAATGTGTTGGTTTGGCATCCTTGGTGCAAGAAGCATATGCTTGTTGCCGAAAGGTCTGCTTCTAAGTCTCTTACTCTCTCACCCATGATGTTGTCAAGCTGAATTAATTTGATTAAACATAAGCTCCATGTGACTAGGGTTGGGGGAAAACAATTGTGTTGGGAGTGGACCAGCCGGGGTCACAGTTGAGCCTGAACTCTTTTGAGGTCCTTCATAGTGGAAAAATTCTGATGGGATCATTGTTTGGAGGTCTCAAAGCTAAATCTGATATTCCTATTCTTTTGAAACGTTACATGGATAAGGTAATTTAACCATTAATATGATGCTCACACACACACACACACACACACACACTTTTGCATAGCCTAGCTTCCCAAAGATCTTATGTTATGGTAGGTTATCTAATGCTCATTACTTTTTCATATTCTTGCCTTGCCTAGCTCACAAAAGAATCTGAAGTTCTAACTCTACGGCAATAAATTGATAATGGTAGTTTTATATGTGGTTCTAGACTTCTGTATGCTATCTTCTAGGCTCCTAGCTAATAGACTAAATCGTATGGTGACATGTTATTGCCAGCACATCTTTGATAATACTTGTGGTCTTATGTTCCTTTTTCAGGAACTGCAGCTGGACAAGTTTGTCACTCATGAGATGAAGTTTGAAGATATCAATAGCGCGTTTGATTTACTTATAGAAGGAAAGTGTCTCCGTTGTGTGATATGGATGGGCAAATAAAATTTCTTGCATTATTTTCTTGTATGTACTTTCTCCAATAATTACCTCTCATATCTAAGCAAATTGGCCAACCATTTGTGATGGACCATTTGTATGTGATCCAAGATTCGTTGGTTGAATCAATGACTTCTGAAAAATTTTAAATTTGAAGAATCCTTTTTACCTTATGACCAAGAGCAATTTAATTATGTTGGGGCTCACTAGCTTTGTATCTAGAGATAGATTGCGTTTGGTATCAAGCAGAATTATATGCCTCTTTTTTTTTATAATGGATTCGTATTCTGGGTAAAACTGCGCTATTTTATTGACCTTACAGAAAGTATATCATTGATCAGTTTCCTCAATCCTCAACCTCTCTGCATTTGAATTGGAAGAATAGCTGGTTGCGCTAATATCATCTGGATACCTGTTAGGGAGCTTTTATGTTAGTCCATTTAACAAGTAGCAATGAACGATTTAAGTCACACGACAAATTGCTTCTAGCACATTTATTTGGGAGCACTTGGCTAGGTATAGTTAGGGGTGGGCAAAATCGGGTTCGGGTCGGGTTCAGGTCAATCAGATTGGGTTGCGGATTGGTCGGGTTAAATAAAAATCAACCCGAATGGACCTGAATTATTGACTCGACCTGAACCGACCCGAACTATAATGATTCGAGTTGAATTCGGGTAGGATCGGATTCGAATTTGAAACGGGTCGGATTGAGTTCGGGTAAGTTTCGTTTAATGCAAATTTGAGCTATTTTTTTCCCTATTTTTGTAGTTTTTATGGTGGTTTTAAGACATATTTCTTAATTGTAGTCCTTTTCACTAATTTTCAACTGAAAAAAATAAAAGAAAATATTATGAAATTAAATGAATAAAGTTAAAATGCTAGAATTAAATTATTTGCGTATTGCCTTGGAGGGTAAGACTAAGATTATTATTTGCTCAACCAAAAAAAACCAAACTTAATAAAAGTTAAAATTAATATAAACTTAAAAAGTCCAAAGACTAATAGGCCATTCAAAACACAATTTCTAAATACTAGTATTTGAAAGTTTGAAACACAAACTCACAAAGTCACAAAATGTAAACATAATTAAATTGTTTGAAAAGCCGATTGCCTAGAGAAGGATTGAAGAAATGTACAATAACTATTTTCTTTAAGTCATGTTGCAAATGAATAAACTCAATTCATATAAAAGAAAATTGAGCAAATAAACCAAATTTATAAGGTTACACATCAAACACAACACAAATAAATAAATCCAATATCTTTAATTGAGCTAAAGGGGTGTTATAATCTTTCTAATTTCTATTATATCATTAAAAATTTATAATTACAAATAAATATAATATATTAATATGTTTAACAAATTTTTCATTACGCACACACACACTTGATTATAAATATAATAAAAAAAATTAAGTCAATCATGCTTATTTTATGGCATTTGCCACCAAATCAAGTTAATAATAATACTAGACAATAATACTATTCTATCAACTTCAACTTGTCTAATGAAAACAATTATAAATTTATAATTTTACAAACTACAATTAGACTTAAAAATTTAAACCTATAACAACTATAATTACAGTTTAAATTGCAACCTAATAACACTATAATATCAAATTAGGAATAATAATATATATTAAAAGTTACCTTTCAAACATCCATAACACCAATGTTAGCGCTCACCGCTTCCACTGTTGAAGCTTGCGATCATATAAGCTCTATAAAATTAAAAAAAAAAAAATTGGTAAGTAACTCAAGTACATGACTACATGTAAATATTCTATATAAAGTTATTATGCATTTTAAATATATTATGTATATAATGTATGATAAAAAATTAAAAACATTACCTTCTTGTAATTCTATATGAAACATTTGCTCCTTAATGTCTTCTTGGAAGTTGTAGACGGGATTGACAAAAAGTTTAGATTGCAGCCAATTTTCAGTGCATATCAATGCTTCAACCATAGCCGGGGTTAAAGAACTCCTATACTCATCAATAATACGACACCCAGTGCTAAAGGCAGACTCAGATGCCACTGTGGAAACAGGAACAGCAAGGACATCCCTTACAATTTTCTCCAGAATTGGATACCTCGATCTATTCATCCTCCACCAAAGTAAAACATTAAGTTTAAGATTGCTGGGATCTTCAACTGGATCGTTCAAGTACCTTTCCACCTTAGATATTACTCTTCTACTCTAATTCTGAACAGAAACCTTCCTAGCATATCCAAGGAAAGGGCGAGCAACTCGAAAAACGTCATCGCCTTCACCACCAGCAACATCCACCAAATTAGCCTAAGTTGTAAAACGTTGAGAAGAACTTGTACCTCCATAGCTGACACTAAGACCACTCTCATTATACATCGATGGTGTGGAACTAGCGGAGAATGCACTATATGCATCATAAAACTTATTCAACAGGTCCTTCACTGCTATGGTCATTTGTTCAACCATCAAATGATCATTGGCAAAAATAATCTCAAAAATGTGTTTAGCAAAATCCATTTTCACTCGTGGATCAAGAATAGAGGCAACAATCAACATTTTGTTTATCTTTCCCGTGGACTCTTAATATTTATCAAATTTTTTCCTCATACTATAAGCCATAGAAGACACCCAAGGATCTGTACTTTTTTGTAGTGCAGTCAATGAACTCTCAATTAAGCCAATAGTATCATAACAAAGATTAGAAGTCACACTCAAAAAGGCAGAAAACAATCATGTGGCATCATAAAATACCTTCAAAAACTTCACAATTCACTCAACACTCTCTCAGTCATCCGATTCAAGTGGGCCCACCCTTTTAACATTATTCTCTTTCTCAGCAAAGTATGCCTCATACGGTTTATCCATTTCAGCCATTCTATCAAATGTCGCTTGAAATTTCAGCGCAGTCATCAACATTAAATAAGTGGAATTCCACCTAGTAGGACAATCCAAAATAACAATTCCCTTTGGATAATTCACCTGCTCAGCACATTGTTTAAATGTCCGCAGCCTCGTGGTGGAAGATCTCACGTACTTCACAGCATTCCGAATAGCGGCAACACTAGCATGCAACTCACCCAACCCTGAAACAACAATCAAATTCAATATATGTGCACAACAACGCACATGTATATATTGTCCCGCCAACACAAGTGCATCATCATTCCTCCAAGCAAGCAACTGCATAGTGACATAACCAACAGCAATGTCATTTGTAGTGGTATTATCAACAGTTATTACAAACAATCTCTCAATCCCCCAGTTCTATAAGCAAGCCACAATCATTTTGCCAATCGACTTCCCTCTATGATCTTCGATTGTGCTAAAACTAATAATCCTCATATTCAAACACCAATCACTATCAATAAAATGAGCTGTAATCACCATATAACTCATGTTTTGAACAGAAGTTTATAAATCAGTTGTAAGAGACACTCACTGCTTGTTGTTGCAAATCAAACTCTTCAACGTTGCCTTTTCCTCCAAAAATAACTCCATAACATCTCTACCAACGGTTCTCCGAGATGGCATAACAAACTGCGAGATAGCTGCACTGCAAAAATGCCTAAATCCTTTGTTGTCTACAAAACTGAGCGGCAACTCACCCATAATAATCATTTTAGTTCGCCCTTCTAAGACGCGTCCTGACTCCATCCTTTACCCAAAACCAAATTACTTGCATTTTCTTCGCCGCCCTCAGATATCAAATTTCGTTGACTTCCACTTTGTTGTTCCCGAAATGTCTTGTATGATTCTCATGTCTGTATATGCCTCTTCATATTTGTAATCCCATTAAGCCTTGAATGACATTGATATTGTTCACCATAATAGTTGCACATGCATTTGTTTGGATTATCTTCGAGTAAAGTGAAATAATTCTATATTTGCGATCTTTTCTTCATTGGCGGCCTTTTCCGCTTCGCCTTTTCCTTTCCTCTTTGGGTTCCTTCCATTTGTACACTTTGTTCTTCATCGTCACTCATCGAATTCGATCTTGAGTGTCCAAGCATCTGAATATACAAAATAATAATTAAGAATCATTAATTCAAAAATCAAACACACAAAAATATTATTAACACAATCTAATTAGTAATTTCAATTTAAATTGTTCATACTCCATAAACAAAAAGCAAGAAATTCATGCTTAATTAATTAATTTATAATATCCAATTACGGAATTCCCATTCCCCATAATAATATGATATTATTTGCCTATTTATGTCTTAATTCTTATTATAAACTCTTTAATTTCAAGCCCAAATTACTTGTACTTAACGACTTAATGGATAATTAACATACAATAAAATATTAATTGAATTAGTTAATTTCTTTAAGATTGAATGCTTAAAAGTTAAAACTACTACACAAGTGCATATAATCACATAACACATTATAATTCTAAAATATATGCATTTATGTAACATAATACTTAATTTTAATATTTAATCTTCATAAATTCATAATGTCATAATTTATTCATAAAAAAATCAACTATTAATTGTTATTAACAATTATTAACAATTATCAATTAACATTATTTCAATTATTAATAACTAACAAAATGTATGTTATTTATTAACAATTAATAAAATTTATTCATAACAAAATCATAAATACATCAATTTTTTTATTTTATTACTAACATTTAAAAATAAATGATTAAAACAGTCAAATAATAATCAATTACATAATAAATAACTAATTATATAATAAATAACCAATTAAACATATATAATATAACTATATAGTATACTATATACTGGTTGCAAATGCAAATGATCAAAGATCGATCAACAAAAAGTTGGATTTATTTATTTTAGTAACAACTCCACCAGTTAACAGTCTTTTCAAAATAAATGGCATTTTAGTTTAAAATTTGAACTCAATAAACCGTATATTATTTTGCATTTCTTTTTATACTGTGGAAACAAAACACAATTTTCCCAGCTGTCTTGTTAAAAAATAATTCGAGTTACACTGCGCAAGTGCGCATTTAAACAAAAAATCATGCAAAAAATACCGAAGAAGCCTTGTAAATTGCAATTATACCATGAATTGAAAGTTAAACTTCAAAGTCACAAAGGAAAGGAGCATTAAAGCAGGCTGAGCAGCAGATCACGGCAAAGAGCAAACACTCGGGGGTCGGGTTGAAGGTCGCGGATTTGGAGCAACAGATCATGGCAATCGGCAACAAATCACGGTAGCAAATGGTGGGATTGGAGCAGCAGATGGAGCAGATCGCGGCAGCAGATGGAGCAGTTTGCGACAGCAGATCACGGCAGTCGGAAGCAGATCGCAGGGCTGGCTGTTGGGTTTCAATTTCTCACGAGGATTGATTGAAGAGGGTTCATGAGGGTTGTGTGGCTGTGTGATTGTGTGTTCTGTGTTTTTGTGTGCAGTGTGCGTGAGTTCGTGCTTTGTGAGTTTGTGTGTGCCGTGTGCAGCTTGAGTTTGTTTTGTGTTGTTTGTGTGTGCGTGACAGCGTGAGTTGAGTTCAGGTCCGTGACTCTGTCTCTGTGTGTGCAGTTTGCGTGTTTGAAAATTGAAACTTTTGAGTTTTGACTGTTTGGTGCTGTCAGCTGTGTGGCTGTGTGCATGTGTAACATGTGTTCTGTTTTTTTTCCCAACCCGATCGGGTATTCGGGTCGGGTCGGGTCGGGTTTGACCCGACCCGATCACAGCCCGATTGGGTTTGCCAATTCTCACCCGATCGGGTTTGAATCACAACCCGATCCGACCCGAACCCGAAAATTTTCGGGTCGAGTCGTGTATTTTGCCCACCCCTAGGTATAGTTAACGGGAACATCAAATAGAATTTATTATGTGAAAAAACTTTTTTCTTTCATTATCATTATAATTGCCATAATATTGATCGACCCAAAAATAGAAAATAGATGAGTGACATATTTGAGTTTCAATTTGAATCTTAATATTATGCATCATTCATCTATCGTATGATAAATATAAAATTACTTAATATTTTATTTTATTATTTAATAAATAAATATCACATTAATTGAAATTTAAGTTAACACTCAAATGTTAGAATTTTTAACATTACCCTATTAGAAATAAGCATATAATCTATTTATATCATACGGTAAATTTTAAATTTCAAAGCCGGAAGTTTTAAATGGAATGAATGCACCACGTCATGAAATATAAATATCTGTTCAAAATAATTCATTATATGGAAATTTGCAAACTATAAGACTGTGTTAGGTGGGTATTAGAATGATATGGAATGCTGATTTAAATGGAACTAAAAAAGCCCACCACGTCACCAGATCTGATGAATAATTATTAACGGATAAAATCTTTAAATGGAAACTTGCAAGCGATAGCCATTCCCGCTATCACTCTCTCGCAATGCTCTCAACCATTGTTCAGTTCAGTGGCATGGATATTGATATCGAGAAGAAACCGTCGAGTAAAATCGCCGGGAAACCAATTCGATTACAGAGGTAATGATTGCATACAAATCTGATGATAATAATTAACATTTTCATTTTCTCAAATGTCATCCATATTTCTCGTGCTGGTCGTGACAATCTGCAGCCGCAATCGCTGGAGCGGCAGGGGGCAGGAGAGCCTCTAGATGTATAGAAGAGGTTATTGTGGACGCTCCAAAAACGCACGAAGTTCGACTACGGATCACCTGTACAAGAAACATCACATTCTGGATAATGAAGGTCTCTAATATATATCTTACAGCTATTATCTTCAATTTGCTGAAATAAATTAAAGCTTTATGCCATGATCTTACAAATCCGTTCAACATGTCATAAGGGAGAAAGGCAGGATTTTACCTTGGTTGGCCATGAAATGGACTTGCCGCTCAGCTTGTTTATTGCCCGTGAATTCAGTCTTCTGTTCTTCTAATTCGTAGCTAGTCTTGGCTTCAATCTCAGCTGCAAAATCAAGCTACTCATTCACTGCACATACACACACAATGGGAGAGAGGAGAAAAGATGCACTATGCTTTTGCCTTAATATCAATCTTGAACAGTAAATTCCCAATGGACGGAAGTCACTTAAATATTGTGTAAGGCCGTTCATGTGTTGGTATAAAATTATCTATCTCATTATGAATTAAAATAACACAATTAAATGTTATATTTATCCATAATACATTGCTACAAAAGATGTAATAAAAATAGACTTGTTAACACAATATATGATCACTTCATAAATGAGTCTATAAAAATTACTCCTTAATATTTGATATCAGTTATATATTAATCGATAGAACAAAAAATAATTAGAATAATTTATACTAGTCCACTGTCTACAATATGTCAGAAATAAATCCAAGATAATTATGTCACATTTTATTTATATTATTTTATTTTGTTGTTTATATTTACGGTATATGTTGTTTTTATCTTTCTTCATGAAATTTCGGTTGTTTTTCCAAAAATTCTACGGTCACAAGGCTATCGGGTAAGAAATAATAAATTTGTCAAGTGTTCTACCTTTCAACCGACCATTTTTTTTAAAAGAAAATTAAAATTATGAAATAAAAGTTTATAATTTACAATAAATATGACTCTTAAATAATAATTTTGATAAAAAAAAAAGTAAAAAAATATTAGGTTTTTCATCATATAAATAATGGATCAAATTAACTTAGCTTTCAGGTTGTAGCTGCTAGTGTTTACCGAGAACTTTAATGTTATATCTTTTAAGTTATAGTTATCCAATCTCAACAAATAGGGGTCTTAGTGAAAAAATATCTAAGATATTGCAACTATCCATATCAATTAAGTAGAAATTAAATTGAATTAGTATCACTATCACTATCCATTGTCAGTGCTAATAACGCAAGAAATTTATTATTAGCTGCTAGGATCATGATAACGAGTGAGTTTGCCAGGGGACAAATAATTAACAATAATAGTAAGTATGCAGAATTGTGAAGAGTGTTAGGGAGAATGAGGACGAAATAGGGGAGGGAGATATTGTCATCCCACACCATGTAGCAGATTGGACCGAATGTGTACTGTAGATCAAAGAAGAGCAACCTGTGTTCATCATTGCCCTCCGAGATCTCTTCTTGTAGGATGCTGAGAGATAGGACAAGCAGGTTCAAAGACCTAAGTGGAGAGACTAGACACCACTTTCTATCTCTTTGAAGTTTTCCCAGGGTACCCTGCGGTAGACGTTGCTCATCTACAAAAAGTTGATTCTACTGTCCTCCAAATAGGGCACGCCTTCTAAGCTTTGCTGTGTCAACAAGAAGCAGTCATTCATTCAGTTTGTTCTGTATCACTTGCTTTTTAATTTGGTTGAATTCGACAATTCCAACGTCAACTCCTATTTCGAATTTTATAGGCTTGGAAAACAGCAAAATGTGGAGGCTGGATCAACAGCTATTATAGTTGGGCTTATCTTGTACGATACACATTAATTTGTTTGGTTGAGTATGTGTTATGTGATATAATTGCTAAAATATGCATGCTCATAGTCATAGATGTAGATAATACTTTTTTGTTATAATTTACAGGTTGCAAAGGTTGCAAGACTGCGGTGGCACAAGGATCACAGGTGTGGATGTGAATCAAGAGAAATTTGAAATTCGTTGAGTGAGATTCTAATGTTATACAGTATTTGGCATTGGTTTGTCAGGGGATAATGAACACAACCTCGTGAGATCAACCATTCCAAGCTTTTGGTGTGTGGGTACCAGTTCTATTTTTATAGGCCACCGGAAACCATGAATTCTGATTGATATTCATCCACCTCAAAAAAAAGAAAAAAAAAAGGTTCGGAGTAACAGAGTTTGTAAATTCTAAAAACAGTGGGGATAAATCTATAGGTGACGTCTTGCCCTCTCAATCGATGATCATACTCAGTGGCTATCATATTTTAATTCTGTAAGGACTAACTACAAAGCTTCAATATTTACTCGGTCGTGTCTTTATGATCAATTTGAGCAGGTAAACATGGAGACGACTAATGGGGTTGCTGATTGCTGTTCTGAATGCGTTGGTTTAGCATCCCTGATGCAAGAAGCATATGTGGATCGTTGCTCCAACGGCTTAAAGACACTCCTGGGGAAATATCGCTTATGTTGTTTCCCTCGCTCGAACAAGCTGACATGTTATCTTCTGCTTTCTCAGAGAATTCCCAACGATCATCAACAGCATCCAAAGCAGCTGGATCAGCTTCTATACATGAATAGTAGATAGGTATTCACACAAAAGGAACTTATGAACAGCAAAATCTATGGTACACTTTCATTCTACAGTAGCACCTCAATTTAAAAAAATATCCTTAGTAGAATGCTAAATCAAATTAAGCTACTAGAAAGTAAAGCTTCAAACTAATTGACATAATTAATCAATTAATTACAAAGAACCCCATTTTGTTGTTTCATTTATCAAATGAATTTGAATCCGTTGCCGGTCTCTTATATATAATTTTTAGTGAAAAAAATTAAAATAAACATAAAAAATAAAATTCGCAAACCAGAAGCTGAGCTGAAAAAATGACGGCGAAAAGCAGCAAACTGACCAAAGGCATTAGCAGCGTCAAGGTAATCGCCAACTTCAATCCAAGCCGAAACCGCCGCGCTGCGAGCAAAACCCAAAGCCTCTCGAGGCCCAAACAAATCGGAACGACGCCGTTCTTCCAAGCTCGACAAAACATTTTTGCCGGACAACTTCAGGGCGAGATTCAGCAAGTCGTCGTTCGTGCACTTGCGGACGAGGGATTTGAAATTGGGCTCGAAAGAAACCACTTCCGATTCGATGAAATATCGACATCCAGGGCAGTTTTGAGAATTAATATTATTATTGTTGTTGTTGTTCAAGGAGAAGGAGACTAAGATGCCGAGAGAGCCTTGTCTGATAACAACACCCGGCCACCATTGTTGAGGATACACTACTCTTCCCCACACTATCTCTCCCCTCTCACATTTTGAATTTCGCTCCTCCGCCTCCATTTTTTCCTTTTCTCTCTGATTTTTCTTCCCTTTTTTCTGTTCTGTTTGTGAAACTATTTATTTATTCATCCCATTGTTTTTCATTTGGCGGGAATTCGCCGATTTGCCGCCGAATTGAACTATAGAAAATGACTATAATGGGCCGCTTCTGTGTGGCCCACGCAAGCCGTCTCAACTCTAAACAGCATGTGGTGGAGGAATTAGCCTAGCTTCCAATTCCAAGTCTCCCACTCATGATGCATCCAGAATTTTTTATGATTTTTTTAAAATAAATAAATACACTTATTTTTGGGTAAAACAATTGTCCTGGGAGTTGGGAGTGGACAAGCCGGATTTACAGTTGAGCCTCAGCTCTAAGAAAAACTCTGACAGGAACATTGTTTGGGGGTCTCAAAGCTAAATTCGATGTTCCAATTGTTGGGAAAATGTGCTCTTTAAAAGCATATGTGTTTATTTAATTGTAATAAATAATTTTTCTGATTAATAAAATAAATGAGGTATTTTATTCAAGTATCTTAATTGCATTAATATTTTGAGTAAAGTCCATTTGATCATATTATATGTATTTATGTGATCACCATGTGGATTCACAGAAGACATAAATACAAGTTATCTTATGATTAAATAAATTATGTTCATGATTGATAAATAAAGTTGGGCACTTTATTTAGGTATAGATCGTAATAAATTCATTGAATGATTTGTCTTAATCATATATGAATTTATTGATGAAATCGACTACGTTGAACAGGATCATATATGAGATTTAATTAACCTGAAAACGATCGGACTTATTAAATCTCATAGGCATTGATTTTTTTTGTAATCTTAATCTTGAGTTAGTTATGATTTCATGATTGTAATTGTTATTCCATTTGAGTTACCAATGGGACGACACACACTTGCGATCAAGATTACCCGGTATCTTGGTGGAGGCAATTATGAGTATTGGAGTTATAGATTAACAATATAGAATTTGTACGACACATCTCTTGATGGGTTTTCGGACTTGATCATAGAATTCTCTGCAGAGAGTGTGTCAACATATTTAGTATGTTGAAAATGATCATTAGAGAAAACCAAGTTAATCAAGGAACAAGATGTAATTAAATTGATTGGACGTTGAGATATCGATTTAATTAATGATGTGGTATAAAGGATTATGCGGTAAAGAAATCAATGTGGCAGGCGAATTATTATTCGAGCATACAATTATGGAGGTCGATTCAATCTTATAGTGGGTAGTAGAATTGGAATTAAATAATTATATTTGTTTAATTACAAATTTAATTATTGTAGCCACTATTGTATGTTCCCAAATGATCCCCGGGTTAGCTCATTTAATTGACAACACCATCATTGGACCCAAAAGCAAGAAAACTGGCGTATTAGGTGAAAATCATAATTATAATATTTGTTAAAGCCTAGTATGTTATATTCAAGTGTAAAAGGGGGCTTGTGATATTTTACAAGGTGGTCCCCTAGTTAGTTACACATTCTCTCTACTTTTACGTAAGTGGAGAGAAAGTATTTAATTTAAATATTTAAATTAAAAGAGGAATTCTATTTTAAAATATGAATCCTAATCCTAACATACTAGGGTTTTTCATAAGATATTATAAAAGGGATACTTTTCTCCTTTTCGCGAGAGAGGAGAGGATTCCAGGGTTTTTTTGAGAAAGATACAGAAGACATCTAAGAGACGCCAGTTGCAATTGGGAGTGGTGAAACAGACGCCTACACGTCCAGTGTTGATCGATCTTGAGTCATAGCCTGGAAGATCGTTTGGAGACGGATCTACAACTCTCAATCGTTCGTCTTCTCAGATTATCAAAGGTATGAATTTCTAGATTACTTAATTCTTATATGTTGTATGAGATCGGTCCAAAAAGGTTTTAATTGAAAAATTGAAAAACCTGAATTTCTCCCTTCACCAATTCTTTTGAAACGTTACCTAGAGTGGGTAATTTAAACAACTGAGCAAGTCTAGCTCATTCGTTGTTAAGAAGCATAGCTTCTTAAAAACCTATATTTGTCTACAATGCTGATTGGCACATTAAGATCAAGAAATTCGACGTTTTTGCTTTAAGTTTGTTTTTCAGGAACTACAGCCGTCTGGATGAGTTTGTCACTCATGAAAGGAAATTCAAAGACATCAATCGAGAAATTGATTTATTTATAAGGAAATTGTCTCTAGACACGACTCTCTCCTTTCTCCCTTGTGTGAAATGCTGATCTATTTCATATAAACTAAATCTAATAAAATAAGTTTTTCTTTTAGACTCTACTCCTGTGTAAATTACGTTACTGTAACTAATAACAGCCATCGGCTTCCCTTTTACGATTCTACTCTCTTGCGCTGATTGATGTCCGGAGAAGTTTGGGGGGCTACTCACCAGTTTCATCAATAAAAAGTTATTTTCTTATTCTTGGTGATCACTATATTATCTCTATATATTTTGGTTATATCATCTTCATTGTACGCATCATGTGTCTCTTATATTTCCAAACTTTAATGTGAAAAAAATATTAATCGGCCAATATGTTTTTATTATGATGGTGGGATCGATTAGATTTATGGAGATGAATTAATTTTTTTCAATCGTGCGGCATTTTCCTACTAAGACTTTTTTTAGGTTGCATGCCAATGCCATTATGCATATGACTGGATTGAGAGATAGTCTAACATTTAGCATTGTCTCGTATTTAGTGTATAGTTAGTAATATGGATGGACATATTAATAAATTTATCAGCCTGCCTAATCATTAGTACTTATATTAAGTCATGCATTAGCATCCAAGATGCCTAATTTAATACAAGTGAGGTTTGCCGTTGGGCAGCTTCATATTATTTAATTTTCTTGTACAAGAAAGTAGAATAATCACCCATGCGGAAGCCGATGCGTGTTCTACGTATTATGGTAACTAGCTTTATATTGTGACTCCACGTACTCCTCAAATTTATATTAATCAGCCAGTGCTGCCAAAATATTAAAGACAAATGATGTTTGGCGTTCGGCAGCTTCATACTATTTAATTTTCTTATTCAAGAAAGTAGAACAGTCACCCATGTATGTATATATGTATGTATAAAATCTCCTATGAGACTGTAAACGCACTAGATGCACCAGTGAAGTAGTGATTTGTAGAATTAACTGTTTTCTCAGATGACCCAAAATGCCGTAGCCGATAAACTCCCGGGATAGCCTCCGTTGGCACTTCCCATTCAATGGTTGCTACGCCATGGAAACTAGTATTCTCCAAACTCCACTTGAAATACAGGGAGAAATCGTCATCATCATAAACCGGAATCCATCGCTTCCCCTGAAGCATTTCAACCACAGCATATGTTCCTTCTGTTAACAGATCATACCTAGGGTTGGCACTCCAAAATGTGGCACTTGGTCTATCGCCCTTGTTAAATGAACCGTCTTTTGGTTGATTGATATCTTCCTTTATGTCACCAAACTTTTTGCCTGCCGGAGGCGAGTCTCCGGTTGGGTTTAGTGAAAGGCTGAGTTGCACGGATGAAAGATCCGGTGGCGAAGGACCCTTCGTGATTTTTTCTCCTTTTGCCATTGCTTGTGCTAATTTTTTGAATTCTTGAATATATGCTGACAATGTGTGGGGTCCATAAAGCGTTGACGCAGCCTGCAGCACATATCATGTTCACATCGATCGATGTGAATAGAATGGAAGTTCTTCCGTCAAATCCTAAAAGATTTTTCTTATTTAATTTATTTTAATTTGGAATAAGTACCTCATATCGTTGATGTGCGTATTCTTCGAATGTTGCAATGTATTGTGAATAAGTGTTTGTAAGTCCTGCTATTACAATGTGGGTGTCATTGTCAAATTCTCCATTTCCATTGTTTATTAGAGTGTCCTTAACTGCTTCCCGTAATCTTCGTCCCGCCATTGTTGTAAACTCTGCATTCTTCAATAGTTAAACCTTGCCCCACAACTGAATATTAATCACAATTTCTTTGAAGCTAAACTATACTTGAAATTACAGATAAACTATACTTGTTATTAAAAGAAAAAGGTTATCCCATTTACTAAAAGCAAAGCTATACATGCACCATTTTGATAAATAGAGAAGGAATTTGCGTATAACTGAGCTAACCTCCCGGTACAGAAAGTATGGTTAGCTTTCCCAACCTCAGAATTTGAATTGGGAGAACCGCTGGCTGCATTGATATCAGAAATATGATTATTCGAAAATTTTCTTTTAAGCTGCTAAATTGCTGTCTAATAACTTTATTTTCTTTTGGCTCGGAGTTTCCAAGATTAGCAAATTCATGCACAAGAAAAATTCAGCACGTTACCGCCCATGCATAAGGTTCAAACATTTCGCCAGAGGATAGCAGAACAGCCTTCGGCTTTTGGCATTCCTCCTGATACTGGCTTGGTTTTTTCAATACGTCCCTCAACTGTTTCCACAGCTTATTGATCTAAAAACATTAAATAACGAAGCAACAAAATCACGGGTTTAAATACCTCGTTCATTTAACCAAAGAGAAAAAGATCTATTGACAATCAAATGCCTGTATCGGTGAGCCCCGACCTCTGTATCACCTTGTTGAAAACCAAACACACCAGGTCCATCTGTAGTTCCGGCGGCGAACCCTGGACCTAGGGCTGCAGGGCAAGTCTTGATTGTGTTGTTTCCTGTTCCATCCAATCCAACCTCGATATTTGTGAAGTTTATGTAGACATGACGATAATCAATCTTTCCGCTCAATTGCTCGGTTGCAGAATTGAATAAATCAACGGCCTTTTGGAATTGCCTTTCTCCTATTATCTTTGTGCTTAATATTTCGTCTGGATACCTGTTAAAATAGTTACAGATTAGTTTAACATGTTAGAGCAAAAAATTCATTAGTTTCTTTGACTGAATTGATATATTAGTACCCAGGTCCACGGCCTATGCAGAGCTGGTCATCGCCATGGCATGATGAGTGATTGAGGTCGCAAGGCTTTCCACTATCAATGCAAAATGCTCCTAGCACATTTGGGGTCACATCTCCAACATTTGATTGGCAAAACGCTCCCACAAATAGCGATCCACCGTTCTTCCTCACTTTGAAGCCTTGGCTTGTTGTTTTTCCACATTGCTGTCCTCCAGTGGCCTTGATTGTTTTCGATTTCTCCATCAATTTACCAATATCTATTTCAAATGAATACTGCACATGAGTTAAATCTCGCAGTGATCATAGAATCCTAATTTGAACAAAAACTAAATCAAGATTTTTCTTGCAACATGGACATCTATTCATCTAGTTGGAAGTTGCTGTTTCAGGTATAAATTTTGAATGCCCAAGGTGTTTGATATGTATTGTTAACAGTAACCGAATGGGTTAAAAGTTACAGCACCCTATCCCAACCAGAACGGCTCTTCTGTGTTAAAACAACTTACCCGATGAGGTAGAAAACTTGCTGGTTGTTGTGGAGGAAGATTCGTTTTTGGAACCGAACCAGTCTTCAAAGAACCTAGCAGCAGCGCCCTTGTTGTCTCCGCTGATGAGCAAATTGTCTCTGGACATAGAGGTGCCGTGTGTAGCATACCAATTGAAGGCTCCTATGCTCTTCCCACTTGCATCATCAACAAATTTCAGAAGGGTCATTTCTTTGTCAACGTTTTCTGGGTATCGAGCCCTCTCCTCCGCTGGATTAAGCAGATATGCACTTGGACTCCTGTTTATTCCAGCATTTTCTACGTCCCCTGAAGCATAAACAAGACAAATGACATGGAAATCATTTTGTTAATTTGCTTAAGGATATCGATTCAATGCATGCGCAAACACCTTCAAAACTGAACACTGACCTTTGCTAATGAAAATTGAACCAGGCTTTAAATTGTTGTGAGCCTGAACAATGCTCTGAACAATTGCGGTGACAATGGCATCAAACGATTGTTGGACAAATCCTAGAGACGTGATAGAGTAAATCAAGTACTGCAAGTAACCGCCAGGTCCGGCATGAGTATGGATTCCACTGATTGCTACGTTCTCTTCAGTATACAAATTTCCAAACCTTCGAAACGAGTAACATTATATGAGATCACCAATTAAGCAAATTCTGACATCTTAAGGTACTTTTTAAGTTTCGCTTGGCTTATTTACTGTACCTTGTCTTAAGTTTCTCTAGCACTTTAATATTAACAAGTTGTGAAGCCATGCCGGCATCAAGATTCACAAAAGCAAATCTTGTTCCGTTGGAACTCTCGGCCACAATGAAAGTTCTAGCCCTAAGACGGAAATGAATCCCTGCAGTATTTTGGAAAAGATTGGCATAACCCATCATGTTTATTCCAGCAGCAGGACCTGTCATGTCATAGCTCCCTACTCCGACCAAATACTGACCATCTGCGCTTCTTATTAGAGCAAAACCAAAAACAATAGCAATAATAAGTGATAGAAAATACAAGTGTTGGTTTATTTTGATACCCATAATTTCTTTGTGGGACCTCGATTGTAAAATCCGGTAGTCATGAAGTTGTATATAAAGATACGGGGTATGGAATTTCTTGGACTTGTTGACACAAAATGTTTCTTAGTATGCAGTGATTAGATTCTTTGTCTTATTGTCCACGCCTAGTTTGAAAACTAGACTGTTCGCTTGCTTTGTCTAAGATGTAACGAGGTTGAGTTGGCACCAAAGAATCTCTTTCTTGGGTTGCTCCGCATACGGAGAGTGACGAGGCCCGTTCTTGTCTATCATCGGGTATTTTTTATTCTGTTTACATGCTTTATATGATCATAGTCATGCTTTACATTCAATTGAATGCTTTATTGCTAATGTACAAAATTGATGGGTTTCGCAATTAAGTAATATGGTATTGGATCATCTCAATAGCGAATTAATGGACATGGGTCTAGTCCAGATTCTAATTTGTACTCCTTAATGGGTCTCGTAATCTGGTCCCAACATACCATTACTTCTGCTTACCATGCATCAAAAAAACTAATAAATTCTGTCGAGTATTTATTTGGGTTGAAAGCTGCCAAATAATTAAGCTGGTTGCTATATATTAAGTGAACAAATATTGTCATCTATCCCTTGATTGTATTACCTTCTTCCTACTATTATAGACTTTTTGGACGCAATGGCTTGCACAAAAGTGATGAACAACCGAACTCGCGTTAATTTATTGAGTTACCAATGCATAATATAAAATCATTTAGTCATGGGCAATTACATGGGTTTAATTTATAACCGATTGGGCGATAATTTGTCAGTTGTCACCTTATGTCAGAAATAGCAAAGCGACAAGGGATTAGACCTCAAAAAAAGAAAAATCACATATTGTCCGCACAAAACTTTAAGAAAGAAGTTTTCAGGGACAGCTCACCATTTGGACATCTATCTTCTATTCTTCTTATTTAAATATGTAGATGAAATGATAGATGAATCGTCTTTTTCAAAATTAAGAGTCTGATTCAAATTATTCCACTCATAACGAAGACGCTAGAGATCCAAAGAGTTACGCGTCCAGAGTCTGCATGGACCCGCTTCTACACCTGGCTATATTCATCATTCATCAGTCGAGTGGCCTCTCGATTAAGATTCTCAAAAATTTAAGGCCTTCTATCTATTTATTTTCGCTTCATAACTGTGTCACTCATTTAATAAAATTTAATATTTTCCTTCTATAATTTTTAACAAAATTTTACAAAATTAATAGTTTTACATGCTTAATTTTTTAATCAAATTTATTTTCAATATAAATAAATGATATTTAAGATATGAAAATATAAGAAAAATCTATTGATTAAGATATAAACAATATATAAATATAATCAATTACGTCAAAAATAAATAATCATATTTGAAACTCTAAACTTAATTCTAGTACAATTATTATAAGATTAACATGAACCAACTTTTCCAGTAATTGTATAAATTTAACCATCAAAACTCATTGATTTGTGTTAGATCTATGAGTCGTGTCAGATTTTGCAACGTCAGACTTATGAGTATTCTGGGCTCTTGCCAGCGTCCACGTCTACAAAGGTCCACAATTTACGTGCATGATGTCGACTTATCCGCAATCAGTGTTATTTGAAAACTTTAATAATTCATTAACAAAAGAAAGCACCAGGCGGGGACTTTACATCAATCGAAGCATCATTACAAGCACGCAGGTGCACCCAGCGATTACACCAAAGTTTACCAAAACTCTCACCGCAACGAAACTATTTCACGTTAAAAAAAAAAAAGGCAATAGACATACTTATTCATACAAGTACATAAACAGCACTTACACATTAAGCATAAAATCAAATAGTAATAAAAGCAAATTAAAAGGGGAAAAAATTACAAAGGAGAGAGGACCGAACAAACCACACCAACAAGAGACCGGCATCACCATTAATTTTTTCAAACGCATTACGAATTTAATCTTCTTAACTAATGGGCAGCAGTTTCTTTGTCCTTCTCCTTTTCGTCCTCAGACTTGGGGTGGTAGCCAGGGAGCTTCTCCTTGAGTTTCTCCAAAATGCCCTTCTTCTCCTTGGCCTCTGCGTCATGAGCCTCGACTGATGTGGGGTGCTCAGCAGGAGGAGGAGAAGGGAGCTGATGATCTTCAGGTTTCTTTTGCTGTCCTGGTAGTTTCTCCTTGATCTTGTCGAGAAATCCTTTCTTTTCTTCAGGGTGGGCTTCTTCCTGGTGGTGGGGAGCATGGACATCATCAAGTTTCTCGACAGGGACTGTCGTGTCCTCTTCTTTCTCACCTGATATTTTCTCCTTGAGCTTCTCCTTCAGTCCCTTCTTTTCCTTTTTCTTCTTCTTCTTTTCTTCATCATCACCCTCCTCCTCATCGCTTGACTGCACACACACACACACACACACACACACACACACACACACACACACAAAACAATTTAAAATACGATACTTAGGATCATCCGTTCAGATTTTTTTTTTAATTTTTATTTTTTTATCATAGATTAAGATGATTAACAAATGAAGAAACAGAAACTTACAGAGCTAGAGCTGCTGGTGGATCGGTGAAGTTTGTCTAAGAGACCAGGCTTCTTCTCTTCCTCCTTCTCCTCCTTCCTGTGTTCCTCTACCTTTGGCTGAGGCTCAGAGACATGCACTTTCTCAAACTCAGTGGCGATCACCTCCTGATCGTGATGTTGAGGTTTCTCCTCTTCTTTCTTCCCCAAGAAATCAAGAATCCCACGATCCTTGGTCTCCACTGCACCCTCCGTCCCAACACTCGGCTCGTACTCATGGCTCTTCTGATGCTTGTTGATCTCTTCAGCCATACTTGTCAATTATCACTCAAAAACCAGAATTTTTAACAACAGATCAACGGACAAGAACACAGAGATATGTAGTATGTGCAATAAAGGAAGTTTTCGAGCTTGTTTAAGGAATTTTTGCTTAAGACACAGAGTACGTGTGCTTTTATAGTGTCACACCACGCGGATCTGACGCGATTAAGAGAATATAAAAGCCCATTGGACTAGCGAATCACAACTAGCTCCTGTGACCGACGTGTACCTTAAGACAAAGCAGAAAACAACCAATCCACTCTCTCGAATAAATTAAAAACCATTAATCGCTTCCTTTTATTGACAGCTGTCCATCGCTGAACGTGTCGAATCCTTAAGGCGAGTGGAGTGGCTTGGAAAGAGGAGAACGGCGATTTAACGGACAAAAGAAGAAAGTAGAAAAATGGGGAGGGAGACACGCTGTACCGTACTGGTGGTGCTGGGATACGACCGAAAGAAGATGTGCCACGTGTAAGGAGAACGTGAATGGCTGTCCTCGGTGGGACCCGATTGTGTCGGTCTTTGAGAGGATAAATTAGGGGAAGGTCGGTGTGGGGGCCCATCTAATACTTTCAGGTGGGGGCCCCGTGGCAGTTGCGTCTATGTGAAGAAGTGTGGGCGTTTCGAGATTTGCGCGACTTGTTGGTGTTCTAGTTTCCTGCGCAAATTCATTTTATAGGCTTTTGTTATTATTTAACAATTGTTGGACGTCCTTTCAAAAAAAAAAACCAATTATTGGACGACCATAGTTTTAAAGTTGTGCGAATAATATAATTTTATTATTTTATATTTTTTATAATTATTAAATTATTATATATATATATATATATTATATAATTATTTAACATAACAATCTCTCATTTTATAGTTGGGCTGAGTTAAGTTGATGGTTTAAAAAGTAGCACCTTGCCAAGAAGCGTTTGCTTTGGGGAATGCTTGTGGACATTTGGCCGGTTAAGATGTCGCTAATTCCTTTCTAAAATAGAAATAATTATTTTCACAGTAGTACCATTTTGTCTGGCCATTGGTGCCCCCTTATGAAGGTTAGCGCATGACTGGTTCTAATTGTCTGCTACTGTGAAATTAGATAAATCATTCATTTTATATTCGGGGATAAAATTAATCATCTAGTAGATAGGTAATGTCATTAGTGGCCAATTTCGTAATGAGATACGTAAAGGCAGGCAGGCATGAATTTCTCATTTATTTTTCTTTAGTGGATGGGGTAACTGTCAGAGCCAGAGGGAGCTTTATTCAAATTCGACAAAAGTATTCTGGCACTGTTGAAGAGTCGTTCCCATACTCCCCCCCTATTGAACGAGGGCCACGGAATTACGCCGCCCAGATCCAAGTTCTGACGAACTACTCTTGAGACATGGGGAAGTTTGGGTTAGGCTAGTTATGTCTAAAGCCCATTTTGCGCCTAGGCTAGTATCATGGTTTTCGGAGTTTGCATTCGTTTTCAAGTCTGTTTGCACTTGCGTTGGCGGAGATATTTTAGGGTGAGAAGAGTTTCTGTTGTGCATGCAATTCATTGGTGTTTTTGAACGAATAAAGTAAGAGAATACAAAGGAATTTTGAAAGCAGAAACCTCAGTTGAGGAGATTATTAGGATGGTCAAATTGAAAGCAGCTTCATTACAATTATGACTTACAACCACAACAATGATGTAGTTAATTGAAAAGACAAACACTTGCAATTAAATCAATCACGTTCAAAATTCAAATCCAATATCTCTAGTCCAGTGAATCTGCAAGTATCCACAAAATTGAATTTTCGCTTTCTCCATCTTAAATTTAATGAATCAAGAGAGGAAAAAATGTGGGAAGCTAGAGAGTCAACTACTTCTACCTATTTCTCAAAGCAAATGAAAAATCTTTTCTTTTCTGTGCCCAGAGTCTTTTCAAACCCCGTCATTTAGGCTGGATTTAGTTGCTTTAATTCTTGTAATAAGAGACTCGGTAGCGTTGCATACACCTCTCCTCGCAACCAACTTCACCCTGAAGTTATCATGTAACATTTTCATCCTGTTTCCATCACCATCTAACTCACGCAGCTGAACGGCCTGCTTCCTTGTTACCAAACCATAGAGACAGAGATGACCAGAATCAAAATTTTCACCTTCGAATTTGACCCTTAACAAGGCATCAGATTCTAGATCAATAGACTTTGGCTCAAACAATGCAGAGAAGCTCCCAAATGTCAGGTCAGGGGTCTCAAACAACTTATCCAAATCACCATTGTCCTCACTCTCGTTATATGCTTTATTAGTTAGAGCCAATGACCTCCTTTTGGCCACTCTAAGTATGTTAGCAGCCTCCCTCATCCCACTTAAAAAGGCTCCATGCATTGTCGCCGGATATTGTTTATTAGTTGCTTCCCCTGCAAAGAAAATTCTCCCATCCCCCACAGTCTCCGCAAGAATATCATAATCATCACCCGAAGAACCAACAGCAACATAAGAGTAAGACCCATATGAGAACTGATCCTTCCCCCAACGAGTACAGATTGCCTGAACTGGATCTGGAACAACAATCCCTTTTGGATGGTAAATACCTCTCAGTATCTCTAATACTTTATTCACAGACTCTACCGGTGACATTTCCTCAAACTTAATCGCAGCATCCCCAGCAACAAGAGCCACGAGAAGTGGACCTCCTGATACAGAAGAATAGCTATAAAATAAAAAGAACTCACCTCTCATACTTGAATCTTCTGTCAAATGCCCAAATGTATCTATCTCTCCACCCCAAAAATTGTGTGGAAACAACATTGCAACTTTATTAAGCAATCCATATCCTAATCTCTGAATTGCATCTTTCTTCCGCTGAGGAAGTTCAGGTACAAACTCAATTGTTCCCTTCTTAAGCACACCTAATGGCATTGTACAAAGAACCATGTCCCCGCGAAACTCCTGCCCACCAGCATAAACCATAACCCCATCAACACCGTATCTAATACTCTGCACAGTCCGTTGATAAAATATTGGAAGATCCTCAGCAAGTGCTCTAACAAACCGTTCATTGCCTCCAGGAATAAAACAATGATCACCACCCATCTCATATGGATCATCCTGATCCCAATAAGCCATTGACAAATTAGACATCAAGGAAGCATTTGCATACTCCAAATTTGCTAAATGCCAATTCAAGAGCATTCTCTCTTGCAAATCCTCAGCAACTTTATAAACATTTCTAAAAGCTTCAAGCGCAACGCCTAATGGAACATCTACAGATTTAAATTCCTCAATCATATCATGTCTAAGCTTACAAACTCTATCCAACAATTTATTAAACGATACCTCTACTCCAGAATCAATATCAGCATCAATAGCTTTACCATTAGGTAAATACAAAGGACAAATATCTCTCACCTTATGAAGTGGCAATTCTAACTGTCTAGCAAGAACACCAAGAGGGTTCCCATTTATTCCAGTGAGGACGCTCCCACCAACATCAGCTGCAGCCACCACTCCATCACCCTTCATCTTGCGTGTCTTGACACGTCCACCGGGACGTTTCCTGCCTTCCAAAACGACTACTTTAAACCCCATTGAAATCAACTGTCTCGCCGCAACTAACCCCGCAAGTCCAGCACCTACGATCACCACATTACCCCTCTCCACTCCACCGAATGACCCCAATTTCACTTCTTTAATAGGCGGCGCTAGCCCGAAATTGATGTACCCATGTTCTAGTAAAAAATCATACGCTGAGTCAACTAGGGTTTTGTGCTCGGAACGAATTGACTCGAGCGCCTGCTCACGCGTCAACCAGACAGAAACATTCGATCTCCAGAGTGATAGAATGTGATTTCTCACGACAATGTAATTAGCTTGCTCGGTACCTCCAATTTTGGAAACTACATTCGCTTCGATTTCTTCTTCAGTAAGTGAATCAACTGGAAAACCAACTGAGATTGCAATTAGGGCTTCGGTGTCGACTTCTTTAGCAAGGCAGGAGAATCTGGGGCGTCGGTTCCTCGCCAAGGATGGATTGCCGTTGATTTCGGTGAAGAAGCGCTTTCTACGCCGTCGTTTCCTCGGGGGTGGGCCCGGCTCCGCAGGGTTAGGGTTTTGGGGCTGTTGGTCTTCTGGAATTGGATCAGAAGAGTCGTCTAGCGAGTCCGAAACAGGAGCCTCGAGTGCCGTATTTGTTTCCGTGGCGTTCTGGAGCTCATCAGTTTCCGCCTGGGTTTCAATTTGACTGGGAGAGAGCGTTGCATCGGTCTCCGGCGAAGACTCGTCGGAAACGACATCGTCGTTTGCGTTATCGGAGGGTTCTTGCGGTGTTTCCATTTTGGGTTTATCATAAAGTCCTTTGGCTTAAAAAATTGCCCGAAAAGACTAACCACCAGTAAAAGATTGCGCTAATTTTTGTAAGGGAGTTTGCTGTTTTTTGCTTTTTTGAGTCGCGATTGGGTTAGGGCCTTAAAACGTAGCCCAATTATGACGAGCCAAGTTCAACCCGTCAAAACTGCCGGCTCTGTTATAAAAAGCAAGCTTAATTAAACAAGGTTTAAAATTTAAAAAGATTATAAATTTTGAGATTAAACAAACTAAAAAGAAAGAGGACACTCCTCAAAAAAAAAAAAAAAAAAAAAAAGGACAAAATTATCGTGGGAGAGGGTGCACGCAAATGAAGCCAGAGCCTAAACCAATTGAACGGTGATGCTCTCTCTTCTGCCCTTGTATCAGCGCATCGTTCAATTCGTCTTTTGGCTCTGCGAAATCTCCACTCGCAAACGATTCGTAAAGCAAATTCTTGACTGACCAACAAAGGTGAAGGCAGCGATGATAACGCGATCAAATCTGGCAGAACAATTGAGAGAATATCAAAATCGATCGAAGCACGAATGGGCCTCTGTCTCTTTCTTCTCTTCCACTTCTAATATCTCTTCTTCTAGGTATTTTTATTTTCCTCTTAATTTGGCATTTATTTTATAATTTTACAGCTATGACCATTTTCTTTGATATTTTCTTTGTTGTTTGATTGTGCGATTATAATTCAAACACTTGTTTCAAATTTAGCATTTAGCTGGATTGATTGATTTAGAGAATTTTCATTAGTTTTAATTCGAATGCTTAAATGTAGGTTAGCCAAAAAGTTGGTAATAAATAATTTTTGGATGCTAAAAAAAAGGGTAAATTATTGGATTGCTTATTCCACGCAATGGTTATGGTTAACATATGAAAGTGCAAGAAATCTGTTAGTGCAAAACTTGATGTGGTGTTTATGATGCGATTAGATAAATTCTGTGCCTTCTAATTTGTGCAATCTGAAGATGCCTTTTCACAGCACCACTTAAAATAATGTGTTCATATTTTCAAATTCCGTTTAGTTTTTGTGACTTCCAACTATAACTTTTGAATTCTTTGCTGTGTCATAAGATTTTGAAAGAAAATAGATTTTGCCTTATTTTTTCTTGCTGCCTCAAAAATGGCATTTAATTACGACTGAGGAAATGATGATTGTATGGATGTGAGGAGGTAAAGAGGAGATAAGAATGTATCTAGAAAATGAGGCAAATTTAAGAATATTCTCTGTGGGTGATTGGTCAATGGTTAGGGATTTGAGGAGGCAACAGTGGGATAAAGAGGTTGAACTTTTGTTTTAGTTCGTAATGATTTTACTGCTGATAACTGTTGAACTAGCACAGATCAGGTGTTTATTTCTTGCTTTTGTTAGGTCAAGCTTCTGCCGCATAAAATAATATGTTGTTTTATTTCAGAGGATTGAAATTGTATTGTGAAGGGGTGTGAGTAATCATTGGCTTTATACCATGTTGGTAACTATATGGACATGCTCGATTTTATTGCTGTTCAAATGTATTTTTTTCATCTTGTCTACAGCTTTGTTTAGGGAGGTCTAATTTAAACTTTGCATTTATTGTTTTCGCTTTGGTGTTTCTTGGTAAGAACGCTTATAATAGTGGTTGTGTCTTTTTCCCCACTTGCTGTGGATGCAGGGTGGACGTTGTGATATTCGTAATATGGGAACTCGTCATTCTGGCTTTCCTGGTCTTTTCAGCAGTTTCATTATACTTTAGGCATATGCGACTGGCTATTATCTTAGTAAGCATCACAATGCTACTGCTTTTATGCATGAAAGTTACAAAACAAGTGAGATTGGCTAGGAAGAAGAAACGAAGGATGCTTCTTCCATTGTCTATGTAGAACAATACAAGTCGAAAAGTTTTTTCAAGTACCCAACTTTTGTTCTGTAAATCACGAAAGTTATTGGCCCTTGCATTTGGTCTGAGCTTGCATTGGTTTATTTGATTATGTAGTTGCACCCAGAGCACATTGATTGAAGAATGACTGACATGATCACTTCAACAGTTGGTTGTCAAAGTAATGTGTATTTATCACTCAAAATGTAAAGTTGGGATGTCTCATGAATGAAGACAGGTTGTAGAAGATGTCTTTCTTACTAGTACATTACCATATAAACAGTGGCTTTGAGAAATCTGTCAAAATTTGATTATTTATGAAATTGCCAAAAGATGAATTTCCTTTTTGTGATATCTTCTAATATATGAGTTGCTGAATGGATTGTCTCGAGTTCATTTTGCCATAAGTAATAAAATTGGATATATTTTTGTCACATTTCTTGTTTGTGAAGCAAGGATATATTAGGAGATAATGTCAGGAAATGGAGTGGTCGTTTGCTAATTTGTTGCTTCGAGAATAAGTGTAGGCTGAACCTCACTGGGGACTTTAGTAAACATCTAAAGTCCCAGAGCAAGCGTGTTCCCTCTGGCTGTTGCTTCTATTGAGCCTTGAAGAAGTGAAATTCAATTCCCATGGTGGCTAAACTCCATGTTGCTCCAATGACCACTAGAATACTGAGAACCATTCCTAAAATTCCTAATGCCCAATTGAGACCCCAAGTTGCACCATATATGGTGGGCTTTCTAATGTGGATCCACATGAAGCATGGATACGCTAAGGTTATGGGCAATGCAATCCCTCCAATCAACGCAGCCAAGTTGCGCAAGAATGGTAGTGCCGCTGATATAAAGAATTCGACGCTTCCAAAGAAGACTCTAATACCCGAGCGGAGCCACCATGGACATGGTTTGTTATATTTGCTAGTATATTTGAATTCCAAGTTATCAAACGCTGGCATAGCATAAATCTGAAATGAGCTGAGGCTGCTAATGACAACAAACAAGCTTGTCAATCCCAGAAGCACTTTTGATGTGTCATGATTATGGTATCCGTACAAGGCATCAAACATCCCTTCATTTCCAGGCATCTGGCAGTAAGCATCATATATCATTAGCCTTAAAGAAACAAAAGAAAAGTAAACAGAGACAACAGAGACGGTGTTGGCTTTGCTCTCACCAAATTTCCATATGCGGAATAGCCGCCTATTGCAAGAGGAAACAAACACATCGCAATAATCAAATATGCGCACTTCACTCCTCTCCACATCGGGATACGCGAAGGTTTCTTTGCAGTGGAAGGCATGGTCCCCTGTAACAATATCGTCATAATTATAATTTTTCAAAATTCATCAGTTTCAATATATATTTTAAATTGAATATATTGCCATTTCTTTGAATGAAAAGAGGTTGAACTTTACTTGTACTTCGAGCACAAGATTATGGCCTCTGAAAGCGAAGGCGATTATCCCAAGTGAATTGAGAATACTGAAAATGGTAGCCACGTCTGATATCTCCTTCACCGGCTCGTAGGAGACACCCACGGGCCTATCTTTAACGACGGACACAACCCAAATGATTGTACAGTAACTAACGGCAGTGATTGCTCCGATCAGGGAAACTCCAGCGATTGAATTTAAGTTGGGAAGTTGAGCCAAAACAACTGCTGCGCAAATGAACACCAAGTACCACTCTACAGTTGTTAAACGAGTAACTTTGCAGGTCTCACTGGCACCGCACACGATTTCGAAAAATGTCTTCAACGTGCCACCTCCTATCATGACCAAGATCACACACGTGCCACCTGATAGATACATGATTGGGAAAAGAGCAAGCAGCTTCCCTCGTTTTTCACCTAAAAATCTCGCAATCATGCGTTATTTATTAATTGGCCTTTTTTTTTTTCATTAAACGGAAGTGCAGGCAAGTCAATATTTTATTCAAGCTGATTATTTTAGGACATTTATACGGTACTTTGCAACCAGCTTCCCTTGTTTGTTATGGTGTTGATAAGGAAATGATGAAGAAGTTGGGTTTCGCTTAGTCCTCGGGATCCGAAGAAATTGATTATCAAATAAGGTGAATACTGATGGAGTATCTGTAAAGGTAATCCAGGTCTTTTCAGCTGGTGGAGAGATTTTCCGTGATTCTATCTTGCCGGTTTCGGTTGGTCATGATGAGGGTTCACTCGCGTTACTGCTTATAAGCTTTTTGTGCTTTTTTTAGTCTCAAGTTACGACTAAGCTATATTCATCTATCTTCAACAAAGAAAAATGATATAGCCTTAAGGAATGGTGTTATAAGTATTAATTAATTATTTTGTCTTTTTTATCCTATATCATATGTGAAGCGTAATAATTAATTTGGTCTTTTGTTTGGTTTAATTTTTCTAATCAAATATTACAACTCTTCAACGAATCACACTCCGCCTTACGGAGGTTTACTCTATTAAAAAAAAAATATATATATATATATATATATATATATATATATATATATATATGTATATATAGTGCTTTGACTTTCGTTTAGCAAATTTGTATTTATTTAAAAAAAAAGAAGAAGAAGAAGAAGTGCCCGTAAGTCATGATTAACACCAAATTAAAGCCCTTCTCAAAAAAAAACACCAAATTAAAGCCTGTTCTGTACTTCTTGTACCATATAGGACGCTGCTTACCAAAAGCTGCCACTGAAAGACGGAGGTATCTGCTGTAGCGTGTCCCAGATTCCGATTCATGCAGCTGAATCAGTAACCATAAAGTGTACAGCTGCCATATGAAAACCAATAAGAGACATATAATTCCCCAGGTCCTGCAAAATATGATTGTGATTGGGTTCATTTTACATTACAAGTTCTACAACAAAATAGATTAAAAACGAATAAAAAGGACGAAAAGAAAAATTAAAACCTAACTATGATTATGATCACAAACAAATTTTTTATTTACCAGCCGAGAGTAGTGAAGGATAGAGGAAGAACGAGGGCCTGAACACCGATTCCTGAACTAAGAGTGTGAAACGCTGAGTAGTACGCATTGCCATTCCTAGATTCGGTGATGGGAAGCCAAGCGTCTTGAGGGTCAAGTTTGGTGAATTGACCAACCTCTTCTAAGTAACCATGCACACTTGCAATGGCCTTCTTCATAGGGCTGACAATTGGTGTCATTAAACGTGAAGCTAACGGGCTTCTTGGTGTTCTGGGGGCTGAATCAAGCAACGGTGATGGAGGAGCTGAAATAGCCGTACTTGCTGGGCTCGAAATCTCTCCCATCTCTAACAAATTACTTATTCTAGCTCGCTCTTATCTTATGATGTGTGCGTGTGTGTGTGTGAGTGGAGCTATATTAATTCTTTGACTCTATAACTCGGGGAGCCACTTTTACTTTTGCACTAAGATTAATTATTGATTTAAGGAGTACTATACGATTTGTTTAATAACTGTGGATGCTGATCAGTAGGCTAAATAAAATTAATTATTGAATTAACTGGAAACTTTGACTCGACGACCCCACGTTTGGCTGCTATCATCGTAAGAAATGGCCCCAGCGAATGAGTGGCCGACTCTTTTTTTAAGCTCGCCACTATGGAGTCATAAATATTCCTACGAGTAATGCTAAGTGTAGTGACAGATAAAAGAAATTTATTTTTTTCCTACCTACTTACTCTCTCTCTCTCTTTTTTTTCTTTATTTCTCTCATTTTTCTTTCATCTTTCCCTACGCCATGCATTTTTCTATTCCTACTCCATCTGCCGCACACAGTCACCTTGCCTTCATCAGCATCTCCTTTTCTGGCTACCTATCTTTAATTATGGACTGTTTAATTTGCATGTATATTGTATTTTATGTTGTATTTTCTCTATTATCATGCACGTAGTTTGTTTGACTTGACAATCAAGAGATGCTATATTGCGCTAAAACCACTTTTTTTTTAATAATGCAAACAAATTAAAGTTAAATATTTGCTATGTTAATGTACAGACCCAGAATGATTCTCCTCTAATATAAGTTCTTACGATTAAATTAAAATAAAAATACGAGGGAGTGTTTTATATTGTATATATATTAGAACATAACATAAATAACATCTCTTAACCAATACACTTATTAACGAGTACATGCTTAGTAGAAGATTTTGTTAATTAATTGAAAGCTCCGAAAAGCTCAAATTGAAAAAAAAAAAAAAGAATTGCAACTCCGAATTATACATAACCTGAAGTTCAGGCTTCGGAGTTCACAGGGAGTCAAAGTGTTAGATCATCAGTCGGGACTTGGGGAAAAAAATTATAAAAATCAGAAAATTTGATCACTCTTAGTTGGGCTCAAAACTACACGTATACTCTTTAGATACTGCCAGCAACTTTTGGTAGGCATTTGAAAAAAAAAAATTGATAGTCATTAATAAAACCCCTTTGTGCGCTGGGGGAAAAGGCTTGTCAACTTTCCACGTTACTTCTCTCCTAACTTTATTGCAATCTTGTCCAAATTGCTTTTCTTTGAAAAATTTTCTGTGATTTGTCTCTGTGATTTGTCTACTGATCATCATGTTTATTTAATAGCTATGGCTACGTTGAAGCAGATTACGGTGGAACACAAATCTCACCACACATATAAAATGATAAATAATAAAAAATTTATTATAATTTAATCATGTGATTATAAAGAGATATTCTACCTTAAAGCAACTCTAACATAACCAAACCCTTATTTAATTTATCACCATGCCCATGAAGTTACAATAATATATATATGATACAACGGATATGAAAAAAAAACTTGATGGCTACGGGAGCAAAACCACTTCATGGATAAGGACGTGGCCATGTCAGTCGTAGCTTGCTATTGCACATGCAAAACAATATCTTAACCTGCCATGAAATTAATCTTTCTTTTACGTCTTTCAGTGATGGCTCAGAGATCACCATAACTTTAATTTGTTCATATACATGTGAAAGTTGCTTTGGATATTTTAGTTGCTTTGGATATTTTTCTCTTTTTTTCTACTTTGCTAGGGACGACTTCTTTTCATCTTTTTCTTTTGGTCAAGAGATGCACCCGTTATTCACATGTTTGGGATCAATCATTCAAAGTATGGCAAAGACTTTAAAGATGAAAGTCGACTGAAAAATTATAATAAGATAGATGATGCAAATTACTTTTATTTTCAAACGGGAAATGAACAAAACTTACTTCTTCTTTGGAGAAATTAACCATTATTTCCTTCATTAGCTTTTACAACTCAATAGAACACCGTGACATTAATAATACTTAACTTTTTTTCTTTTTGTTTTTTCCCAAAAAAAATTAGTGTTATACATATACCATATATATGAATGCATATTAAATAATTTAACGTAGCAAATAACAAATGTCGTATGGTCACTGATTAGGTGAATGACATGCCTAATCATTCTCACAAATTCAAGTCCGTGTGAATCTTTTACTTCAATATGTTTTGCAAGCTAAATACAACATTTTCTGTTTTCGCAGTGGCCAGAATACACACATATAAAAAAAACGACCTTATTATAAAATTAAATTAAGCTGAAAAGGAAAATTAATATGCCAATTCCTAAGATAAAAAAATGATTTTTTTATTTGTATTTTTATATATAGAATAATTTAAAAATAAGAGATTTATTATTTTAATAAAATAAGAAATAAGTTTAAAAAAAACCTACAAATATACATTAGAATATAATATAATTAAAATTCAGTGCTCAACTGATATTTTGCTCAATGATATATTTCCATCAGTCATAATTTATCATTATTTGTTTCCTTTTTATATTTTTTGACCTTGACCAATAACACATCGTTTTGGAATAAATCATCAACATCACATCAATTGAAGAAATTTCAACAGCAGCAAAATTCAGTTTGATTTTTTTTTTCAGATTTTGTTATTAGTTAATATTCTGTTTATTGCTCTCTTTTGTCATTGTTTAATGCTAGAATTATCCCTCTTTTTAAACTCTCTTTTCCATATGAAATTACCTTTTTTTTTTGTTTTATCATTTTCTTCTATGAGGAATTTCGCCAAACAGTTGGCAAACATGAAATACATCTCGATTTTTTTTAGTACAAATGAAATTTTACAGAAGCTGAAATGGATCATCACATTGAAGATTTGGACATAAATAAAGAACGTGAAGATGTAAAGATGAAGTATTGGAACATACCGTCAACAACTAAATGATTCCAGCCAAAAAAAAAAAAAAGATGGCATACAGAAAGCATTAAAGGAGTAGATGAAAAGCAAAATGAAAGAATAAAAGAAAAGAAATTAAATCCTCGTCAATTTAACCTAATAGTTAGAACCCATATCTCATAATTGTGAGATCATAGGATTGAGCCCCATAACGAATTATGAGGGTTTAATTTCTTTTTTTAATTTGAATGAAGACAATCTTTTTCCTTTTGAAATGTGAGTGGAGTAGACATCCTTTTTTATCTCTAAATATATGGTGTCCTAACCCCCGGACAATTATTCCATCTATATTATCCATTGAACCTGCTCTGAATAATCTCCTTTTCACAGGATTGTAAAAATCTGAACTGTACTATATAAGATTTGTAAATTAGTCTTAGCAATTATCTGATTGTAAATATCATTAAAAAAAATATATTTTCTAGGGCAAGAGAGATTGAGAAAAGATAAAAAGAGAAAAATTTATTCTAACCATTGATTGTAGAGGATGACATGTGTAAGTGGATCTTTAAAAGTTGAGTAAAAGTTCAACTTAGCACAGATCTATCTTAAATACTTAGATCTTGTTTGAGATTGAAGTACTATAACTTTTAAGTTACAACTGCTGTGGAAAAAAAATTATAACTATAAAATAAAAATTAATAATTTGTAGTAAATATAAATTTTAAATAATAATTTTGACTAGATTATTAAAGATATAATAGATTTTTTCTAATACAAGTGAAAAATCATTTATAGTTTCTAAGCTACAGTAGCTAGTATTTATCAAACACTTTAGTGTTATAACTATTTAACCTTAATCCCGAACGCACTCTTGGTTGCACACTTGACCAAGTTATTTTTAAGAATTTTTTATTTTTTTAACCTTGACTATTTAAATTCGAATCTTGAGAGATAAAGCTATATATATAATAATTTTCTAGTAATGACATTTTTATTTTAATAAATTAAGAATGTTACTAATAGATAAAGAACATATATTTCAATGTATTAAAACATGTGGATGTCCTCACTTTAACAAAGTGAAAATGTTCTGATTAAAGAAAGATTTTATATATATATATATATATATGAGAGAAGAAATAATCAGAATAAATACTAGCACGGAGCGAAACACAATCATGTCCATAATAATGTTATTTGTTACAAGAAGATATTGAACAAAAAAAGATGTATATTACTATTAACATTTAACAGTTTTAAATAGAAGAGTGAACAGGATCAGCTGAAGTTGTGGATGGTTACTGGGGAAGGACTTATCAGCCGATAAGCAGCAGCAGCAGAGCATTTACTAGAGACCAAAAATACAAGCAATGCCTTAAGAAAATTTTTAGATGCAGGATTTTGAACAATACAGATCACATACTCCAAAAACGCTGCGTTGCATGGCAAAATTATTGGCCCATCAGTGGGTAACCCAAACTCTTCCTCAGACATCTCAAATAATTCTCTGAAAATGTTTGTATGCAAATATGCCAGAGGAATCACAAAGCGTCTCAAATCGGTTGAGTACACAACAAAATGGCCCTTGTTAGCTTGCTTACAGTTGCTGATTCCGGGCAATGCAATCGATCTTCGGCCAACGCCGGCAATTTTTCGCCACTTCATAGCAATGAAAGTGAGTTTTTTCAAGCTAATCATAGAGGTTTTGCAATGAAAATAATCAAATTAAAAGAGAATATAGAAGCATTGAAGGCTCTTGTAATGGCTTTCGAAATTTATACCTGTGTTCGAGTGAAAGCGTTGACACAAGTTTCATCCGAAACCATGTGCTGATTGGACAGCGGAGATGGTTTTAGATGTGGGCTTGTTTTGGAATTTTTTGAGGATCTAAGATCGAAAACGTTAGTGGGACATAACAAGCCACAAGGATAATGATATGTAGCCTCTTCCAACAACAATAATTGTGACGATAAACGAAAAATATTTGCTTTTTTTAATCATTAGGGTGAATAATTTCTGTTGATGTTTCCAGGGCTTGGGGTTAGCGTTAGAAATACCGTTCATCTTTATGAATTTTGCTCAAACTGTTAAGTTTCAACATTGTTTTTATTATTTTTTTTCAAAAAAAAAATTGTTATTATGGAGCCACTATGACTTGGCACAGCGGTGGGTGCTTGCTGGGCACAAGTTGGAATCTTCATTGGGATTCAAAAAATGTGGGTGAAGACAAATTTTTTCTCAAAATATTAGTGGTAGTAGAGTAGATTGTAACTAATTAAAAAAATAGATTGTAACAAATTTTTTACTCCTGATTCGCCCAGTTATCATCTAGCTAGCTGGTGTTTTAATATTTTGTTGCCCCCTGTCACATAATTGCAAAGAAGGGAATAAGTGCATGAGTGAATTATATACTTAATTTCTAGAACAAATGAACTATATACATATATAAGATTTGTTCTGATGATGTTATGAACTTTTTATCTGGTAAATTAATACTACGTACGCTCCTATATATAATTGGTAACTAATAGACAAAGAAAGAAGTAAAACTTTCGTTTGAATATGATATAAAGTAGCTAAGTCTCATGCGATATACTTTCGTTTGAATATGAGCAAGTTCCCATGCATTGTAGCCGCCCTTCGAATTCGATGGTGAAGACACCACGTACGTAAGAGAGAGATAGGAAGAAAAGGAACGGGGAGGTTTACATGTGCATGCAGAAAGACGGACCATGTAGAGCTAATTATGAATATATACCATTTTTGGTATCATCTGGTACATAAGGATACAGAAGGGGAAAAGACCAGCGGCGCGGGATCCATGGGATAAAATAGAATCATTGTTTGCCAATGGGGTAGTGCGTTATATAGCACCAACTTAACATATAAGTTCACTAATGAATGTGAAAAAATAAAACTTCACAATGACATTATGAGGTAATGTCACGTCATTTGTTACATTATGTAGGTATAATTTTCTATCACAAATTTACAAATATAATGTTATTAATGATTGCCACGGTAGATAGTTGGAAAAGAACTATATTATATTATATTATATATATCAACTTCTACTTGTTGAAGTACACTATTTGCCTTTCAAATTTTAAGTTTTTTTTTTTTTTTTAAGAAGTTCAAATTTTAAGTATTGTTTGTGCGATCAATGGCTAAGTTTCTTGCTCATTACCTAAGATTTAATATTACTAATAAGTAATAAAGATACTATCGTGAAATAATAAGATAAAAGCAGAAGTATCAAGTAAGCTACATATTCAAGTTCTCCATATCTTTGCATTTTGATTAATTTGAGTTGTTTTTCATTTCAAACATTCTCTGGGTTTCTATCCTTCAACATCATTTTCTGTTTCTTAGCATTAATTTAGGGTTGGATATAAAAAGCAAAATGCCGAGTGAGTGAAATTTTGTCAAGGTATTAAAAGCTCGTTTGGGAGTGTGGTGAGGTAGTTGGGCTGCCAAAGTCCAGCTACTAAAGTGTTTGGTAATACTTATAGTTAGGCTTTGGTAACTTAACAGATTTCTTTTTTCAGCTTCTACTCCACGGTTGGTTGGTGATCCACATACTCAATAAAGAATTACACATCCAAGAAGAAGCTAATTAATCAACATTTTACGATATATATATGTATGTATGTATGTTTCTCTTTAACAAAACGACATGACACCCATGAAAAGAAATAGGTAGATGGAGGTCGGAAAAAGTCTCTTACCTGTAACACTAGCTATTAGATATATAATATGTACACACGGGTGAGTTTTTCATAAATAGTGCGAACAAATTGGAATTAGTATTTGGAGCCATAACATGAAATAAAAAAGCTGAGAAGGTCTCAATGTGAAAGTTTCACATTAAAATTGGCTACTATATAGATTTACGTATAAATCCTCTCGGTCGGACTAAGTAAATATACGTACCAAATATTTTATGTTTTCATCGGTTATGCTTTCAGAATTAAGTAAAACTGCAAAAGCATAACTTCTCCATAGCAGAAAGTTGTACATAGAGGATCGACCGAAGAAGAAGAAGACTTCTCTGGCAAATTATGCATAAGCGTAAAAAAAAATCATGTAAGAAGCAAGTTGCAAATTATTATTTAATTGAGCTCACATGTATGTCTCGAACCCCACTTGCACGAATCATGATCTAGAAATTAGATCAAGATCTTCTCCAGCAATGTTGTCATCCTGTTCAGTTTTTTTTTGGGGAGGGAAGAAGTTATTCTGTTCAGCTAGTTATTTACTTTAGATCATTGATTTATATCGTTTCAGGAAGTGAGAAAGTTAATTCAACCACGTCTATCGATCGACCAATACATCATCTATTCGCAAAGCAAAAATCCTTCCGTAGATGTGGAGAAAGCTCTAGTCTCCGTGACTACTTGCAAGGGAGCTTCATTGTCTACTTTCTTTCCTCTCTCTCATGCTCAAAGTCAAGGTGACCGTCAAAATGTAGTTTCATAAGGATAATGAGTCTGCGTCTCACCGAGGCTTGTGCATAACATCATAACGTGTACAAGATTTTATAGTTTGAAAGTGTAATTCATAACATGTCAGCACAATTATATAGATTTCCAATGCTCAAACCCGAGCATGCCGGAGTTTCAAATTGTCTAAAACATGATACCTCCTACACATGCACAAATGTGGCCCCTGTTTATTCATATAGATCATTACAAGAAAAACAAAACATCTAAATTTCAGTGACAAGGCAAAATGTATATAAACCAGCATAACGGATTTTAGAACAGCATAATTTAGCTACAGGCATAAACAAGATATTGAATAAATAGAACCACTACTTTTCTGTTTTCAGGCCTTCTGTTTGGGCAAAGGCCCCCATCATTCAAAGTTTGGATGTAGCAAGCTTGATGAGAATCCTTCCTATGAATCTTGCCAGATGGATTGTTGGGTATTGAAGCTATAAGGGATTTTAGTACAGCATAATTTAGCTACAGGCATAAACAAGATGTTGAATGAGAAATAGAACCACTACTTCTCTGTTTGGGCAAAAGCCCCAGGCATTCAAAGTTTGGATGTCGCAAGCTTGATGAGATCCTTCCTGAGAATCTTGCCCGATGGATTCTTGGGTATTGAAGCTACAAATGCCACTCTCCGAATCCTCTTATATGGGGCAACCTGAAAATTTAACCAAAACTGCTAAATTAACTGTTCCATAAACATTTCTGACCAATAAGATCTAACACACCTGTCTTGCCACAAAATCCATGACTTCACTCTCTGATAATCGACTTCCAGCTTCCCGTACCACATATGCCATGGGATATTGCCCAGCCTCCTTGTCAGGAAATCTGAGAAACCATATACCAAACTAAATCTCCATTTTCTTTTATTTTTTTAACATAAAAAAATCATAAATCTGTTTGCAGGAATAAGCGTCCGGAGGGACAATTCCCCCAAAAAAAAAACATTTCAGTGACACAAATCATTAAAGAGGCGCTTATTTTTATACAAAGGTGAGTTACCATGCCCTCTATATATGAACAGGAAAAAAGACTTACGGTACGACAGCAGCATCAGAAATTTTTGGATGAGTTAGTAGCAAAGCCTCTAGTTCTGCTGGAGGGACCTGCCATATTGAGATCCAAAACTATGAGGATGTTCATTAAGCTAATACTTCTTTCTTTCAGAGCATGAACCAAAATGCTCAACTACATTGCATGCAAATCAACATCACAATTTGACAAATAAGGTCATATTAAAAAAGTGAATACACAATGTTTCATTCACCTGATAACCCTTGTACTTGATCAGCTCCTTTAATCGATCAACAATGAAGATGAAGCCATCATCATCAATGTAGCAGAGATCTCCAGTTCTTAACCATCCCTCAGAATCAAGAGTTGATGTTGTAGCTTCTGGATTACTGAAATAACCTGCAACAATATTCCATGCAAGTATTTATAAAATGAAATTCGTCCAACAATCACAAGCCACTCAGAAATGTGAAGTCTATTTGCTGATATTTAAAAAAAAAAAAAAAAAAAGGGGGAAGGGTGGGCAAAGCCCAAATAATTTTTTTTAACCCTTGACCTCTCCTGGGATTCGAACTTTGGTGGCCACACCACACACCCCCAAAAAAAAAAAAAACTTGAAAACCATTGTCAGCCCCTGGGGGCTGACATTTACAATTAAAGAGGTTCATTTCACAAATTAGTTCAAAAGCTGCAGGCATTCGTTGACAAGTTAATACAATATCTTTTCTCTTCTTGGATGAAACATCCTATATATCCAATAACAGTAAAACAGTATAATTGCTATAGCTCGTCCAATTGTACAAATCACCTAGCATTAGCCATCATAAACACAACGGATTGAGTAGTGCATTGAGTTCTTAAAACCAACAAAATGAAAGCAGCTCAATGCCTCAATCAACTTATAGTAGAAATCTCTTCATTGGTTAGCATTCGTAATCCTTGATTATTTTGTTTAGTGGTTATTTTCTTGCTACACTAGTTGGACCAGGGAGAAGACAAAAATATCCACTTGTGAAGTTGCACAACTGCAAAAGCCGAAAGTCAGCTTGCAAATACAGTATTTGACCAACAATGGGAACTCTTGATTACTCATTTAACTATAAGATAGCAACGCCGTTAATTGTTTATTACTTCATTTTTCATTTTTAATACACGACGTCGTTAATTCAAATAATGGAGCTTGTCTTACAGCGAGACGCACCAGCACTATCATTATTTTATGGTCAAAGATAGTGTAATATATGATTAAATTATTTTACCACAAATTTAGAGAGACGAATACAACTACAAAATACGAACTTATGTGTGGTGTGAATGGTTGAAACTTGAAATATAAATAATAAAACAAAATCACGCGGATCACGTGACTTTGCCATTTTGAAAACAGAAAAGAAAAATTGGATTCCAGCTCACACTATACCTTTCATGATGGATGGACCCTTGAGCCAAAGCTCACCCGTCTGATTCACCAACAACGCCTTGCCACTGTCTGGGTCCACAATCTTCGCCTCCATGCTCGGCGACAGCATCCCCGCCGTGCCATACTTCCGACTCTCCTCCAACGAATCCGTTGACGCTCCAATGCCCGTTGACTCAGTCAAACCATAACCCTGAAGAATCCTCACCTTTGCATATTTCTGAACGAATCCTTCTATCACTTCCCTACTCAGCGGGGCCCCACCGGATAAAACCGATTGCAGCGAACTCAAATCGTACTTTGACCGTATCTGATCTGCGCCGCCAATCAAAGCCACGAGTATTGGCGGCACCAGAGGCAAGTACGTGGCCCGGTATTTTGAAATCGATGATAACATTTCGTGCATGTCGAATTTTGAGAGAACCACGATCGTTGATCCTGATGCCAAAAGGCCCGTGGCGAACGCTGCTAAGCCGTAGATGTGAAACATAGGAACAGTGCAGATGAAAGTTTGCTCGCCGTCCTCTAACTTAAATCTCCCCAAAACGGTCTGCACCATTGCTATCAGATTACGGTGTGACGATACGACACCTTTACTAGCGCCTGTTGTGCCCGACGAGTAGAGGAGTGTTGCAACGTCGTCTTGGTTGATTCGGTCTCTAACACGGGTCCCACTTGGCTCCTTTTGCATCATCTGCGGTAACGTAGTTACAGTTTTGATGCCTTCAGTTGAAGTGGTCTTCTCATCGTCAAGGAGTACGATTGGAAGCGTTGAACCGGCGAGTTTTGGGATGAGTTGGCTAGTGGTGAAGGCGAGGACAGGTTTCGAATCGGCGATTTGCTTGGCGATTTCTTGTTCGGTGTTGAGAGGATTAGTCGTGGTGATAATGGCACCGAGTGACATGACAGCGAGACATACGATTGGAAAGAAAATTGAATTAGGGGAAAGGAGGAGGATGACATGACCTTTTCTGATTCCCATATCGGAGAGGCACGTGGAGACCGAATCAACCGCTCGCCAGAGCTCGGAGAAGGTGAGGTGGCGGCCCGTGGCTGCGTCGATGAAGGCGGTTCTGCCATGATGGGCCCGCGAGGAGATGAATGTCGTCACGTCTAGAGACTCGTTTGGTGGGAGTGAAACTGGCTTGCGTTTGCTGTAGAAGATGGAATTTGATTTGCAGAATCCACTTCTTGAATCGATTCTAGTGTTTGATGCCATCGTAGCAGATCGAACGCCTCTCCTGTTTCGTCTCCTCGATCAAAGATTCAAAGGTTTTCGTTTGTATAACGTGGACTGTGGTTTGAGCTAAGGCTGCGTTTGGTGTAATTTTAAATGGAAAGTTTTAATAAAAATATTTGAGCAGTTTAATTTTTTATTTAAAAATAAAATTATTCTAGTGCATACTTTTTTAATATAAAATGAAATAATTATAAAATAAATTAAGAATATTTTAAATAATTTAATTTTTTATATAAATATTTATACCATAAGTTATATCAAACATTCAGCAAGAGTGGCGTAACTTGGACCAATAAATACTAAATAGAACCGTGCATAACTCGTGTTGATATATTATGGCCGTTGGATATGGTCGGAGACGTTTTATGAGAAAATCGTAGCCGTCAGATATAGTGCATGTGTGTTAAATTTTTATTTTTATATTTCTGTTTTCATAATGAGTTTGCGCACGTGTGAGATATGCTGTCTTAAAATCTACTTTTCGGGTCCGCCTAAGATACATTTGATGTAACTTACGGCTAGCCTGAAAAACTTCAACAAGCCCCCTATACTCTATATTATTTATAATGTATTCATAAATATTATAAAACTTTTAGATTATAAAATTTCGTTTAGCACTTTATACTCAATTTTATTTTATTGAAACCTTAGAGTACGAATTTACCTCCTATAATTTTAAATTTTTAAAATAACCTCCATTTAATTAAAAATACAATAATTATTAAATGAATTATATTATAATTTTATTTTAATCATAAATATAATTATATTTTTTAAATAAATTATTATTGTTATTATTAATAACAAGAACAAAAAGTATTATAATTAATTAATATATTAACAATAATTAATGATAATTTTTTATTTAAATTTTTAGTAATAATAATTAACTATAATTATTATTAATAATTAATTTTTGAATAATAATAACAATAACAATAATTAAAATATAAAATAATAATTATGATAAAAATTAATTAAGAATTTTATAGCAATTTATTATGATTTAACTCATTTTGATTTTGATTCTAAGACCAAATTAATACATAAATAGTAATACAGTCATTCTAATTATGATTTTAGTAATTCAAATAAATAAATTATTTTGATTTCAATTCTTCATTTTGATTATAGCTATTCCGATAACTTATTATGTTTCTATTTAAATCGTAACAAATTGCTATAAATCTTAACAAAATGATACAAAATCTTTAATTAATTTTTATCATAATTATTATTTTATATTTTAATTATTGATACTGCTATTATTATTCAAAAATTAATTATTAATAATAGTTATAGTTAATTATTATTATTAATTTAAATAAAAAATTATCATTAATTATTTTAATAGATTAATTAATTATAATAATTTTTATTCTTGTTAATAATAATAATAATAATCTATTTAAAAAATATAATTATATTTATGATTATAATAAAATTATAATTATAATTCATTTAATAATTATTAAATTTTTAATTAAATGGAGGTTATTTTGAAAATTTAAAATTATAGGAAGCGAATTCGTATTCTAAAGTTTGAATAAAATAAAATTGAGTGTAACCGACTAAAAGAAATTTTATAATTAAGAAAATTTTATAATATTTATAGATCAATTATAAATAATATAAAATATATGAGGCTCGTTGAAATTTTACAGGTTAGTCGTAAGTTACATGTAATGTAACTTAGGCGACCCCTACTTTGCATGTGTACCGTGCAATGCATGATGTTGTCATTCTTACCTCGTGCCACTTTCTCGAAGCCACTTGTAAAGGCACCTACATTTTTTTTTAATCCTTTTTATTTAGACTAGTTAATCATAACATATTTGCATCCAATCATAATATCTAATTGCCAACAATTTTATAATTTTTTTTTCATAATTATAATTTTTTTTATATCAATTACAACTAAAAGTCACAGCACCTCATAAAAGTAGAATACTAATTTTGACAAAAATTATTAAAAATATAATAAAATTTTTATCATATAAGAATGACATAACTTTTAAATTACATCAGTTAATTTTTACCAAACACCTTATTTTAGGGCGGTGTTTTGGTAAATGAAGATTATCTGACAATCACTTTTTAAATAAACTACTATGGATGGTTGGTAAGTGAAAATCAAAATTGTAATATTCAACGTGCAATGACAAAAATGGGTTTGTTTACTTATTTATAATTTATTTACAGTATTATTATTTAAATCATTTTTTATTTACTGCTTATTTTTTATAGCATATTTATTTTCTTTATTATATATTTAAACAATTTTTCATTAACTATTCATTTTGCAATTAATTCAACTTATAAATATTTTTCACTAAATTTTTTTTATGTATAGTGCATAATGTAAGCAAAAAATTTAATATATTTAATTGATAAATTTTTTATTATTAAAAAAATAATAAATTGAATGCAAAAAATATAAATAACTGAGTAAGTAAATTCATGGAAAGAATATTTAGATGATAAAAAATCTTTATATAAATTCAAATGACGAAAAATCTTTATATAAACCCTTATGTACTTATAACTATCATAATCAAAATAATTCATAAAAATGTAACACTATAGATATGTATGTGTAACACTGTAGATACGTATGTGTATAACAAAAATACGTTTGATGACGCTTGTGAGTGGAATCACAAGGTAGAAACATGGTTTCTTACAGAAAAAGCTTCTTTATTTCATAGTAATCAATCCACCCAAGACCAAGATGAATATAAGAAACAATTTTTGGTATTGTAAGGTGTTGTGAAAAAATTTAATATACTCGCAAGCGCATGAATTTAGAAATAAAATAGTGGTAACGAGGTCGAATCTACATGAATTATTATAAATTGAAAAGTCTAATTTAAATGTAAAATTAATATTAATCCTAACCTAGTTGAGTAAATTTAGTTTTAAGAAAAATTAAACTAATTAAACTAAGAAAACAATTAAAATAAAGGAGAATTCAATAAGACAAAAATTACCAATGTTTCAGAATCCACAACTATTCAACTAGTAATTATCTAATTATTAATTAATCATCAATTTTAGAATGATAACTCAAAATCAATCTATGTCATCTCATGGATATAACAATTAAGCCCAAGTAATTAAATCTAATATAGGTTCATTTTCTGCTTAATAGTATAATATTTAAAAATCACATGTAAACATATTGAATAATAAATAGTTAAAATTTTCCTAAACACTCTGTGTAAACAATTTAATAAAAGACACATAATAAAAAATAATCACGTATAAACTTTATAGATCTAAGTATAGATCTAGTCAAATATTATCTTAATAATCAATAATACATGATAGAATCAATAAAAGATTTAATAACATTCAACCAATCATGTGAAACAAGAACCATAAACATTAAAACACACATGTAAGGAATTAATTAAATAAAAAGATAATTATTTCATTGAATATGATTTCATCCTTAACCGTAGTATAAAAAAATTAGATAAACATACTTGAATTGGGAGCATTAAATAAAATAAAACTAGCCATGGAAATTAAACTACTGCTGCCCTTTATTCTCTGCCGATTTCCTTCTACTCTCTGGCGGCTCCCCCCTTGCAAAAGCCAAAGTTGGGCTTTTATATTGTAACATCACCACAAAATCCTCAAATCAAAAGGTTTTAAAACAAGCCGAGCACAACCGACTTTGAGCCCATGCCAATTTATTGACTTCGGCTTCCTCGGATTGAATTTCGTACACCTGCTTAATTGCTTCCACAAATTGACTTGATCTTCAATGCTGTCCAATTGTTATTCTTTATGCATTTTTCATCCATAATCTTCAATTAATTCCTTATTCAATAAAATAATTCAATTAATTAAAAATAATAAATAAAATAACTAACAATTATATAATTACGAGTAAAATATGTATATAAATTACACCTATCACAAGGGTCGAGCAGTTGTAAACTATTCTAAAGCTTGCCATTAAAAAATAGTTTCAGCACTAAGTACATAAATCCACCCAAGGCAAATACAATGGACCATGGAAACAAAAATCTAGAGAATGAAATGCGAATAGATCAGTTCGTATAAAGTTTTTTTTTTATCTTAATTAAAATCCTCAGCTCGAATCATAGAAATAAAATTACTTCAAATGTTAGTCTTATTGAATTAATCGATACTCAATATAGTCTTCGAATAATAAATTTTACTTAAATATAAATTATATTACATATAACTTAAAATTTTAAAATAATATAATCTTGGGTGATTTTTTTTTTGTCAGGTATGAATTTCAGAATCATCTTAAAATAATTGACATGCATGGCATGGGCAAAATGGCTTTGTTATCGATGTACGTACAAAGTAGTGTGGCGAGTCAATGTGCGCCACATAAATTAAGTGTTCTAAACTTTTATTAGAAAGAAAAGGAGAGCGTGCAAGCGAGCGACACTGATTGGTAATATGATTACGTGAATGCCCTTGTTTTCATAGATACTTTTTCTTTCTTTCTTTTTCTAAGTGTACCAAAAAGAGAAAAAAAAAATTTATATATCTACTTTTAAATATATTGGGAGATATCTGGATCTCATAAAAAAATCATGTGACTTTTTTTTTATAAGATAAGAACTTTCTCTATTCTATTTTATGAAGTAAAGAGTATTATCTTTTGCCTAATTATTGTTTACATAATTAAAATTATCTTACCATTTAGCTAGTTCAATGGATTCCATAAGAGGACCACAAATTAAATAATTAATATTATATTAAAAAAAATTAGGATCTTACCGTGAGACCCACTGGACCTGCTGGCAAGTCCTTTATGGCGGGTGGATCACCTCTTCCCAAACTGATATGATCAGCTGAAATTTCGTCAACCACATTATAAAGTATTATTGAAAGAGCCAACTTATAGTATCCGCAGTCATATTTTTCTAAGAGATGAATGCAGCCCTAAATTTGTAATAGCGAGTTACTTATTGAGTAATAATAATGTTTGGTTAAAAAAAATTTAATTCAATTTAGAGGCTTCATTCTTGTAACTGTTTGCGAGCAATATTTTTCCTTTATTTCTCTTAGAAGAGGCTTGGCCGATATAATTAAAGGGAATATTAACAGTTGGATCCGCCCGCCTACAGGTAAAAACTTTGTACAGTGAATAATTATAAAATAAAGTAAATTTCTAACACTGAAAAAAGTTTCTCACAGGAGAACTTGATGCCAGGTGCAGTTTTATCTCTTTTTCCTACGAAATAATGATTGTAAATTGAGAACACAATGGCGGAAAACGAACAAGAAATTTGGAATTAGAAAATGTGGATAATACAGAGTTTTCCCATGCTACTTAATAATTGCTCTCCAATAGCTCCATAACAAAAATTACCATGTAGTTAGAACGAATACAACCAAGGGTTAATCTGGGGTACTAAAGATTTTCAACAACAAAATTGGGAAGAAGGCAAACATGCTTTAAGGGACCAGGTTTGGATTGAGTAAACATTGCCATTCAGCAATCGATGTATGATTTCACATTTCCATATGAAAGATGGTATAATTCAAAGTCAGAAAATGACCAGGGCAAACAACACCGGTCAGGCAACAATCAGAGAACAATTACCTGCATTTTAGCAACTTTATACCTGTCAGCAACATAATCATATGACCTAATCCTCTAGTTTGAATATTGCCATAGAAATGAGAGTTGGCCCAGTTTGGGTCTATTTCACAAACAACAGATACTTAACAAATTTGTTGAACCAATGAATTTACTGCACTTCAAAAAAGACATTTTAGTTTTCTTTTTCTGTCTAATGTTCATTGTCCAAAAGATGTTGGAAAGTGAGATTCAAATATCAAGAGACGAGCATGGAACTACACTCTATGCCATACAATAATTTTAAGACAATTTAAAAACAATCAATAGAAGATTTCACCTTAACGTGACTGTGACTATCACTCATAAACCCCGACACTCCAGCTGCTTGGTATTCTCTAGCAATACCTGTCAAGCAAATGATTTTAATAATTCCAACTATTCCTATGAATAGCTGGTATGACTTTCAAGCAGCTATTATGAAGCATGTAATAGATACTATTTGGAATGGTTAAAACACAAAGGTTATTCTAAATTTAATCACAAAGCAAAGACCAACCATATTAGCAGCTATCAGCAAAAATTTTCTTACTTCTCAAATGTAATTTGCTACTGCCTTGCAGCCTTCAATTGCAAGCTGCATGACATCTTCAAAGGTATTTGTGGGCAACTTAGCATCCATCTGGCAGAATAAGCATCATAAATAAGATGTCTATGACTAAAAATTGTGACTACATAATAGGAAAATAGTGCCTTTATTTTTCGGGCTCAGAAACAAAATAAGTATATCGGATGGAGGAAATGTACATAGAGGAGCGACAAGAACTCAATAAAGACACAAGTCAAAAATCCCCAAGCCCAAGAACTGTAAATCCTATTAGATAAAAGTTCTAACTAATTAACTTACAACGTACCTGCTTCCCAATTAATCAAAATAAAGAAGAAAGACAAATCTTTAAACCCCAGAGAGATAGAAGCCCATAGAGAAGCCCAGAAATTTAACTCTTGTCCCAAAGAAACATGTAATCCTCCACCACTTTGTTCTAAAAAAATTTTAAGTTTCTTTCAATCCATAGGAAACAAAATATAGCCATAAATCCCATAAGAAAGAAGCATTAACCCTACATTTAAGTGCAAATCAACATAGATAACCTCATCTAAAAAATAATACTGCTGGAAAAAACACAGGATAGGAATCAACAGCCTGGATTATGTTCTTGCTTCAAAAATAAGTAATAACATATAAAAAAAAACCATAGCGATTGAAGGGTTCAACTAAAAAACCAGAACCTGTAATATCTTGTCCATATTAATTGTAATTAATTATTATATTTTTTCTTTCAGTTTGAAAGTATTCATGACAGCCTGAGAGAAGGGTCTAGCATGAACCTATAGAGATTGAGTAATTAAGATGAAAATTTAAAATAAAAGGGGAAGAAAAGTAGTGGAAAGCATTACATTTTTCAATAATTCGTTTTGCTAAGTAGATAAGAGTTATTTATTCCATCTGCAGAAATACATGGGCAGTACTGATTTAACACATCGTAGCATGGTGGAAGATCCATCTTGCCTTTCACTTAATTACTCTGTCAACCAAGGTTTTATTGCCGGTACTTTTGACAGAGATGCAGCATAAAAAAGTTCTTATCATCAAAATAATTTCAACCATATATTATACAAACAAAACAGAAAGGTTGATAAAAAGAAAAAATTGATAAAGACCATCTGCAGCCACGTCTGTAAATCCCAGATTTGAAATGAAACTAAATTGCAGCATCCAAAACTTGCACACACAGGGAACCATTGGAATATAAAAGCACAGATTTGAGGTAGTAGAGAAATTAACAGAGATAAAAAAGAGGAAGAGAACTTTAAACAAAACCTGAAGAAGAGTAACTTCGTCCAACATAGGTAAAATCCTACAGTGACATCAGAGCCTCCAGCACTATCTTCAACATAATTTAAATCTGGCATGTGACAAATCTTAATCAGATAATCTTTGATAAAAACTTTCATGCCATACCATATAGTAATTAATGGGGGAAAAAAGAAACATACATACTCAAAGGGGAACAGGGAAATGAATTTACCAAGAAGAGGAGTGCTATTGAGGTATCCGGCACTACATGAAGTAACAATATCGCGCATTGGAATACCAGCATCTTGAAGGGCTAATGTTGCCGCATTAATACATGCCGATCTCGCCCCTGTTGACCACATTACAAAATCAGAGAGAGAGATTTCCTATTTCAAAAGATACCTCCATCCGCTTGGAGGACTTGAACAAAAATATCTATCTGCAAAATCCAGAAGAAGCACTCAGAAAACAAATATTGTGTATGAAGTAGTAGAGGCTCTGCACATGTCTGAAAAAAAAAACCTGGGAACGAGGCATTAAGTGGGTCAAAATGCATGCTTCCATAGTCTGGCGAATAACCAAAGATATTTCTATTGATCTCCTAATTATACCAGAAAACCATAAAAAGGTTAATGTTTTAAACAACAAAATAAGCTACCTATATAAACAATTTGCATAATTTTTATATTTTTTTCACATCAATAGAAACTAAAACCCCTCTCTCCCCCATAGGAGGGGTTTGAAACTTTCAATCTTAGACAGCTTGTATTATCCTAAAAAATTTTACCAGTTAAACCAACTAGTAAACACAAGCAACAACAATATGCATAAATTAAGTACAATATGCATAAATTAAGTTGCGTAGAAAAAGCAGTAATCACTGATACGCAATAATTGAAAAATTACTTCCTAACCTCCATACCAGAAGGAATCATTCTCTGTGCGTACCCACCAAAAAAAAAAATCCAAAGATATAAAGCATTTCAAAAGAAAAGTGGTCCAACCTGTCACCCTTGGGTTTCCTCATGCGATCCCCCGAACTAAAATTAGCCATGCTGTACTCACAGAGCACCTGAGAAAATATTAGAATATATATAAAGAAAATTTCAAATTAAAAGCAAAACAAAATCATTAAGAATGGTACTAGTGCTTGGTCACTCATTTGTTGGCTCTTATTTTGGACCTGAAAAATCATAGTAATTTAATTAGCTAAAATAAATGTCATGACCTCTTAACAAATTATATGTATAAACGATAACTAAAATTGAAGTTACCTCTCTAGGGCCATAAACAGTAGCTATGACTTTAGTATTACCCATTTCAAACACAGCAGAACTGTAAAAATATTGAAAGGCAATGTAAATTAAAATGTAATCCTATTAAAAAAGAAAATTTGAATTTGTTGAAGAAAGAGTGAACGACCTGTCAGCTTTGGCAACGGTCCCAATTTTTGCTCGGAGTTGCCTCATCTGAGATTGTGAAAGTATGTAAGTAAATAAGAAAAAAATATGACATAATTATGAAATATAAATTTAATATTCAAAAAAATTGACAGAAAAAAAGGAAGACATTTAATTACTTACTTCAGTCGGGCGGCGACCGTCCAAACGAAGTCCTTCAGGGTTCACGAATTCCATCTCCGTCAACTAAGCAAAGAGAGAGCGGCAGAAGAGATGGAAGCGTGAAAAATTGAACATTATGATGACAGATTACAGATATGATTTTGTTCCGGATAAGGGCCAGGTTAAATCAATATGGGTTTTCGGACCGGGTTTTAATCCGGAACCGTTAATTCAGATGCACGTCAATTTATTTATTTATTTATTTTAATATTTGATCAAAGTTCAATTTTTATTTTGTATGTTTTAAAACAACTGGTCCTGCTGTGTCATTAGTCATGGTGTCACGAAATCATATGCACAAAATAAATAATAATGCTGAAAATTAACCCAAATAAAAGAATAATACCAGCGAGCCACAATAGGTCAATAGCAGAGACGGAACAGAGAGAGCAGCAGCAGTTGATAAAGAGCAGCACCAGCGGCAGCCACGGAGCGCAGCAGCGGCAGCGGAGACGAAGGCACAGAGAGAGAGTGAATCAGATCGGATTTTAGAGTTCTTTTTAGGGTTCGATTGTGCAGAGAGAGAGTTGTGATTAGCTCGATTTTGGGGAAAATATGAGACGGGTGATTTTGGAATTAAAGTAGTTTAAGGGGGAAATTTTAGATATTTTATCCTAAATAATCAGATTTTGAAATAATCAGTTTTTGAAAAGCTGGTTGGAGCCACTTCTAATTGATGGCTATTTAGTAATTCTCAAGGGAACAGATATTTAAATATTTGCCAAATACTTTTTAGATGTTAAATCCTCAAATAATCACTTATTTGATAATATAAAATAATTTTAAATATACTCTAATAATTGTATTGATTTTAATTTTGTGCATGAAATTTTAATAAATGATAATTTGAATTTGAATTTGAATTTTAGAGTAAATATTTTATCTAAAAAATAGTTAATTCAAAATTTTGACTAATTTAAGAATTTAAGAAAGTGAAAGAGGAGAAATTAATTTGTTGATAGTTTTAGAGAAAAGAAAATAAAAAAATCATTATTATTTTCCTTTTAAAGAATAAAAATATCACTGTGCCATTCTTTTGAAAAAATAACCGTCACTGCCGGATACGCAAATTGCAAGGGATAATAGATCCAAAGCCAATTTTCCTAACTTCGGGCCACGTTAGCCCAAGGGGAGGAGAGAATGGTCTGGAGAGTAGAGACTCAGCTGAACCGGCGATTGTTCAAGAAAGTGAGGATGGAGAAATTAATTTGTTGAGAGGTAGAGAAAGAGAAAAAATGAAAAAAATAATAATTATCTATCTTTTAATAAGGGTAAAAAAAATCATTATTCATTTGAAAATTAACCATTACTAACGGATGTAGAAATTGCAAGCCAACGTCAATTTTCCTAACGTCGGGCCACGTATCCAAGTGTATCAGAATGGTCTAGTGACTAGGCCGAGCTGGCGGCTCAACATGTGACTTAAGGCATAATCCAGTGTGGTAGATTGGGGGATTCAAATCACTGGAACATTGTTGAAGAAAGGTATTCCCATTCGACGGTTCTTAGTTTAAATTCCATGGCTTGAATCGTCTCTGACTCTCTTCTGTTAATAAAAACCGCACTTTTCTGCTATAAAATGATTTTCGATTAAATCAGTTTATTGTCTATTCAAATTGGTAATAATTATTAATAATAAGTATTGTGAATCTTATTTATCCAAGCGTTAAGATAGGAAATGGGAAGGGGAGATCGCGGCGAGAGCGTTCCGTACAAAGGAGTGACCTTGCACAAACCAAAGCAATGGCATATGGTCCTCACGTGGGGTTATTTTCATCCTTTTCTTTTATTGTCTTGATGGTGACTAAATAAGTTTGATGAACAAGTAATCCCTCTAACTTTCATGTGGTTCTTATTTTTCGCCACAGGGTAGATGTTGATGCAGTGTTCCTATTGCTTTTCAAGGGACTACGGAGGAGTATTGACATGCTTATTCTTCATTGCTATCTTCAATTAATCTATTCTCTCATTGGTCTCTTATTTTTAGCTTAAAGAATAAAGGTATTTATCCATTTTCTGATAGCATGTAGTCCCCCATAGGGATGGCAAAAATCCCCACGGGGATGGGTACCCTCGGGGATTTTCCCCATTCGGGGAGGGTATGGGGATAATTTCATACCCAATTTATTATTCGGGGAAGGGACGGGGAAATTTTTTTACCCAATTTCTTATTCGGGGAGGGGACGAGGATGAGGTGGAATCCCCATCCCCATCCCCTACCCATTTCCCCATTTTAATTTTTAATTTTATTTTTATTTTTTAAAATTACTAGTAAATAAATAATAAATTTTGAATTATAAAATTATAAATATTGGTAAAAATAAAAAATATTAAAATCTTTATATTATTAAACTTTTAGGCCTAATTAACTAATTAAAATCCTAAATTTTTATTTATGACATTAAAAGACCAGGTAGATTCTATTAGCCCAAAAATTTTGTTTTAATTTTAATATTCATTAAATATTTTAAACTTAAATTTATTTTTTATTTATTTTTAGATGTTATAATTACCCACAGCAAATCACAATTTTAATATCTAATCTAACCTAATTTAATATTTGTTCTTGATTTGCTCCGACTTAACTATTGTACTGTAAAGGGAATAGTCAACATTTATAAAGTGCCTACGCCACCATTGAAAAAGTTAATTTTGAATATAAATTTGATTTTATTAGTAACAATTTTGTATTAGCCTATTAATTTGTTCATGATAGTTTGTAAAAGAAGTTTGTATCCCTTGCATGCTGCTTTACTTACTAATTTAATGTATGTGACTTTTGTAATGGATATTAATATAATATATATTTCGAACTTTACTTTTATTTGAATTTTTTATTTTAATATGATTAACTCAAAATCGAAAACAAAAAAATATATTAGTTATTCGGGGATCGGGGACTCTCGGGGATCCGCTGTTATTATTCGGGGAAGGGATGAGAATTCTTTCAAGTAATTCTAATTGGGACGGGGAGGGGATGGAGACATACGCAAAATATCGGGGATGAGTACGGGGAGATTGGTCCCCTCCCCTCCCCTCCCCATTGCCATCCCTAGTCCCCCACATGTGAGGACTGAAGTTGTTTTTTTTTTCAATTTTACCCCTTGAATTGAAAAAATTTACTGAAATTGTTTTCTCTCTCAAAGAATATCACTAATTTGTCTTGAGCTATACTCTCTTCACTCAATAATGTTGACTTTTCTTCTCTTTTATTTTCTATTGCCATGTATCGGTGCAAATCAATGTTCCAAATTTACCCCATACAGTTATCCTACTTGACTAGATATATTATATATATAATCACACACTTGTGACCTATTCATGAAAAATTTAAGCATTAAGCATATGGAAATCAACATGAACCGTTCATTGTTTCCACGGATGCAAATGGTTTGGCTAGCTTTAGAAAAAATTGGGAAAAAAATATAATGCAAATTGAATAAAATGTTCGGCTCAACTTAATTCATATGTATACGAATTATGATTGTTTAATTAATTTAAACTATATTTCACTCACTTTAACTTGATTATGAGCTGGAACTTTTAACTGAATCTGAAATCGGACTTGAGTTAGAATTAGCTTAATAAGACGTCAACTCAACAAGTGATCAATTCGAGAGCTCAAACCTTCTGAGTTGATTTTTTTAAAAATGAAGTTTGGATGATTAAAACTGGACTGACATCTGTCAGCTAAAGAATAGATGTATGTGAAGGATCTTCATGACAATCAAAGCGATACAAGATGAGATAAACATCATAATTTGATATAATTAATTAATCATGATCTGAAGAACCAGGTAATATATCCGCATGCTTTAAAATATGAAATGTAACAAGATAAGTACATACAGAAATTAATACCATTTTGCTGGAAAGAATTAAAGAATACGTCTGAATTTAATAATGAGGTAATACACTAAATCAAATTAATTATGAAAAAAGAAAATCTATCGGTTACAGCATCTGATTTTATACTGTTATTACAGGTGTTAAGCCGGGGCCTAGGGCACGGCAATCTCTTAAATAATGAGTCGCCGACTCTAGGGTTTTTGCTTCCTATCTAGTTTGTAAGTATATTTAGAAGTGAGCAAGAACTTCAATGGAAGTTCTTGAAATTGAGCTAGATTGCATGCCCAGGCGTCTGATTCAAGAACTTCAATGGCATTCTCCACTGCCTCAATTCTCTTGTTTGCACTTTGCAGCGCCATTTCATGGGAAATATCATACAAACTTTGCTCACTTGACCTAATAAACTTCCCTACGAAAGAAGCTTTAGCCGATTTTCTTTATGAAAACGGGGCATTATATTTTATGAAAACGGGGCATTATATTTTATGAAAACGGGGCATTATCTTCTCTCTCTTTTTAATCTATGCAATTACTATGCACAAGCTTAATCTAATTTCATTTAGTAATTAGTTTCTTAAAAATATAATGCCCCGTTTTATTCCCCCAAAAAAATGCATTTTGGTAAATAATAATAATAATAATAATAATAATAATAAAATGAGGCATATTTGTAATATTAACTTACAAAATATATTTATTTTATAATTTAGTCCCTGTAAGTTTAACAATTGGATATTTTACCCCAGACATACAATTTTTTGGACTTTAACCCCTTGAAATTTGCTCATATGACTTTTGGCCCCTTAGAATAATAGAACATGATTTTCGCTTCTAGCTCTACCTATGCATATTAATTAATTTGAGATAAAAAGATGTTGAAAGATTTGGGCATGCTTTCGTGCATAAAATTAGTTATTCTATAACTGATTTTTTTATCTTACTTTTAGTAGTAGTTGAGACAAAACGGTTAAAGCAACGGGGAGACAGCCATGTTATCCCGGGTTAACACGTAGCCGGTTTTTTGTGTAACGTCCGTTAGATACAAAGGAATGTAATCCACGGCTCTAGTTGGAAAAGCGGATGGTGCAATGATTGTTTCAGATAGGAATATACGAGGGCTTTGCCAATTTTGAGAATTGAGCAATCCTTTCGGCGGGGCGGGGGCCGGACGTGTATGAGGAGATTTTGAGGGGATCGCGCGGAGCGCAAACTGCTGGCCTTGACGATGGATTAGCTTTTGCTGATGGGAATATTAGGGCTGTGGTTTCTGACGATTGCAGGTGATTTTATGTTGAGAGTTTGTGAACTCTAACTGCATAATTTTCTCATGCAGTTACATGATTAAGTTGCAGTTTTGTGTTGTTTAGAGAAGAATTTTTTGTTTCTGTCTTACTATTAACGAAGGACAATAGTAATCTCAAGGTCTTAACCTGGTGAGTTTTAATAGGGACTAGGAACCGAGATTGAATCATGCTCTCCCACTTACCCTGAAGCAACCATTTTTGGAAGAGTTCCTATGAAACGTTATTAAATAAAAGTTTATTGAGGATAGGACCCTGGAAGAAATTTTCTGGATTGCTTTTCAAACAGTTAAGTTGCTCCTTCCGTAATCGATGTTGTTACAGCCATTGACTACGTTGTTGCTACTGTTATAATCTCTTGTTTGTTTCCATAGTCTTCACCTATAATTTACAGGATTGATCGGTTGACAAAGGCTCACACGTACCTGTTTTTCAGCCTTTGGATTATATAGCTTTCAATCCAATGGAACCACAACCGTGGGTTTGTTACCCCGGGCCAATGTAGTCTCAGCCGCGGGACTTAACATCACAAAATGATGATAAACCGATTACTATTTATTAGGCAATAATTGCGCACTTTCCACATTTTTTCTACTCCTGAATTTTCTAAATTCCATGAAAGTGGGGAACTGGGTATCGATGTGATGGTGTGAATTTTCTAAAAAAAAAATTGCTACTCCTTTTTCATTACTATTTATTAGGCAATAATGGCGCGCTTTCCACAATTTTTCTACTCCTGAATTAGATTCTAAATTCCATGAAAGTGGGGAACTGAGTATCGATGTGATGGTGTGAATTTTCTAAAAAAAAAATTGCTATTCCTTTTCCTTGAAAAAGGAATAGCAACTTCGGAAATTGAAGTTGAAATTGTCTTGCGTGGCCCTTTTAAGAGTCTAATAATTAGTCCACTGTATTGGAGAAAATTTACTCTTTTGGATAAATTTATCGGCTCGCATATCACGCCAAACTTTTGCCTAAAATAGTAAACTTCGTCTTACTTTATTCTCCATTTGCCTATGACATGTCGCGTATGAACCATCGTTATATCAACCCAAAAAAAAAAAATCGTTGGCTGTTCCTTTTCTCCAATAGGGAATAAAATAATGAAAGAAATGCGTGATGGCTTGCGTTAAGGTTGAAATTATTATATTTCATTAGACAAGAAGACTACTAATATTCATTTGCATATGAAAATTAATGCAAGTAAACCTTATTTAACATGAATTACATAATTATAAAACTGTTAGATACTGAAAACTTAGACCATTCATATTTGTTTTGCGGCCGGACGGTCTTTGAGACGCTTTTGAGACTGCTCAAACAAACAAATCTGCAAGAGAGAAAATAATGAGGAGTGCCGGAGTTGTTATGGATAAAAATTCTCCGATGACTGAGTGAGAGATCGATAGCTTCAACAATAACAACTGTAAAAGTGAAAAGAAATATAGAGAATATGCTCTGGTTGTATCTTATCCAAAAATACCTCTTATCTTGTGGGCACATTAACAGTGGTGATTATAGAGTTCAAGTCATATTAAGATTGCATTGTCATTGTGCCACATTGTATTTGATTATGAGGACATGCTCTCCTCGAAGTAATTGTCTAGTTGCTGTGCAACTCAGTGTTGGTTTAGTAGTCAAATGAGGTGGACTAAACTTGATGGTTGTTGGATTTGTTAACTGATGAGCATATCATATATACATATTTTACTTTTAATTATATAATTACTAGTTATTTCATTTGTTATTTTTAATTAATTAAATTATTTTATTGAATAGGAAATTAATTAGAAATTATAAATAAAAAAAGCATAAAAAAGCTCAATTTTGAAAGCATTAATAACTTGATTTTGGGAACAATTAAGCATATACGCACGTGAATTCAAGCCCAGGTAGGCTTGGTAAAACCCGGGTCCGGTCCGGATGTTGATGTTGTCCGGGATAAGCCGGATGATTGAAATGCAAGACTGAACCCGGGTTAAAATCTGGTTTTCCGGATGCAGTCCGGGTTTTTATCCGGGCTTCTAAACCCGCATGTAAAAACTTAACACCCAGCATTAACTACACAGTATCTCATGTCACCCCTCTCAAGCCAACCTAAATAAACTCCGAATCCCCACCATTAACAAAGACTAAAGAGCAATTAAAGAAGCGGCTGCAAAGAGATTGACGAAGTGAAAAAGGAGAGACAAGAAAACCTAGTCATGCACTGATGCACCCCACCTTAACAATAAATTAATGGAAAGTTAAAAAGAAAACCTAGTCATGCACCCCCACCTTAACAATAAATTAAACCCGCATGCTCTCCATTCTGGTCCATATGACCACTTGTGGTTGAAACTTGTTTCTAGTCTTCAAATGGAAACAAAAGCCCTCTATTATATCTGACGGTGGGTGGTGGGCTGGTGGCTGGCTTGGAGTGTTGGAGGCGCGGCAGCCGCAGCGCTGCTGCTTATGCTTTTCAAGGGATTTGGCAATTAGGGATTTCAAGGCAACCGATGGGCAGTGGCACCGTTGCAGCGCTTCTGCTTATGCTTTTCAGAGGGGAATGAGGGTTGCTGGCTGCTGCTTATGCTTACTGTATTAGGGATTTGGATTTTGGCGATTTGGGTAATTGGGTTTTGATTTTTGTATACATATATGTATATATTAGAAATCGGTCCGGGTTCCGGGTTTTTGGGGCTGAGCCTGGGACCGGATCCAGAAATATTCGGGTTTGAGAATTTCATGTCCGGAACCATTTTTTCGTGTATGCAGTCCGGATAAAACCCGGAGCAAATTTTTTGCCACCCCAAAGCTCAGGAAACCGAACTGAATAAATTCATTCATCATGAACATGCGGACAAAGAAGAGAAAGTGATTTTAGCTTTAAATGTGGCCAGCACGTGAGAAGCAATTGAATATGTGGCCAGCACGTGAGAAGCAATTGAATGGCATTGCAATACATGGAAAGCAATTTAAAAGGACCCGCACATGGCTTTCAAAGGTGGAAAGAAATTGATGGATTATTGTGTTGACAAGTCATGGTGGCATTAATTAGGAAAATTGACTTAGAATTAAAAATAGAATTTGGATTGAATTCAGCCCATAAAGCACACGGATTTGGCTAATAATTGTAGAGCAGTGCTAGAGAGGAAACAGTACGGGAGAAGGAAGAGGGAATTTTATTCTCTTTCTCTCTAATTATTTTTTTTTTATTTTTTTTCGTCTTTCCTTATATTTTTCTACACTAAGTATTTTTCATAATTGTAAGGGCACGGAGCACTATTATATAAAGCTATTACATGAGCCACCGGACGCAAAAAGAAGCAGCAATCGGCAGAGAATAGAGGGCAGCGGCAGCAGCTGTTCAATTTCCTATGGCTGATTTTATTTCTTTTGTTGCTCTCAATTCAAGTATGTCTAACTAATTTTCTTTTACTGAGGTTAAAAATGAAACCCTATTCAATTAAATAATTATCTTGTTATTTAATTAATTCCCTACAAATGTTCTTTAATGTTTATGGTTCTTATTTCACATGATTAGTTAGATGTTATTAAATCTTTTTATCAATTCTGTCATACATTATTGATTGTTAGGATTTAATATTTGACTAAATCTATGCTCAAATCTATAATATTTATATATGATTATCTTTGATTATGCGTCTTTCATTAAAATATTTACATATAGTGTATAAGAAAACTTTGACTCTTTGTTATTCAATATGTTTACATGTGATTCTTAGATATCATACTATTAAGTAGAAAAAGAACCTACACAAGATTAATTTTATTTGGGCTTAATTGTTATATTTATGAGATGACATAGATTGATTTCGAGTTGTCACTCTAAAATTGGGGATTAATTAATAATTAGGTAATTAGTAGTTGAATAGTGGTGCATTCTGAAATCTTGGTAATTTTTGTCTTATTGAATTCTCATTTATTTTAATTACTTTCGTAGTTTAATTAGTTTAATTTCTCTTAAAAGCACAATTTGCTCAACTAGGTTAGAATTAATATTAATTTTAGATTTAAATTAGACTTTTCAATTTATAACAATTCTTGTGGATTCGACCTCGTTACTACTATTCTATTTCTAGTTTCATGCGCTAGTGAGTATATTAAAATTTTCATGACATTAACGTGTTAGAGTTAGGTATGAATTGAGGTGTAAACATAACCCATTATTAAAAAGAGAGGAAGAAAGTGGGTTTAGAATCCCACAAAATCCAACAAAACTCTTGTAAGAAAAATAATTTGGTTAGTTATATATTAGAAACAGGAACCAATAGATACAAATAAGTTGAAACTGAAATTGAGATGCAACAAAAATAGCACTTTGTATTAAGCAACAACAGCAACAGCAACCGGGAACCAGTAAATAATAACAAAACAGCAACGAATACAGCAAAATCAGTAAGAGAAAAGATGAACGAAACAGAAAAACTCAAGGCCTGTAGCTCAGTTTCCTTAAAATAAATTTACCACCTAATTGTAGTGCTTTAGGGCTGTTGGTATTTGTTTCCCAAGATACAACGGGCACGAACAATCTGTTAAGCATAAACAGATTATTCCGGCGAACCACAACAGCGTTTTAAGCTCGATCAGAAAACAGAAAGCAGAAGAAGAAGAAGGAAGGAAGAATTTATGTGCAGTGTGCTTGTGATTGCAATGTATGAAAAACAGAAGATGGATTGCCTTTTTATACTCATGCGAAAATGTAACAGCAACAAGGTATTGAATTCAACAAGGTATTGAATTCAATATCCGAATTCAATATTTTCCGTACTTTCAAAATTTCTCACTTTCGATAAATAGGACTCACTCAAAATGTGCCCTTAAAAAAACTTATTAACATAACTTATTAGGACCCATTCACTTTCGATAAGTAGGACCCGCTCAAAATGTGCCCTTAAAATAACTTATTAACATGCTATTTTTTCAACAATCCCCCAAATGAATGAAAATTGGCAGTAAAACAGAAAACCGCTAAATTTTGACATAAAACCATTTTTGACCTTAATGATCGAGTTTATTGGATTGATACATTACATAGGATAGGTAGGTCTTATCCTTTGAACCTTCTCTTGTGATAGTATATTTAATTTACTGGCTGATCAATAGACACGATATCTTTGAACTGTTCTGCCATTAGTGTAAATAATCATTTACCACACACAAATATCTCTCCTAACACTGTTGAGTTTTCATGGTTATGTTCATTTTGGCCTTGAACATCTACCTAGTTCTGCAAGAGTTTCTAAGAGCTGAACCCCTATCAACTCCCTTTGAAGCGACCCTACTTCTCTCTCACATATGTGATCTCTTAATTAAGAGTAACCTGCATTACTCCGCTCGGATTTCCGACGCATAAGAATCATTAAGAGCCTAGCTCAACCTTATCTCTTACGGGTATCACTGTTTCATCATAGAAATGGTCAACGAGGTAATCCTCTCAAGAGAACGACCCCCTCAGTGATCCAACTTTAGTCTTTAACAATTAGGTTGTCCCATTGAACCTAGATCTTGGGATCTCCAGTCAACTAGGTTGGGTTTTCTTTTGTTATTAATTAATTATTCTAAGGGTTTCAATCTCATTCCCCTCGATGATTTTTCTACCAGCTCTCTATTTAACCCTTTGGTTAGCGGATTCGCAATGTTATCTTTTGACCTCACATAGTCAATAGAAATAACTCCAGTAGAAATAAGTTGTCTAATGGTCTTATGCCTACGACGTATGTGTCTAGACTTACCATTATACATATTGCCCTGTGCCCTGTCGATAGCTGATTGACTATCGCAATGTATACAAATTGTAGGTACAGGCTTTGGCCACTTTGGAATACTTTCTAAAAAGTTGCGTAGCTATTCTGCTTCTTCACCACATTTATCTAAAGCAATAAATTCAGATTCTATTGTAGACCTAGCAATTACTGTCTGTTTAGAAGACTTCCATGATACAGCTACGCCTGCTAGTGTAAACACATAGCCACTAGTGGATTTTGAGTCTTTTACATCAGAAATCCAGTTAGCATCACTATATCCTTCTAAAACTTCTGGATACCTAGTATAATGCAGCCCATAGCTACGAGCGTATCGAAGATACCTAAGTACTCTTACGATAGCTTTCCAGTGATTAGTTCCTGGATTACTCGTATACCTACTCAGTTTACTTACTGTATACGCTAGATCTAGTCTGGTATAGTTTGTTAAGTACATCAGACTGCCTATTATTCTAGCATATTCCACTTGAGAAATACCATCTCCTCTATTTTTCGACAGATGTACACTCGTATCTAATGGAGTTTTAGACACAGTATTATCATCTTTATTAAATTTCCCAAGAATTTTATCTACATAATGAGATTGACTTAGAATAAGTCCATTAGAAGCCCTTGAGATTTTAATCCCTAAAATGACATCTGTAAGACCTATGTCTTTCATGTCAAACTTAGACTTTAATATATTCTTAGTAGATTTAATCATAGTCATTTTCTGTTTCTTTGACATAAACACATTTGTCACATTCGTTGATCTTAAAGCCACTTGTGATCATCGTATGATCAAATTTTTCATGCCACTGTTTTGGTGCTTATTTTAAACCATATAATGACTTTATCAATTTACAGACTTTCTTTTCTTGTCCTGGAGCTATAAAGCCTTCAGGTTGCTCCATGTAGATTTCTTCATTTAAATCTCCATTTAGAAAAGCTGTCTTTACATCCATTTGATGTACCTCGAGATTGTGCAAAGCTGCAATCGCTATTATCATCCTGATGGAATTTATTCTCGTCACAGAAGAATAGGTATCAAAGTAATCAAGGCCTTCTCGTTGCCTATAACCTTTAATTACAAGTCTAGCCTTGTACTTATTGATTGATCCATCGGCTTTCAATTTTCTTTTGAAAATTCATTTATACCCTAAAGGTTTACATCTTGAAGGAAGATCTACTAGCTCCCAGGTATGATTTTGTAAAATGGATTCAACTTCACTGTTAATGGCTTCTTTCCATAAAACGCCTTCCGGTAAAGTTACAGCTTCCTTGAAGTTTTGAGGTTCATTTTCTAGCAAAAATGTCAGAAAGTCTAGACTAAAAGACTTTTCTATTCTAACTCTTTTGCTACGTCTGACATTAATTTCTTGTTCCTCTTCTTCTTCTTCTGGAGCTTCATCGTCTCTTCATTTTCAATTTTTGTTTCATGAAATTGTTGTAGTGCACTCGATTCCACTCTAGAATTGCAAAGAAACACATGTTCGAAAAACGATGCATTTCTTGATTCTATTATCGTATTTTTGTAGATATCTGGAACTTTTGACTCATGCACCAGAAATTGATAAGCACTACTGTTTTGTGCATAACCAATGAAAATGCAGTCAACAGTTTTCGGTCCTATTTTTACCTTTTTGTTTAAAGGAACCACTACTTTAGTAAGACACCCCCACACTTATAAGTATTTATAGGAAGATGCTCTTCCTTTCTACAACTCATACGGGGTTTTATTTTTTTGCTTTCGGGGTATTTTATTTAATAAATAATTAGTTGACAGAACAGCTTCTCCCCACATATTCTGAGGTAATCCAGAACTTATCAACATCGCATTCATCATTTCTTTTAAAGTTCGCTTTCTCAATCCCATTAGATTGAGGTAATCCAGAACTTATCAACATCGCATTCATCATTTCTTTTAAAGTTCGATTTTTCCGTTCTGCAATCCCATTAGATTGAGATAAATATGGAGCCGTGACTTGATGTATGATTCCACTTTGTTCACATAGTGTTAAAATAAAAAATGGAACAACATAAATTAACAACTAAAGAAAATCAATTATAAATAAAAATTCTTTGATTTTCCTATTAAGTTGATTCTCAACTTTATTTTTATAAAGAATAAACTTTCTAAAGCTTCATCTTTACTTTTCAATAAATATACATAGCAATATTTTGTACAATCATCTATAAAGGTAATAAAATATTTATTGCCACCTCTTGTTTGAATAGATTTAAAATCACAAATATCACTATGTATTAAATCAAGTGGTTCGGTGTTTCTTTTAATTATTTGAAAAGATGACCTAGTTTGTTTTGCCTCAACACAAGTTTCACACTTACATTTCAAATTAATTTGAAAATTGGGAATATGCTTCATATTAATTAATTTCCGTAATGAATTAAAATTAACATGTCCTAATTTACCATACCAAAGATTAGAAGACTCAAGCAAATAAGCAGAAATACTGGCTTCATTATTAATTTTTGGTTTCACAACCATTACATTAAGCTTAAACATCCTATTATTGACATAAACCTTTCCCACATACATCCCTTTCTTTGACAAAACTACCTCTTCTTTGTCAAACATGATTGAAACCATGTTTGTTCATATGCTTAATTGACCAAAATCAAGTACCAAGTTCTTCCGAAATTTCCTTTATGGCACATATCCAAGCACATCAATAAGATTTTTTCGAAGTCGGCTCTTTCCCTAAAATAACAAAATAAAGTCATCTTCAAAATCACCTTCCCTTGACTAAATTAAAAATTCTAAATCTAACTAGAATATTTAAGAACAAAAAAAGAAATTAAGTTCCCCATGAATAACTTCTCTTCATTGTTGATTCTCAACTTTAAATGAAGTGAACAACCCCTGTCTTTTCAACAAATATACAGATATGTACAATCATCTATAAAGGTAATAAAATAGTTGCTCTCTTGTTTGAATAGTATCAATCTATGTATTAAATCAAGTGGTTCGATGCATTGTTTTCTCACAAGTTTTCACGGATTAAATTAATTTGAAAATTGGGAATAATCATATTCATTTTTGAAACCCCTAATTTACCATGCAAAGATTAGAGAGGTTTAAATACTAGAAACATGTTGAGTGATGTTTTCTGCCACATTTGTCTCTCGCTTCTTTTTAGGCAACCTGCAATCCGAAGCCTTGTGACCCATTTCATCACAATTAAAGCATTTTCCTTGAAACTTTGTTTGCTTCTTGAAAATTCCTCCTTTCGGACCCAATTTTTTATTCTTCGTATTTTTAGGTCTATGTTTAACTACATTTGCCTTTGCCATAGAAATAACCCCTCTTTTTTCTGCATTCCTGTTATCTTCCTCAATTCGGAGCTTAACAACCAACCTTTCAATATTAATTTCCTTGCGTTTATGCTTCAAGTAGCTCTTGAAATCTTTCCAAGCAGGAGGTAATTTTTCAATAATTGCAGCCACTTGGAAATTTTCACTTAGAATCATCTCTTCTGCAAGGATTTCAGATAATATAATCTGAAGTTCTTGTACTTGACTCATTACTGTTTTGGAATCCACCATTTTATAGTCTAGAAAGCGGCCAACAACAAATTTTTTAGTACCCGCATCCTCAGTTTTATATTTTCGGTCTAAGGATTCCCAAAGCTCCTTGGCTGTTCTTTTTCCTATGTATACGTTATACAAGGAATCACTAAGGCCATTCATTACATAATTTTTACATAAAAAAATCAGAATGATGCCATGCACCAATTGCATTTGCAATTTAAACATCTGTTTCACCCTCATTGGGTTTAAGAGCCTCCTCCGTCAAAAACCTCGGAAGGTTCAACGTGGTCAGGTAAAAGAACATCTTTTGCTGCCAACGTTTGAAATTCTAGCCATTGAATTTTTCAGGCCTTTCTGCATTATTAACAGGAATCGCCACAAAAGCTGGTTCCTTCACAACAGTTGGTCCAACAACAGGAGCTGAAACAGGGACATACGGAACTTCATCATTGGTTTCAGTTGCCATCTGAACGAACTAAATTTGTTTTAAGATTGTAAGAAAAACAATTTGGTTAGTTATCTATTAGAAACAGGAACCAATAAATACAAATAAGTTGAAACTGAAATTGTGATGCAACAAAAACAACAACTTGTATTAAGCAACAGCAGCAACAACAACCGGGAACCAATAAATAATAACAGAACAGCAACGAATACAGCAAAATAGCAAGCGAAAAGATGAACGAAACAGAAAAACCCGAGGCCTGTAGCTCAGTTTCCTTAAAACAAATTTACCACCTAATTGTAGTGTTTGAGGGCTGTTGGTATCTGTTTTCCAGGATACAACGGGCACGAACAATCTGTTAAGCAAAAACATATTATTCCGACGAACCACAATAGCGTTTTAAGCTCGATCAGAAAACAGAAGGCAGAAGAAGAAGAAGGAAGGAAGAAGAATTTGCGTGCAGTGTGCTTGTGATTGCAATGTATGAAAAACAGAAGATGGACTACCTTTTTATACTCATGCGAAGATGTAACAGCAACAAGGTATTGAATTTTTGAATTCAATATCTGAATTCAATATTTTCCATTCAATTGTTGTAACAGCCAATTCCATTCAACTGTTTGAATTCAAAATTAACAGCTTAAAATAATTGATGAAGCTGTTACAAATCCTTTAAATTCAAATCACGAAACTGTTACAAAAAAAAAATAAAAAGGAAATTAAAACGTACCATGCAAGCATGGGTGATTTTGGGCTGACATTCGTGTACGCAGGACGCACGGGCGCACACGAGTTCAACCGATTCGGTCTTGGATTCGCACCCCCCTGCACACATGCATGTGGAGAAAGCCTTTATCCTTAATATTCTTGCTTATGCACGGTTAATTGTTTACATATAAACACAAACTCCTAGGCTTATTTTTTCTATGTGGAATAAACTCATTCTCTTTTAAATTTCCAACATCAAGGGTGCACTTTGTGAGACAATTTCTAATTCACCCATGCACCATTTTGAGTAAATAAATATACATTTTTGAAGTATTGACGGAGTAAAATCCATACCTCTCAAAATTTTTCACTTCCGATAAGTGGGACCCACTCAAAATGTGCCCTTATAATAACTTATTAATGTATTATTTTTTCAACAACTCTTACTGTTAGTGAGTTAGATCCTCGCTTCAACTTAATTTATCTAATCTTTTCTGTGTGTATAAATAATATTTATGTTATGCCATCAGTATTTTTTAAAAAATAATAATAATTACGTCTTGGTGAAAATTTATTTAGGTGAAAAAGTACGCGAGAATTCTGGTTCACTATTATTTGATTGTACAATTGGGAATCAAATGGACTTAACAAAAGGTCGTTTTCTTCTCAAAGTATTTTCACAGAAAAGTTGTGCACGTAAAAACCACTTCGAGGTAATCTATTGCTAACAGGAATTATGGTGACTAGATGACCACGTGCGAAGACATTTTTCTTGCCATCAGTCAATAGAATAGCAACACTCCGACACCTTGATTGATCAAAAAGAAAAATAAATAAACAAACGAAAGAAAAAGAATTTGATCACAATTCACGGAGTTCAAGTCACACCAGATATAGTACTTTTTGATCGTTTCTATTATTTTTTTGACTGATATATTCAACTTAAGGTGGGTACAAACATGGATCATTCATCGAATATGTTAGTGGTTAAGGTGGAAAAATATAATCTTTTTATAACTTGCATTGAACTTGGAAAAGAATTGAAATGGGGTCCAAACGAAGTTGCCTACGTTTGAGTTCAAAACCGTTGAAAAGCATATATAAATTAAAATCAAACTGTCATTATAAAGGTATGTCATATAGTATATTTTAATTTTGTAATTTAAGACGGAAAAGTCATCACATTTTTTTTTTTAAATTTCTTCAACTCACCATTAAAAAGAGAAGGTTCTGAACGATAACTATTCTGCCTAATATTTTGGTTAAATTCATTAAAAAAAAAAATCCTCAAAACCCTATCCAGAAAATACGGGAATTAAGTGTTACAGTCCTGATATAAGTCCCCTGTACTGTACGTCATGTATCAACTGCAAGGCATCACTTGCGGCTATGGTAAAGAAACGATAATCCCATTATTATATGTTATTATGCTGCGGCACAAAAATAATTAATGGCCATTAAATCCACTCACCAAAAGCGTGTTAAAAAATTCTTACAGTGCAGACCATGTTAATATTTGTGTACTAAACATGAAAATGCTAACGAATAGATATGATGTTCAAATTTAACTACATATTTTGAAGGGACTAGAACCTTCTTCTTCTTCCTTTTTTTTTTTTTTCCTTGCCTTCATAACCTAATGATAAAAATTGGCTTGATTGTAAATATAATGAAAAAACGAAATACAAAACTTAAACTTAACCACTCATAAACAATCAGAGGCAAAGAGAACAAAAAAGACAAAGAGAGAGGATCCTTATCCATTTTGAAGGATGGCTTTATGTACATGTTAGTGAATATTACTGGCAAAGTTTTAGTGCCGGCTAATTCTTTTAGACGTTAACAAGTGATAGAGCTTTGTAATAGAACCAGAACAGTCCCCATTTCAAGTGTGAAAGCTGAAAGCCTGAAACTTTTAGTCTGATTGTACTGTGTTTCCACTAGCAGCATGCGAATGGACTCCTATGATTGCATGTATATGTATTACAAAAGCTATACAAATACACTTTCCCATTTCAAGTGTAATAGCTGAAACTTTTAGTCACGTTTATAACAGTGATTTCAAACTCTTTCTTGACGTATAAATAGTGGTCGTTTTAAAAAATTTATAACTAATGATCAATGAAATTTGTTATGGAATCAAAAGAATGGTCTAAAATAATTTGGGTGTATATAACTCATTGACCAGTACACTAATTGGGAAAAGAGGAAGGATGGAAATTTTTTTTTTTTGATAGCCTCAGAGTAATGAGGGAAACTTTATTAAGAAAAAGGAAAATACACCTAATTAGAGGAAGACATAATAACCCTCGTCCCTACAGAGAAGGCTAAGGTATTGTTTAGTTTTTTTTATCTCAAATTTAAATGAGTCTGAATTTTTTCCAGTCTGAAATGGATATGAATATGAACATTTAAATAATATGTTTGTTTTCTTTTTTTTATTAATATCTTAACATCTTGTTTGTTTTTATAAATAAAAAAATGTTAAACATAGTTATTTACCATTTATATCCTTGTAAATCAAAATAAAAAAAAAGATTCGATTTTTAATTTAAGAAATAAATATATTGTGTAGAGATATTTTTAGAACAGAATATTTACTTCTCATTCAAATGTTTTTTTATTTAGTTTGAAAATTAGGCTATATAAGTTACAAAAACAAACAAGCAAATTTTAAAAAAGGTTTAAAAATAATAAAGTTCAAAATTCAGACATTTAACAACAATCCCTAAGTGCGCACTAATGAAGAACAAATTAAAAAACCACAGTTATACATGCTTGCAAAATACAAGAAACTGAAAAGCTATGCAAACCTATAGTTAGGGAACCCATTAGCATATTTTGAATAAAGATTGAATAATGTTAATTTTTTTATTTACAATATTGATTAATGTATAGTTCATAGATCCTATATAGAAATTAAAAAAAAATTATCTAATATTAAGAATTGATTAAAAGTATCACATCAAAATATCAAATGACTAAAGAGACTATCTAAAAAATATAATCGATATATCTTCTTAGAATGATCGTCTAGGTCAAATATTATTTGGTATCTGCTCAAGGGGGACAAAAATAAAGTGATCCACAATTTTGCTTATGTATTGTATATAATTATTTTAAATTTTATTTACATGGGTATTCAATTATTTACTGTATATTATTTGCAAATAGTGCAACGTGGAAATAAACTGGGGGATGTGATGACTGATGAATAATGAACAAGAGATTACACAAGCCTATACAGTAAGAACTAGAAGATGCTGTCGGTGAATTTATGAAAAGCAAAAAAAACTTCGGAGTTTTAAGTCTACGTGGGATAACAGGATTCCACGGATGCTCGAGATTGTCATTGTTAGCATCTATTGGCCCATTGGATTGGGGTTTCAGTAGTCCTGCCCCTATATATAGACATAGTTTCATTGTATATGCCCTTTATGTTGTGGCTTCTCTTTTTTGAAACATCTTAAAACCCAAAAGAAAAAAAAAAAAAAAGCCACAACAAAAAGGGGGTAAAAAAGAGTGAGTGAGAGAAATCAATGGAGGAGAATAAAGCAGCAGCAAAGGCGATGTCTAGATTCAAAAGGGTATGTGTTTTTTGCGGGAGCAGTGCTGGCAAGAGAAATTGTTATCGTGATGCTGCCCTTGACCTCGGGCAAGAACTGGTGCCGTCTCAATTTTATTTCTTCAGTTGTTAATTTTCCTTAATTTGTAGCTTGAACATGTTGTCATCAAGCTTTAAGCCTCTTTTAATTTGTTTCTGAAGGTCTCTAAGAAATTGGATCTTGTTTACGGGGGAGGCAGTGTTGGCTTGATGGGTTTAGTTTCTCAAGAAGTTCATCGGGGTGGTGGTCATGTTTTAGGGTACGTACGCTCTCAACTCTTCAAAATTTAATCACTCGTTCATTGTAGCTTCTACCCTCTTTGATAACACATAAAATTTTTGTCTAATATTTTTTTACACAGAATCATCCCCAAAACTCTGATGAACAAAGAGGTATACAAAATAAATCACTCTCTCTAGCTCTCGAAATCGAATCACCGAGACGCGTCTTACAAAATTTCTGATTGTAATAATATCAGTAGATTATGACACATATAATACTCCATATAATAAGTGTTTTGCATTTGCAAATTGTACGTTGCAGATAACGGGAGAAACAGTTGGTGAAGTCAAACCAGTAGCCGACATGCATCAAAGGAAAGCCGAGATGGCCCGCAATTCTGACTGTTTTATTGCCTTACCAGGTCTCCAATTCTAAGATAACTACATATTTTGTGATAATTATTTATTTGTTAATAATTTTGTAGGTTTCGTGTGGGTGTTTTAATAATATTTAAATTAACCAGGTGGATATGGAACTCTTGAAGAATTACTTGAAGTCATCACATGGGCCCAGCTAGGAATCCATGACAAGCCTGTACATCAACTTCACGTCCTATTAATTAGCTAAGTCAATCAAATTATAGAATTTCTTTTTTTCAAAACAAGTTGTTGCTTTCATACAGGTGGGTCTGATTAATGTGGATGGATACTACAACTCTCTTCTAAACTTCATCGACAAAGCCGTAGATGATGGCTTTATTTCTCCCTCGCAACGAAGCATAGTTGTCTCTGCTCCAAATGCTAAAGAGCTTGTGCAAAAACTTGAAGTGGGTTTCCTTTTCGTTGCTCCAAGTTGCTGCCGTTTTAAATATCTTTAAAAGTTATATTCATTACTATTTTTAATTTGAAAATAAATTGTTTTCTTTCGACTCTTTTTTATCTTATTAGGAGTACGTGCCTTTGCACGATGGAGTTGTTGCTAAGGTTAAGTGGGAAGCTGAACAAGTGGAGCTCAATGCTTCTTTGAAGACAGAGATAGCTCGTTAGCTTTAGAATTAGTCCTTTGTAATTAACTGCTATTGTAATCTTGAAGGAATCTTAACTAGGGTCGTCTGTTTTTCTTTTTTTATAATCTTTCCTAATTATGTAACTCTTTTTATGAACGTTTCGAATAAGATAATCATTCATGTCTATTTTTCTTTCTGATATCATCAAACTGTGGGGGAAAAGACACGTATGAAAAACAAAATAGAGCAGCCTTTTATTCTCCCTCCCATGCTTGCTGCAGGCTGCAGCTTCTGCTCCTACTAAACTGTGGCTCTCCCGCTAGCTTATGGCGACAACGCAACATGAGCTATTGCTTGGTACATATTTTAGTCAAAACTCGCTTTCTTCTGTAGCCATTCAAAAGCGTTGGGCCCATTAAAACTTTACCTGATCCTTATGAATAGGAACTGAATGGAGAATCAACTCCTTTAATATAATTTTACCATTGTTGTCTCATACGTCGCTTGTTCGGATCCCCCTAAGTCGCGGTTCACGTAACTTACTGCCACACTGTAAACTATTGTTTAGCTCCTTGCACTTTATATCATTTACAGCTTATTCATAAATATTATGAAACTTTCTATTTTGTAAAATTTTATTGCGACCCTTACACTCTGTTTTATTTTATTAAAACTCTCAGAGTATCAAATTCATCCCTATAATTTTTAAATTCCAAAAATACTCTCCATTTAATTAAAAAATATAATAATTATTAAATAAATTATAATTATAATTATAATTTTTAATGGATTATTATTATTATTAACAATAATTAATAATATTTTTTTAGTTAAATTTTTAATAATAATAATTAACAATATTATTATTACTAATTAATTTTTAAATAATGATAATAATCACAATAACTAAAATAAAAAATAATAATTATGATAAAAATTAATTAAAGGTTTTATAGTAATTTATTACAATTTAACTCACATTCTTCCTTTCAAAAAAAAAACAAAGTAAATTCATAAATGGTAATACAACTCATTCTAATTACAATTCTTCCAGTTTAAGTGGATAAATTATTTTGATTCCAATTCCTCATTTCGATTCTAACTATTCCATTTCGAACTAATTATGTTTCTAGCTAATTTCGATTACTATTTAGTGAATGCAAAATAAAATTGTAAACCACTCTATATTATTTACAATTTATTCATAAGTGTTATAAAACTTTCTGCTCACTTATACTATAAAAATTCAATTTATCTCCTTATACTCTTTTTCATTTACTATTTTTTTGTCAAAGAGTTTATGATTACAATTTTGTTAATTATTAGTTTCAATAATTATTGAAAAATTAATTATTAATAATAATATTGTTAATTATTATTATTAACAATTTAACTAAAAATTATTTTTAATTATTTTTAATAAATTAATTATAATACTTTTTATTATTTTATTATTAATAATAATCCATTTTAAAAATTTTAATTATATTTATAATAATAATAAAATAATTATTATAATTATAATCCATTTAATATAGTTATATTTTTTTAATTAAATGGAGGGTATTTTGGGAACTTAAAAATTATAGGGGATGAATTTGATACTCTAAGGGTTTTAGTAAAATAAAACAGAGTACAAGTGACTCAACGAAATTTTATAATACAAAAGGTTTCATCTACTTATGAATAAAGGGTAAATGAAATAAAGTGTAAGGGGCTAAACGATATTTTACAGAGTGACTATAAGTTACATGAACTCGTAGGGTGCTGTTTTCCCTCAACCCTTGAATTGTTTGAGCAGCAACAATTAGAGTTGTAAAGATACTAGTCCTTGGGTGGTTGTAATACAAAAGGTTTCATCTACTTATGAATAAAGGGTAAATAAAATAAAGTGTAAGGGGCTAAAAGATATTTTACAGAGTAAGTTACATGAACAGCTCACCTAAAAACTAGCTTTCACCAAAAACTAGTTTTCTTTCAACCCTTGAATTGTTTGAGTAGCAACAATTAGAGGTGTAAAGAAACTAGTCCTTGGGTGGTTGTATGTTACAGTTAATGTAACACAGCAAGGTCCCATACCGTTTTTTCCACACAAGAAAGAAAGTAGAAGATGTCTAGGGCTTGCTTAAATGTTGGGTTTTTTATTAAACTTGTATTTTTATTTCTTTTATTTTTTTTTTGGTTAATCATAAGTATGGTATGTATTTTAATCTTTTATTTTCAGTATAATAATATAATAGAATTTTTTTTTACTACATACTATTGCTCTATACTATAATTCATATTACATGAGACTGCAATTGATATTTACAAATTAGACTATTATTGAGATAAGAGTATATTAATATCATATAAAATACTGTCTAAATTTTAATCCTCACTAATAACCGAGGGGTGTTCACTCCACTCATATTTCATAAGGGAGAAGACCTGCCTCCACTTAAATTTTTTAAAAAAAAGAATTAAATCTCTATATTACTATATGGGGACTCGAACTCAACTTGCAGTAGCACGGAGACAGAACAACAAAAATGGAAGTGTCAAAACTTTTGGGCAGTCCAGCGACAAGCAATGTGAAAGGTCATGAATCTTCTTTTTAGCTGAATTAAAGAAAACATGCATGACTCATGAAGCATGTGATGTGAGATAGTAAGGGCGTAAAGAGGATACACATCGGATCCCAAATAAGTGGGCTAGCTTAGCAAGCTTGATGCTGATGGAAAATCACTTGTCAAATAGAAAAAAACATATGGAGTTTTGAGACAAAAAGAATATTAATTAACTATATATATACATATATATCGCCAATTGGAGAAATTAGTCGTTTTCCCCGATTAGTTGTATCGTTTCCAATTAACGAACATGGCTCCACACTTTTTGCCAGTGTAACATGGGCCAATGGTCCCTGCTCCTCTGTCAAATGGGCCCCTTCTGAAGCTGCCATTTGGGCTTCGAGTGCCCACAATCGAGTACGTTTGCCATTATGTAAGCGTAAATAACGTTTAAAATTATAGGATTTTTTATCATACCTGTCAATTTTTCGTTAGTGGATTATGTTGTGGACTCATAACTTCGCCATTGAAATGGTGACACGTGTCCCGGCGTGTACTATGGAGCAGGTGGAAATATATAATAATAAAAATAAGTACGTTATATTACAATGAGTGTCACTTTAAATTGAATTTTAAAAGAGGGCATACTATGTAATGAATAATGTTATAAATAATAAAAATAGTACGAATTTTAGAATAAAAAGCATAAAAGACCATAAGAAAATTATCTTGTAGTGAATTATTATTATTATTAGGTCTTCTAATGATGATGTTATATTTTTTATGTACAGGTTAGTCACCTATGACAAGATATATAGCCATGCCGCCCACGCATGGGAACACAGCTGTAACTTGTTAGGTTTTCATTTCGTTTTATTTCGTTGAGATTGTGGGGGTCATTCTAAGCAATTATTTTTCCTGAAATTTGACCATTTAATTCATGCTGACGCCACGTTACAAGTTCTTCCAGCAATGGTCCCTCATGAATAGTGATGGCCCTCAAATTGTGTACAATTGGTCCATGATATGATGAGACCCAACCAGAAAGCCTAGAACTTAAAAGTTGAAACCCAAGTGATTTGATCTTTTTATTTGTATTGTATGGCTCGTGGTTCAGCCTCTGCTGAGTTTTGGATCAAATGGTCCCAATCGATAGTGTGCCACGTTTACGTGAGAATGACCCAGTGATAGTAATCATTTCAATTTAACCTCGTCCAAACATGGAAGATGGCCTACTCATCGAGCCTATTCCCATTCAACCTCATAAGCTTGGGCCTAAATGCACCCAAAAATGTTCATGGTACAACAAGCTTACTCATCATCATTTATCGTACACACTGTATAATCATGTCACGTGTGTGGATTTTCTCTCTCTTAAATCATGTTCGTGTGCGTGGATTTGCCCCACAGGCCACATAGCTGTAGTTTCCAGTAAGCATGTGCAAGCCTGTTAGCGGTATGAAAGTTGCAGCTTGAATATGCCATTGCTTGGGCTGCGTCACAAAATTTTTCTTTCTTTCTTTTTAATTTTCGGGTCAAAATCGACTGGGTACAGAAAATTGTAGCTTGAATATCGTAACTTTGCACTTCAATTTGCATTTTATACACAATATGATTTTCGTATTCACTTACAAAATAGTTCACCCGAGAATTCCACAGTAGTTCCTTTCAACAACTGGAATGCAATTGGAGTAATGACTAGATGTAGCAACATTATCCAACATCAAACTTGGGGTCTTGCCCAGCTTCTGACTGTTTAAAATTTCCATGTCTTCTCTTGTGAATCGCATCCTCCACTTTTCGATCGTTATCGATTTTGACACAAAAATGTATAATTGTTAATTGTATTATCCGAGAATTCCACACAATTTAGGAATAAGAAATGAGAATCTTATTCCCATGGGGGGTTGGGAATGAAAATGTGAGAATGAGAATAAAATATAAATTTAATTTTTTATCATTTTAATTTTTTCATATTTCTTGAATTACCCTTTATTCAAATCACAAATAATTTTATTATTTTAAATTTCATTAATAATAATTATTATTATTATTGTTAAATTTTATTTATTTTATTATTTTAGTTATTATTAATTATTATTATAATTAATATTATCATTATTAATAATAAAAATTATAATAAAAATAATAATTAATAAAAATAATTAATTTATCATTATTAACAATATTATCCTTATTTTGGTTGTTATTATTAATATTATTATTATTAAATTTTATTAACTTTATTATTTTAGTTATTATTAATTATTGTTATTTTTATTTTTATTAATATTATCATTATTAACATTTATCATTATTATTATTAATAAAAATAATAATAACAATAATTAATAATAACTAAAATAATAAATTTTAATATTAATAACAATAATTAATAATAACTATAATAATAAAGTTAATAAAATTTAATAATAATAATAATAATAATAATAATAATAATAAATGTTAATAATGATGATAATAATAATAATAATAACAATAATTAATAATAACTATAATAATAAAGTTAATAAAATTTAATAATAATAATAATAATAATAATAAATGTTAATAATGATGATAATAATAATAATAATAACAATAATTAATAATAACTAAAATAATATAGTTAATAAAATTTAATTTTAATAATAAAAATAATTAATAATAAATAAAATATTAAATTTTAATATTAATAACAATAATTAATAATAACTAAAATAGTATAGTTAATAAAATTTAATAATAATAATAATAACAACAACAACAACAACAACAATAAGGATAATATTGTTAATAATTATAAATTAATTATTTTTATCATTATTTTTATTGTTAATAATGATGATGATGATGATGATAATAATTAATAATAACTAAAATATTATTATTATTAATTTTATTTTTTAATTAATATCATTTTTATAATAATATTTATACATGTATCTAGTCAATGAAAATTACATTATTTAATACTATGAGTATTTTGTTAAATTGATTCTCATTCTTATTCTCATTTCTCATTTCTCATTCCCATTTATTTTGCCAAATAAACACATCAATGGCATTCCAGCATATTCCCATTTCCATTTATTTTTGCCAAGTAAATATTGAAATCTCATTCTCATTCTTCATTCCCATTCCCAACCCATTCACATTCCTTAGAAGTAAACGCACCATTCCATGTCTTCTCTTGTGAATTGCATGCTCCACTTTTCGATCGTTATCGAATTTGACACAAAAAAACCGGATGTGCGCTGCTTTGATCTAGTCTTTGTTATGCGCGGAATACGAAATTAAGCTCACCAAATAATTACAGAAAAATAAAGGACATAATTTTTTACGTGATTCGGAAATTTTTCTCACATCCACGGGAGCAAAAAAAATAATTATATTACTAATAATTATTAGAGTACAATATTTGAGTAAAGAAAAACTTCATTTCTCATAATCCAAATACACACAGCACTCTCACACAGTTAAAAGGAAAAACCTTTTAATAACACACTCTTTAATTGCTCACTCTCTTAACAATTTGACAATTGAATTGTTTCTCTCTAAAAAAAAAATAAATACTTTTTGGCCAAATATTGGAATTTGTCAATAAACTTGACAAATTGACAAAGATTGGATAATGTGTCAATAAACTTGACAAATTAGCCAAAGAAACACCTAACACCTTGACAAATTGTAAATGACGAATTGCCCCTCTATTTATAGGGAAATTACTGGCACCATTGCACCTACTCCTTTGCAATTTGTCAAGGTGTTAGACGTGTCTTTTGCCAATATATCAAGTTTATTGTCAAATTGTCCAATCTTTGCCAATTTGTCAAGTTTATTGACAAATTCTAATCTTTGATCAAAAAGTCTTCATGTTTTTTTATTTACTTTAACGCGAAATACGGAATCAAGCGTACTAAATAATTACAGAAAAAATAAATGACACAAAATTTTGTGGTTCAATAATTTTGCCTACGTTCACGAGAGTATGAAAAAATTGTTAGTAATACAATTATTAGAGTACAATATTTGAGTAAAGAAAAACCTTACTTCCGAAAACTCAAATACACCCAGCATTCTCACACACTTGAAAGAAAAAACCTCTCAATTACACACTTTTCAATTGCTCACTCTCTTACCAACTCTACAATTGAATTGTTTCTCTCTCAAATTTTGGGATAATATCAAATGAAGAATTGTCTCTCTATTTAAAGGGAAATCAATGGCACTATTGCACCTACTCTTTTGCTATTTGTTAAGGTGTTAGGTGTTTCTTTGACTAATTTGTCAAGTTGATTGACAAATTCCAATTCCAATCTTTGGCCAATAAGTCTTCATTTTTTATTTTTTTTTTACTTCAGCGGTCTTAATCTTTGCTTGAGAAATGGATAACAAGACGGACTCAAAATCTGAGAGTGTGATATCTCCAACTTCTCTTAGAATGCATGGCTAGCTTTGTCAAGAAGCCCTAAGCTGTTTTTATTTTCTGTTCCTTCAAATTCCTGAGAACCTTGTTAACTTATTGATGCTTTTCTTAGACTTGATGTAGTGTCCAATTGCGTTGGCATTCCCAGCATCCCCTCTTCTTCTTCGTATAGATGATTCAAAATTTTGAACTGATTGCTTGACTTGTGACAAGATGTCTTTGCTTGTGCCACGAGCATCAAACATTCTGAGAGATCCATCCAAGCACATTTTCCACACATTTGTTACATGGATCCTTGGCGGCGAGGACTTGTTGCAAGACTGACAACTGATGCATATCATCAACACACTCATACAAATCTTCAAGAACATTCAATTTGTGGCATATTGATGATGTTAATGCGCCTTTTGAGACCTTTAGCCTGTTCAATTGCTCCTTCAAATCCTCAGTTACCTGGTGGGAGCTATAGGGCAAGCTGATTGAACGAGTATGTGAAGTTACATGTCTGGGAGCCATCTTTGATAGGAAATCTCAAAATTGAGAATTACACAACTCAAGACTAGAGAAAAATGATTGAGCTGATGACTTTTCCAAAAACGAACAACAAATATATATAGAAATGTAGGAGACAATTATAAATCTCATCATAAAGGAATTAAACGGCTAGCATGCCACCGTGCGTCACGGTCACAAGCAGAACCAATTTCTTAATTGAAATACTCACATTCAGCCTTTCCTTTGGCCGGACAAAAGATACATGAAAGCTTGGTTCATGTAAACGAGAAGAATCTTGACAGCCAAGTGATCGATTTTCTTTAGCAATGGTTAGTGTCAACTTGATTAAGTCAATATTTTCCCAACATCTCAGTGGGCAATCATTGACCCAATTGAGAATCAAAAATTTTCCGGGAGTTAAGTGAAATAAGAAACAACGAATACTTACGCGACTTCTATTCACCCATCTGATTTGTATTCAACGTCATTGCTGTCATGTTGAGGATCTTCCAACGGTTGCATGGATGAGCACATTATTTTTGTAATTATTGAGAAAGTGAAAACAAATTAGAGACTGAAGAAATATGATGATGCATGCGCACGCCACTCTGCTATGAAACCAGAATTGTGACAATACCGATTAACCGCGCATTAATATTGCGTACTCTCTAACAATTTAATATAGCAATTAAGCACATGAGAAACGATTAAGTAGCATTATTTTGCTAAATTTCACAATAATCAGCAATCCACCCAGACTGAGCAATAGTATATCTCCAAGTTGTTGACCAGGCCAGGCAACATGGACGCATCCACCATTACCTCTATTGTTGACAGAAATTTATTTATTTTCCTGCTAAACAGTAATATCGATATTCTTACTAATATTTAAATAGGCACTAAAATTGCAGGATAAAGTAAGCATTTGAGTGTGTTCTTGTAGTACTTTTTATTATTTAGCTGGTGTCACTACATAATCAAACAGTTTAGAGATTTGAGTTCTATATCAATCTTAACAAAACATATGCATCCTGTTCATTTTTAGTTCCTGTAATGTTTGATGTTATACTCTGTTTGCTGCCTCTCAAGTAGCCTGTGTTTATGCCTAAGAATAAAGGAAACTAAAACTAAAGCTAAAAGATTAACAAAACAAGATGAGATATGTTGCTTATGAAGTATATTTCTATTTCATTTTAACATACAATATAGATACAGTAGATCCTCAGACAAACCCCTTGTAAAAGTTGGGGATGCCATCGGAGATCACAAAGATAAAAAAATGCCTCGGCCTAGTGGTTAAGGATATTGAGGAGCGTCACTCTCGTTTTCATCAAAAACCCGTAAACACACTCCAATCCCTCTTCAATTTCCCTAACTGCTGACTCATTGCCTCAAGACCCTTTTGTGCTTTCTGTACTTGCATCTTGTTAATTGTTTTGCTCGACTTGTTCCTGATGATAGCATAAAGGGCATCATCAATTTTCTGTAGATTAGCCATTTCTTTATCATTGTCCTCCTCTTCACCAGTAACACGCTTAGATTTGATCAAATTCGAGACCAATGACAAATTGTTTGAAATTGATTTTGGGCTGACAAATGAAAAGAGGGACTTGAAAACTGTGAAGCTAACTGCTTCAACTTCTCTTAACAAGTCAACCAAGGCCACAAGCTCTCGGACTTTTTCTGAGACAGCCAAATTACCCTTCTGCACAATCTTTAAATTGTCAGGACACTTGCTAACAATCCGATTAACTTTTCTTTTAGAAATGAAGTACTTTTCAATCTCATTTGCTAGGCTGGATTCGCGACCATTCCTTCTGCGAAGAGAAGATTCAAGATCTTGGACACAGCCTTTAATGTGAACGAAAATATCCCTGATGTTACCGCACATATCCCGCAATCTGAGTGATCCATCAAGTAAGTTTTCATAACTTTTGTCTTTCTTCTCCTTGCACAAAGCTTTCTGTGCTGGTGGAAATTGAAGCAGATTGACCACACATTCAACCAAATCCTTAAGTGCAGCCAAGTTCTTGCAAACTATTGCTGGCTCTGAGGATCTTAGCTTCTGTAATTGATCCTCAACGCCAACGATAAGAGGGTGAGATTTGGATGGCAAGCTATTGGAACGAGCATGGCAAGTGGCTTTTATGGTTGCTGTTGGGGCGTCCATTTTTCTTTAAAGAATGAAACAGATCTGAGAAATTCACAATTCAATTTAGTCCATTAATTCACTTGGGCACGTTTTCTATGGGAAAATTATCAGACATAAAGAATCTTATTATTTGAACTTCCAACTGGCTTTCATGTTATATAAATTGCATTTAGTCAGCTGATGTTTAATCCCTGTTGCCTATTAAAGAATAATAATAACATATATGTCGCTCCATGCATGAAGCTGCCATCATGTCTCCTAGGCAAAAAGATGCCCAGCAGTAACAAATATTATAAAATTGATCTGGATGACTAATAATAGATAGTTTGGTTGCATGTACATTCAAAAAATATCGTTTGGCTGCATGAACAATATTTTAAAATATTGTTTGGTTGAGTGAGCATTGCATAATGTTTGTGAATTCAAATTAAAATTTGTTGATAATATGAAATCCTGATAGCCTCAACAACAACTCATATTGTCTTGATCCTTGTTTGGCCTTAGGCCATAGCTGCGCAAAAAATCATTAACATATGTTTGCATACTTGCATGTTAAATTACCTTCCTGCTCCTGAGGTCATGATACAGAATTCAAAGCAGATTAGAAAAGGTCTAAAATGGTGGAAGCCCTAGACGCCACGTGGTACAAACATGAGACGGCTATAACTATGACAAAGCCCCAAAAAACAAAGCAGAAAATGGATTATATTTACGCAAACTTTACCTTGACGAGTTGACTCATTCAGACACTATATATTCTGAATCATACTTCAAACATAGGAATAATTCAAGCTTAACAAGTTTGAGGTTTTTATTCAAACCGGCAAGAGGATACCCGTTCGTAGTTTACAAAATCTCTCGTCCTATTCAAAGAAGTGCATGAAAAGCCGATGGCAACCCCTTTGGTTGAATTTTGGAACCATATGAACTGTTAGTAGTTTCTTGTAATGTTGAATGATGAGCATTATGTTCATTATGTCTGTTGGTATATATATAAGTGAACCTCTGGTTTTAACTAAATGCAATTCTTGAATGTTGAACTCAAAAGCCTAGCTTCAATCCCTTCAATACCTTTTGCACTTGTGCAAGACTTATATAGGTCTTTGCCGGCTTCAAAATTTACTTCACATGATAGATTTCAATAACTTTGAAACCCTCCGTGCTCCTTGGTGAGGCTAATTTGTTGAGCTTCTTAGTAAAATTAATTCATTAATTAATTTCTTAATAAATGCAACAAACTCTTAATTTGTTAATTGCATTGGCTGTCTTCAACAAGCAAATGCAAGCCTGGAAGAATTCATTTCTTAATTTCTTTACTTACCTTTACTCACCCTTCTACATACAACAAGTGCAACATTGGTTGTCTTTGCAAGTTCTTCAAATCAAAATTAATTAAGAATCTAAGATCAACTGAAAATGCACATGTTGGTATTGGTAATAATTGTGTTTTTCTTATTCTGATATACAACCAAAAAAAAAAAAGGATATCTAAAGATGGGCATCCTCAAAATTCAAATCGGATCTTCTAATTATAAAGCTAAGAGCCATGTTGGTTTAATTAGTTTGCCTTCCAGAACTCATCCTCTAACCGCAAGTGTTGAGGAGCAGTTGAACAGGCTCAAGGCATCATCATATCAGAAGCTACCGCCTCATCCCATGAGTGAATTGGCAAATGATGTATTTGACAGATCTCTTCCATCGGCTGCTGGACATTTGCGGAACCACAAGAGATGCTTTCTCTCAGATGAAGGAATGTCTACAAGATGTTCTCCGAAAAAAAAGAAATTAATAATTTTAGTAGAATTAATCTAGCGTCGAAAATGAAGTTGGGGCATATTGTATGAAGTTTCTGGAAAGCGATTAACAGCAAGCTTTACAGAACTCTCCCCAAGATCCTAGATCAGATTCAACAAGATGCCTAACCCTACAATCTGAATTGCTTAACAAATGATGTAAGAATGACTAAGATGATGATTGTGTTTAGAAACAAACAAAGAATTGAATTAAATGCAATAAATCACAGAACACAGCTAGCTAATGTTGTTCAGTCAATTTCCATTGACCCACATCCACGGGGGAACAAATTCATCAGCTTCATTGATTTGTTCAAGTCTTGTTTACAGAGATTACAAAGCACTACACAAGAACAAGAAAGCTTCCATCTCTCAGGCTTACTTTCTCTCTCTAGAATGCTCTCGTTCCCTCCTCAAAACTCACGAGCTCTTCTCCGCTGACACATAACAGCTTCATCGACAAAACGCTCGTGATGATCATGTGCAGTAGCGGTTTCTTAACAACCTTCTCACAGCACGTGTTTTGCATATGCTTCATTAATCCAAAAACGGCAAGGCTGTCTGTCGTTCTAACAAGCAGAGGATTCACTAATTAAAACGCAGCCTTCACATGTCGTTTTGCTTAGGTCGTTGGTCATCACAAAACGTGCATCAGCACTGTCGTTTCAATCTCTTTGATTTGCTTCACTGAATGCACAACATTGTATGATCTCCAGGAACAATATTGAATAAAGTAATGATGATCGGCAAGTGTTTCACATATCTTAAACGAATGGAAAAGAGTTGTGATTCAGCTCTCTTGGACAGAGACTCTCAAAGAGGTTAAGACAAGTTTAAGAAATTAATTATTCTTCAAGTGTTCGAGTCGTACTTATCCTTCACTTCTCAACTGCCGAATGGAAGACGAAGATCCACTGGCTGGTATATTGTTGCATTGATGATGCCAACGAAGTTGACAATATTGAGGCAGAATTGCTTGTCCGGAAATCAAGCAACAGTATTGCCAATCTTGAGCAAGTACTCAGCAAATAATATTCAAGGGACTAAAGTAAGGCATTAGACTTTGAGCGTTCGGGAAGTTGAGGAGGAGTTGGAATGTGCCTTCGGGCACTTACTCAAGGCTGGACTCTGGAGTTTCGGTTCCCCTTTGAAAATCCGAGCCTCCGGCTACTATGAGTAATGATTTCTTACTCTCCAACTCTTACATTTTAATTTACCTTATTATTTTTTTAAAATTTTCTTTTCTAAAAAACAAAAAAAAAATTATTTTTATTTTATTTTATTCTCTCTCCGGACATAACCATCATCCTAACCACCTATTTTCACCGATAACAAATACATCATTATTACCACCACCTATTTTCTTCCTCATAAATCCATCACTTCCATCATCAATACTTAATGAGTTTCAATGTAGGTTTTATAAAAATTCTATAAACAAATATTGGGTCTTGTTATTATTAATGATATTGGTTTTGTTTTGTGTGATCATCTAAAATTTCGTTTAATTTCAATTTGTGATTTGATTAAGAGTTAATATTTTTATTTAAATTGTGAATCAATTTGAAAAAAATGAGAGCAAGAGCTGGAGAGAGGGAAAAAAATATTTATATTTTACTTCACAATAATGTTAATTTTAAAATAAATAATATTAATTAAAAAATAAAACTAATGATATAAATTGAAAGAGTCATATATAGCACACCTACTTTTTTCGGTGTATTAAATTATTTGGTATTCGAAAACTATATTGGCCCCCGACTAATTCAGATTCTCGTTCACTAGAGCAGTAAAACCCTCTCAATAAATATTTAACACAACTATATTCTCAAGTCTCGAAATAAAAACTTTGGTTAACTTAGATCATCACATGCTGGATAGCACACCTACTTTAATTGATATATCATTATGGAAACGTACCAAGGTGTGCTTCATCAGTCTGATTTCATGCAAAGCCCATTAGACGTAAATTGACATTGGGCCCGGGGGCCGGACCTTGTTAGCTTGTAAAAGCAACGGTCCACCGCCGTTTTGCAAAAACAAATTAAAAATCAAAGCGACTGGATATTAAACCGAACGCGTGGACGCAAACCAAGCGACACTTGCGTATATGGCTTGGGTTTAACCACCAACTTAGCTCTGAAAATCAAAATTAGAGCCCCTGCAGATCCTCCTGGCACATTGTAGTACTTTGTAACACATCTCCACACTCCAAAGATTAAAGTGCAACAGATAAGAAGTAAAAAGAAAGGATCAAAGAGAGGGAGAGACACAAGAGAAGACAGAGAAAATAGAAACCAAAGCCATGGCTTCTTCAATTAGCAACCCATTGCTCACTTCAAACTTCTTTGGTTCCCAAATCCTAATCTCTCCTCCAACTCCCAAAACAAGGAGGTTATCAGTTGGCTTCCCATTTTCTTCAAGAATCAAAAGAACTACACAAGCCACTGCAATCCTTAGAAAGGAACCCGAACCCAACAATGCATCCTCTGAAGCCGCCTCAAAGAGAAGGACAGTTACAACTGAAGCCACTCTGGCTGCTTTGCTCTTGTCTTCAATAGCCCCACAAGCCTTAGCGGTCGACAACACGCCGCCGCCGTTAGTCCAAGCTCAGCCCACCAAACCAAACCCTTCTAATTCTTCGCCTTTTGGTCAAAATCTGTTGTTGACGGCGCCTAAGCCACAGTCTCAATCCTCTGATCTTCCCGAGGGCAGCCAATGGCGTTACAGCGAGTTCTTGAACGCCGTTAAAAAAGGTAAAGTTGAAAGGGTTAGGTTCAGCAAAGACGGTTCTGCACTTCAGTTAACGGCAGTAGACGGCCGTCGCGCCACTGTTATTGTCCCTAATGATCCGGACCTTATCGACATTTTGGCCATGAACGGGGTTGATATATCAGTTTCCGAGGGCGATTCTGGTAACGGGCTTTTTAACTTTGTTGGGAATTTACTTTTCCCGTTTCTAGCTTTCGCCGGGTTGTTTTTCTTGTTCCGTCGGGCACAAGGTGGGCCCGGCGGACCCGGTGGCCTTGGTGGGCCCATGGATTTTGGACGATCTAAATCGAAGTTTCAGGAAGTTCCTGAAACAGGAGTCACATTTGCTGATGTGGCTGGTGCTGATCAAGCAAAATTGGAATTACAAGAAGTAGTTGATTTTCTAAAAAACCCCGATAAGTACACAGCTTTGGGTGCTAAGATTCCAAAAGGGTGTTTATTAGTTGGGCCACCAGGAACTGGGAAAACTTTATTGGCTAGGGCAGTTGCTGGAGAAGCCGGCGTGCCATTTTTCTCATGTGCTGCCTCAGAGTTTGTCGAGTTGTTTGTTGGTGTTGGCGCTTCCAGAGTGAGGGATTTGTTTGAGAAGGCCAAATCGAAGGCGCCATGTATTGTGTTTATTGATGAAATTGATGCTGTGGGGAGGCAGAGAGGAGCAGGGCTTGGAGGAGGAAACGATGAAAGAGAGCAGACTATTAATCAGCTTTTGACTGAAATGGATGGCTTTTCTGGTAATTCTGGAGTTATTGTACTGGCTGCTACTAATAGACCGGATGTTCTTGATTCTGCTTTGTTGAGGCCTGGGAGATTTGATCGACAAGTTACAGTGGATAGGCCTGATGTTGCTGGTAGAGTCAAGATTCTTCAGGTTAGTTCTCTACAAAGTTTGCTGGCCTTTGATTCCATGTTGTAACTTTATTATTTTTTATTTGCTTGTCTAAGTTATTAATTTATAATGCTTGGGTCTATTAAAGAGTAGAAACTACAGATAGGGGATGGATGTTGTTACATTGCATATGTATATGATTGCTTGCACTGTTTTGATAGGTTTGTGGTGTGCTGATTGAAATGCAATATGCATGCATATTTATTGTAGATTGGTTTTCAGTTTTCACTCAATATTTTTGAAACAAAGTTTGCCCTTGTAGTGACACTATGCTTTATTGGGTATTATGCTTCGGTCTTCTAATTCAATTAACATACTTGCTGCGTGTATTCTTTTGGCGGGGACTATATTCAGAACATATAGCTGTAAATAGCTTGCTGGTTTAATTCCAGTTTTGAACAACGTAGAAAATTTCTCAAGTTATGACAATATCCTTTATTACAGGTGCACTCCAGAGGAAAGGCACTTGCTAAGGATGTGGACTTTGAAAAAATTGCTAGAAGAACACCAGGTTTTACTGGAGCCGATCTGCAGAACCTGATGAATGAAGCAGCCATTCTTGCAGCCAGGCGTGACCTCAAGGAGATAAGCAAAGATGAGATATCCGATGCTCTGGAGAGGATCATTGCTGGACCAGAGAAGAAAAATGCAGTTGTCTCTGATGAGAAGAAGAAATTAGTAGCCTACCACGGTAATTATTATTTAATTTTTTTTTTTTGGGGGGTTGTGTAATGCTTTTGTGAGTTGCTTTTGAGTGTTTAACATGTTTGCACGCTCTAAATTGCAGAGGCTGGCCATGCTTTAGTTGGCGCTCTCATGCCTGAATATGATCCTGTGGCCAAGATTTCCATCATTCCTCGTGGCCAAGCTGGTGGGCTTACCTTTTTTGCTCCAAGTGAAGAGAGGCTTGAGTCTGGACTGTACAGCAGGAGCTACCTGGAGAATCAGATGGCTGTTGCACTTGGTGGAAGGTTAGTTAATTTATCTTTTCTTGATGCCTGGTAAAGCTTAAGATGACATGTGAGAATTTTTCTGTTCCTTAAGTTGCTCTCGAGAACTATGCATGCGCAATTTGAACGGGCTAATCAGCACTAATTAAACTGGCTGGATTTTGATGGAGCTCAGGATATGTATGGATTCAAAGAGCAAGTGTTTAGTTCATCTCTTGTTTACCTTATTCTTATTTGAAAAACTCCTTGTTGCTTACGTAGGGTTGCAGAAGAAGTCATTTTTGGCGAGGAAAATGTGACAACAGGAGCATCAAATGACTTCATGCAAGTTTCACGGGTAGCAAGGCAGATGGTTGAAAGATTTGGGTTTAGCAAGAAAATTGGACAAGTTGCCATTGGAGGGCCTGGTGGAAATCCATTCTTGGGTCAACAAGTAAGATTTTGATTGATGATTGAATTCCAAATGTTGTTTGATCTGTTCACTACTTTTATTTCCACTGCATGAGAAAAATAGTCTTGATTGTGGATTTGTATGTTTCAATTGCAGATGTCTTCTCAGAAAGACTACTCCATGGCAACTGCCGATGTGGTGGATGCAGAGGTCAGAGAATTGGTTGAAACAGCATATACAAGGGCCAAGCAGATCATCACAACCCACATTGACATTCTTCACAAGCTTGCTCAACTCCTCATAGAGAAAGAAACCGTTGATGGAGAAGAATTTATGAGCCTTTTCATTGATGGAAAAGCTGAGCTATTTGTTGCCTGATTGTAAATGAAAGAATCAGAATTCAGATTCCTGTTGTATATGCCCATGTAAAATCAAGTAATTAAATTATCATTTTAGAAATATGGGGAGGTTTTTAGGAGGATTTGTGTTACAGGTTTATCTACTTGGCTACTCCTCATGAGGAAGCCAAGCCAAGATCAGCCTTTTTAATCAAAGCCGCCAAGATTTGTGTCTGCATTCCTGTAAATGAAACTTCAAACTTAATAGTTCCTCACACTCGTGATGGTTTTAGATCATACGTTAGGAAGATCGATTACTTGCACATTCTTTCTGATTTTGACATTTCAAATATGCTAGTCCTTTTATTTTCTTTCAACTATTTCAAGGTTGCAACCGTTTGGTTGTTTTTATTTCGAGTCGCAAAGACGATGAATAGCCGAAATTTTGACCGTGGCATGCGCCGCTCTTGGCTCTTATTTAGCCAGCGACAGAGGAACTAGTATCCTAGATTAGACATCAAATATAAAAGGCGCCACTACACTCCTTAATTTCATCACCGTGGCCTGCTAGTATTAGCATCCCACTCAGGGAATATACATGACTTTATTTAGTGCTCAATGAGTTTAGAGAAAGGTAAAGCTTGAGGTAGCCAGATTTCTCCACTTCGCAATCAATCTGTGTAAACTTTTACGTTCCAAACTGACAGTGTACATATTGACTGATTAATCATTTGAACGAAATTATTAAAAAGAAAAAATAGCACAACAGACGAGTACAGAACAAGTCTGCCCTCCCTCTATGGTACATTTTTTTAAAGAAAACCATATTCCTAATTTCAAATTACATAAAGCCCAAATGCTTTCTTACAACCACCACAACAATTGATTGAACACAGGCTACAAAAGAATATTACAGCTTCTCAAGAACCTCTCCCACTCCGTTGCCTTTTTTCTTCTAATGAGGCAGCCTCCTTTAACATATCGGCTGCATCCTTGTGCATGTCCAACTTCGCAAGGGCAACAGCCTGCATGTAAAATGCTGTGGACCAGTCGGGATAAACACATTGTGCCTGCATTGCATCTCTAAGTGCAGCATCTGGCTGGTCACACATTAAATGGCAAAGACTTCTCCGTGCATAGACAGTTGGTGAAACCATGGTTCCCACGTCTATGAACTGCACATACAACATTGAAAGAGTAAGAATTAAACAATGACCAGCACATATCGATACAGCATCTGTTGTTTATTTCGACCATGCCTATCTAGAAATTTTTTCTTTTTTCCCAAAAAGAATCTTTGATCAATCTTGTTAGATTTTGCACTGGGAGTAAGCCGGTATGCTAGAGCTATATTTCACAGAAATAAAAAATACACCCAGTCTGCCTACCATATTAACATTCCAATGTTCATTTTTTTTGGCAAAGAATCAGATCTAAGGCCTATGCCCACCCAAAACCTTTACAAATATGTGAAACACAACTCCGAAGAACTTAACATGAGTATAATCCGTTACGTGTATGAAGAAAATAAATAATAAAACTATAAAAGTCAGCATAGGCATTAGCAGCTAAAAGCCTGGTCTGGCACTTCGAATAAGAATGCCAGTTCAAGGGGATAAGAATTCTTATCCCCTAAGAAGCAAATACATACCTGAGAATAGCAATCTATGGCATTTTTAAATTCTTTCTCCCGGAATGCCACATCCCCACGCTTTCTAGCCTCCAACATATCTCTCATTTGTTGGGTCCACTCTTGAAAAGACAACTATACCAATCATATAATAATATTATTATTTAGCACATTATTCTAAATAGACGAATGCACATATGCACTAGGACATTTCAGTTACCTCATTGGTTCCTTCATCATCTTTGTAGTGTGTCATCACCAAGATCTGGTGGATGGCTGTGAGGTCCATCCGTGAACAAGCATCACCCATTGGAGAAAGAGGGTGCTGCGGAGTAGGAGGTGCTTCCTCATGCCTTGGAATTCCCAGCATCACATAAGAAGGAACCTGCAAGCAAAAACTTGTGAATCTCAGTCTGATGAAATGCAGAAAGCTGTCTTCTATTACTATACCACTTACACCCACTTAACTGCATGCTCTAAAACCAATTATAAGTGAATGCAACGAGCATTCCATCCAATTTCTCAGAAGAGCGAGAACCATAAAGAGAGAATGACAAACTTGTGAATTTCTGGCAAAAATAAGGAGGATTTTCATGTGAATAGCCTCCAGCTGATGGAGACCCAACATCAGCTTTATGGGCAAACAGCTGGAAAGAAGCCAATACAAACTTGCCATGATAACTTTTTAATGTCCTACTGGTAGAAAGAATTCCCAGCAGAAAACTAGAGGTCTACAGAATATAAAAAGTTGTGTCTACAAATTACTGCATCCTTCAAGGCAAGATAAATCAAAGATGTGGCAACCAATTACAACAAGCAGTTGACAAGAAATAACTTCATGGATCAATAATACTCATAATTAAATGGTATCTGTATCTGATCCCTATTGGATATCTATTCGACTTTATAATCTTTTAATCAACGATGATGAAGGCCACAAATGAAAGGTAAGAAAATGATTGATCCACATATTAGAAGAGAATAAATAAATAAGACAGACAGACAGACAGACATCTTACATCAGGTCTATTTTGTAGGGGAGCAAGTGTAGAAACAAGATCTTTTGAATTTGGCCGCTCCCTAGGCTCATATTGCAAACACCGTGAAGCAAGATCAAAGACCACTGTTGCCTCTTCAGATGAAAAGTTCCCCTCCAAATGTGAATCCATTAAATGAAGAATATTCTTTCCCCGAATCATATCAAGTGCCTGCATATAAAAAAGATTTTTTTTTTTAAAGGAAAACATCTACATAAATCTGCAGAAATCATCTTTTCCCACATTAACCAAAACCATCAGCAATTATGTAGGTAAGGTCGTTCGTAATGAACAAATCAACAGAGTAATGTAATAAAGTCAGGAATGAGAGGTTAAACATGCTGCAAATCAACTTAAACTCCATCACTTCTCATCACAATCTCTGTCTAAATACTTATGATAGACAATCAATTTATTCAATGCACCATTTGCTACAGCATCAAACACCAAGTCCAACAGGCTCAACCCCAAGGTTTAAATTTGATTGGTACAGTATTCAAAACCACCATGTCCTACATCATATGAACAGAAATTGAAGGTAATAGATTACCCAAAAGCACCCAAGTAGTAATATTCATGGAGGGTGTACCTAAAAACAAAACCACAAGTCAAAAGTACTTTAAGAGACAGCAGCACCAAATCAACTATACAACTACCAGCAAACAGCCATAGGACATTTGGATTTTGAAAAATAACTATACAGCTGGCTATCTAGTCAGAAATCAAATAAGTATTAAAAGAACATTGTACAACAAAAAATGACATTAAAACCCATTGACAGATTCTGTTTTTCAAAGCTTAGTAAGGAAAAACGGAGTATACAGGTGAAATAAGGTACTTACATGACTAGGGGGAATATGCTTTCCACTGAGAAGATCCAAAAGGACAGTCCCGAAGCTGAAAATAACACTTTCTGGAGTGACCCTTCCTACATCACAGATACATATAAATTGGATATAAAACAAAGTAATCTTCAACTTATATAGAAGATCGAAAAGTAAAACACGTCCATAGGGTAGGTAAATGAAAGTAGTTACCATTTCTTAGGTACTCCGGAGGAGTATAGGCAAGATTTGTGCTATAACTTTTTCCATCCCTACTATTTTTCATCAAGCCAAAACATGAAAGCCGAGGATCACCATTCTGCCAAAACCATACACAAAATTACCTAATTTGCTCATGCAAAATCCACAATATCCACAGAAAATAGAATGTTAGCACAATAAAAACCATTTAGCAACCCAAGCTGAAGAAATATCCCATCTCAAGAAAGAAATTTGTTATGTCACCTCATCAAAGAGAACCCTATAAGCATTCAAATCATGGTATAATGGACGTCCTTCACTACTGCAATAATCTAAAGCTTCAGCAATATACAGAGCAACTCTTAGACGCATAGCCCACTCAATGGTTTGATTCTCCCCTGTCAAGGAAAACAATGAGATATGAATCAATAGTTATGGCCATGAAATGCTATTCCAAATTTAAGAAAAATAAACTTAACGGAAAACTACTAACACACGGTGATCATAACAATAAGGATAGCTGATATATCTATATGAAAAATAATAAAGAAAACAAGTAAGCTACTGCCAATGAGAAGCAGTAACATTCACCAGTTTGTTAATGTATTTTATGCGGAACACTTCAAGACAGGCTAATGCCAATTTTCCATAATGGTGAAGTGTCTTCACAACCAATGCCAAACTCGAAAAAATTGACAAACATCAAGACAGCATTATCCAGTATCACAAGTGGTGCAACTTCTGCCTAAATGCAAAAGGTGACTAGTTGCAAAGCAATAACTTAGATATGTTTCTACTTAATTTTTTACTGCTTGGCAAACACCCAACAGCTAATGTTTCCCAACCACTCAGAATATCAACCAATAACATTTGACCCCAAAAAAAAAAAAGTATTTAAAACCACTGCAGCAGCTGGCACCTCAATCCCAAACATTATCTAAATTATACATGAAAATTTATTTGTTTAAGCAACTTCCAATTAACAGATAAGACTTACCCCAAAAAAAAAAAAGTAATTGCATTAAAATTAAGAGGCCAATCAAATATTAAAAACCACCGTACAGTGAAATAAATGTTTAGCAAGAGTATCATTTGGCATGTACTCAGCCACCAGCAATCTCTCATCACCGTCACAACAATAGCCAATCAAATTCGCCAGCCTCTTATGCCTCAGCTTCCCAACACCCCAAGCCTCATCCTAAATTTAAAAAAGAAAATTTTAAAATTAAAACAAAATTCCGAAACCCTAGAAATAAAATAAATTCAATAGAAAAACCCTAATAAACGAAGATAAACGCATACAGCAAACTGTTTGGGATCGGGCCAGGCATGTTTGGTGAATTTTTTAACGGCGATCCAACGGCGGTTATCATTTCCGTCTTGAAGGCGGCCTTTATAGACGACATTGGGAGCCTTTTCGCCGCTCTCGGATACGATAAAATCAGAGCTGAAGTTATTCGTAGCGGCTCTGAGGTCGGCTAAGGAGAACTCGGCGAAAGCCGGCGCGCCATCTGAGCCGGCAGCGAGTCCGCCTGAGCCCTCGGTACCATTAGATGGCTGAGTCGGATGATTGCGGTGAGTCTGTTGGTGGTGGTGGCGATTTTTGGTATCAACCGAGTCGTGTCCTTTTAAGAAGGTTGATTCGCAACAGCCCATAACGCGGCCGAGGTGACTCAGAAGAAATGAACCAACCAAACCCCCCAGCTCAGCAGCTGAAGCTAATAATATTAGCTGTTCGGTTTTGTTTTCGTCTTTTTAATTTTTTATTTTCTTTTATCGAGAGAGAGTTTTTGTCTGTGTCCAAGTGAGAGCGCTCGTGTGGGTGAGTGTGGGTGAGAGAGAGAGAGAGAGAGAGAGAGAGAGAGAGATTTAATCAGTGGAGATATGCACTAGTTTTCTTTTTCTTTTCATTTTTTTTTGTTTTTGGTTTTTTTTCTCTCTCTCTCTCTCTTTTCTTTCTTTCTTCTCTTTCTGCACTGACAAAAACCTCTGTCTCTCTCTGTTTCCTTCTACAGTCGAATTGTCCTTTTTCATGATGAGGGGTACTTTTGTCTCAACGTTTCTTCTTTTAACTTCTCGCGGTATTTTAGTCGCGCTCTTTCACCCGCCATCCTCCTTTTTGGTTGCAAGTTGTAACAAAAATCACGTATTATTATATATAAAGGACTTATATTATTAACTAATCACGCTAAATGTTAATCATAATGGAATCAATTGTTTTCCCACAAATCTTATTAAGTAGATATGTTAACTACTGTAATTATCTTTTTAATTAGTTAGGGATGCATACGGGCCAAATTTATGGCCCAATTTATACTTTCAGATAGTCTTTGCTCCCAAAAAAAAATATATATATTTTCACCTGTAGTTGTAATTTTTTTTTTATGAATATAAGAGAAAGAAGTGAAAGTTAAATTATTAAATAAAAAATTAATTAATTAATCAATAATTATGTTATAAAATAAACGCTATGTTAATTAGTTATACAAATTTTTGTTATAAATTATTGGATGTAGTATGAAAATATTGGTTAAATGTGAAAGAAAAAAAATAAAAATCAATACATACAATGAGACGAACTCTTATCTTTATCTCAAATTAATTTATTAGTAAATTAAAAACACACTACGTCTATTGCAATGGATGATGATATCCCTAGAGGGCTAGAATCAATATCAACGTCTAATTTATTTGACAGATGATCAACTTAAGTTGACTTGTCTTCATTAACTAATACACATTTTTTTTTTTTGGCCAATCATTAACTAATACATATTAAACCGCGAAAGTGAAGGGATAGTGGCCTTGAAACAAGCGTTCCTTTCACGGACAAATACGGTGCGTGTGGAGCACGAATTGATCGAGATAAATTTGCCTTGCCTTGTGAAACAAATAATCGCGTTTTCTGAAATACGTCTCTTATTTTTATTTTACCTCTTTCACACGTGCGCATTTACTTATTCGGGTCTAACTCTCTTATACGCAAAGGAGCAGACCATGTTACGCGTTCATCTGCTCCCTAATTATACGACTCGATTCAATCTCCTCGATGTTAAGCCTTAAACTGATTGACGTCATCAATGCATCCAACCTACGTAGACAGCTTGCGCAAGCAAGATATGTTATTATGTTTCCTGTAGCTGTAAGCAATAGCTCATCACATACGCAAAGTTGTAGAGACCATGCGGGATCTCTTAATTCAGATAAAGATAAATTTACCTAATTTTGAATGATAATTTTTAATTTATTTTTTATTAATTTATTTATATTTTATAATTTATTTTTTATTAATTTATTTTTATTTACCGTTAAAAATATTATTTAATGTGTCCTCTATTTACCCTATTTTTTTAAACAAAAGTAAAGATAAATTAAGAATTTTACATTTTTAAGAATAAATTAAAAATTATTATTTTATTGGGTGAATAAATTAAAGTTTTTGTTTCTCCAAATTAATAAATCTAGCATGTGGGATGTGTGTCATGTTATATTGCTACTGATGCCAAATTAGGGCCCGTTTAGAAATACTTTTGGTAAGTTTAAAAGTGGTCAGAATTTTATACTCACAACTATGAAGGCAACAATTCGAGTTCTCACGACGCATATATGTGTTTATTTTTTTATGATATATAATTAAGTGAATGCAATCTTCTTGTTTTCAAAATATGAGTGGAGTAGACAATCCTTAAATATTTGAGAAAGTAAAAATCTAGGTAGTGCTATATAAGAATTAATGTAAACTAGTCACAATAATTGTCTGATTATAAATATTAGTTGTAAATCTCAAATAATATAAGTTGTAATTTGAGTATTAGTTTCATGTATTTAAAAAAAATAATTTTAAAAAGTTAAAAGTTGATTTTTGTGTTTTGTGAATCCTTTTAGAAATTGACCCTTAAAACTTTTCATTTAAAACATGATTTATATCTAACAAAAATTAGTTACCTCTATGATCGAATTTGAAATTTTACGTATTCAATAGCAAACAAAGTAATCATCGATTTAATGAATTGAGAGTCATTAGTTATGTTAATTAGCTAGGGTGAGTTGTTTGTGAACATAATTGTTTGCAAACATAAAAGGGACCAAATCTAATACTTTCATTTATGAGATTAAGGATGAGAATGAAGAATGAAAATCATTGATAGCATGTACTTGCTAAAAATGAGAATGAAATTTGAGTAAGCTCCACAAATTTGAGAATGAAGTATTATGGGTGAGAATGAAAATAGAAAAATGAGAATGTACGGTGAATTGACATTTATATTTTAGTAAAAATTAAGAGTTTATTTTTAACTATTTAAATATATAATAATAATAATAATAATAACAGCAGCAACAACAACAACAATAACAACAATTACAATAATAATAATAATAATAATAAATATTTTAATAATACTATTTGTTATTATATTATTATTATTATTGAACACCCATATTTCCAGATGGAGATCAATTGCCGATTGGTCACAGTTTCAAAGTACTTTTGTGTCAAACCATAAAGGTATCTCCCCTCATATGATATAAATCATGCACAACTCAGGTTAATATGCTAATTTATTCCATGCCACGTTACATGCTCTCAAAATGTGCTTTTAGTATGCCAACGGCTTATTTATTAAATGCATGAAGTTGAAAGTTTTATTAATTTTATATTTTTTATTTGTTTTTTTAATTATATTTGATTTTTAAATATTTATATTTGAATTAAAAAATATAATTTTTGTAATTTTTATTTAAATAAAAAAGCTCTGAATGAGAATAAGTTTTATACTAAAAAAATCTCTATAAATATAATTATTTCCTTTATAAGAATATAAATGTCAAATAATTATTTTAAAAATTTTTTAATTTATAAAAATAAATAAAATATTACTTATATTCAAATATTAAAAAAATAAATATATCATTAAAATATTCGTATTAAACTTATTTAAACGTTAGAAAAAATTCAAACTTCAGACAAAAAAATTCAAACTCATTCAGATTTCACAACAAAAGACAAACGCTGCTTAAAAAATCCCAAAACCGATCCTAGTCGATTGATAGGATAATTTTACTAATGATACTCTTGATGTAATACTCTGCTCGAATTCATGAACAACAGCAAACTGAGCTCACTTAAGCAACACAATGAGATCACAATCATTGCAACTTAACTGTCCAGCTGATTTAAAACCAAAACAAATTCCAAAACCTACTGGGTTCATTCAAGTAAACTTTCCTTCTTCAATTCGTAAATGAAGCTCATCATAAGCTTGTTCGGAGTTGGCAGCGAATCTCTCAATAGCCATGAAGGACTGTTTTAGACCAGAGTGCAGACTACCTGTACTGGTAATTTTATTCCACTCCCTAGCCAACGAAGTCATCTTTTTCTCTCGTTCTTGCATTGCCTTTTGCATCTTTTTCTCCTCCCTCTCCAAGATTTTTAATTTTCTATCCACATCCCTGCTGCCCATTGCCATTTGCTGAAGCTCTACATGATGTTGTTCCAGGAGTTGATTTATGCTAGAGCAAAAACTTTGCAGTGCTTCAGCCACTTCCTTTTCTGGTAGCATACCCATGGCTTGCAACCAATGATGAGAAATTACAAACACAGCGGGTGCTCCAATCCTACCAGGAGAGAAGGTCGCTCTGCCATCAGGCGGTTCTTCTGGTTCATGTGCAAGACATTTCAGTAGCCAGCCATTCAAGGCCTTGACATAGCCTTTCTGGGCTTCATTCCAATTGTAGAAGTTCAGGTTCCAATTTTGTAGCTCAAACTTTAGTTTTATAGCAGCTTCAAGATGATGATTCTCAAGCTTTGCATTAGATGCAATAGCATCCAAACTTTTGGCTTCCATAATGATATGGGACTGACGCCTATGACATTCTAGCATAGCTTTCCACATAACGAGTAACCTGCCAACATCGCAAATAGATTACACTTGAAACAAATATAACCAGCATCAGAGAAGCTAGAAAACTTCATTCCTAAGGCTTTTACAGACTAGGAAACCTAATATGGAAAAAGGGAAAACTGGTCATGCAGGATGGAAACAGAACCACTGCTGATGGCAGTCCTAAGTGCAATATCTCTCAATCACAAATATAATAATAATAAGAACTGTACAACCACCAAGAAAATAAAAATATTTTTCCTTCTCTCTTCATTGAATACAACAATTTTTCTATTTGCAAATGGTGTCCTGGTATCTTCCTCTCTATAAGAGAACATTGACATTTGCAGTCATTTTCAACAAATATCTTACTGTCATTATGTTTTACTTGGACAACAACATTCATGAAAATTGACATGTCCATTGTCAACTTCCAGTAAGATTCTCAGTGGTGCATGCATGGGAAAGAAAAAATATATATTCGTCTGAAAACAGAATTGTCACGCACCTGTGCACCAAATCATTTATCTGAGGCCACAACTCTTCATCCCTCAGCTTGTTTATAGAAATTGACATCTTGTCAATAACATGAATTGCAATTTGAATTTTAGTAGATAAAGCCCTGAGCATTGCTCGAGCTGCTTCAAGAGTTTCCGCACCCTTATCATCCGAACTTTTCATCTGCTTGTGCTTCCTTGCATAAAGTATACGTAGTTTTTCCTCAGCCTACAAAACAAAGAATGCATCTTCATTTGCAACTAGCCAAAATATCTAATCGGCCCTGGAAAATTTGAAACTACAGGAGGCAAAGACGAGACTACAAAAAGAGTTTGTGGTATACTCATTACCAACGAGATGGAAAGAAAAAACTGCAAATTGCACTTTTTGTATCTAGAAGCTACGATCATTATTGATTCTCCATCTTATTGCAATTGCGTTGTCTTTTAGCAGCAAATTGAAGCTTTTCTAGTTCATTATCATGCTATTCTACAAAACTGCATCCAGTACAGCAGAAAACAAAGGAAGTCACTAAATGAGCTACTGTTGTTTAATTAGAGTGATGGGCAAATTTGCCACCATTGATTATTCCTAACGATCCATCTTATGGTTAGATCACACTTCACATAACATATAGTCAACAGCCTACACAATTAATTAATTCATAGCTAATGATCCACTTATGTTTGCTTACCCCGCGGGGTAATCTCAAGGTATATCAACTTAAGAGGAAGTTTGGATGCACGGATATACCTTGATCCAGAGCAACGCAAATGTATAAATCCTAAGCAGATTAACATACGTGAGAAAGTGGTAAAGTTTTAATGGCTAATGTGTCAGAAAGAACTGTTGACTTGGTGAAAAGTCAAATCAAGTTTGGAGATAATTAGGCTTATATATAAAAGTGAATGACATGATTTTAAAGCAGATGGGAACGGAAAATATTATATGCCTGCAATCATATCATAAACTCTAAATTTTTCAATAAAAGTAAGTGCATCTTTAAATTTTGAGTTAATTATTTGTTTACTTCCTATATTTTAAAACAATATCTTAATATACCCTTATTATTAAATATGTTATATTCTTACTCTTATTTTTTCTTTATTTTTACAATACCCTAACAAAAATATTCTTGACATTAATTAATTGATCTATAAAAAAATTAATTAGTAAATTAATGAATAATTATTTATTAGTAAATTAACCAATAAATATCGGTATGAAAGAAGTAGTATTTTTTTGTATATTTGCAATAATATTGCTAATAATTATTAATAAATAAATTAATATCAACCAACTTAAAGTAATCTTACTAATAATCGCATTAAAATTTTAATTTACTAAAGTAATCCTACACAAAAATAATAACATAAAAATTTTAATTTACTAAAGTAATCCTACACAAAAATAATAACATAAAATTTTACATTAACTGTTATTTTATTTTAAAGGCGAATTTGATTAGTTAATATTTTTATTAATATCACTAAAAATATTGCTGTAAGGATATTATTGTAAACGAAAAAAAATAGTAAGGATAGAAACATAATATATTTATCAGTAGAGGTATTTTAAAGTATTGTTTAATATATAAGGCTAGCAAGTTTTTAAGTGAAAATATAAAGAATAAATGATTTATTTATCCTTTTTAATAATAACTCAAATCTTCATCCAAATATATGTACATTAAAGTTAATGCCATTATGAAAAAGGTCACACCTAACTTTGCATTGCATTCGCCAAATGTTTCCTGTTCAGCTACTTATCAAGAATCATGAAAAGTGACAAAGAAAAGAAACAAAAACATAGAAAAGTAATTTGGACCACAGTAAGAGCGTACCTTGACTTCATCATACAGTTTCCTCTCCCACATGCACAGTTTCCTCAGACTCGCCGTTAAATTCCTTGAATTCAGAACATCATCATCATCCAGCCTCTGATATCTGAGAGGCTTTGACGGAGCCACAGCATTAAACATCTTGGAAGATACTGCAATGCAAGATAAAGCTGTAAACAATTTGACGTCTTCAGAAAAAAGAAAAAAATCTAAAAATTCGAAGATAGTTACCTTGAGATAGAGAGTAGTACTTGTGATGATAACGAAATTTACCAGCATCAAACATCTTCAGAACATCGTTACCAGACTGCGACGCTTTCTCAAACAGAACTTGAACTTCTTTCAAAACCTCGGAGACGCCCGGTTGACCACTTGGACCCTTCGTCTCAACTCCCGTTGACCGCTCGTTCTCTGAAACCGGAACCTCCTTCTTACTCTTAGTGGGCCCAGCCTTATCATTCTCTGCGGAAATTGAAATCGTGTCGTGATTTTGTTTACTTTCGTTGACTTGTTTCGACTCACTTTCAGGACTGTAAGCCGGTTCATATTTCTCCAATGGCTCAAAGAAGTTCAAAAAATCCCAAGCGGAGCTGCTCGGAGTCGGCGGTGGCGGGGTCTTATTATGAGCCGGCCAATCAGCGGCGTTAAATTCAGCATTGTACGTGGAGTAATTATTAATCTGGTAACTTGAACTTGGGGTGTCTAGATTAAAATAATCCGGATGAATGCGGTTAGAGGATGGAAAATCTTTAATCCTCTCTTCCTCTTCAGAATCGGTATCGAATTGAATGTGCGAATCTGAGGTCAAACTCGAGGGAGAGCGATCAGGTGGAGAAGGTATTGACTCTTTGGCTGCGTGATCGCCGTTTGATGAAGAAGTAGCATCGTTAAGGCGGTGATGATTGGAACTAGAACTGAAATGATCGAAAAACTGATGGAGAGTGGGGCCAAGAGTCTTGAGAGACTGCATGTAAGCCACGTGTGCGTCGGCGAGGGCGTAGCTATGGCGAAGCGCGTCTTCGAGGAACTGGCAGCGGTCGCGGCAGAGAGCGACGGCCGGAAGGTTGTCCAGCTTTGACGTGGAGCATCCCATGGGGATGGGGATGGGGATGGGGTAGCTCCAGTTCCGGTGAGGTTTTCTAAACGTCGCCGTTTAATTTGAATTTGAACTTGAATTTGAATTTGAATTTTGATGGTGCATTTAAGCTGCATAAGATGAGAGACAAGGGAATAAAGAGAGTGAGGGCAGTGGGACTGGGACTCGGCTCTTTTCTTGGTGAGACGGATTGGCTGAGAGCTACGCTACAAATATAAATTAAAAGAAAGGAAGGAGTAGCGGGATTGGCTTCGCATAATGTAACGTCTCTTTATTTACTTTTGCTGTTTTTGGTTATTTTTAAACTTTATATCATAGGAAATATATCTCTCTCTCTCTATATATATTCTTGCGTTTATGCCACTTTGATTCGAATTATTCCCGTTTTTCTTTTCTTTTCTTTTCTTTTTTCTTTTTTTTGGTGGGTAAAAATGAAAAGAAGAATGGTCCTTAATTATTGGTTGTTTGGAAAACATAAAAAAATAATTATTAACTATTCAGACCTTACCTAAATTAATTCTACCATAACTTAGTTGAGATGCTTTGCAAAAGAATCACATCATTGATTATTTATTATTCAAGCAGAGGTCACTATATTGTGTACAGTCTTGAAACTGATTTATTTATTTATTAAAAGAAATTATAGATTAGATTTTCATTTAATAATTGAAGAAAAAAGATTTTGACCTTTTTGAGCAAAACAAATAAACAAAGACGCAAAAAATAGCTACAAGATAGTAAGATACACACAGATTGATATTATTACATTAAATTAATTAATAGAACGAGGCCAATAAATCTTTTCAAATGGATGATGCCGACGCATGCAACGATTGGCATTGCTTACGTGGTATAAAAGTTTTCTTACCCTACATGCAGCAAACCGAATGATTTGACGAGCCAAAAGGAAATCTTCCTATTCAAACTTCCAATAATACCGATCATAATTACGTTAGTTTTTGCTTCAAACTCCAAAATGATTATTGAACCAAAAGTAGATTTAACCGCTTCTCAAATGCATAACGTCTCTCCACATCTCGAGGACTACTGCTATGAATTAAGGGAATCACAATGCTGGGGAGAAAATTTAACCCAAGGTAAGGTTGAAGGTACGGGGTATTTCTTCCCTAACGCGACATGAAATGATTATAGAATAGAAACCAAAAATTGTAAAACGTTCGAATAAAAGTTAAAAGGAGCTAGCTTCAAGTGAAACCAAGCAGAAATATAAAGACTCTTTTAAAAATTTCCAAGGTGCTTTCTAAAATAGGAATTTGAAACTCGATAAAGTTATTTATTTAAATTAATTTGAATGTACAATTTGGGAGAAAAACTCTGTAATTTATCGTTTATTATAGTTTGAGAATAGCCATTGACTACAATCTCAATGGTAAGCCAGCGCTTTCACTCATGTTGAGTTCGATCTCTTATAACAGAGCTCTTTTTTCTTTTTCTTTGTTTACAGAAAAATATGGATTATAAATAAATTTTTTCCCCAATATTTCTAATGTCGGAATAGATTTCTCTAGTATAAATTAATGATGGGTGAGATTGTATTCGATTAATGATGAGGAGGTGAGTCGGAATATATATATATATATATATATATATCGAAAGGAGGTAAGGTGATGGGTAGAGCTAGTGGAAATACAGCTCAGTGAATCTTGTCTTCTATTGTCTCCGCATTTTGTTGTTCTCAGAGGACGAGAAAGCATGGTCCTCACTTCAGCTTGCCGCCTGCCTTTATCTCGAATTCTCTATATCGATATGTTCATCACGTACGTATATTCTCGCTTCTAGGAAAAGGCCATTTTTTTTCTTTTGCCTTATGAATTGAAAATAAATATGCAAAAAAGTGATGGAAGGAGGATATATTCGTTACTTTCTTTTTCACTTTCATTTGCGTGCCATCAACGTAGCTTTAGCTACAACATCAGCAAGGTTGGCCTTCACCTTCACCTTCACCATCCCCACACCCACCCCCACAACACTTCATTCTTGCAAGTTGCAAGTGCTGCTCTCTTTCTTATCCCAATAAGTTCGTTAAAAACCTGCCACCGTGAAACTTCAACATAACTTATTATTTGACTGTTACTTACTAAATTTCTTGCTTTTACTGTTTAACTATTTTAATTAATGTGTTGAAACCAAGAGAAAGGCAGTCATTTTCAAACAAGCCTAAATTGTGTTTGATATTGAGATTAGGCAATTGTTATTTAAAATAACAGCATTAAAGTGTTTAATGAACATTTGTTGTTTTAGTTTTAGAAATTATTATTCTTATTTTTTTAAGATATGCTTATCATATATATATCATCAACTTTTATTAATTTCAAGATAATTGTGATCTCAATATGAAACAAAACCTAAGTTAGAACACTACATCATTAATCACTATCTTTTTGTGAGGGTTTGCATTAATAGATATGGACATTCACACCTATGTAAAATTCAAATTTGATACAATTAACACATACAATAAATTATAGCTACAACATGCATGTATGCATGATTTATTGTATGTCTAAATTGTGAAAATTGACTATTACATGGATATTTGAGCTTATAATAAGTTGAATTTGTTTTCAAATTATCAGAAGATAACCAAATCCCACTAATGCATGGTAAATTTTTTTTTAAAAAAAAAAATTAAAGTTTGGAGATTCTAAAGTTTAGGCAATCAGGGATTTCTTATGCGGAAGGGAATCAGGGATTTTAAAGTTTTATTTTTATTTTTCTTTAATGTAGATTGGTGGGAGTGGATTAATATATATTTGTATTAATTTTTTTTAAATGAAAAATAGATACGTTGTTATGATCGAAAAAGCCTCATAAAGGTTTAAATAGCTTTCGCCTATTGAAAATTGCTAATTTAACAGAACTTTTTATGTCTTACACCTTTTTGTGTCCCATGTGTCTTGCTTAGGATAAAAACTTTCCCGGACGTGATTTAAAATTGTAATTTACCTTCTCCTTTTACTTTGTATTCTTCTTTTGTTTAATTATATTCATTTATTTTGGACTCCGTGTAACTGCAAAGGAAGCATTAAACTGGCTTTTATTTGTTTTGTTTTTTTACCCTGGAGGAGCATTAAATTAGTTGCTCTTAAATCTCAAAAGTTCTCAATGGAAAGTTGGAAACGGACTCTTGACCGTAATGTTCGAGTGTCGGTCGGTTGGTGGAAAAAGGGCGCCCCTGAACGGACAAGAAAACTATCTAAGCATACTGACATGTTAATAAGAGGCCCAAGATACAAGTTAAGAGCGTGCTGTGATCGTTAAGTAATCCTCTCGGTTGGATCAACAATCTAAAGTCCAGGCCATGATGGATTAGCCCAGGGCTACTCAGGTAGTTTCGATGAACTTTTTTTTGTTTTTGTTTTTAATACAAGTTTCCATGAACTTTGGGATCAAGTAAGTCCTTAAAAAAAAGGAAAAATCACCAAAATTCATGTGTAAAACAAAATCAACTGTAAAAGAATTCACCAAGACTGTAAGTCTTTTGGTATATGAATACTCAATTGTTGGAATTCTTAGTATTTAACATTCTTAAAGCACCTCTATTTTGCAATGCTAGTGAGGGGGACAAAAAAAAGCCCCCAAAACATGTACAGCTGCTCATTGGCAAAAATAGGTAAAGAATATTACCTAAATTAACTGAAATAAGATTAATTGAAATGAAAAATCTTTTTATACGTATGAGTAGATTGTAATACAAAGTCTCTTATATCACCCGAGAATTTTTTACAATTAAACCAATGAGCGGTCTAGCACCGAGTTACCAAATTAACTTAAACCAAGAATCAATTTAATAAAACTTGGAACGTTTAATGACAACAACTCACCAACTGATCAAAAATGCCAACGATGACAATACTCGGGACTGATCAATTATTTGAGGGGGGTCTCAATCTCAATCATGGAGCGTGGCGTAATTAATGCAAGCACGATACAACTCTTTTTGTCGCAAAAATTTCCTTCTCATTGGACCACATTCTCCTTTTTGTTGGGACTTCATTGCGACATGTTAAATTCTTGAGCTCAAATCTGCTGTCAATCACGGTGGCGAGCGAGCCAATACGCGTGAACAAGTGGAGGGAATGCCAATCATGCGTGAGGCATAATGGTCGCGTATATTAATTCTCTTTAGAAGGTTAATTTGCATTATCGTGAGAGAAAAACAAAAGTCATGATGAGGGGATAACTGGCTTGTTTCTAAATTATTGCATGACTTTCCAGCAAAACTTTACGTTTTCTTTATTTATCAATCACCTGATTCGGTTCAATATTATGTCTAACAAGTAACAAACCATGTGCGGTTTTGTTCTAATTACTCATGCTCTGTCATCATGAGCGTGCTAAATTATTGCAGTTTTATTTTCTTTTTTAATAAAATTTGTTACAAGAACGTACGTGCAGTCAACTTCACAATTAATGCGATCCCATATGATGCAAAGAGGGAAACAGTGCGAATAAATTTTTATCATGTCTGGTAATCACTAACAATAAAAATTTACACAATTTTAAAGAATCGATTTTTTAGTACAGATCTTTGTACATTTTTAAATATAAATTTATGTTCTAAAAACTTTAGATGTAGATATAATGATCTAATTTTTTGGATGTACATACGTTACAGGCTGACATAAATTAAGTAAAAATGTATGCTTGTGATTAGATTACCCTTTTTTTTTTTTTGCCGGGGGGGGGGGGGGGGGGTGTTGTGATTATTTCCTATTCTGTCGTGTGCATGATTATTTTGCAGTTCAATTAATGCATCATATCTTTTAGAATATAAATGCACATGATCGAATTACTTGCATAATCACTAAAGGAAAAGGAGATCATTTTACTTCAAAATAAGAAAGGAGACGTTAAGTTTACCTACCAAGTTTAGCAAAATGATTTATTATTAGTTTTTAAATCCACAACTTTGATGAACATTGGAGATAATAATGCACTTCTTGCTGTAGGGCGCGCAAGCACACATGTATTTGCCTTGATCGTAATTGGTCAAAATATTGTTCTAATTTTTTTTAAATTAATGTCAAAACTCAAAATTAACATAATCTAAATTAAAAAATGGTCAAAAGTTAAGCTTATGCTTTAATTAATTTTCATGTAATGAATCTACTAATTAAATATTGCAAACCATTCTTTTGATTTAATAGGGCAATCGGGAAAAATTAATGAGTGATGATACAGTCACAAACTCTTGTACAAATTTATTTTATACAAACTGATGTGACATTAATTCATTAGTTGAATGAAAATATAAAATAATAAAAATAAATCATGTGGTCAAAAAGATATTTAATTTAATGAATAAATTAATGCCACATCAATTTGTACAAAATAAATTTATAAAAGAATTTATGGTTGTATTATTACTCAAAAGTCAAAATTAAACTATACGTCATTCAAATTGTTCTATTCACATATGGAGACTAACTTTTCACAATTTCCATTTTTTTTCTAGCGGATAGCACAGATGAAAAAGAGATAAAGTGTTTTTTTAAAAAAAAAAAAGAAGAAGAAGAAGAAGAAGAAATGAAAGAAAGTACATCTCTCTTTGTTTTTTTTTTTTGGTTTTTTGGTTTTTTGGTCTACCGTGTGAGCGTATTGAGCAGTGAAACCCTGGTGGTGATCAAACTTCTGAACACTTTCTCACTGGCAAATTCAATTTCACAAATGCAGTCCTCCAAATTTTGCATTCTCATCAAAACCACCTTCACTTGTTCATCTCCTTTCTCTTTGAAGCCCCACAAGCTATCAACACCGACCTGTTGAAACTCTTGAATGCCTTCTTCGAATTTTACTTTGTTAGCTTTCTTGCTCAGTCTCAAACCCATCCATGAAGATTTTCGCGACGCAAAAGCCGTTGAAATCCCATTAAAAAGAGCCACCGTAACTAGCATTGTCACTCGAACAGCATCAGTAACAACACCAGCTAACTCAGAATCTACAACGGACGCCAGCATTGATGGCGATACCTGGTATTGGCCGATGCTCCGAATTGCACCGACAAGTTTTAGCATCTCTTTGGCCAATCGTTTTCTTGATTTCAAATACGAAGCTATCTTTGCATCGTCCTTTTTCCTTATGGCAACTTTGGCAGCAAACTGCTCTTCCTTGAGTGTCAAAACAGATGTTTGGAAGATTCCAAAGACATCGACGAAGCGAAGAAAGTCCTCGAGAAGCGTCTCAACCCACTCGTGTTGATTGCGAAGAGAGTCTTGTGTTTGAGGAAGATGGAGAATTTCGTGGAGAGAATCATGAACGTCTTTGAGACGGCTCAAGCCGTCGCAAAGCCAAGATGATGTTCGGTTATCGGGTTTAGTAGACCAAGTCTTGAGCTCGCTGATCTCATCTTTGATCTGGGAAATCAAAGGGTGTGATCTGCACGGAAGACTGATGGATCTAATGTGATGAGCCATGGGTGGACGGTTGGGATGTTTGTTAGGGAATGAAAGGGAGCGCCGGAAAACGCCGACCATTTTTGCTATTTTAATCTCAACTACAGTCTTTTGCTTCAATTCGCTGGAGGACAGAGGAGTAATGGGTGTGTGTTTACATACACTATACATATATATACACACGCACAATATAAGGGAATATTTAAGTGGGAAGACAACTAAGGCGCACGAGGGGCTGAGAGGGAGGAGACTGGATCCGCGAATAACTGAAATAGTTTTGATTAAAACGCGGGCTTTGGTTCGTTTTACTTGTCAAAAAATCATCGTTTCCCTTCCCTATCTCTTTTTTCATGGGTTTAGCTGAAATCATCTTCTTTACAAGGCTGCAAAAACGAGTCGTCGCAAGTTGATCTTTCTTAAAGCAGATTACAGTTCACGAGTTGTGACTAAATCAAAGGGGAGGAGACATTCCCGTAACATTTTATTTCAAAGAAAACGTGATCTTAAAACAAAACGAAGAGGAGAGGAAGAGGATTGGGTTTTTGCCCGTTTTGTTTTTAGGCTTTCGGGGTTTGCTGGCTATAGCTGTTAACGCGGGCTTTGGACTTAAAATCATGTGGGTTTAGCGTTTACGGCTGCAAAACGAGTCGTTTCTGTGTTCCGTTTCCTGTGGGGAGGAGACACCACGTGTTTTTTGCCCGCTGGCTTTTCTTGATCAGCTTATCCTTGCTGTAAAACTTTTGTCCACCTAATCAAAACTTGATATCCAAACACCCAATTCAATTTGTGTCAGTGCTCACTAACCCATTTGTTAAAAGATATAATTAAACTGATGAGGAGTTGGCGTTAATAATCTCAAAGTTGCATTTGGAGAAAGTTCTAGTAAATATTGCTTTTACATACATTCTTTGTCATTAAACTTTGTGATCATGTGTGTAGTATGTACAAGTAATTTCATGATTAGTGGAGAAGTTTTCATGATCAAATCTAATAAATCCATGTGTAAATATTTGGGATCACTCAAAAATTTTCATATGTTTACTGTTCATTCCCAAAAGAATGAGAGCGTGTTGGATGGAATGTGCATACCACATCATCCTACACCTTTTCAATAAATTCTTACTACAATCAACATGCATTTTTAAGTTAACACATCAGTATAAATATATTGATTGGAAAAAGGGAAATCGAGTCAAAAGCATTTGCATAGACATTTGTTGCATAGTTTCATGGAAATAATTTGATTGCTAATTTTGTTTGCCCATGATCAGTTGAAACGATTCGTTGGATATGTTCGATCGTATATATACCATAGGAATTATTCATTAAACTAATAATTTTATTTTGTTCGTTATTGAAAAATGATTCAAAATCATTCAATGCTTACTTTCATCCGCTTGAAGTCTTGAACCTCACTATTTTGCTGATTATCAGGGGAACACCCATCGTTGGACTTGTGCTGTGCCTGTCGCCTTTGCTGGTGATAAAACGTCATGGGTGCGACTCAAAAAATTCTGGACAAGGCACTGAGCCATCTCCATCTCCATCTCCATGCTTAATTATTCCAACTTCCAATTTCATTCGTTTTTACCAAACTCCACCTAACTAATCATGGAGATTGAATACTCAAGTGTTTTCAGCTTGGCTGTCACAAATATGACAGTAAAAACTATACGGCGGCCAAAGGCGTGTATAAAGATTTGAATTGTTAATGCAAGTTGACGATCGAATCAGCGGCTCGTTATCAATGTGCCAACCTCGAGCTCCTCACTGGAGATTATTGACACCCTGAAATTTTAAGAATTCGAAGAGGATTACACGGGAAGCTAATAATAACCTCACGCGTGATTTCGAATTGAGTTAATTGGAACTTGAAATAAAGATTTATAGGCACCTTAGAATCTTTTTCACACACACACACACCCGCATGAATCTTTTAAAAGTCAAACTAAATTTTAAGTTTTGGATCCACGATTTGGATAAGCTACAGTCATATTCCTATGACATACGGGGATATTGATAATTATGTTAAAATGTATTAGGAAATTGCATCTCAATTAATGTGGTATACAATGTGACATTTGAGGTAGTTAAATGGTAGAAGCAGAACAGATGTAAGATTAAACACACTTACTTAACCCAAAGTCATGTGAAAATATGTCTACGCTTGATATAGTGGTTATGAATTACTCTTTCGTTTTACTTCTTGAGATTTTGTAAACTGTGAGGGTAAAGATAATGAATCTAATTTGAGAAACACAATAAATATGATTGAAATAATAACATGATATAAGCTTATTTCTCCAGCTTAACTCAAATAAGAAAACTAATGGGCAATTAAAATATCTAAATGAATACCTAATGTGACTCTAAATAAAATAACAACCATTGAAATGACCTAAAATAAATAAAACACTAAAATCTTCCTACATCAATAGGCAATCATCAAGTAATTGATAGATTTTAACAAATTTTGAGTGAATTAATTATATCATACCATCGCAATTTGCAAAGCATTTCTTAGCTTTTTTTTTTTTTTTTTTTATGCTTGTTAGGTACCTAACAAATGCCTCGGTGGCTTCACATCATTGACTATTGAGGTAGCTAATACGATAACCAATATAATTTGGCTAAAACGACTTAAGCCAATCGTTATCAGAATTCATAATTCAAGAAAAAAAAAAAAACTATTCAAGTTGCAGATGTCAACAGCAATCAAGTAGCTAGGAATGTAACAAAATCAAGCAAAATAATTGAAGAAGGGGGTACTTTGCATATTATACATACATACATATATATGTGTGTATATAATTAGAGACTATTTAGTATAAATGGACAAAATTATGTCTTTATTATTATTTTTTTTATTTTTTATTTTTTAAAAAAGAGACCTACTAAAATGTCAGATCTAAAGATTGAGCAACAAGGTGAGTAGCTGACTAATTGGCGTTGAACCTGACTCTCGTGAATTAAGTTGCACATAAAATAAACTAATTAATTTAAAGTGTTGTGGAATTAGTTGAGAAGTGTCTAAATGCAAGTAAATAATATCAATGATAAAAGCTAAAGGGGAAGGCAAAGATAATAGACAAGCTTAGAGAGCTTCCGTTGACGTGGCAATGGCTTCTGTATTCAATTATTCTCTGTCAATATTATAAATTACGAATAGCATTATCGAGTGGTGGAACCATTTGCCTGGTTTGAAGCCCACATACCAAATACATTACTGTGCCCTTCAATTGACTTGGCGTTTGTTTCTCAACGCCGTCTAATTTTTTATGTTCACTAGTTTTTGCATCACTACACCCAAGCGACGGATAGACACTACACAACCCGGAGTAATTTAATAATAATAATAATAATTAAGTACTAATTAAACTCCACTAGTTTCGGAATTCAAGAGCCTTTTTGGATGTAATGACGACTTGGTCGCTCCGACAAGACAGATTGGCTTCGAACAACTTGTTGTCCTCGAAGCCCTCAAATGACTGGCGTTATTTGATATAAGATTTCCGGCAGGGGCACGAGATTCTTTCGCAAATTAACAGCATATGGCATGAATCAGAGATCATGAAGTTTGTTAAAGGATTTCCCGTTTTGCATATGCAAAAGGATGATTACTGAGCATAACATTATAATTAGGCATTTGGGCATTGCGGGTGTTGAGTCAGCCCACGTGGAGCGTTGCAAATGGTAAGAATTAAGAAGGCATCCTCACCTAAACTTAAAAAGAGGCAAAAGTCACGTTTTGTATTTGTGAGAATAATCTTTGTTCAATTATTCTTTAGTTGGTGCTTTTTTAGAATTCTTTTGTTAGGTAAACCGGGGAGAAAATGAGAATAAAGAATCGAAATCTAGAAACAGCAAAAGGAGAATTGATCCAGTTATTAAAAAAAAAAAAAAACTATCCTCTAAAAAATCTTAGAATAAACCTTATAAATCTTACTCGTAGTTCCCATTTTCTCCTCCTTTACTATTTTATTCTCTCAAATCTCATTCATGTGCCTTGGACTGTTGATAATCGATGGCAACAAAGAAACATTGCCAAATAGGTATTCTCATAAAAGTTGAAATGATGCAAAACTGAATAGAATTTTAATTAGCTTGGAAAGTGAAACTGTCAAGACTCCAAAGTTTTTGACTGGTACATCAAAAGCCAAAATTTTTTTTAAGAAAATCAATTTAATACATGGCATGAAAAGACTCTGTTCTTTATCCGTATTTGATACATGATAATCTCGTAACAGTGATGGTGCGTTTATTTACCGAATTGGGGAATCGGAATCCGGAATCGGAATGATTGACGCGTTTACTTCACAAAAATGAAGCGGGAATCGGAATCGGAATCGGAATGGTGGGACCCACAACAATTTGGGAATGAGGAATGGGAGATTGATTCCCATGGGGGGAGGTGGGAATCAATCTCCCATTCCCTGGAATTATTAATAATTATTGTTTAATATGTCTACTTTGTCCTAAATTCTATTTAATTAATATATTATTATTATAATTAATTATTATGATTAATTAATATATTATTAAAATTAATTAATTAATTACTTATTATGATTAATTAATATATTAATATAATATTAAATATAATTATTAATAATTATAGTTCTTGAACAAATAATCACAATAATTAATATATTATTATTATAGTTTATTAATTAATATGTTAGTATAGTAATTATTAATATTATTACTATAATTAATTCATATATTATTATTAATTAATTAATATAATTATTACTTTAATTAATATATTAAAATATAATTATAAATAATTATAATTTTTGAATAAATAATCACAATAATTAATTTATTGTTATTGTTGTTATAATTAATGAATTAACTGTTATAATAATTATTAATATAATTATTATAATTAATTCATATATTATTATTAATTAATTAATTAATATAATTATTACTATTAATTAATATATTAACATATTAAACAATAATTATTAATAATTATAGTCTTTGAATAAACAATCACAATAATTAATTTATTGTTATTGTTATTATAATTAATTAATTAATATATTGTTATAATAATTATTAATATAATTATTATAATTAATTCATATATTATAATTAATTAAATAATATAATTATTACTACTAATTAATATATTATTAACAATAATTATTAATAATTATAATTTTTGAATAAATAATCACAATAAATAATATATTATTATAATAATTAATTTATTTATTATAATAATTATTATTAATATAATTATTATAATTAATTCATATATTATTATTAATTAATATAATAATAATTATTAATTAATATAATAATAATTATTAATTAATATAATAATATATTTTTAACAATAATATATTAATAATTATAGTTCTCGAGTAAATAATCACAATAATAATATATTATTGTTTTAATTAATTAATTAATATATTATTGTTTTAATTAATTAATTAATATATTATTATTATAATTAATTCATATATATATTATTAATTAAATAATATAATTATTACTACTAATTAATATATTAATATATTTTTAACAATAATTATTAATAATTATAATTTTTGAATGAATAATCACAATAATTAATATATTATTATAATTAATTAATTAATATTAATATTATTAGTTAATATATTTTTATAATAATTGTTAATATAATTATAATAATTAATTAATAAAATTTTACAATTAAGTAATATATTAGTTAATTATTATTATTATTATTATTATTATTATGACAATAATCCCTTAAGTACTTTTTAATAATTTGTTACAATTCAACTCATTTCGATTTCGATTCAAAACAAAGTAAACACATTAATGACAATTCAGTTCATTCTCATTTCGATTCCTATAGTTCAAGTAAACAACTTAATTTGATTCTCATTCCTTATTCCTATTCCAGCTCATTCTCATTCCTGTCCATTCCGATTCCAGCTCATTTCGATTCTATTTTAGTAAACGCAGAATGAAAGTAAAAGTAATTTGAAAAAGGCAGCAAGAGGCAGGGACAAGATGGGAACCAGCAGCAGCAGCCACCGAACATTTCACCGATGAAGCCGCTGACACGTGAGGCATACGGCGGTGGAATGTACGCCAACGAACCGGGTCAGCAGAAAAACCGGGGAAATCCTCCCGCTAGTGAAGCGCAGGGTGCCGATGCGCCACCTGGGTCTGACTCCGAGCCCAAGCACCAAGCTCCTCCTTCATCGGGTGACCGTGACATTGACATCACTGGCCAGTCTTAGATTCAGTGATTAAATCACTTGTGTGTTTCTTTCTTTTTTCTTCTCCAAGAAACATGTTTTTCATTTACTTTCTATCAAAGTTTATACTTTTCTAACTCTTCTTTCGTTAAAGAGCAAACAAACCCTTATAGTTCTCACCAGCCCCGTTTCCACCATAAACTTTAAAAAAAAATTTCTCTCCCATTACGAATTAGATAATCCTAATATACCCTTTACGAGGTTAATCAATTTCTCTTTGAAATTCCACCCACTTAAAACTCCTAGTTCTTCTTTGGTGGTCTGAGAGTTTTTTAATTGGAAGTTTCACATTTAGATTTTGAAGCCATATATATTTTCTTTTTTTCTGTTTACACTCGATGCTTGTAATTTTAACACCTCGTTGAAATTTGGAAATAGTCTCACTTTGCAATGAAAAAGAATATTGAAATAAAAATTACTCAGAAGAATTTCACAAACCACAATATAATTAAAGAGTAACTGAATTTTTGAATATTATATACTTGACGGTCTCATTTTCTACAAATAGTTACATCAGGATTAAATCTATTTAAAATCACACATCTATATTCAAGAACCACACACGAAAGCCCGAAGAACCCTTTGACACCATATAAAAATACTTGCTTCTGCATTTTCGTTGCTTGGATAATGGCTTTTGCACGGATTCCTCTCCAACAACTCCATTCTCTTCATACGATCGATGAAAAAGCACGATCTCGATTGATGCTCGATCAGGGTTTTGAGCAGGGCATGGGTCAACGAGTTAGCCAGGCTCAAGGAGTTTCAAAGTTGGCGTGTTTTTAAAAATAATTTAAAATAAAATAAAACTTATAAGAAGGGTAAATTAGCGATTATATAGACTATATTGAGAGAGAAAGTTTACTTTGAAGTTTATGATGTTCTTAATTAAGAAATGGGAGATTAAGAGAAATTGAGAGGTTTAAACATCACTATTCTTTCTTGAATTAAATCAGTGAAGATTAATTTGTTTTGTATTCTGATTTTAATTAAAATTTGTTACTGGGATAATTAGTGTGGGCCAAGCCATTTTTTGAAGGAGTGAAGTTATTAGCACCTTTAAAAATTCTTTTGAAAAGATCTATTTTCTTGATACACCACATTTTAAGTATTTAAAAATTATATAATTTCTTTTAACACTATCTATTATCTAATACTAAAAATGACTTTAATTTACCTATTCATAACCAACTACCTTCACCGAGATGTTCTTCTCAATTCTTCAGGTTTGTCAAACTTCTTCATCAATTAATTTTACTGTGACCTACTTTAATTTTTTTTTTTTAATCCGATAAGCAGATACAAATTAAAGTAAATTTATTTATCAAACATAACGATTAAAAAAAAATTGGATAGTTTGGGAGGTTATATTTATATTTATATTTTTTAATTTACCGTGACTGAGAGATGACAATAAAAGCTGAAACACAAACGCGAAAAGACCGTTCTAAAGCGTGATCATTGAATCTCAAATAATCTTCATTCCGAGATTGTGTATTTTTTTTTTTTCTCATTAATCCCATATTTCACAATAACTAAACACCTACCAATTAGATTTATTTGTAATTGATAAAATATGCAAAAGGGAGTTTATAAGAACTTTGGAGGCAAGCTAATAGTAAATATGCAAAAGGGAGTTTATAAGAACTTTGGAGGCAAGCTAATATTTTGCAGTCTGCAGCGCACAAAAAACAAATATTCGGTGCCCTTAGAAATCAAGAGCGTGCAATGGCAAAATTATCTTTGGAAAAGGGCCAAAATTTCTATTGGGTGCATTTTTGGGTACCGGCTGCGGTGTTTTTTTGTATCCCTTATATTATCTGAAGTAATATTAGTTGCACTTTATTGGGTGCCCGTCGAATACTTCTCCCCATGGTTGAATGATGATGGTTTGCAGAACCAATTTTTTAGTACTCCAGCGGCACGACCTCCTCGTACAGAATCAATCACCTAATCTTATGGGTTGTGGGGGGCAAAAAGGTACTAATCAAGTTCTTTCACAACTCACCGGACACTGGGCCTGCTTAGAGAAGGGAATGACAGCATCATGGCAGCCACTGGCAGCAAACAAAAACATCAGCTTTGAAAGAGAGTGATTGCAAGCGATGTGCTGTGAGAGACTCTGGAGTGAGTGGAGCGTCACAACGTTTGATATTAATTAATATAAAAAAAACTGTTTGATATTAATGACGTCATCAACCACTGTTAGATGATATTAACGGTAACAGATCATTAAAGCTCTTACGGCACGCGACTCACCATTGCATTTTCAAGTTCCGTTAAATACGCAGTCGATATTCGCGCAGAAAAACTCTAGAAACATCATTAAAGTGTTCATAAATATAATTCTAAGAAATCTATGATGCAAGTGCTACACCATACAACAGTTGTTATCATTATCTTAAGTAACCGTTGGATTGAAATTAAAGTGATCCAACGATCAATAATTTCACACCTTATCATTAAATGATATAGGTCAATTCCGTTATGGAGAAATAAACAGGGCACTGCCAACTAGAAAGTAGAAACACACACCAACCCGATACGCAGCGTTTTTTTTTTTTCCCCTTATTCGTCTTGATTTCGTTGAGTCAATCTGAAAAATGACAGCAATTGAACAAAAAAACGTGATACCCAAATTCTCTGACTTAGTTGCACTTGCACAAACTCAACCATGGAGCAAGTAGCGTTCCGCTCCAGAGCAAAGCCCCACCACGCTGCACGCTACAGACCAAAACCGCTAATTTTCAGAAGTGCTCCCTGCTCCGCTTAGCCTCAAATCAGTGTTCTCGGCTCTGCTCCTCCAAATCGAAGGGATACCAAAAACATGATATATGATATCTCTTGTAAATTTTAAACGGTTTCCCTTTGGAGTTTAGTGGATAATTAGTAATAGACTTTCAAGTTTGAACCTTGACTTAAATTTAATGTTGTGTTACTGTTCATATTTGTAGTCCCCGGGATTCAGATGCAGGTGTTTTTTTTCCGGTTTATGTTAATGATAGCTGGTGCACGCAAATGCTCATCCATTTTCTTTTTTTTTTTTTTGTTATTGAAATGTAAGAGCACCTCTTTAAATAAAATTTTATTATTTATTTAAAAAAAGAAATATTATATTATTTAAATTTTTTTTAAAACGCTTAGTTTAATATTATATTAATTTTTTATCTCATTATTTATAAAAAAAAAGTACTATAATTATTATTATGGTTATAAAAAAAATTAAATTAAATTAATATATATTTTTTTTTATTTAAAAAATTATAAGGAGGTGACTTTTTTTTTTTTTACTTGTCACGTAAATAAATAAATAAATATTTGATGATACTCTAACGAGGAACAAAAAGCTGAATCGAATGAGTAGTGGCCATGGTTTTGTCGGTTGCCCATAAATCATTTAATTATGTAATAAATATTTTCAACCCTTAGATTAAAGAAGGATTCATCCAATGGTTTATAGAATACAAAACAGAAAGTTGAGCATGGTCAATAGCGCAACAGTTGCAGCACAGTTGAATCCCACAATTTATACCAGTATACCGAAATTATTTCCTAAAAACCCAAAAATACCTTCTTCTTCTTTTTTTTTCATTTTATACAACAAACACACGAAATAATAATAATATATGCTAGCTCCCTAAGCCAAGCCGGCAAATGTCCTCCGGCGGAGGAGCTTCCCAGCTAAAAGCTCTTTTCTTCATCTTATTAAAATCATCAACACATCTTCTCACATCCAAAGCCTTAACCTTTTTTCTCGCAGAAGCAAGTTTCTTCCCAGCAACTCTATCAAAAATCTTCTCCCAATCACTCTCCCACTCACCGCGAGCATCACACAATTCAAGCGTCCCATTTTCCCAATTCGTCCAACTCCACCCCTTGTAAAGCGAAAGCATGACGTCATTCACGCACGATCCTCGACACACGGCCGTACACGGCCTGCACTTGGCCCCACTCAGCGGTCCCTTACTAGACATCGCCGCTACGGGCACACCAAATCTAGATGGAGGGAACCCGTACTTTCGGTCCGTTACTATGCAAAACGGGAGTCGTTTTGTTAAATAAGGCACGTGGTGGGTAGTGAGCTGAGCTTTGAATGCGGTCTCCGAGTTGAGTTGGCGAAACCCGGCCAAGTCGAGTTGAGGGATTAGAGACAAGCGTGAAAGTGCTACTATCGATGTGTTGAGGTCGCCGATACCCAGCCGGTCGTTGAGCCCGCCGTAACTGGATCCCGGCGGGACTAAATATTGATGCGGAATGAAGTTATCCGGGTCAAGTGGCGCGTTCCAATACCCGTCAACACGGGTTCGGACAATCCATTTGTATGTGAAATTGTCCCCTTTTTGGTAGGCTTCTATCATGTTTAGACATCCTTCCACTAGATTGAAGTACTGAAGCAGACCCTGCGTAACATAGCAATTGACAGTTATACCCCTGTTTTAATAATTAAACTCGTTGTGCGCAGGAGGCACGTACTAATGACTGGGTTCACGCGCGATATGTGTGCGGCCGCGAGTTTTGAACCTATTCAACAAAGCAAGGGAGACTTTTCTCCAGTAATTCAATTTTTTCGAAATTTAAGATCCGATTGCTTCTAGCATTAGATTCAGGAAAATTGTACCAAAAATATCTTTTTGGTTCAACAGAAATTGTCTGCAAATAATAATAATTCATTTAAATAATAGGTATCTGGTTGATAAATTTCGCAAACTCTATCTTCAAAACCAAAAACGCATTTTGCAAATTAACTCATGGAAAATGATAATCATTAAAATATTTTTTAAATTATTATAAAATTTACTATAAAAAGTTCATTATTTCAAATAAAAATAGAGTAAGTTTGAAACATATAATAATTTAAAAATTGTGCGGTTCCCAGTTTAAACCAAACACACACATTAGTAAAACTATTAAACGTCACAGACGCGGGGACCCATTTGGAGATAGATACGACCGCGACAGGTATACAGGTACAACCACAGCATATCTATCTTTTTGCTACCATTTTCGAAATCGTTTTCAAAAAAACAAAAAGAAAAATTAAAGATATTTGAGAACTCTAATAATAAATTATAACCGGAAAAAAATAATGCGAACCTGGATGCCATTAGGTGAGTGGGCGGCGGTGAGTACGCGGACTTGTGACTCGGTCTCATTCAACGGCCTGGGCTCGAAAATTCGAACCGATGCGAGCCGGGGAGCGAGTTTTAGTAAAGAAAATTTGTAAGCATTTTTATCCAAAGGGCTGTTCAAGAAAAGGTCAGCATTAGGATACACTTCGAGAATATTCTCGATAATCGACGGACCGGTGAGTTCGAATCTTCGGGCCCCACCGACCAAACACACGGCGATTCTCGATCGAAGCAACTCGTCCTCCCACTGAGCCGCCGCAGGGTTAGTCCCATTCGGAGAAAAGATTACGAAATCGGACGAGTTTGTTGAGGTTGTGGCGGTGGGGTTGAGGGTACGGTTGGAAATAAAAGATTTGATAGGGGTAAAACTGGAAAATGAATTAATGGGTATGGAAGATAAGGAGAGGAAGACAAGGATGGATAGAGGAGGAATAATTAACAAGACAAGGCGCCAATCAAGATCGATTACCCATCTAGTGATTTGCATGGTGCCTTTTGTAGGACTCTTTAGCATTTTTTTTCCCCTAACGGCTGTGTTTGGATCTTGGTTTTGGATTCATTAGCAAAAGAAATTTACATGGAGATGGAGAGATACTTAAAGAGAAAAGATGACTAATATTCCCAAAAAAAAAAAAAAAAAAGAACGAACGAAAGAAAGATAAAGAAGATGACAAGTTAAACTGTTATGGTGGCTTTAGAAGTAGTTGAGAAGGAAGATGAATCCGTCTTTTAGTGTGAAGAGAATGGACGTGGGTGGTAAACTTTTAAACTTTTTGAGGGTAATTTTTTAATTTTCAAGTTTGGTTAATATGCTTTTCTTTCAAGTTACATAATAGAATTTGACTTCTCATGCCTAAAAACTACGTCTTCAATTTTTATTTTTATTTTTCAAGCTTAGAACAATTTGTCATTATATTTTATTTTATTTCAGTTGGGATAGCAATTTCGGAAAACCAAAATTTATTTTTTACGATTATTATCTAAGAAGTTAAAAATTGTACCACGTACAATAATAATAATATTTTCTTAGATAAGTAAGACAGAACTCGTATAAAAGCTAACAATTATTTTTGCAAAGTAATAAAATGGCGTTAATTAATAGTTTTTCAAATATATTTATTCTTTGAATATTAGATTAATTCTATTTATATTTAGAATAAAAGAAAATTTGACAATGTGTAAATAATACTCCTCGGTGTAGCTAAATAACTAGGCTCAAAATGGATGACACTTTTTTTTAAAAATAAATAATAAATAATGCTGTGAAATCTGGATAAATTAAATGCATGAGACCACTAAAATTTTATTAATTTATGAAAATGTTATTTTTTCTGGACTATATGACCATATTGAATTATTTTGATTTTGTATTTGTTATGTTTTATTTGAATGGTAATTAGTTGCCTTATATTGGTAGTAATAAAATTATTGCATTTTTTATTTTTATTTTTCATGTTTTGAATGGCATCTCTACTGTAGATATGTGTCCCATAAAAAATCCTGAATCCAATAAGGATATAATTTATTGTTAACAAATGATAATACCATTTATTTATTTATTTTTTTTTGCATTATGAAAAATTAAAGATGAGATTCAAGTAAAAATCAATTTCAAGAACGAATTAAGTAATAATGAGAGCATAATTTACACTAGTCATATAGACATATTATATAGATTTGGTTTCAAATTACGCAATTAATTATCTATATGGGAATATATGAATTTTTTAAAATATTATTTTATAAATTTATTGGATTATAATTTATCAGGCTGGCCTTAATTTGTAGCTAGTAAATATGATTATTTAATTCAAATAATTAAATTATCAAGTAGTAATTTATTGAAGTTCACTTGTATTTAGACTTTTTCAATATTAATTGTTTAGCCTAATATATTTAAACATACTTATGCATAATAATAAGAAGAAGAAGAATAAGATGAAGAAGAAGCTATTTTTTAAGCAAATAAAAAGAGGTTGAGAGAGAAAGCTTAGCATAAAGTAATAGATTTTTTAAGCAAAAATATGGAATTTATACCCTGAGAATTAATCTTGAGATGCGCGGGGATCAAAATTAAGTTTTTATTTTTATTGGCAAAGGACGAGAAGCGTTGACACGTTTGTCGAATCGATGGCGCAGATATTTTTATTGGCAACGTGTGCTCGGAAAGCGGCCGGGGACGATGGTAATATGATATAATGGCGAATATAATTAATTTGAGGTATCGGCTGTGGAGGAGTTGTTCGATCACGGAGGACTGCCTTATAATTATATGATTAAAGCGATAAATCATAAAAAGATATATTTTATTATGATTGTGCGGTTATTAATTGTGTTTTACAGTAAAACAACTTTACCATTGTCCGACTCTTAATTTGAATATTTGATTAGCGAAATTCTAAATCCTAACGCTGACAAATTGATCAATAACTAATCTCTCTCTTGAGCTATTTTTATATTGTCTATGAAGTGTCACGATCATTATTGTGACTCATTAACTAACTGAACAAGATAATGAGGAGAAAATTGAGAATTAACTAAAAATTAAGTGCAAATTTTCTTACATATTATAATAGATTGAAATTCTACTTCAGTTATGATGGTGTTAATTTTATATATTATTTTATTATTTTATTTCTATTATTCATGTTAGTCGTAAATTTTAAATATTTTAAAAATATAAATCACACAAATTAATTGATACACCCTTAACTTAATAATGAACTACAAATTACGGAGAAAATTTTCTAACTCGGGGAATTGTCACAATTGCTCCTAATAGTTGTATAAAGTATAATTTAAATTGCAATAACAATAGGCCGTATATAACCATGGGAGCTCTCTCATAAATTATAATCCTATATAAAGGGGAGGCAAATAGAACATACTCCTATATAAAATTGCAATAATATTTAGCCGTATGTGTTATTATTCTATCCCAGTCTTATTATCAGCCATAGAATTTAATTACTTTGAAAATGTAAATCGAGCAAAACGTTATGCACCTTTAATGATTTAATTAATTAAATAACGAATGGTAAATTGAGGAGAAAGGTTAGCAAACATAACCTCATGTGCAAAGTTAGGGATCTGGCTACGATACCACACCACACTCTTTAAAAATATCATTGAGACCCCTTTTACTTATTCTTATTTAAACTTTACTTCATAAATATTAAGTTTATTTCTCCCAAACCCGTGAATCATTCAACGGCTGATCAACAAAGAAATCAGTTTCATTTTCGGTACCTGACTATGGCTAGTCGGAAAAGACAGAGGGAATTGTGCGGAACAAACCCCAAGTGGTGGGGTCACCAGAACCCGGCGGAATCACGGCGAATTAAAGCCGTGATTCCGCGGCATTTCACGGTTTAAATCGGCGGCTTTCCGAACACTTTCCGGCGATAAGAATGACATGGATATGACCAACATTGCACGAGCTTCCGATTGGTACCAACCTTGGCCGGTGGAGTGGCCAGAAATGGAAACGAAAGCTGGGTCGGGTTGACCTGGTTCATTTTGCCACAAGGTCGGCATGAAAATCCATCGTCTTTTCTTCCGATCGATACCAACCGTAGCCGGTGGAGTGGCCGGAAATGGAAACGGAATGCGAGTCGGGTTCATGGGTTTTGTGATGAAGACAAGGGGTATTTTGATACATGTGTAATATAGAATAAAAATTTGTAAATAATAGATATTTTTAAAAGGGTAGTTAATTAAAATATTTATATGGATTCTAGAAATTAATTTAATATTTATTTTAAAATATAAATCAAAGGAGTTAAAGTTTTGCTCAGTGATATTTACATTATAAAGTAACGGAACCACGCATGGTACCGTAGCCCGGATCCGCAAAGTTAATAGCCAGTGCAAATTAAAACCTTTATAATTACAAGAAATTTGAACATATTTCTCTAAACAACGCAAAGATGAGCCTCCCTCCCAAAACTTGAGCTGCAGTATAAAGAAATTACATAATGGCTTTTGTCAGGAAAAGTTTGAGTATCTTAAGTTTTTTTTTGAAAGTTGAGTATCTTACGTTACAAAGGAAAGTTTGTAGACAACGAAAAATTATGAAGATCAATTCAATTGCAAATCTGTTGATATGGGTTACTAGAATTATGTTGGGACCTACTGCTAAACCAACGAATGATTTTTTTTTATTTTTTTAGTTATAAGTAGATCATGTTTGATTTTGAAATATTTCAAAAAATCATAAAAAAAATCTTAAACGTTATTATTACAGTAAAACTATGGGTTCATACCCATGCATTAATCGTCCACACAAATGATTATGGAGAGATTAGAATATCTCCAAAAAAACTCTATTAATTTTACTCTTCAAATATTTATTTATTTTCCTATGTGGCAAAAAGAAATATGAAAAAACATGTTATTATCTAAAAGACTCTCCAAATATAAATAAGTTAATGTTATTTTAATTAAATTAATATTTATTCAAAGGAAAAATAAATAGCAATTAAAGTACTTCTCCCTCTCTCTAAAAAAAAAAGTAATAAAATATAAATTGAAGAGGAAGAAGTAACTCTATAAAATTGAAGAGAGATAATTATTTCTTATTTAAAGAATCTTAATTGAAGTATCTTTTGGAGTCTTAAATGCTGACGTGTCTCTTTAAATAAGTAATAAAATCTTATTTGAAGAGTTTTTTGAAGATACTTTTTAGCTTGTTTCGTACCGAGTAAATAACAGTTGGATCTTAAATGCTAAATATTGCATTACAAACATGGAATTTATTAACTCACTGACCAAGAACTTCAAAATCATTTGCACGCTCATTTTGGCGTAAAATTGTTTTAAAAATTGTTAAAATTTTGCCACATTCAAGTTATTTTTCATTCCAAAATTGACAAATTGTCAACTTTCATGCTAGTCTTTGTTTCTACACAAGCTGCTTACTCAAACCATTGAGCCCCCGATGGAAATGCATGATTGATTCGTCCACCCAAATATCGTTTGGGTAAAAAGAGCATGTGCAATTTTTATTTCTCGTTTTTTTTTAATCTTTTTGAAACTATCTCTAAAATATGAATCATCCCCTTTTTTTTTAAGAGATTTATTACTCTTGATATTTACAATCATACATATACTGAGACCCATTTACATCAACTCTGATATGGCACCGCTTAGATTTTTAACCCTATCAAATATTTGAGGACGTCAACTTCCCTCCCGGAAAAAAAACTACATTCACTTAAGCTATGAGACTCAAAAAAAAAAAAAATTTAAATTAAACTCCTACAATGCATTTGCGAAAACTCGAACCCCTTCTTTCACATTTGTGAGGAAAGAGCTCTAGCCATTTGGGATAAGCCCAAATGCCCAAGTGGTTAAATATGTATCATCCTTGAGCAATAATAATATAGATATAAATTCTTTTGCAGTTGTGTAAAAAATATAAAATTTGTAAAAAAAATATATATCAATAACATATTTTTATACAACCTATAAAAATATAAAATTTAATATAATTAATGAATTGAATTTATGTGAAAATAATCCAACTAAAATGTTATTGATATATATTTGTAAAAAAAAAATTGTAGGCAAATTTGTATCTATACATCGTTCATGCTTAATTGACGGTTAGGAGTTTGTGCTGGAGGAAAATGCATAATTCCAAAAGCCAGAGTAGAAAAGGCCGGTTCATTGGGCTTTACAGAGCCCAAATAATAGGAAGAAAGTTTAAAATGAAAAAAAGAAAATGATGGAAATGTAAGCTACAGTAAAGACGTTGGCCGATTGATGAATAAACTCGGAGTTTCGTTGAATCCAATCGAAGTGCAACAATGCAAGGAGGATCTTCAGGCATAGGCTATGGTCTCAAGTATCAAGTAACTCACAAAACTCGAACACTCTTTTTCAATTTAGTAAATCCTGATTTATAGATTCTCAAGTTTTGTCTTCACACATAGGCTAGATGCATATCAGATGTCAAAGCAGACACTGATCACACCAGCTTCCTCACCGGAACTCTCAGCCTCAAAGAAGAGAACGAGGTTTTATTTCTTTTTAATTTTTAGAGATTAATTTGAATTTATGTTCCAAATTTAGGTGGCTAGATCTGATGAATCAAAAATCTATTAGGTGCATTTGCTCCGGCTCTCATCCGGTGGAACCGAGCTCATTTGCGAGGGTTTGTTCTCGCATCCTAACGAGATCTGGGACCTCAGTTCGTGTCCGTTCGATCAACGGATTTTCTCTACTGTTTTTTCCACTGGTAATCGTTTGATTTCTGTATGTGTTGCGTTTGATTAATACATTTTCGTCAGTTCTTGTTTTGATTTTGTTTGGTATGTTATTGAAGGTGAGTCATATGGAGCAGCAATATGGCAAATTCCAGAGTTGTATGGCCAGCTAAATTCACCTCAGTTGGAACGTATCGCCGCTCTTGATGCACATGTTGGTAAGATTAATTGGTGAGTTTATTTATCACACATTCTCAACTTTTTCCTCAAATACTCCAAATTTTGACTTTTCACAATTATATTTTAAATTACAAGAACACTTGAAGAAATTATAGAATAAGTTGAGACACAACTTGATGAATTCTGTTGGACATATTCATTTTTGATATTCTATTCCATTATAGTATTGTTAAATTTATTGTTGGAAGCACAATATGCTAAAAAAAAAAATGTTAGGTCTTTTTGTGTATTTTATGAGGAACTTAGGATTGTGGCTTTTTTTTTTTTTTTTTTTCACTGAATGTATATATTGTATATCCTTGATAGCGTTCTTTGGTGGTCATCTGGAAGACATGATAAATTGGTCAGCATAGATGAGGAAAATATTTTCTTGTGGAGCTTAGATTGTTCAAACAAGAATGCCCGGGTAAAACTCTTAATCAAATTCATGTAGTACTCTATGCGATTTTGATTTGGTACGTACTTCTTGCCATGAACTAAATTTGGGTGATAATGAAGTGCCTTGTGCTGCATTTTGAATCTTTAGCTGGTGGGATGGAAACTTAAAGTTGCTGCTATGCAGAAATTTAGTTCAGACCCTAACATCAATCATAGTTTCAATTTCTCATTTTGCATCTTATTTTCATTAATTTTTTTTATTTTTTTTAATCTAGGTACAATCTAAACAATCATCTGGTATGCTGCATTATTTATCTGGTGGAGCATGGGATCCGCATGATGTAAATGCCGTTGCGGCGACTTGTGAATCAGTAGTCCAGTTTTGGGATCTCAGATCAATGGAGTATGTTATTGCGTCCATTTTTCTCTTGTTTCTCTTTAAAATGATTATCAATTGATCACAACCTACTCACATGACTGTTACTAGATGCCTTTTTGACTGAAGCATGAGTGTACATATTTGTTGTGTTACTGCTTTTTATTTGGATAACGAGTGGTCCTTGTGAGTAAAATTTGCATGTGGATACCAACTTAAATTCAATAGGTTCTACTTTCTCTTTTCTTTTATTTTTGGTAAACACCAAATTTGCCATCCAGTTGCTTTACTGTGGACAAAATCTACAAATATTTTGCAATTCCTAGATTCTCATTTTCTTTCAACCACGATTGGAGCGGAGTTGTTTCTATTTATACGATGCATGCATCGAACTTAATGTTCTTCTATGGCTAATGATAAAAGTGATATTATTGCAGGAAGACAAATTCAATTGAGCATGCCCATGTCCGCAATGTGGATTATGACCCCAAGAAAAAGCATTTACTTGTAAGATTTCTGTTTTCACGTCTCCTTCACACATATAAATCAATTAAGTGTACACAGATTGGGAAAAAATCCAGCACAATCTGAGGCGCTGATTTGATTAGTGACCCAAAAAAAAAAATGATTGTTTGGGCTATTGCTTGTTGCACTTGCTGTCATGTTGCACGGACATCCCCCCAAAAAAAAAAATGAAAATGTTCTGTCTTCTTGTCATTGCAGTGCTATGCAGATGACAGAAATATTATCATTTGTTAAAACTCAAAAAATGATCTTAGTTGGAGTTTACTAAGGCTTAATTACTAACAAAAATATATTTAGGCAAAATACTAAACTTAAGAGACTTGTTTAGTTGAGTCAAGAACAAAATGCTTTTCTCTGAAAACTACTCAGCTGAATGTGATTTTCTACGTTATTTCAGTCATATCTCTTGAGGTTACTCCTGCGTTTGATCTTATAATGTGATAATGTTAGTAACTTCCGTTCACCCCTCTTGGCAAAACAAATTTGTTACCTGTTATAGGTTACTGCAGCAGATGAATCTGGGATACATTTATGGGATCTGAGAATGCTGAAGGCACCTATCCAGGAACTCCCTGGGCATACACACTGGTAATAGGTTAATAGGTTTTATCTCACTCACTTCTCTGTCTACTTTAGATTACTTTCTTGGTTTTACAAATCTCACTTCTTACAAGATGCTAGTTTCCATGAGGGTGTGATATAGCCATTTTTCAAGTACATTTATTTGATTTTTAATGATCTGAGTCCCTTGTAAATAAGATACTTCTATTGCCGTAGTTGCAGTTTTCTGATTGTGACCTGTTTTTGATAATTTTGGCAGGACGTGGGCTGTCTGCTGTAACCCTGAGTATGATGGATTTATTTTGGTAAGTCTTAATGGTCTCTTAAGTGGTGGATGGTAGAAGAATCTCAGATCTACTTATTCATCCTATGCGGTTCCTCTTTTGGCACTCTTTTATAGCTGTGGAAAGTGTTAGTTTCAAGTTTGAATACAGATTGCCGATTCATGGCTGCATGAGAATATTCATACATTTTAGGGACGGTGTATTCCTTGTTGAAAGTAGTTAAATGACTGAAAAACATATTGTGTGCTTCAACAATGAAGATTTTTAAGCAGAGTTAAAATACTGCAGAGTGCTGGTACAGACTCGACGGTAAATTTATGGTTGGTTTCCACTTCTAACCATGATGAGCTTCTCTCTGAAAGGTTCGTCTTCTTGTCTATGTATTAGATGTTGTATTATACATCTTATTCCCTCGTTTAATTTGATCTATAATATTTATTTCTTTTTGTGTTTTTGACAGCTTAGTTGAATCACCAAATTGGCGGGCTAATTCATTACTCAATTCATATAGTGATTATGAAGACAGTGTGTATGGTAATTGCTTCAATCCTCTGGTTCATCATTCTCAGTAAATGTTAAACTTAATTTGACCATATTCTTATTATGATCACAGGCCTTGCTTGGAGTTCTCGTGAACCTTGGATTTTTGCTTCTCTGTCCTATGATGGGAGGGTAAGAAACCATATGTTAGAGAAGTGATCCTGAAAGATAAAACAGATGTTTCATAGACATACTTAAAGTTTTAATATATTATGATCTCAGATGAGATCTAGGGTTAAATTAGTTTTGGATCCATGATTCTTGATTTCAGTGAAATCTTGTTCAGATAAATTACTTGGAATTGCTAATTGGCCATACGGCGTTGCCTTTTGAGTGTATTATGTTTCTTATGTTTTTCCGTTACACTGGCTTCAATTGAGAATGTCAGTGTCTCATTGATTTAAATCTTTTGGTTGCAATGCAGGTAGTTGTCGAGTCAGTGAAGCCTTTCCTCTCGCGAAAATGAAGTCTATCATAAGTCGCGACAACCAGAATTGTCATCAAATTCGTCGTCTGTAAATTTGTTACAGCCCATGCCTTTCCCTTTCCAAAATCTGAAGCAAGGAAACGTTCCACAGCTCCTGTTAGATAGTTCAATTACATGGATAAAAGTTGTGAGTTTGAGACCATGACGTTTTTTTTCCGTGAGTACTTGAAATTGTTGTCCAAGTAGACGTTAAGCTTATCCAAATTGCATAAGCCAGCGTCAGTACACATATCGGGTTTCCTCGTCTAACGGCAGACAACCAAGTTCTTGGCCTTTTTATTGATCGTTCTGACACTGGCATCTCGATCCCCAAGAATTCTCTGCCACGTACTTAGTAACACGTAAGCTCCCACGAATTCATCTTATCCGCTACAAGAAGATTATGGCCAAAAGATGTTGCCATGTCATCGATATCTAGAATGCGGACACCTGGTCACCCAGGTGAAACAAATTAAACGAACGTGGCAGTACTCGTTGGATAAGATGCAGAGATTTCGCTTTCCAACAGAACTCAATAAAAGTCTTTTTTGATTCTCGTCCAGTGGACACTCACCAGCGGTTGCCACGTTGTCGTCGCTAAAGATTGCATTATGAAAAATCCGGAGATTCTTTGGGAAGTCTTTTAGATTTTGGGAGAACTGCGAAGACTTGATGATATGTTATGACCCGATAACGTTCAGCACGCAGTATTGGATATGATTAATTATTAAGATCATATTAGATTAAATTGGGTTATATTATATAGTGTATTATGTTTGGTATAATATTAGATTAGATAGTATTAAATTATATTTAAATATAAAAAAATTATGAGTAATCATAATTATAGTGAATAAATATAAATTGATAAAATTATTTAATTATTTAATTAATTTTTATCAGATATTTTAGATATATTTTATTTTATCAAAAAGTTAGCAAATAATGTATATATAAAATCAATTATTTACTTGTATTATTAATTTTCATGATTTTTTTTATATTACATTGGTGATTATTAAATTTAATACAATCAATTATTGTAACAAATTATTAAATAGTTAATTTTATTTGAGTAAAAGTACCAACTTAATTAGACTATAAAAATAAAATAAAAATAAATTCAAGTAAATCATGAATAAAATAATTAATTAAGTAATTAAAAAAAGTGTTATTTATGAAAAAATATGAATAAATGTTTTCTCATATTTAATCCAATCTAATCCATTTGTAAATTGGGATTGTTAATCCCATGATTTAAGGACTAAATTTAAATTTAATTCTCCCTAATCCAATCTAAGCAAAGTAGCTAAAAATGAAATAAAATATTTAATTCCAAAGTTAATCTAATCTCATACTTAATCCTAACTCCCACACATGCACTTAATAGCTTTGTTTTCACATGGCGTTTGTTGTTTCATTTTTTCCCAAAGGCAAATTTATAGCCAGTATTCACATTCACACAGTTCGCTATTTTTATATGAAAGCCCCTTAACCATAGCTTGCATTCCGTTTCAAATTAACTTTCTTTTCATTCTAGTAAAGCAATGAAAAGTTACATATACAATGAATTTTACGGTCTTAGGGTGCGTTTGGAATTGAGATATTGTAACTTTTAAGCTACAACTGTTGTGGAAAAAAAAGTTATAACTATGAAATAAAAATTAATAATATCTAGTAAATATAAATTTTAAATAATAATTTTAATAAAATTATTAAAGATATAATAAATTTTTCATTATACAAATAAAAAATTATATCAACATAGTTTCCAAGTTACAGCAGTTAGTGTTTACCAAACACTATAGTATTGTAACTTTTAAACTATAGTTACTCAACTTTAATCCCAAACGCATCCTTAGCTTTTTATTTCAAATTTATGGCTTAATTTTGTTCTTATCGCGTCAATTTGAGTAACTTGCAAATGATACATTCCTCGACTTTTCCTCCCCCATTTATCATAGTTATCACGATTATAATTTTATACAAGAAGCATACCAACATCCACATCATGGTTTGTTTCACATCCTATATTTTTGATAAATTTGTATGCTAATAAATTTTAAAATTTGATAAAGCAATATTTGAAGATCTATACTTAATTTATATATTCATTTGTATAGATATCCTTGATTTATCTAACGGCTTTTCAAATGCAGGGTCTGAAAATATCAGTCAGCCCCCTTTAACTTAGTTTTATTTACATTTTTCTTATAAATATTAAATTAATTTCTACTGAATCCATATGAATATTTTAGTTAGCACCCTTATAGTATCTATTATTTATAAATTTTTATTCTATATTACACATGTATCAAAATACCCCCTATCTTTTTCCTCCCCATTTATTCATAGTTATCACGATTATAATTTTATACAAGAAGCATACCAACATCCACATCATGGTTTGTTTCACATCCTATATTTTTGATAAATTTGTATGCTAATAAATTTTAAAATTTGATAAAGCAATATTTGAAGATCTATACTTAATTTATATATTCATTTTTAAATAAGAATAAATCCTTGATTTAAAACCAGTTGCACGGTGCTACTGTGGCACTGCAGGCGGATCCTCAAATGCAAATGTAAATAATCTAATTGGCCTCTGATATTTTAATTCTTCAATATACCTAAGCATTTTTCATTTTTTTTTCAAAAAATGGAAACAAGAAAATAAAAAATTGTGCCTAAATGTTGAGAAATATTAATTAATTTTAATTGATTCAAATAATTCGCACAAAAGAAAAGGAAAAGAAGGAAAGTGACGGCGCAGTGTAGGACACGTGGCAAATCAATTGGGGGCATTATGGATATAAAATAGCAAAAAGGTGGGTCCGGTTGTGCTCACGTGTATGATTAAATTCCAGGATTCGCAGCCGTGGCCGAACAAACAACCACCGATCTGATCTCGCACCTCACAGTGTCAGTCACCCGCTCTCTTCTTTTTTAGCTTCTTCTTAATTCTCATCACACGACTGACGAGTGAAGACCCTCCCCTTTCTCCTTCAAATGCCCTCAACGCAAAGATTCCCCGAAATTCTCTCCTCCGCCTCATTTATCCATTTTTCAAATTTGCTACTTATAATTTTTTAAATTAAAAAAAAATCATAACAAGTACACGCACGGTTCCCCCCTTCTCTTCTGCCTCTCCTCTCCTCTCCAAGTTCATTATTAACACTTCACTCATTCACCCTTAATGGCATTTTCGTGATCTTTCAATGGCGTCGAGTTCTAGAGGGTTCACGGCTCAGCTCGATTTCCGACTCCGCAGACTCGTTGATATCTCTCACGGACAAGTTAATGGATTGGACGAGCTGAGGAAGCGGAAACGAGTTTCTTTTGAAGATGAACGAATTGGAGTGAGTCGAATCAGCTGCTGTTGCTCTGACCCGGTAGTTCCGATTCGGTCATGTAAGAGTGTCGAGAAATGCGAGGAATGGAGGTTCGATCCGAAAAAGAGCACTCACCGCTCCCGAATCCAAGCCTCTCCTTCAATGCCCTTCGCTTCCTCTCAGTACGTCACTTTTAATTTTATATTCGCATTAACATTGAATTTCACCAGTTATATGATAAATAAAATAGGTTGCAATTAAGATTTGATTACTTTTAAGTTCTAATGCTGTAATCACAAGTTCATTTGACCATCAATATATTATTGTGATTAGTGGCTAAAGCGCTATCTTAGTGTTTTTTTTTTTTTTTTTAAGTTTCCCTGGTGTGCTGATGTAATTGAGTTATTAGTGGCATGATTAAGGTACTGTTTGATCCTTTGGCCTTACTGTAGACAAGTTTGTTCTGAATTTATTTTTGAAGTTATACTTTGAGCTACTTAATTTATAATGTAAAGGATGATTGAGGGAAGCCTTTGTTTTTTTGCATAATAATATTAGCAGATCTTGTTCTGTCTCCAAACAAGGAAAATTTTATCCCCGTTGTACCCCGAGGAATTCAGGTCCACAGTCTCGCGATAGTCCACCAAAAAGAGGTAATTTGTTGGAGGTTAAAAGGATTAAATATGGTCATCTTCTGGCTAATATAGCATTTCGAATGTCGTGCCTAATAAAAAGACATGTTCGCTGGTTTATTCACTTTAGACACTGGTATTGCAAATGAGAAAGACTGGGGCATCAGCTTATTAAATGAAAATGTTAATGAGACTGGCACTAATGAAGATGGCAGTACTTGGTATCGTGAAAGTGGGGAAGATCTAGGAGAAAATGGATACAGATGTAGATGGACAAGGATGGGTGGTCGGTCCCATGATGATTCCTCTGAATGGAAAGAAACGGTACAATTTCCTTTTCTTAAATCACATTTGGATGTATGAATGTTGTTGATGCTGGACTGAAACAAATTGGAAGCAATTCTGTGTAACAAGTATGCTTAAATGGGTAACACTCACCCATTTGCTTTTGAAAACAAAGTTGATTTTGAATGCTATTTTTTCAGATGTTTTATTTGAATCTAAAATTGTCTGATCAAAGCCATTTACACACTTAAGTTAATATAAAATAATATTGGTTAATTTGTCTGTATATTACATTTTATCTTAGATGTGATTCCTGGGTTCTCCGGTGTTCTGCTTTTATCTCTCTCTCTCCTTTCCAAAGTGCCCTTTTTAGTTCGAGGTTGCAGAACCTTCTGCCTTTTCTATTGCTTTGATGTTGAAATATCTATGATTGGATTTGGTGGCCTAGACCAGATCCAGTTGACTGATTGCATATGCATCTGCATCAGTCAACTGTCATGATCTGTCTAGGTTCTTCTAGATTGACTTTGGTTTTATAACGCTATTAAGTATCATCCCAGGTAGATGCATTTAATTGGATTTATTGATCTCCTTGACAGTGGTGGGAGAAAAGTGACTGGACTGGATACAAAGAGCTAGGTATATTCCTTAACTCGTCAATACTTGATATGCTGTTTATTCACTTAATTATTCTGGGAAATGGCGGAAGTCTTTGGACAGTTTTTTGCACAGTTAGCTTCAATTTCAAGACATTAGCAACGTAATCATATATTTTGAGATACTAGAAAACGAATGGACTAATATTGAAAACTGTTTGAAAAGCCTGTATTGGTAATATAACTTACCAATTTGACACAATGAAATGTTCTCTAAAATAATTAGATTTGGTTTACCATTATGATACTCCGAAAGTATAGACCAGCAAAGATTCAAATGAGAGTGCTTTGGCCATGGCATTTCAATTAGGAATAACTTGCGGTTATGCAATACATGTAAAAGAAGGTCATTGAATTTGTTAGTGCCAATTTTCTTTCATAAGGAAACAATCATCTAGATATAGGGGATGCTCGTACTTCTATATGAAAAGTGCTCACTTTCGGTAGAGTTCATATTTTGTAGGTGTGGAGAAATCTGGAAGAAATGCTGAAGGGGATTCATGGTGGGAAACATGGCAAGAGGTGCTTCATCAAGATGAATGGAGGTCCTTTACTATGTTTTACTATTCCCCATGAGTTTGCATCTTGTTTTCTTATTTGCTACCTATCCATGAGATGCAAATCAATCATTCAATCTTACCATGAATATATCAGTTCAATTATTGTGCCGATTTGAAATTTGCAGCAATTTAGCAAGGATAGAGAGGAGTGCCCAGAAACAAGCAAAATCAGGCACTGAAAATGCAGGATGGTATGAGAAGTGGTAAGCTAATAATACAATGCTTAACAACTACAACAATAATATTTCATTTGCATTAAGGACGCAGTTGATTGATGCCCAGGTATCCGGTATCTGATACTTTACTAATGCATTTTGTTTTGGATTTAGGTGGGAGAAGTATGATGCTAAAGGCTGGACTGAGAAAGGGGCACATAAGTATGGTAGACTAAATGAACAGTCATGGTGGGAGAAGTGGGGAGAGCATTACGATGGAAGAGGATCTGTTCTAAAATGGTTTTCTCTCTTTGTTCCTACCTTAGATGTGTTTTTTGCAAAGTTCTAATGCTATAGGGAATCTTAATATTTTTTTGTAGTTACTGGCTATAGTGAGTTGTTCAGAGCAATAATTTAGCACGCAGCATATTTGTTGTGGGATGTAGGGCAATGGAGAATTTAATTAATATTATAAAAGCTGGAAGTGCTTTGACACTTGCTAAAATTCAGTCCAATTATGAAATGTTTTTCCACTAGAGTTGGTATATGACTAATCCTTCCCACTAAATCTGATAACAGTCATGCTCCGTGGAAACATTAAGTGAAATAGACATGTTATGTATGGCCAAATAAAGGGATGCAAATTATTGTCTTTCCAAGAGTACTTGTTTTTTCTTTGGAGAGAAACAATGAATAAATAATATTTTCCTTAAATGTAGTTTTGCTTAATTCCTTTTTTCTTCTCCTTCAGGACAGATAAGTGGGCTGAGACTGAGTTGGGAACCAAATGGGGAGACAAGTGGGAAGAGAAGTTCTTTGCTGGCATAGGTTCACGTCAAGGGGAGACGTGGCATGTATCACCCACCGGTGAACGTATGTCTTGTTCTCATACCTCGTCTTCCTGCATAAATGATTTTCCTTTTCTCAAATTCTGTTGGTTATTTGCCCATTATTATGTCTTGTGACATAAGTTAGTTTCTATTATCTGACTGATTTTCTTGTAGAGCTGCTGCATTCATGTATATGTACTTTCTGTTTAGTTTGGACAATATGCTTACAGATCTCATGATTTCATAAATTGTGACAAGGTCAGTTTTTTGTATATTCTTCTCGGGCGTTTCTTCACAGTTTTTTCCAAACCAAACCCTTTCACTGTCCTGGTAATAAACATGGATGGATAAATTCTAGAATGATAGATGGTTTAGTTTATATTGATCTAATAGAGAGTTTTATTGTGATCTTTGCACCTTTTCGTTAGGACTTTTATGGCTGCTATTGAGGAGTTGCACAGATAAGTAATTATAGCTTTGACATCTGTTGTTTGAATAACACTTTGCTATTGAGATGAAACAGTAGTTTGCTTTCTGAACCATCCTCACAAGATTATTGTGATATTTGTACACAGGTTTAAAAGTATGAATTTCAGGTTTTGCTTTAACTAAGAATTTATTATTTCATCTCATGACTAGGTTGGTCAAGGACATGGGGGGAGGAACATTTTGGAAATGGGTATGGATCTCTCAATACCCTAAATTCAGTGAACACATTGCCAAGAAATTGCCTCACCTTATCTAACATTTCCAACTATCGCATCACTTCTTCAAATAGACATTTGAGTATTTATCATTGCCTTTTTGCTTCACCAGGAAAGTTCACAAATACGGAAAGAGCACAACCGGCGAAAGCTGGGATATAGTTGTGGATGAGGAAACCTATTACGAGTAAGAACATGTTTCCTTTCCACTTTTCTGCTTTTCCTGTTGTGCTTTGGACAATGCTTAATTTGGAATTTAGTCCACATTAACTCTTCTAGGAAGGGCTGTAACTGCCTGATCTTTTGTTGACAAAAGACAAATACTTTTTGCCTTTTTGAAAGGACAAAAAGTAATTGACAAGATCTAACATGTTTTTATCCAATGAAGGGCTGAGCCTCACTACGGATGGGCTGATGTTGTGGGAGATTCCAGTCAGTTGCTGTCAATCCAACCACGGGACAGGCCGCCGGGTGTTTTCCCAAACCTCGACTTTGGGCCATCACCTGATCCAGCTGACGACCAACCGGGCTAGTCTCCCCCAATCTTTAGAAGGAAGAGCTATGTTTAGGGCCCCATTATTTTGCTTTAGGTGGTTTCAAGATTATGGGATCGAATCATATCGGTTGAAGAAACTCCTCTTGTAACTGAATATTGTGAATTCCTGTTCAATTGATTCATTCTTTCAATAATAAATTTTGCCCACTTCATGTTTGATTAAATTGAAGACGAAGTTACATTATTTGAGCAAAATTTTGGGAAAATTGTAAGTTATTTATGTTCTCTTTGGGCCGGGAGGAGCGCCAGCCCGCAGTTCACTTGCAGGTGAGTGCAGTTATTAAGTCCCTGCGTTTCATCTCATTAGACCCCTCTAATATTGAAATTATCGTAAAGGACGGGAACTGTGCTATATTTACTTTTCAATTTTCAAACAAACTCAATAACCCAGCATCTCTTCTCTTTTGTATTTTTACTTGCATGCTATAAGCATAAAATGTTTTTTATTTTTCAAAACAATGTATTTCACTCTTTTTAATGCGATTTGATGATAAGTACGACATAATCTCAGCTTGATAATTTTTTGGTTCTTTATTTCCTTTTCACTCTAAAATGTTGAACCTTGGAGATTTATTTGTCTAAAAGAATCTTTAACGGACACTTACATAACAGATGATCAATTTAAAATAAAATAAAATAATGGATGATAAACTTGTATCTAACTGTGTTGATGCAATTCTTTAAAAAGAAAAAAGATAGTTATGACAGAACACAAAGGATTTGGGAGGGGCGGGGGGGAATGGAGTCCCCTAAAATGGGAAGAGTAATTTTCAAAGTTAATGGAGTACAGAAGAAAATGGAGTCTTGTGAGATATCATTACTCTTTAAGAGTTAAGCTGTTGGGCTTCGATTATTATGACAAGTTGTCGCGGAAGGGAAGACTGGATACAAATCGCCCCCATCGATTATCTATTTATCTTACTACACCACCCTTGCCAAAAGGGTAACGACTCCATAATTTGTGCGTGTATAATTCAACCTTTTACAGATTAAAATAAATAAATTCCTTGGTTAAGGCACTTCAACAAGAAAAATTTTCCAGTTCCAGAAAAAAAACCTCTCTCTCTCTCTCTCTCTCTCTCTCTCTCTCTCTATATATATATATATATAACTATTGTTGAAAATATGAATGAGTGGAGTTTTTAGAGTAAATCTTTTTGATTGGGAAAAAATCAATACATCATCAATATAAACAATGCAAAATTCGGTAAAAGGATTATAAATATCATTCATAATTCTTTGAAATTCCGAAGGTGAATTTTTCAAACCGAAGGGCATGACTGTCCATTCATACTGGCAAAATAGAACAGTGAAAGCAGTTTTATAACAGTATTTAGGATGAATTTGGATTTGCCAAAAACCTGATTTCATATTAAATTTTGAAAATATGAATGCAGAGTGGAGTTTTTGGAGTAAATCTTTTTTACTCCACGTACCGCAACTTGGTAAATTTATTTTGCTTGTTTAAAGTTTGTGTTACAATTTGGTAAAAGCCTTTTTAAAATTGCCTATTAAAATCAACAATAGTTAATTTTCATGCATTCATATTTTTCAAACATCATCAACAATAGTTATACCAGAACGACGAGATCCTTGACAAATATTCTAGCCAAGATATTTAAATCTCCTTTGGACCAGTAGCCCGCACGTTACGGTTTCCAGCCTATATACATTTCTTTGATTGATTTAAAATTTTATTAGGGCTTTAGCAATCTTATTACCACAAAGGCTCAAACAGAAATATTAGATCTGGATCCCAGAACTAATATTTAGAATGATTGGGGGGAGAAGAGAAGATACAACAGAAGACAGAGATCTGGTCTCTTTGCTTCTGAGGAACGTACATGTTTTATGGGCAAATCTGATATGGAAGATCAGATCGCCGATCATGCATAAAGCTTTAAATAAATTACAAAAAAGTAAAGTGCATAAATTTAAATTGCTTTAAATGTAAATTGCTGGAATTTAAAGTGCATAAAAGTAAATTGCGGAAAAATAAAAATTAATTACAAACTTTAATTGCTTTAAAATATTTACATTTATTTTTTTTAATCCGACAGCTTTATGAGATTACAAGCGAGATTCCAGAAAAATTCTGAAAACAAGGAACTTAACCGATGATAGGAAAATTCCTTGAATACAGAAGACTTCTTTTGTCTCTAGAGAGAAAGAAGAGAGAAAAGAAAGGGAAATTCACAAGACAGGAAAATAATTCCTTGATGCCTTGATCCTGGTTTCCCAGAGGGAGAGGTAAAGAGAGAGAGTGAATCCGAAGAATGCCGAGTCTAAGTCTTCGGTCATTCTTATATACAAAAAATTTTAAACTGTTCAATGTAGCGGTGTTTTAAGTGCACAGTAAACTTTAGAAATTTGCACTGTAGACTGTAGCGGGGCTTTAAGTGCATAGTAAACTTTGGAAATTGGCACTGTAGCAGAGCTGTAGCTTTATACGTCTTCATTGTGTCTTTATACGGAAAAGACACAAAAACAAAATACAAAATACAAGATCGGGTGAAGAGACATGTGCGCTCTCACTTGTGTCCAGAGGACCACCCGAAACAGGAAAATTTCAGACATAAAGGAAATTACTCTTTTTTTTTAGTAAATAAATTATTTACAATGCTTTATAGGAGACAATATTCCGAAGCAGTCATCTTCATTGTCGTCACCAAGGGAGATGAACGGTTCAGATTCTTCATCATCGGTTGAGCTTTGGATAGACGGTTCAGACCTGGAGGCAAGTAGCTACTCCATGACTTTGAAATACTCTTCTTCTGTTTTGGCACCTGTAAGAAGAGATTGAGCTTTGGACTTTTGGGTGAGGAAGGTTCCTTGGGCTCTAACATCCTTAATGGTTGAGGCAAGGAAACCTTTGGCAGAAAGTCAATTTTGGATCAGATGGGTGGTCAATTTTGATTTGCTCATTGACCACCATTTGACTTTGAAAGTTCTTTGAAGAACTATTTGGGCATCTTGGGTGTGGTATCTGAGGTTCCACATCCATACCCAAGGTAGTAAGAAATTTGTACAAAAACAGAGAAAAGGAGAGAATCTTTTCTCAGTCTCAGAAGGTTTGTAATAGGCTTTGAAAAGATTTAAACATTGGATGGCATTTGGAGTTAGGATATCTGGTATTGGGCCAAAATAGTTCCACCACTGTTGGAACCAATTTGGAAAGCTTTATACGGTTATTTTAGAATTAAAGAAAAATAACCAAGAGTGAGATTTTTTAGGGTTTTGAATAATGAATGTGTTAAACCAGACTTATTAGTAATCCCAATAAGAATAGGTCAAATAATGTGGCAGACACATTTGAAAATTGGCGGGGAATCTTTTTTGATTGTGGAGATGGTCATTCCACTCTTTTAGGCTCAAGACTTTTAAAATAGTAGCAGTGGAATAGGCAGGTTCTTTATGGGTTTCACTGAGAAAGAAATGTTTAAATTTTTATCGACGGTGGCTTCAAGAATGGATTCATAGTATGATTGAGGCTTTGTTAAATCCCATGGTTTAAAAAACCATCCAGGGGGAAAAAACTTTGAAATTGTTTGAAATGTGTCAGAATGGTAAAATCCTTCTTCCACAGTCAAAATATTTTGGAAGTAGGTTTTATCAAACCAATCCGAGGTTTTCTTTGAAAGCTTTGATTGTGAAAGAACAATCTGGGAAGATGAACTTTCACCAGAAAGAAGAACTTTTTGAGAAGAGGGTTTTGTAGTAATTTCTTTAGAAACAGGTTTTTCTTTTGGAGAAATTTGGCTTTGTGAAAAACTTTGTAGAGCAAGTAAAAAATCAGGGGAATTAGAAAATGGATTTCATCCATTCATTTACCTGATCCTGTGAGGCAAGGGCTTTAACTCTTGATTCATCATCTTCAATCATGTCAATCCAAGATCTGATCGGCATGGCTGATGATAACAATTTTTCTTTAGGGGGAGAAGAGGCTTTGGAAGGTGTCTGGGACACAGGGTCTTTGAGGATCCCTTTTCCTTTATCTTTTGTCTTTTTGGGAGGCATTATCTGTTTTGAAGAAACTCTCTGGTTAGAAAATCAAGGAGTGAATTTGTATCGCCTTTAATAAATTCAATATCAAAATCAAAAATACTTAAAATAGCTTGCCAGCGTGCAAATATTTGTTTTGATGCAATGTTTTGAACATCTTTTTCTAAAACATGTTTTGCAGCCTTGTAATCAATTCTAAGTAGAAATTTTTGATTTAGTAGATCACTTTGAAACTTTGAAATGCATAAAATAATAGATAAAATTTCTTTTTTAATAGTAGAATAATTTTCCGACGACATTTCCAATGGCGTAAAACATATTGTACTACTTGTTCTTTATTATTCTCAACTTGTTTAAATATTCCACCATAACTTAAATCTGATGCATCAGTCTCAACAATTTTGGGTAATGTGGGATTAGCAAGTAATAAACATGGAATGTCTTTAACTATGTTTTTTATCTGTTTTACGACTTCAGTATGATTTTCTGACCATGCAACAGGGTTCTTTTTTAACCTATCATGCAAATTCTGTTGATGGTAAATCAAGAACATAATTTAAACTTCCTAAAAATCTTTGCAATTGAGTTTTGTCAAGAATTTTATCAGGAAATTTATCTGTGAAAGCAAGGGATCTTTCAATAGGAGTGATAGTTTCCTTTGATATATAATGGCCAAGAAATCGGATTTTAGTTTGGAATAAGGAAATTTTTGAACTGGAAATGGCCTTTCGCTTTTTCTAGTTGTAAAATAAAAAGTCTTTAAATGCTTAAAATGTTGATCTATTGATTGGGAAAAAATCAATACATCATCAATATAAACAATGCAAAATTCGGTAAAAGGATTATAAATATCATTCATAATTCTTTGAAATTTCGAAGGTGCATTTTTCAAATCGAAGAAAGATGATCATTCATACTGGCCAAATGGAACGTTGAAAAAGTAGCTTTTATAACGGTCTTTAGGATGAATTTGGATTTGCCAAAAACCTAATTTCATATCAAATTTTGAAAATATGAATGCAGAGTGGAGTTTTTGGAGTAAATCTTTTTTATTAGGTATGTGATACCTAATCTATTTTAATGCTTTATTAAGGGGTTTGTAATTTATTATTAGTTTTGGTGTTCCTCTTTCTATTTCAGAATTTTTATTGACATTATGGGGACCTTGATTTAACAATAAGTCCTTTGGTCTCCAAATCTTTAATTTCTTTTTTACAATGTTTTTCCAATTCCATATTCATTTGAATAGGGCGAGCTTTAGTGAGTATTTATTTTTCATCAAAAGAATTTTCATATGGCAAATCTACCAAATGTTGTTTTCTATTCCAAAAAGCAGTTGGTAAATCAATACATATTTCTTTTTCAATTAATGTTTTAAAATCAGAAATTTTTCTTTGTATAAAATCATTCTTCAATTGATTTTCTATTCTTTATAGATTTAAATCCTTTTGTAAACAGGTTAGATTAGCCTGTTTTGATTTTAGCAAGACATTTATTTGGTTCTGATGAACATAATTGGTTTTTATAATATTTAGATTTCTGGTTTTAAGTTTTTCCAAAAAAGAAAATTTTAGTCTTATTTTTCTTGCTTTAAAGGATATATTATCATAATTAACAGTATAGGGGGTAATGAGATTTATGAAAGGTGTTCCTAATATGACAATATGATGAATGTCATTTGTTAAAAAGAAAGTAGTTTTAAATTCAAAATCACTGTTAATAACAGATGCTTCTACTTTAGAATGAATATTCAATTTTGAATTATTGGCGGCAGAAAATTTTTCTTTAAATTTATTTAGAACAAAAATCACTTTAATACAATTTAAATTGGCACCAGTGTCAAATAAGGCAATGGTGTCAATTTCAAGTTCTTTGTAAAAGACTAAGGTAATCTTTATTAAATATTTTCTTGTGGTAATTTGATTTAAATATATTATTTTCTAATCTTAAGCTAATCACAAACAATTAAGTCCTAATAATTTGTTCAATTCTCTTCACCAAAAATATCGTCATACACGAGGATTCTTGCCAGTGTTGTTCAACTAACATCACATTAGACACTTTATACTCCACAACAATGAACGTAAATATACAACATCAACTAGAACACCAGGTCAAAAAACCCCCAATATATATATATCGCCGTAAATGCAATTAAGAACATAAGATTTAAGAACTGAAAAAAGCCCATCCAATGATTTTTAAAATTTGTTTTCGTCCACCATCCACGGATCCAAGATGCAAATCCATTGACGGTATGGCGTTAGCGATCAGCACGATCTTAACGTACAGCTTAGTTGAACGAACTTGAAAGACTTACAAAACTAGCAAAAATGCTACAACTGTAAAATTTCTCTCTCTCAATCCCTTTCTTTTGCCTTTTTTAGCAGGGATGCCTCAATTAAATACTGTTCACACAAATTAACTAAACAGTTGGATTACACAAACCTTTGGCTCCAAAACTTTTCTTGCACCACCCATTTCTAGTATTGCATTCTGCTGCAACATAGACTAAGCAAGCTTGTGGTAGATTCCATTCTCAACCAAGTGCCCCAACAAGAAATGCAGAACGTTTTCAATATGATTAATAGCTCACTGTCAGAAATTCAATGTTGCAGCCATCATCTCTATTCCAATGGTTTTATATACATCACTCTTGACATTTCTACAGGATTGTTGAAGCGTTTTGGTTAGAGCTGCAAATTTGCTAATGGAGGACACAAGGAGGTATGAAATTCACAAATGAATTGGTGTGGTAGACCCAAAAGGCTCTTTTTAAGTGTCATTCTGTTTAATCAGATAGCATCTCCTCCAACTCAGGTTCCTCAGAGATGATTGAATCATAATCCAAAACTGTTCCATTATTCAGTTCCTTGTCTTGAAGTCCTCTTTGATCTTCATCATCATCGGGATCAGACCATTCTGGATCATCCTCATCATTCTGATCATCGCTTACAATAGCTTCCTTTCTGGTTAAATTATCCCCCTTTCCATATTTCCTAGGCACTGAATCTTTCTTTGTCCGGGCCTCAGAATCTTCACATATGCAGGTGGCTGGATTCTCGTGAAACTCACCCCTGCCTGGTCTTACCTCATTTGGCTCTCCCATGAAGCCTCGCTGGTAACTACGAACTTTTGAGGCAAATGTGTCCCACGTCGTGCTGGTCTGGTTCAAAAATAACCGATAGAGCTTTTTAGCATTTGGACGAATGGTTGGCTTGTGCCCAAAATATTTCCTGCAAACAAAAAAACAAAATTGTAAAGTTAGCCACCAGTTACAAGTATGAAAACAACTGAAGACAGAATAAAACATGTGTACCTTCTTCCAGCTAAAATTCTGGCCATATTACCATTGTTATTGGTAACAAATACGTCACTTTCATCACAAACAATAAAGTCCAACGCAGCCATCCGTGAAGAGAATAAAGAAAATGGTTCCAGCTCCTCCTTGGACGCGATAGTCTCTTTAGAATAGAAGTTCGGAAATAGTGCCTTTAAGGGTGCCAATGTCTCTTCTCCTCCATAAACTTCACCAGAAGCCACATAGATATGAACGTCACTGCCATATCCTAGTGCTCTTAACATTAGACCAACTTCTAGTGGAGTGAGTGGACATTTTCCATGCCTTCTTTCCTTATCAGGATTGCTTATCTGAAGATCAGTTGAAACAAGGTCTCTTCAAACTGGATGTCCAAAATTTGGCAGTAGAAAAATCTAACAGGACCAAAATGAAGTTTATATCGAATGAAAATAGAACACAAGTCAAATACAACAACAATGACTTAATTTGTCTTCTCATTAGCAGATGTCAGAGCAATTTCCTAGCATCAATTTCTTTTCTTTTGCTATTGTTTTTTTACCCTAGCTGCTCTGCGCCAATTGTTGCAGAAATTTTTATATGAAATCTGTATTTCTCTTTGTATAATCACACATTCTAGGCCATAAATGAATTAAAAAATGAAAGTCAAATATGTCAAGAAAACAGGAATTTTTTACTAAATAAATGTCGATAGATGATCATCCTAAATCAGGGTTTATATTTTATAGTCTTACATGTAAAGTTTTCCATCTCTTCCGTATTGCACCCAATTCCTTTCTCTCCTTATCACCTCCACCGTAATAGCATCCAGAGAATGCAAGCATGTCAGGTTCAAACCTGTAACAAGAGAAAAACATGTACGTCAAAACTGTCTTGTGAATGTTAAGTTCACTGCTCAAAAAAAATTATAATACAACACAAGCAAGATTCTCAGAGTGTCTATGCCATAATCAATGCATCACAACCAAATGATGCTCCATTCTTATCATCCATCAATTACAGGCTTCAAAGGCAATGTTACCACCGTTTTATAAGTGTGCAGTACATCAGATCGTTATATGTAGTACGCAATTTCTACACGCATGTATCAAATATTCAAATGTGTGCACAAACAGTACTACAGTGTCCATGGGTGTCTAAAACAGTAACCAGAAATATAGAGGACTGAAGATTAATCATTCTACCTCAGATGCAAAGCAATGTAATGCTTGCCTTTCATCCTCATTTGATGGACCAGTTTTTCACCCATTTTTTGGATAGAATCAGTAAAACTTAGAGCATGGTAGTTAACCCTGCATCTCAACTTCTGCAGATCTGTATCCAACTTGTTTGCAAGTCTGTAATCAAACTTGGATAGCTGAACAGCCTGCAGCACAATGAACACCAAAAAATGATCTTAATCTAAATTTGGTTGATTATACATTGGTCCAACAAGCAAGTGAATTCACTTAATATCTATACTAATTACATATGCACAAAAGGGGGAAATAAATAAAGAAAAGGTATAATGCTAATTTAAGAAATGTGATTAATCACAAAGAATAATCATATTTCTTCCCATGCGTGGATAAGGAATCAATCAAGCGTTGCAGGTGGAACAAAAAAAAGTGAGCTATAACAGGCATAAAAAAGAGGATTGGGATCCTATGAAATGAAAAAGAACACTGAAAACTTGTAACGTATAAAAGAAAAGAGGAAAAGGTTTAGAGAACTGAAACTTACATGCCTTTTCAAAAGAACAGGTAATACACGATTCTGATAACATTTTTCATTGCATTTCCTTGGGACACGCATGTGATATGGTGTCAATGATTTTCGTCCTTTCCTTGGGATCTGCTTTATGATTTTAACATCTTTTGACAAAACTGATATAAACCGATCAACATCAAAAATCTCTGAAAAGTCGCTGCACCAAAAAAGAAAAAAAAAGAGAAAAATATAATAAATTAGTCATAATTAAGCATCACACTATCTTTTCAAACTTGGACAGACGTAAGAACTTGGACAGACATAAGAAACTATAAATTCAAATTGCAATACAGATGACATAGAAAATGAAACCAGGCATTAACTAACCTGGCATCCTTCCAGAAAGACTTTTGGTCCAGCTTTGGTATAACAAGAGTAGCATTCAAAATACGGGCAGCAACAACAGCATCTATGATCTGCCAATGATGTGCTTAGTTATCTTGGAACCAATGATAAAGAATTTAAAAACTTTAAGGTAATCAAGAAGTAACATGGCAATAACAAAATCACAGGTCACTGTTAATAAACTAATAGTTGATGTGTTTGGTCCATTCATTATAAAGCCCTATCATTAAGATTGTTCATAAATTAATAGAACAAAGTTTCATGTTGACTGATGACAACTAATCAATGTGAAGTAGCTGTGGACCACAAAAAAGAAAAAAATGTGATTATTTATAACATAATAAGCTCAGAAAGTTACCCCTGTTCTTTGCTGATTCAAACCTCCACTTGTAACAATTGCCAAGTACCTATTTGAATGGGTTACATCTCCAGCTTCTGCAACAATGTCAATACGAGCTCAAATGAGAGCAATAGTAGCTAATTTGTAGGGAAAACAGCTTAATACAAAATGGTTTAGTTAGAGCAAAAACCTAATTGCAGTTAAATCAGATCATAGCAACAAAAGGGCAACATTGAAATATATACACACTTGCAAACTTGCTGCTGGCTGCGCTGCATCCGTGATAAAATTGGGCGTTTCTTGAGCTCCAAATGTCACGATCTAATTTGCCACCATCTCTCTGCATGTTCCTCAAACGGAAGCAATCGTATTTAATTAAAATAAGATCCGATAATTTTAACGAAGATTTTTAAAATATATATATATATCTAAGTAGTTATTTTGTAACTACAGTTTAGAAGAAAAAATATGAATCCCTAACCGGAACACGAAAAATTGGTACTCCAGTTGGACCATCGACTTTGTCGGTCTGCACAGCAAATAGATAAAGAAAAAATAAAAGTGAGCGGCAAATCCGGTAAAAAAGGGGGGAAAAAAAGGTAAATGGGTTGAGAGAGAGAGAGAGAGAGAGAGAGAGCGTACTGAGGCGAAGTGGCCAGGGTGATGGAGATGATCTGTATCTGACGGAGAAGGAGCGAGAAAGGAGAGGAGCGCGAATAGAATGAGAAGAGCGGAGAAAACGGCGGAGATGATCGGAACGACCACGCGCAGGCGGTGCTGGTGGTTGTGGTGTTGCCGCCGCCGCTGAAATGCCATTATCAAACCACCGCGGCCGGTGGCTTTGTTTGTTTGTTTGTTAGTTTGGAGAAAGAAAAAGAGGGGTTCTGGTTTCGGTTTCGATTTTGATTTTGAGTTTTGAGTTACGAATCACTCATTGCCAGCCTGATCCCGAATAAGTGTTTGGAGTTGTTGTCAGAAGCTAAACAAGAAGAAACGACAATAATCCATTGCCATTCATTTTGCGCAGGCGCAGATGGATTTCGCACACGACCAGAGTGACACCGACTCGCTGTTTAATGAACAATGAGAGTGTCACCGGGTCTTGTCTGTCTCGAGCAGCTTGCTTTTTCCTTTTATTTACATCTTTTATTTTTTAAAATTTTATTATTTATTTAATTAATGCATTTTTCCAAATTAATTTGTGTTGTGTGCGCTTTAGCTAACTTGGCCAACCATAACTTATCACCCCAACCCAACTCATCAGGAGATTTGCTTAAATAAAACAAAAACAAAATCAAAAGGGGCCGTATTGTTATACCATATGTGATAATTCTTGACAAATTGAGAGCTTTTTATCTATTTTGAAAAGGTGATGTCTATCTATTTTGTTATGAAAGTAAGTAACTATGTATTTGAATTTGTAATAGTGTTTATGAAGAAACATTCTTTTCTTCTTTGGTGTTCTTTTATATTTTGTCATAGATTCTAAATGGGTAGGTAATATTGTTAAAAAAACTAGATTCAATGGAGAAAGCTCTCCATTCTCCGTAATGTTTTGCTATTCTAGTATCAGCAGTAGTTATAAATGACAATTTTTTTTTCTTTCAAAAAAAAGATAAGAATGGCAATTTTTCTTTTTTTTGGCTTTTATTTTTTGAAGGACGGTCAATGAGTCACATGGTAGCAGGTAAGAAAGCCAACTCCCGCTGTCCACTGATATATATATAATGGTAAAAAATGATTGCTCGTAGCTTTAGTACAGCGAGCGAGAGAGAGAGAGAGAGGGGCATAGCATTTTGTGCTGTGACAAAAACACAATTTGTCATTTGCACGGTTACTTTATTTGGTAGGCAAAAGGTTGGAGCTTCGGACACAATTTCTTTTTTTCAATGTCCTTTCAGTTGGATAGATTCGCGAGACGGACAATATTGAAGTTGAAGGATAATATTTTACTTACTTTAGAACCCAGAATCCTAGATCACTGTTCGTAAAGAACCCAGAATCCTAATCCTAGAGCTAGATGGGTTCCAAAAGCCCAAAAAAAAAAAAATTTATAAAATTTTGACAGCTGTGGGATTTGAACCCACGCCCTTTCGGACCAGAGCCTAAATCTGGCGCCTTAGACCACTCGGCCAAACTGTCGAGATTGGAGGATGTGGACAATTTATAATTAATATAAAATGAAGTGATAAATGAACAAAGCCATGACAAAAATTTTTTTCTTTCAGTAAATTTTGATGATTATTTTTAAATGTAAAATCAACAATTTTTTTTTTAATTGGCAATTTTTACAGTTTATAATAGTAAAAAATAATGTTGTCCACAGAAGGTTAACTGTGCAAGAACATGCACATTTCTTGTGTCTTACTTCAAGTGATAAATTAATGTGATGGTCTTTAGTCTTTACCTGAGTTGAGGAAAGTATTGCCGCCATTCTTTTCTTGCGACTAGATGCAAAATTGCGATCCAATGGAAGTTATACGCGAGAACTTGACGATGCCAAATACTTGATGGTAGTGATCTTTTATCGTATCTTTTAATGTTGAACAAAAATGTGCAAATAGAAAACATCAGGCTCGTATTTGAAATTCGATCGAAATTATGATTGAATAAAATCAATTTTGTAGCTTTGAGTTGAGTATTTCATGTGATTTAATATGTCTTGTTTTAATCTTTTAGCAAATTGGAATCAAGCTAGCGCTGTTAATAAATAATAATAACCGGAGTTGGTACGTCAAATCAAGATACAATAGGCATCCGTGATCTTGTTCATTATTTGTGTCAAAATCTTAAAAAATAATATTAATATAATTTCTTAACAAGTTAGGAGTAAGAATTAAAGTATAAATTCTTCGTATAAATTAACATGGCACAGCTAACTAAAAATATGATAGCATATATGATAGGTTAATATAAAGTTCTATAAGGGTATAACTCTCTTAAATTCCAAAATTTAAAAGGATATTCGCATGAAAAAAAAAATTCGGTGGAGAAAAGACTCATGTATACATGATTTTTATTGGAGATGTTCAGAATTCAATTCGATTCGCTCAACCAGTTTGATTCGTAGAAATTTAATCCGTAAAAATTCAATCTGTAGATTAGTGGATCGGATTTGATTAAAAATTTGAAAATCCGTAGTCAGTGGATTAGATATACATTTACTTCTGTAACTCAGAAAAAAATAAAAAATGTTTATTTAATAAAAAATTAAACTTGTAAATATAACATTAGTACTTACTAATAAATAAATTAGTTAAAATATAGTTATATAATACCATATTATATCTTATATGATAATAATATAAAATAAAATAATAATTAAACAAATAAATATAGCTTCTTAAGTAATTAATTTTCATGTATTGATCTAAATAAATGAGATTTTTTTCAGTGTGTTTTATTTTGAAACTTTAATTGTATTTTCTAATTGTATTTAAATAATTAATTTATTTAAATTTTATTTAATTTTAAATTTAATCAGTAATAAATTATTTTGATATTAATTTTTTTATTTAGTTAGTTCATATATATGACATAATTAAAAAATTTTAGCCACAAACCAATATGTAAAATGATAAATTAGATATAGATTGAGTTAAATCCGCATCTAATCTCCAGACATAAAAATTAAATTTAGAATGAATTTTATTAATTCGTGAATTAAATTAGATTAAAAATTTATAATCTATAAAATTATAAATTGAATATAAACTAATATTAATTTGTAAAATTCGATGTGCGGACACCCTAAATTTTATTGGAGAGCTGCTAAGATAGCAGCCGTTCGATGGTGGACGACCGCGTTGGCAGTTGGTAGCATAAACATTATCAATGGTCAGGTACGAGAGCTGTTAACATAATCTTAAGAATGAGAAGCAATTTCAGCCATCCGATTCACAATCGATCTTCACGGTTTGAATGATCTACGAACCACCCCTCTCTTCAGCGGTGAAAGCTTCACATTTCGGATTTCACAAGCGGAACAAACCCTCATCTCTGCCTGTGGCCTCTGGGAAACCCCGCAACACATCTTAATGGCGTCATTCACGGCGTAAAGTAAAAGTAGAAAAGGCAAAAGTGAATTGATTGAAAAGAGGGGGAAAAAAAAAAAGTTTCTGAAGCAGCTGCCCGGATGAATTCGTTGACAGCGAAGCCTTGCTTTATTTATCAACCAACATCTTCATCAGTTACTGTTGTTTCTTGTAGGCCGAAATTGCTTAGTTTAGTGAGATGCCCAATAAAGACGAAGAGGAACAATAACGGAAGACTGGCTTTGAGGATTCAAGCTTACGATTCTTCCAAGAATGAGTCCAATAATAACGGCTCCAATGATTCCAAGCCTCCCAACGGCGCTCTGGTATTTCTTTATTTCACATTACTCCTTCATTACTTTGATGATTTTCTTTCACTATCCTGTTATCTCTCAGGCGTGGATATTTAAGTATAACTAAAAGTGGTTTTGTATTCAACACTTTGGCTTCTGTGCTTGCAAACGTGCGCGAGCTATTTGTGATTCACCAGACAGTTGTAAAATATTTTTGTATTGCAGTATTTGCTTCAGTTATTTATTGCTTTGCTGGATTCAAATTGTGTGTGTCTGTGATGCGTCGCTTTGTTAATTGGCAGCCCAAGGGCAGAAGGGATATTCTACTGGAGTATGTCAAAAATGTGCAACCAGAATTTATGGAGTTGTTTGTGAAAAGGGCTCCCGAACAGGTTTGTTTCCTCATCTCTTTCTTTTCGAGTCTTGTGGTACATATTTAGTATGGGAAAGAATGAAATTCTATTTTCTCGTGCTTTCTCTTTGTTGTTATGTATAGGTAGTTGACGCAATGCGTCAAACTGTGACAAATATGATTGGAACGCTACCCCCGCAATTTTTTGCCGTCACAGTGACCACTGTAAGTAACTTCGGATATTACAAGATCATACTCTTGTTGACTAAGGCTTGGTCAATATATAATAATGCTTTGTGTTATCTCAAGATAATGGAAATTCAGATATTTACCAGTATTTTCCATTCTTTGTTTTAGGTTGCTGAAAATCTTGCACAGCTTATGTACAGCGTTATGATGACTGGATATATGTTCAGGAATGCACAATACCGTTTGGAATTACAACAAAGTTTGGAACAGGTCGCTCTTCCTGAGGTCCTAGACAAAAAGGTCTTCTTGCTTTTACTTCATCTTCTTCTTCTTTCATTTGTCATTGCAACTCATTCTAGCATGTTTGCATAAGTGTTAAATGGGTTATGCATTTAACTTTCTGTGGTGCTGTTTATATGATCCAATCACGTGACTGTTACAGGATACACCAGATTATGCACCTGGTACACAAAAGAATGTGTCTGGTGAAGTTCTTAGGTGGAATAATGTTTCTGGCCCTGAGAAAATAGATGCTAAAAAGTACATTGAGTTCCTAGAAGCAGAGATCGAGGAACTGAATCGTCAACTTGGTAGAAAAGCCACCAATGGTCAAAATGAATTGTTGGAATATCTCAAGACACTTGAGCCTCAAAATCTGAAGGTAAGGAGTGTTGCATCGCTTTTCATTATCTCTGTTGTCTTCTTGGCATATGTTGAACAGGTGGATGTTTTCCTGCTAATTGGTATTCTGCCGGCTGGTTTCAATATGTACAAAATATGGTCTTTACATAAATTGCCAATTACTTCTTTGGGTAAGAATTTAGTCTGCATGATCTTCTTTAAATGACCTGGATCATGTGTATTCCAATATGACTAGGATGTTTATATGTACAAAATATGGTCTTTACATAAATTGCCAATTACTTCTTTGGGTAAGAATTTAGTCTGCATGATCTTCTTTAAATGACGCATGAGCTGTGTTGTAGGAATTGACAAGCAGCGCAGGAGAAGATGTTGTGCTTGCGATGGACACATTCATTAAGCGTCTTTTGGCTGTTTCAGACCCTGGCCAAATGAAGGTTTGAGTTTATTTATATTTGAAATGAATTAACAGTTGCAATTAATAATTTAGCTGATGATCTGAACTTTCACCGACCAATTTGAAGAAAAAGTTTAGTCTGTTTTGGTTGGCTGGCTTTAAGCATTGAGTTTTTGTACCCATGCTTGGTGGTGGTAATTTGCATAAAAGATATTCAACATGCATTCTTCTGATGAGTGTTTTTGGATTATAAGATCCTACTGTCATTTCTAAGTTTAAGCTGGTGTAATTACAGACAAGTGTGACCGAGACAAGTGCGCCAGAACTTGCGAAGCTGCTTTATTGGCTGATGGTTGTTGGATACAGCATTCGAAACATCGAAGTTCGTTTTGATATGGAAAGAGTTCTCGGCACTCCCCCAAAGCTTGCGGAGTTACCTCCAGGAGAAAACATCTAAACATGTACTTTGAAACTGCAGATGATAGGATATTATTTCACAGTTGGAGGTCACCAATCTGACTGCTGTACTTTCTGTGCTACAGAGGCGCTGTAAATTTATGTTACAAAGAAGCTCTATTGCTTGAGGTAGGGACATTATTTTTTTGCGTGACGCAGATGGTTGGCACATCAGGGATAGTGATTAAACATGAGCTTGGCAACAAATGTTCTTATTTTCTAAATGAACCAAGTTAATCTTTTTTAAGTCATGTATCGTCTTCTTCGGATATATTTAATCTTCTTTCCATTCTTTCCGGGCTGTTTGATGATGGACTCTTCTTACTGCATGGGCTTTGATCGATCATGTGACCAGTTAGAATAATGCCTGTTCCAACTTCTGAGCACAAGCCATTTTTAATCGCAACGTTACGTGGAAGATTCACACCGCCATTTTCGTAATATTATTAAACTGTTATACGGAAATTTTGTTTCGTTTGGCTTCGTTGGCTTCGTTTGGCTAGCATCTGCTGCCAAGATGATGAGCCAGCAGTCAGCAGAGTTGCATGGCTTAGAATGCCAAGCGAGGGAGGGAAGAGAAATCATTAGGAAGCATGCGGGGAGGGGGGGTGGTGTATGGGGTGTGTGGGGTGTTGTTAATCTTGAAGCAGTGAAATATGAATGTGAAACTAACACCATTTGCTGCGGATAAGATTTATATTTTCTAGTTTGTACGTAAATTTGATTTTTAATATCTTGATTCTCGATGATGGAGGAAGCCAAATTGGGCAGGCATTTGATTTTGGGATTCTTGAGGGTGGACTTGGGGAACAGAAGGGGGTGGACGGGCATATTGAATATTGCATTCTGCAAGCCAATTAATCTTTTGTTTCTCAGACAACCTCAGATAGATACAATACAACAAAGGCCGCCAATACTTGTCCTTTCCCTTCATTCCATTGGAATATTAAAGAAACAAACTCTGCAATGGTGAAATTGCTCATTCCTTCGGTTATCAATTAGTGTTATTTAAGTTGTTTCATGGTCGGAACTGGAATAAGAATAATTTGAGGTGGCGCGCTATTTTCAATGCTTTATTCTTGCTGCGGGGCCGGCTAGCTTGTCTTCTCTTGTCTGTGGCCCAATTTCGATTTTGTTAGCAAGGTTGATCCACAAACACGGTCAAGGAAGTGAAATACTCGCACAAATTAAGTTTAACAAATTAATTATTATGTTTAATATATAGCAAGTTGATTATCCCGATGAGTTTTGATGTGGCGTTTTTGTTCGTTGTAAAACATATATATATATAAATATATATAGATCTCTAATTTTAATAAAATATTAAAAAAATAAAATAAATATAGATTCTAATACACTATATTGTTATATTCAGGATTTTGATTGAAAAATTATTTTATATATATATATATTTGGGTCATGACAAAGAAATTTACTGAATCTATAGGTGTGGCGGAGAATTCCCTCCCACTCTCCCACCAAACAAAAGTGCCAATTTATAGCATCAAGAGTCTGAAAAATGATGTATCTCGCGCGTGTGTATATATATATAAAATTATTAACGAGTCTAGGCACTGCTACGAGCGCTATTTATGTGTGTGTAAGTCGCCTACCATATATAATATAGAAGTCGCCTACCATATATAATATAGAACATTTCGAATTGAAGATCCGGAAATCATCAATGAAAATGGAGGTTGAAATAATTTCGAAAGAGTGCATCAAACCATCTTCTCCAACTGCCCATCATCTGAAAACCCACAAGCTGTCTCTCTTGGATCTTTATCTTCCTCCCGCTTATATTCCTTTGGTCCTCTACTATCCCATGAACCAACAGTACTCATCCGCCAATATTATTGATGATCATATTATCTCCACAAGATTGCAACTGCTAAAGCAGGCTTTATCAGAAACCCTAGCTCGCTTTTACCCGCTTGCTGGAAAGATAAAAGACCTCCATTCCATTGACTGCAACGATGAGGGGATTTATTTTATAGAGGCCAGAGCTAAAAGTCCTCTCGATGAATTTCTTAACCTTCCAAGTATCTCTTTGATAAAAGAATTTCTTCCAGATCCAGATGATGCCAAATGGAGGAGTGTACCAACTCCAGGAGATTATGTAGCTAGTGTGCAAGTAACTACATTTTCCTGTGGTGGTATGACAATTGGCGCGTATGTTTCACACATGATCGGTGATGGAACAGCATTTAGCTTGTTTCTCAAGAGTTGGGCAGCTGCCACAGCCCGTAAGAGCTATAATGAAGGATCAGAAGCAGCACTACTACTGTCCCCTAAATTTGATGCTTCACTTTCATTTCCTCAAAATGATGCATATCCAAGACAAGCTTGCTCCACCTCCATTCGCAGTAATCTACCTATCAAATTTGGTAGATGCGTTTGTAGGAGATTTTTATTCGATGCCTCCGCAATAGCCAACCTCAAGGCCAAGGCAAAAGGCTCGACCGTGCAAAGTCCAACACGCGTCGAGGCCGTAACAACACTACTCGGCTTATGCATCATGGCTGCCTTAAAAACGCAAGCAAGGTCGTCATCATCTGATCGTGATTCCGACAAGCCATTTGCACTGATCCATGCTGTAAATTTGCGGCGAAGAGCCGTGCCGCCATTCTCTGATGATTACATGGGGAATTTTATTTGGATGGCATCGGCATTATGCACAACTGAGGAGGAACCAGAGTTGGAAGGTTTGGTCTGTCAACTGAGGGGAGCAATAGCGAAACTTAATGGAGATTTTGTGAATGGTTTACGAGGTGATGAAGGGCTGATTAATTTTCTCGAGGCTTTAAAGTATGAAAGGGAGACTTATACTCGGGCAGCCGACAGAATTGCGTATAGCAGTTGGTGCAATTTTGGTTTTTATGAGATTGATTTCGGATGGGGGAAGCCTATTTGGGCCAGCGTTACTGGTCCACCTGAATCCCCGGTTACTACGCTGTTGAACGCAATCCTTCTCATGGATACAAATATGGGGAACGGGATCGAAGCCTGGGTGTATTTGCACGAGGATACCATGGCTATTTTGCAAGTTGATCAACAACTTCTTCAATACGCTACCGTGGATCCAATTCCCATTAAAACAAAAATATGAATTATGCTTTAATTTCTCCTGTCTTTCTTTTTTCCAAAGCCACGTCAAATGTGGCTGTTCCGTTATTAATTACCGTTCTTTATATTGTTTGTTTATGTTCATGGACGGAATTGGGATTAGCTTTGGATTTGAAGTGACTCTAAATTTAATTCAATGCTTTATTGCGAGGCTATATTTCCCCTTCGCGCGGCTGTTTTACTCGTGAAAGCTTGAGAATGTAAACAGACCACTTGAAACATGTTATCTATAGAGTTGATGCATTACTTTCTACCTTTATCAGCTTTCATATCAGCAAACAACCAAAGAAGCTTAGCTTGCTTCGGTTAGCAATGCAACGACTATGCTATGAAAAATGTTCCGTTTTCATCAGTAGCGGCAAACTAACAGCTGTAAGACGTAGACATTTACGTGTACAAACGAACGTATGGCATATTCGCCTCACTTTGTCGAGGTTTTGTTTTGCTTCCTTTTCATTTTCAATATTGATTTTATTTTTAGGAATAATAGATGAGAAAAATAATTACACCCTAAATTATAGACAATGGAGAATATGTTGCACCAAGTAATACTTTATCTATTCGATCAATTGAGATACTTAATTCGTACCTTAACTAACTAACGTGCTATTTTTTTTTGTTAATTTATTCTCATGTCTAAGTTATTAATTAATCTAATAAAACTACAAATTATCTCATATTTATTTTCTCAATTGTACGTGATGAATTAAATGATGTATTAGAAAATGGCTTGCACCAAAATAAATTTTCTATTACGCGCAGTTTTTAATTTTTAATTAATAACATCTCTCAAGTTAATTATGAATATTACACATTTTTTATAAGTCTTAAAAATTTGAAACATACGTGTGATAAAAAAACAGGTGATACATAATATAAACTCTGGTGAGATTGCAGGGAGCTTATTAATTACTATAGGTTCATCTTCAAAAGTCTGGGAAAATTTTGGAACTTGCTAATTATTAAGTGAAACCCCACGAATTAATATATGCACTTTTTGCAGTTCTTGTTCTGCACTTTTCCGCTCCCATTCTCGCCGGCCCCTTTTATTGCATTCATAGTGTAGACACAGAATTCCTGGTCAACGTAATAAACAAGACATAATGAGTTTGCATAGTTTAGCATTTAACCATCGTTCACTATGGCTAACAACTTAGGATTTTCGATTGTTCGGATTGAGGAAAAAACCACCTGAATCCAATCTGAACCTAAAAATTCGATCCGAGCTAATTTAAAATAAATCAGATTGGTTTCAAATTGAATGAATTTGAGTTTTGATTGATTCGAATTGAGTTCAGATTTGCGGCCTTTTTGGCAATTTTCACATCAAATTTATGAAATCCATTATTAATTTTATATTGAATTATTTATATTTACTTTTTATATTCTAGTAAGTAGTGCAATTTGATCGGATTGTTTGGATTAACCCCAATTCAATTTGATCCAAAGAAAATCCGATCAAATATGACACAAATTGTATCCAATCAAATATTTGGCAATATCTGAATTTGATCCGATGCCCAACCCTAAAGTCCACGGGAAAAGAAAGAATAATTTCTCTATTGTATAATCATTACAATTGAATTTTTGTTCAGCTATTTCTCTATTTATAATGCAATTTAGACAACTCAGATCCTTGATAACTCCTCTTTTTGATGATCTTTATCAATTAATTAGAATCTGATATGGAGTCAACATTTATCTGCAACACTTATCTTTTTTTCAAACTTAAATTGAACTTATAGAGCTTCTAGATTCTTTTTATTTCAATGACCCTGAATAAAACTTTTCTAGGCCTGAACAAGGCTTCTAGCAATTGGATCCCAGCTGTTGGATTCACCAACTGGTTTTTTTTCAATTAAAATTATCTCTTGTAATCGTGCTCTCCTACTGCCGTATTGATTTGCAAAATGCCAAGAAATAATAAGAATAGAACTCAAATCAAGAGTTTATTTCAAGAAATAATTAAGACCTACTTATAAAAATTATAAAAAAAATATTTATTTATACTAACTACGACTTATCTTAATTTGACAAAATAATCTATTTTAATAAGACTCATACCTAAATTAGGAATACAACTCATATAAGTAGTGCCTTAACAATAAAACTCTAAATTTGTAACCAAATTAAACTAGAATACAAATTAATTAAAATATTTTTAAATATTATAAATTTCAATATAACTAAAAATTCTTCAATTATTTGCTCTACATCATGTATCAACAACTCTCTTTTTATAATAGAATTTAGATAACATAAATCCTTGATAACTTCTCCTTCCGATGATCTTTATGACTTAATTGGAGTTTCATCTAGAGTTGATACTTATCCCCCCACGCTTATCTCCTTCTTAAACTCAAATTGAACTTTTAAAGCTTTTAAATTCTTCTTATTTTAATAATTGTGAATATAACTTCATTGGACCTCAATAAGGCTCCCCAGTAGCTAGATCCTAGCTGCGAGATTCAGCAACTGGATTTTTTTAATTAAATTTATCTCCTACATCGTGCTCCTCAGTTGTTGCGTTCTCCTTCTATTGTACTTATTCGATTTATTCAAGTTTCCAATTATTGATCTTTCTAGCACCCAGACTTATTTGATTAAAATCTTATTTTCATTTTTTGACCTTCTAAATTTCTTGTTAAAGCAAAGAGATTAATTTCTTATTTTATTAAAATTCAGAATAGGAGAGAGAGAAAGGAAAAAAGAATGCTTCCAATTCTTCTTGTTTAGAGATGCTTTAATTAACTACTTGGGCTTAGCCAAAGTGGCTAGAGCCATTTCCTCACAAATGTGAGGGAAGAGGTTCGAGTTTCCGCAGACGCATTATAGGAGTTTAATTTAAATTTTCTTCCTTCAAGTCTCAGAGCTTGAGTACAAATTTCTTTCCTTGGAGTCTCAGAGCTTGAGTGAAGACAGTCTTTCTTCCAGAATGGGAGTTTGACGTTCCTCGAATTTTTGAGAGGGTTAAAATATGAGCGAAGGCAGTATTTCTTCCAGAATAGGAGTTTGACGTCCCTCGAATATTTGAGAAGGTTAAAATATGAGCAGTGTCATATCAGAATTGATGTAAACGGGTCTCAGTATATGTATGATTGTAAATATCATGTGCAATAGTTATCTTTAAAAAAAAAAAAAAAGATGCTTTAATTTATACATTTTAGGTTGCATATATATTGCCCTGAATCCAACTAGCTATTCAAATTTAATCATCTTCAGATAAGCTCAAAATTAAAAATAACAATTAATGGAGGTCGAATTAATTTCCAAAGAAAGCATCAAGCCCTCTTCTTCAACGCTCCATCACCTAGAAAACCAAAAGCTTTTTCTTTTGGATCAGTCTCTTCATCTCATGTACATTCCTATGGTCCTTTATTATCCCATGCGGCAAAACATAAAGCTTTGTCCTATTAATAGTATTGATCATATCGTCTCGAAAGATTGCAACTACTAAAACGTCTGTGTCAGAAACACTTGCTGGCTTTTACCCACTTGCAGGAAAGGTGAAAAATAATCTTTCCATCGACTCCAACGACAAAGGGACTCATTTCATACTAGCCCGAGCTAAAAACCCTTTAAAAGAATTTCTCAACCAACATGATCTCTCTTTGATCATTAGAGTACTTCTAGTTGAGGTGGGCGATGAGGTTGGGGCATCTCCAGGGAGTGATGAAGCAAAGATACAAGTAACAACAATTTTCGTGTGGTGGAATTGTTATTACTTCATTCGTTTCACATTGAGTTCGTTTCTGAAGAGTTGGGCTGCTGTGGCTTGCAACAATGTTACTGAAGAAGCTGAAGGAACATGTAGTAAACCTAATTATGATCATGCTTCATCCTTGTTGCCTCAAAATGATGTATACCCAAGAGAAGCGACATGGGAAACTAGGACCACCCCGTTTCTCAAAACTGACGTTTGTGCTACTCGGAGATTTGTATTAGCTGCCCCAGCAATATCCAAACTCAAGGCCAAGGCCACAAGCTCCAGCATGCAAAATCCAACACCGGTCGAGGTCGTATTCGCACTCATTTCCAAATGCATCAGTGCTGCTTTCAAAGCAAAATCTGATTCTCATCATAATCCTACTTTGCTGACCGTTGCAGTAAATTTGCGACAAAGAGCCAAGCCACCACTCGCACAAAGATACATGGGAAATTTGATTTGGGTGGCCGCAACAGTATGTCCAGGTGAGGAAATAGAATTGAGTGGCTTTGTGCGCCAACTTAGAGAAGCAATAATGAAACTCACTGGGAATTTTGTCAAAAGCCTTCAAGGTGACCAAGGGTTTATAAACTTTTGTGAGGTAAATAAACATGAAAGTGGAACTTACAGCGGTGCAAAGGAAAAGATTACGATTACAAGTTGGTGCAGAGACTTGGTCTTTATGATGTTGACTTCGGATGGGGAAAGCCTGTTCGGGCAGGCATCGCTTTCCTACCGTTTCCGCTAGACGCCGGTGATATTATTCTGATGGAATCGAAGCCTGGGCGTACTTGCACGACGAAGATATGACTCTACCACAATTCGACATACAACTTGTTGCGTTTGCTAACCTTGGATCCAAGTCCCCTCAACTAGTGGTGCACTCACTCGGACAGAATGCTTGCGGATTGCTGGTGCTCTCTCTCTCTCCCTCCCTCTCTCCCTTCTTTAAGTTGTGTTTGTATAATTAATGATGAATAACAGCAGTATTATGTTGGATAATCAAATTCTCAGTGAGGATGCTCGCACATGTTAAAATGCAGTTTCAAGCGAAAAATTGTAGCTAAACAATGTTAATCTCACCTAGGTCCAATTTAATACTACCATATTGATGTTAAACTATGCCGTCTCGCTCAAATCAGCGTTATTTCAAAACGTGCAAACATCCACTGACGAGTAAATACCATTGGTATACTTGCGCATATAGCAAATGATAGGCCTTGTAACTAACAGTTAATACAGATCACATCTTCAGGATGGGCGGTAAAAAAAAATTGTCATCTTTACCGAGCTTAAGCTTTAAACAAACTTCATTTAACCATTTACATATCACTACTAGAAACTCTTTTGCATTAATAAACAAGAATTAATGAGAACTGTGTATCACAACTAGTGAACTAACAGGATTTTCTTTTTCCTCCTTATCAACAGGGAAAAATATGCTCCCCATTGACCACAAACTCACCATGAACAAATAAATAAAAGGGAAAACAAAAATTTAAGATGTGGTGAGGGGATTGGCAAGATCAAAATAATGAGATAAAAAGGCACAATCAAAACCATTTTCCTCAACTGCTTGAACTTACAGCAATCTTGAAATTGGAATCGACAATCTGAACCAGAGCTTCATTCCCATTGACAATAGTGATGTAATCTTATGCTTCAGTACCAAGCATAAGAGATTGAACACCACCATTGTCCGTCAAGCGTCAAGCATCGGGAATCGATGTTCTGGCCACTTGGGATACGCACGCTTGTACAAGCTCATGCAAACAGTGTCACGCTGCTGAAGAATTCCATTGAAAACGCACTTCATTGCCCCTGAGGAAAATTAAACGTTAATTGAAGAAATTTAGTTTCAAATTATCACCCAAACATGTTCTTTTATCTATAGAAAACCAAAAAGCACATTTAACATCTACAGCTAATCCTCCCAATTGCAATGTATGGAGAGTTTCAACTATCTAAACAACTCTAGGAAAAATGAGAGTAATAAGAGAATTTTCAGGCCCTTAAGAGCATCACATGTCTAGATACATACAAACAAATATCTCATGCAGAAGAGAGTGAATTAAACAAAGCGCAAGTATTTTGCTAAATCATATTTAACCATTTTCTTCAGCCTATAGACTGAAGAGCATTTAATCCCAGTTGTAAGATTTATATGGTCAAAATAAGCACCATTAAGATTTATATGGTCAAAATAAGCACCATACCATGTGTACCAACAGGTTCCTTAATGCGACCACGACGACCACATTTTGTCCAAACTTCGACAGGCTGAAATCATACGCAATAATGTGAGTGTACAATAATTCTAAGGAACAAAAACAAAAAGAGCTCTCTTTACCTTGAACCATCTCACATCCTCCGGGTTATGAAACATATATCTTACTATGGCTTTTAGTTTTGATACTCGTTGAGGGTAACTGCAACAAATATTTTCAAGGTTTTAACAAATTAGAACCACTGCAAATCATTCTTATCAGACCTTAGAATTAAACCAGTACATCGAACTTGACCAAATAAAGAATACATTGGTATTATGTTGTGCATATTAAGAGGGGACAAGTTGCAAAAATCATAAAAACTTCAATCAAGAAGTTTAAAATGAATCATACCCAGTTAAAACAATTTTCTTCAGAATTATTCTATCTGGGTCAATGCTTCTCAAGGAACCCACAGCAGCAACTGCAGGTGTGACACCTCCATCTGCACTCTTCAGAACTATCAAAGGAAGAGGTGGAAAACAAATGGGAGCATAAATTGAAGCTACAGAGAAACGCCCTGCATGAAGAAACCTCTCCATCTTATGCTTATCTGAATTCATATTGTCAGTGGAAAATATTGGCCTGCAAAGAGAAATACAATGACATCTAAAACTTCAATAGAAGTTCATTAAATGTGACAATTTAGAGGACCAGATACCACCTTGCAACAAACTGGCGAAACCCAACATGAAATATTAATTCTTCTTTTGCTTTTATAGGAGCATCGTAGGTATCATGCTTCTTTACACTGCAAAACAATAGTAATCTCAGTCTGATATAAATTGATTGCAATGCTATTTCCAAGGACACGAAAAGTCGAATGTGGAAAATTTGTTCGTCGAACACACCTAAAATGAAGGACAGACATCTTGGATTCATGCTGCAAAAGTCCAGATGCTATTAATGGGCTTCTCTCTGCAATCTCACATAATCTGCGAGCGATACCTGCAGGTACTTCTTTGATATGAAGCCTCACATATAAACTAGCTGGTACACTGTCATCCATGTTCTCTTGCTCCATTTTTAAGGCATTTGCAAAAACATGCTTCTGTGTTCTTGTGAAATTATCAAATGCAAATATTCTAGCATATTCTGGAGGTAAAGATTCCTGATATTTCATCAACAGGAAAAATTAATAAAGCTCTTGTGAAGTTGATAGATGATAGAGAATATCAACAGGAAAAACTAACATTACTTTTGGGTCCCATGAAGAGGTCCTAAAGGACTTAAGGCCCCTATATTTGGCGAAGCGTTTTCTGGCAGGAACATCAAGCGGAGTATCCACTTCATCGGGAAATTCTGAAATATGAAGCCAAACAATGAACAATCCTTAATAATACATTAATACTAAACTGTTAAGAGAAACATTAGTTCAACTAAAGTATAGGGTGCCTTTTCATGATTATAACAATCTCCAACTAGTTACAATAGTTAAACACATAAGTGTAGACAATTAACTTCAGAAAATATTTCACTGTTATGCGAGAAATCCCATGGCTTCGCACTGGAACGAAGTTTTCAAAAGCATTTTCTTATGCATATTTGTTACCATGCAGTAAACTTAATAAATCCATGTCTATTAAGAGATACGTAAATAGTAGTCCCCAACCCAAATATTTAAGACTTGTCAGCAATATTTCAGTTTGCCACAGTGTGAATAATACCCCACAAGATACTATTTCTTAGTAGATAGAAGAAAAATACCCTCATCTTCAGCATGTGCCTCTTTAATTTTTTTAATTTCATCCTCTATCTGTTCTCTTGTCAAGATTTCACCTTCCTGCATGACAAAGGAAAGCAACTGAAACTCTGAGAAGAAGTTGGATATAATACGCAAAGATGTGTAGAGAGAACAATTATCTTATGAAACACAAAGGCGAACAAGAACTTCCAGTCAATCCATAAAGTAATTATTCCAAAGGACAAATTATCAGAATTGACGAGAAAAGTGACTCACCATCATCACAGAATCATTTTCAGTTCCATCGTCAGCATATCTGAAGTTTAGGGAAGCTTGATCATCATCAATGTCTGAGTTATTGGTTCCCTCATAGCCAGGAAAACCTCTATCTTCTTGGTCCAATACCATACCATCATCAGCATCATTATCACTATCTGAATCAGCCTCATCACTATCATCCACGATCCAAGCAGCCTACAAGACTTGAATTATAAATCAATTCCTTCCAAATGTTCCATAAAAGATACATACAGATGTTTTAGAACAAACTTATGCATGCCTGGTACTCTGAAGTGCCTCGAGGAAGAGCTCTTTTCTTCTGCTTTCTGTGTTTTTGATTTTGATCAGCCTCAGCCATTTCTGCTTCCGTTGGCCATGTCTGATCAAAGGAACAATAAGATAAAAATGCCAATAGACAAAACCATTACCAATTATCTCTCAACATATGGATCAGTTTTTATACTTTCATCATAAAGTAGAACTTTTGCTCTTGGTTACAAGAAGATTCTGCCTTTTTCAATCCAGATTTAGATTAAATAAACATAAACACAATCATATTAACATGCCACCCCAAGAGAACTATTTTTTTTATGCTATTAATTGGCACTGAAACTCATTATTATAGTTGTCCTTTTTCAGGGATATAAGTGCCGTTCAAAGTTGTTATTAAAACGGCAAAGATGCTCTTTCGAGTTACCTGTTCTCCTGCAAGAGGATCTGGAACATTCTCAACAAGTAAAGGCTCCAGTTTCAAAGGGTCAGGAGACAAGGTACGAATGACCTGGAATCATGGGAAAAAAAATCCATCAATTAATAGTTATCTAATCAGAAATAAACTACAGTAAGGTAAAAAAAAAAAAATAAAACAAAGCCTGTTGCAGAAAGAACAATATTATCACAGCCAATGTAAAACAAAGTAGAAAAATGAAAATCAATAGCATTTCTGCAGTGCACACGGGATACAACCAATCTGTAACCTTAAGCACACCAATGAAAAAGACAAATAGCAACAATGTTCACCACTGACCCTCCACTAGTGTATATATATGAAAAAGGTAATACCTCCAGATCATGTATTTCATCCGATTCCATGGCATCACATTCCTTTCTTGCATTCAAAGGAAATGGATCCTTCAAAATTTCAATTTTACCTAACTGGAAGTCTCCCGCTCCAGAAATGTGAACCTGATTTGAAGAAAATGAGTCATACCTGTAAGATCCACCCATAAAGTCAAGAAGAAGGCTGAATTAATTACCAGCTGGTTCACAGAGAGACAGTGAGCACGCAAATAACCATGAAGGAGAAGCGTACATTTTCCTGAATTGCAGTCATCTGCTACCACATCAACCTGTAACAGATTGGTGAATGAATTATCTTCTGAAGGCACTAACATGAAAACTTATTTAAAAGGAAATTAAGAGCAAGATTTGCTACCATTCAATACAACATGAATGCGTGCAATAAAAGAGAATCATACAAATGAAACTTTGCAGCTTCTTCAATAAATCAGTTTAATAATAAAACTAATTAGAATACCTTTTGCGCCATGAGGTAAGGCCGTTGATTTCGCCAGTGAGGCACTGTGAGTCTCTGTTCCTTAAAAAGCCACAGGAACTGCAACCATAATAACATTTAGAGTAAATACTAGTAATGTCAAAATGATAAGTGAAATTCATTGCACATATTTTAACAGAATACCATTTATTTCTAGGTATTCCCAAAACATAATTGCTGAATCAGCATTCTAAAATAATTAGTTTAGAGGTGCAGACAGTCACCTTATGTAACTCATCTTTTGTATCAGCAGCATAAAACTTACAGTCCTCATGAAATTCAGAAGTAAGGCTAGAAATACACATCTTCTTTAAATCTTTCCTTTTTTTCAAATTGGTGGGTAAATCCTACAGGTGCAGAAAAAAAGTTTTAGCATCAAATCAACAGAGAATCCAAACTTTCTTCTCTATAAATTTCAAGCAAATGCAAAGCTCATCAACCAAGAACTTACACGGATCAACACAGCAGTACTTGGTAATCCAAGAGATCTGAACACCGAAAGACATTGATTTCCAAATGAATCAATATAATAAGATGTGCTTTCTTCACTGAAAGAGCTGGCTGATGCCACAAAAGCAATTAAATCAGCAACCTACAGTCATTCAAAAAAGCATCTAAGCATTAAAGGCCAGAAGGGGAGAAATAAGAAATATGTAAACCAGTAATTCAGCAGAACACGGCACTAGACAACGACTTACCTTCGCCATTTCCATACATGCAACTAAATCCCCATGAGGTGCTTGCAATACCTATGGCATACGACTTTAGTCAGATGGTTACAGATTGTCACAAAAAGAATGATCAAAACAATACATTTCTTTAACAGACAGATTTAAAATTTTGAAAATTCTAAATAACATCATCGTAAAGTAGAACGATAATCCATATGCAACAAAAATAATTAAATGAAAAAGAAAAAAATTAGCAAATCTTCTCAACAAGAGCCCCCCCCCCCCCCCCCCACCAAATCTTGATTTAACTACAGCTGAATGCCTTAAAAGAAGTGACAACTTAGTTTAAAGTAATTCTTTTTTTCAAAGAAAAACCCCTTCAATTATTATGTTTTCCTAAACAAATTCCTAGTGCCCTCAAGATGAATTACTGGCAAGTGGAAATTGAGCTCACCGTTGTTCTTAGTCTGTATTTGGAAGAAGAAACAGTTGAAGACAAAGCTCCACTACCTTCTGAGGACAACTGTCTCAAAAGATCCTCCCTAACTGAATTTAGATTCACGGAAGCAGAAAGACCAAATAGAAGCTGCCATTAAGCCAAATTAGAAACCCAAAACAGGAGATTAAATCAAAGTCCCAAAACATAAACAATTGATGACAGAAATCAAATCACATAATACCAAAAATACAGTTTCAAATATAAAACACTTACTATAACACGAGGAGGACTCGCTATTCCACTTGAAGTTCTCTTTTCTTTCAAAAGTGCTAGTCGTTTTTGGTCCCTCAGCTAATAACAGGAATAATAAATTTGATTGAAATTCCACAAATTAATCTCAGAAAAAGAATTTAAAAAGAAAATTACCATTTTGTTACGCTGGACTCGGGCAGCCTTGGCTCCCTTTGCAACATTGCAGTCCGATTTTCCAATCCGGCTCTTGTCTAATACATCAGAAGTTTAATTAAAAGAAATGATAACCAATAATAATTATTCGAACAATAAAAATAAATATACGAGAGTGATAGAAGAAGAACCTTTTGCAGCGGTTTTGTGAAGATTACGAGATGATTTGGTGGAGAATCGGGATTTGTGGGATTTGTTGACTTGAACTCGAGATCCTGTCATGGCAACTGCAAGAACCGAACACGGCTAGCTCTTCGAAAAACCCTAATGAGTCATCAGCAGTCAGCACGCAGGCACGCAGCAGCAGCAGCCCGCCGAACGCTCAATTTTTGCTAAACCCTACTACGACGTTATGGGTGAATAGCGGCAAAGGCTTTTGGGTTTTATTAATAACTGGCGGTTAGTAGTTTAACGTTATTTAATCGGAAAATTTACAAAAATAACAATAAAATTTTAGTTATTTTTATATTTAATCTCTTGAATTTTTTTTTATCAACATTAGTCAAATATATACTTATCTTCCTAAATTACCCTTACTTACGAAGCAAAAACTCCCCTTTTATCAAAACAAAGGCAGGTTTGCACTCTTGAATTATCACTAGCGACGGCAAAAGTAACGGTGAACGTCGACGGGTGAACGATAAAAGTGAAATACGATCGTAATACATCCAGATCCAATACCAATCGACGTCACTGAGTGGTACGAGTTATTTTCTGAACTTATAATTTTTGTTTCAGTGGTTCTGCCGGTCGAAACTTGGTGACAGTGCGAGATTGGTGCGACAAGCGCCTGTCGCACCAAGCTTTGTGCGACACGCATCCTGTCGCACATAAAAATAGATTCATTACATTCTCTATGCAATAGTGCATAAATAATTTTTTTTTTAATTTCAGGCTTAATGGATTCAGTTGTGCTTGAATTGTGTTATGATGGTTGGTGGGAGACGTTAGAGGATGGCCGTATAGAGTACGTTAATGGTAAAAATATAGCTTTTTTTGTTGGGAAAAATTGTTTGTTTGATCAGTTTTTAGTAAGAGTATATGAGTTGTTACAATTAAATCCTAATGAATATAGTATCACAATGAAAACAACTTTAAAGTCCAGTAATACATTATATCGTATATATACACTATGTATGGATATATTTGATGATGAAATGGTAAGGGTTGTATTACATATGACATCTAATGTAGCCAATTATGGATGCATTCCTATATTCGTTACCACGTCACCTTGAGTAGTGAGTGAAGATATTGAGTCACATGTCGAAACAGAAACTTCTTTTAGAGCAAATATGTCTGGCCCTGATAATGAAAAAGAGATGTTGCCAAGGACAATGTCGCTACAGCAATATTACTCTCCAATCCACGACAATTATGACAACATTAATAATAATAGCATTACATTAGAGGATGTTGGAGAAGATGTATTACCACTAACGATGTTGTTGGAGCAACGGTATTCTCCGTATCATAACAATGATTTTCGGGACACTGATGATTTTCATGATGAGACAGAGGAGGATAATGTTTGTGCAGACCCTTCTAACAGTATGAGAAGCACTGAGTTCAATAATCCAGGTGATGATGGAGGAGCTGGTCCTTCCAATATTCCGTCGTTTCAACATGAAGATGAGTGTGGAGACGATATTCCTGTGAATAACAGCGGTAATAAATCTATTCCTCCAATGGTTCGATCGAGAAGGAGGATTGACCCCCTCACAAGTCTTCCTCCAATTTTACCTTCGAGCATGGTTGGTCCAAACTTTGTTAGCAGTTGTGACTCAGATGATATCAGTGTGGGTAAGTTATTTGCTGAGAATAATGAGTTTATATTACAATTGCGCAAGGTTGTTTTTAGGGATGAGTTTGATTTCAAGATTGCACGGTCTACAACGACACGTTTTGAGGCTCATTGTTGTTCGGAATCATGTAAATGGCATATTCGAGCAACTAAAAGTTCGAACGAACAAAATGTTCCTTATGTGGTGCGGAGAATTGACAGTGTACACACTTGTCATAATGAAGTATTGGTTGACGGTCGTCATCAAGTAAGGAGCCGGGTTGTCGGTCATATTATCGCAGATAAATATATTCAAGACAACAGAATTTATACTCCGAATGACATAAGAGCAGATATGCAGCAGGAGTACGGTGTTCAGTTAATCCATGGACAATTGCGAAAGTACTGTATATCATCTACTTTGTCAAGCCATGCAAAATTGATTTGACAGTGGCCTTTTCTTGCATTTAAAACTCTGTCCGTAAAATAAAACAACGCAATCTTCAATGCGTCGATGTCATCCATTGCCTAAAATTTCAACTGCTTAAATAATGCATCAAATTGCTTAAGATTGATGTTGCGATGCAAACCATCAAAATACGTTTTCAGTAGCCTGTGCCTTTTGATATTGTTTAGTGCCCTATCAACACCGAAGGAAAGTCCAGTAACTAGGCACCATTCAACAATTGACAAGCGAATCAAATACTCACCAATTTGAAACCATAACTGATCCTCCTTGCTAACTTCTTCATGGGCCACTTGCCTAAGCAAAATATTATGTAAAATTACACCACTAAATGGAAAGTTTCGACACTCTAAGAAATGTCTAAATATATCCTTCTTGAATAGATTCAACTGCCGCTTTGTCAATTTTCGCTCAATAGTTTTTACGACCGAAGATAAATTGCACATGCTCGAAATTCGACCCGGAAAGTGATTGGTATAAGGAAAATACATCCTGCCTAACTCGATTTTCGATGATTCTGATTTCGCCATGTATCTGTTAATATTTATAACATTATTACATTGCATTTACCCCAAAAAAATAAAAGAAATTGGGTTCACGGAAAAATAAAATTCAATCACTGAAATTTGGTGCGACATGTTGGTGCGACACTCAGCGTGTTGCACCTAATGTGCGACACGAATTTTGGTGCGAAGCGCGGCCCTGTCGCGTGCGAGATGTGAAAGGAAGGCGGGCACGCAGCTCGCGTGCATAGGCCAGCGCGCGAGTCTCGCAAGGGATGGGCCTGCTCGCGAGAGGCCGCGCCTGTCGCGTGTGAGCGCGATCTCGAGTGCGACAGGTGCATCCCTTGCGAGCGACAGGCGCGGCCTCGCGCGAGGGATGCCGTCGCTCACGAGACTCGTGCGCTGGCCTGTGCGTGCGAGCTGCGTGCCCGCCTTCCTTTCACTTCCCTTTCCTTTCCCACATGCATCTCACCCACCACCGCCATTAAACACCTCTATCCATCACCAATGCAACCAACAACAACAACAACAACAACAAATTTTCAATAACTCACCTAGGGTTTTCAATTTTTGTCTTTAATTGTAGAGATCTCTGAATATTTTCAACGTAATTTAGCTTCTTTCAGCCGCCGAAAACTTCCTGCGCCTTTCTATACTGTCGACAATGTATACAGGATTCTGGTGATGAGATTTTGGTGAGAGGGGGAGGGTTTTGGCTTGAGAGAAACGTGAGAATGATGAGGGTAGTTTTGTTCTTAAATTTAGATTTTGGCTAATGTTGATAGAAAAAATTATAGGGGTTAAAATTGAAAAATACATAAATTTTATGGCCATTTTTATAAATTTTCCTATTTAATCGCATAATTACCTGCTTCCATTTCTATAATTGGCGGATTAATCCACCACATAATCGGAGCCAACTGGGTCAGTGGATAGCACCAGATATGTACATACAACCTTAACATTTTCCTTAATATGAACCATTACCCTAAAGTTTTGAACATGGTCAATAAGACCCCTCACTTTTATCTCAATACAGCCTCAACTAGCACCACACTGTAATATACTTTTATTTAAAAAAAAATTGTTAATCTCAAATCAGCCCTTAAATTTTTTTACGAAAAATTAAGTACAAATTTAATATTATTAATAATGAAAATGATAATAATAATAATAATAATAATCCAAAAATTTCTTTCAATATTTTTATTAAAAAACTTAACATTTTATTTATGTTAAATTAGCCCAAAATTTTATGAAAAATTAAGTACAAACTTTAATATCAAGTAGTATTAGCCATCCCAAAATTTCATTTTAAATTATGTGATATTGCAATCAGGTTATTGATGGGATTATTTTATATGGGTAGATCACTCTCCACAATAGTTAATTTGTTTTCTTTGAGGTTTTTTTTTAAATAATGAGAATTTGGTTTTTTTAAAAAAAAAGAAAGAAAAAGTGCTAGTTTTCCTTATTGATATAACTTTCTTAACTTCTCTTTTTAATAAATGAGGAGGAAGAAAAAGCCTATATTAAATGGCAAATGTTGCCATTCAAATTAAGACAGCCTAAAGAAAGGAAGATTGTACTTTATACACCATTAATTAGATAATGAGATAATATAATTAATTTATTTAGAATTTGTAAAACATTATCAATTGTTAGATATGATACATTACATGTCACATTAATTTTTTTAGAATTTTTATAAATAGTTTTAATTTTTTTAGAGAAAAAATTGATTTTATTTAACAACAGCCATGTTTTTAAAAAGGCCAATGATGAAAAAATTGAAAAATAATAATGAGGATATAGTTAGAATGAACCGGAAAAAATAATAAGAAAATGATAAAAATGTAATAAGAATGAGAGCGTGATAAGCAAGCGATGAGAGTGTTATATAAATGTAGTAAAAGTAATGAAAAGAGAATTTTAGACAAATTAACGAGAGGTGACCAAAATGTCGTAGAAAAATGGTAATACGCGACGAGAAGTGATGATAAATGTGCAGAGAAGTGGTGAAATAAAGCTTTTCCAGGTTCATCTGAAGTCTAATTCAAAAAAAAAAAAAAGGTTCATCTGAAGTCGATGGCTTGTCGTGATGGTTAGAGAGATACCAACGGCGTCGTCGGGCCTCATTGCCTATTTTGGAAATCTTGGGAGTGATAAGTAGGGTTGGCAAAATCCAGATCCGGATCTGGATGTAAGTACATTCGGATCCGGATCCGCATTTACATTTTTATATCCGGATTCATATTTGGATCCGAAAAAATTTATACGGATCCGGATGCGGGTAATATCCGTAATAGATGTGGGCGGATATTCTGGATATCTGGATTCTTAAAAATAAAATAAAATAATTTAAAATTTAATTTAAAAATTTAATTATTTAAATAACAATATTAAATAAAAATAAACTATAACCTAACAATTAATCAACATGAACAAAATACAACATCATAAATTTATAAATAAAAATACCACAACATAAATTAAACATAAAAAATAACATAAATTCAATTACACCACTATTAAAATTCACAAATAAAACTAATGCATTTAATTTAAGTAACCAAACCAAAATCTAATTAAAATAATTGAAGTAAATATGAAATTAAAGTAATTCATAAAGTTAAGGAAGATCCCAAACTACATTTATGGATAATGACAATATTTAATTTAAAAGCTATAATAATAATAATAATAATAATAATGGAAGTGATGATAGATAATTATGAGAGGGACACCTCCAACCACCACCAAATGATTTGATTGAAAGGCTCTATAAACGCAATCCATGAAAGCACAAAACGACACCAAAAAGGCCTCACCTTGCTCATTGAAAATCTGAAATTGATTCGCTGGAAAGCCGCGTGCTCACCCTTTGTATTAATAGCGGCCAAAGACAAAAAGAATAGACAAGGCAGTCAGGCAGCCGTATTTGGTGTGCGTCGCCAGCCTTTGATGTAGCGGGTTGTCGGCGTTCGATGACGGCGAAGTGCACTGAACAAGGCAAAGCAGGGTAGTCGGCGTTCGACGACAGCAATGCATGCTCAACTCAGGCGAGGCATCCAGCGTTCGATGGCTGTGATTGCGAGGTGGACGGCGTTCAACGGTTGGGGGGGGGGGAGAATAGGGGAGGCGTGAATGGTTTAGAGAATTAGGGTTATTAGATCCTTTTTTTTTTCAATTTTAACTTATATATTTTTAATACAAATTTATTAAATTAATAATATAATTAAAAATTAATCTGGATCCAGATATTTAGTTTTCCGGATGCATTTGCATCCGAATCCGGATTCAGATCCGCATGGATTATGATTCTTAGACTCCGGATCCGCATTTTTAAATGTGCGGATCCAGATTTTTTCGAATCCGGATCTCTCGTATCTTTGCAGATCCAGATCGGACCTGAATTTTTTTGTCATCCCTAGTGATAAGGGTCCCCCTAAATTGCACACCTAGGATGATTTTTAACCCAGTAAGCGCTTCCCAAGTGGCAGTTAACAATTGGCCATGTTTTAATCCTCCACAACGGAAAACAGCACTAAATTTAAAAAAATAAAAAAAAATAAAAAATAAAGCACAGAATTAAGAAGCTCTTGATAAAATCCACTACTTCGCGACACAGGAAAATATCTGCACTCATCCCTTCAAGAAGACGCACACGACTCGACAGTACGACCACAAACTAACCAAAACAAAACCGATAATGCAACCTTCGCTCTTGCATGGTATCGTCAACACTCCCTTGTAATTCTAAATAAAATGATTCTTTTGCCTCCACAGCCTCTATCAGTTCGCTTCCCTGCAATTCATTCCGCTTGTCCAATCACACGCCACCACGTCATTTTTCAGCCAGCATTTTCCGTTTCAACCATCACCGGCATAACCACCGCCACAGCTTCTGGAGAATCATCTTTTTCATCCTCTTCTTTTACTTCAAAACAAAACGACACCGAAGAAGAAGAAGAAGATGACGACGACGACGTTTTATCTCTACAAAAGCAGCGTTACGATTTCACTCCACTTCTCAATTTTTTATCAGAAAATAGTAACTCTGAATCAGCTTCAGCTTTAGCTTCATCACCGAGTTCTCTTAATCGTGTTGAGTTCAAACTCGCCGAGTCATACCGAGCTGTGCCTGCTCCACTCTGGCACTCACTTTTAAAAAATCTCTGCTCCTCGAATTCCTCCATTGATTTAGCATACGCTGTCGTTTCGTGGCTGCAAAAGCACAACCTCTGTTACTCCTACGAGCTTCTTTACTCAATCCTTATCCACGCGCTTGGGCGATCGGAGAAGTTATACGAGGCGTTTCTGCTCTCTCAAAGGCAAAGGTTAACTCCGCTAACGTACAACGCGCTTATTAGCGCGTGTGCTCGCAACGACGACCTCGAAAAAGCCCTGAATTTGATATCGAAAATGCAGCAAGACGGCTACCAATGTGATTTTATAAATTACAGTTTGGTTATTCAATCGCTCACGAGAACTAACAAGATTGATTCTTCACTTTTGCAGAAGCTTTATAAAGAAATTGAGTGTGATAAGATTGAGCTTGATGGGCAGTTGCTAAATGATGTAATTGTAGGTTTTGCAAAAGCTGGTGATGCAAGCAAAGCTATGAGGTTTCTAGGAATGGCTCAAGGGATCGGATTGAGTCCCAAAACGGCCACGTATGTGGCAGTTATAACTGCATTGAGTAATTCTGGTAGGACGATAGAGGCAGAGGCTGTTTTCGAGGAATTGAAAGAAAGTGGATTGAAACCTAGAACTAAAGCTTATAATGCTCTTTTAAAAGGCTATGTGAAAATGGGTTATTTGAAAGATGCTGAATTTGTAGTATCTGAAATGGAGAGAAGTGGAGTGTTACCTGATGAACATACTTATAGTCTTTTAATTGATGCTTATGCGAATGCGGGTAGATGGGAAAGTGCGAGAATTGTGTTGAAAGAAATGGAAGTTAGTCATGCAAAGCCTAATTCGTTTATTTATAGTAGAATTTTAGCAGGGTATCGGGATAGAGGAGAATGGCAAAGAACCTTTCAAGTTCTGAAGGAGATGAAGAGTAGCGGAATAGAACCTGATACACATTTTTATAATGTCATGATTGATACTTTTGGTAAATATAATTGTCTTCATCATGCTATGGCTGCATTTGATAGGATGTTATCGGAGGGAATTGAGCCTGACACCATTACGTGGAACACACTTATAGATTGCCATTTCAAGTGTGGAAGATATGATAGAGCAGAGGAACTGTTCGAGGAAATGCAGGAGAGGGGATACTTTCCTTGTACCACGACATATAATATTATGATTAATTTGTTAGGGGAGCAAGAGAGATGGGAGGATGTAAAGAGATTGTTGGGGAAGATGCGAGCTCAAGGATTATTGCCTAATGTTGTAACATATACGACTCTTGTGGATATTTATGGACAATCAGGGAGATTTGATGATGCAATAGAGTGCTTGGAGGTGATGAAATCTGCAGGGTTGAAACCCTCCTCTACCATGTACAATGCCTTAATAAATGCCTATGCACGAAGGGTAGGTCTTTCACTTCATATGTATGCCTTAATATCTGTGTTTTTTTAAATCTTTTTCCTCATTTTGTATGTTGATGGATGTGGATAACTAGCGCAGTAGCATCAAGTGTGTGCTCTATACAGCCATGATAGCTTAGTGCTTTTGATGTTATAAATTTTACTGAAATTGCAGTAATCATATGGGAGTTTGTGATTCAAATCCCCATCGGTGTCAATGTAACCATCTTCTGCATGATTGGGATGCCTGTGCTCACTGCCAGTGACTTCACTTTTCAGTATATTTATCAACAACTTTAATATTCCATGCTTTAAAAAAGGTCTCCTGAAACTACCTGTTTCAAAATGTTGGATTTATGTTTACGTTTGGGCAGCTGACATTTGAGAATTTGAAGTTCCTTAAGATTATGTTATCTAGAATGTCATATGTTGAGCATGCAATTGATTCTTTCCATTTCATTTCTAACAGGGTTTGTCAGATCAAGCAGTAAATGCATTTAGGGTCATGAGAACAGATGGCCTAAAGCCTAGCAATTTAGCTCTCAATTCATTAATCAATGCATTTGGTGAGGATCAAAGGGATGCTGCAGCATTTGCTGTGTTGCAGTATATGAAGGAAAACGTTAGTTGCTATCTTAATGTTACCCATGTTTCCTCCTTTCTATGGTGAAAGTTAAATCATCTCACATTATTTTACTACATGTCCTTTTGATTCATTACAATTGCAGGGCTTGAAGCCAGATGTGGTTACATATACCACACTTATGAAAGCTTTGATTCGTGTTGATAAGTTTCATAAGGTATTGTCAAGTTAGCTGTTCTTTAACATATATAAAATGCTGTTATATTCAGGTGAAAAATGGCGGAAGCACGATGGAACTGTTCATTGGTAATTGGTATGCGTGCAATCATACCAAAGATTGATGACAATGAAATACAAAATCATCACTACGTTTGTGTTTGTTGCAGGATTACCTAGAAGCTGATTTTGCATTTCTTATTTGTGTTGGGAGCTGATCCAAGTGGTTTATGCCTTGCAGGTTCCAGCTGTGTATGAAGAAATGATCTTGTCTGGATGCACTCCAGATAGGAAAGCCAGAGCGATGTTAAGGTCTGCTTTGAGATACATGAAACAGACACTGAAAACATAGTTGACAGGCTGCGAGTCTTCCAGCCAAAGCGAAAATTAAGACTAATTTTCATGTTTGAACTAGCTTGTCATGGAGTTTAAGGTTAGTGGACCCGGTCCTGAGCTGCAAGATTTTTAAGTTCAGTTTTGACATGTTACTGTCTTTCTTTTGAAGGAAACAGAACTTTTAAAGTTATTGATAGTGAAGTTTAATAATTTTGAACTTGAAAGAAACATGAATGCTTTGCAACGGGATGACTTGCTGAATTTTGCTTTGTCAGCAATTTCTCATGCTCTGTTTTGTTAAATGGTTTTGCAGGGAATATTGGTCCATGCTATTGCCAGGTCATCCTCCCCAGACTTTCGAAGAAATGATATCTCCAAGAACAATGTTTGGGTCTCTTAAATTGAAGAAACGAACCAAATCAAAATCAAAATAGAGAGTAGAAAACCCGCATGCCACTCCTTGAAGATAGGCTGTAATTTGATGTCTGTTTTTTTAAAGCTTCGTCCACAAGAATGAAAATGAATAAGCAGTTTGTTGCTGGTTCTTGTATTATATACATATAGGCAATTTCTGTATTTAACTACAGTGCTTCGTACATAATTCGTGAAAGTTTAGTAACTATGAAGAACACGTCTGCTCATAATTTAAATTGGACTGGCGTGGAAAAAACAGTACCTTCAGTGCGTCAAATTTCAATTGAAAGAATTTTGTGTTCAACTATAAGATCAAATATCTATCTGGCGTCTACTTCTCAAATCAAAGTGATTACGTTTTTTTTCTGTGACAGAATTTTAGCATTCACAGGGGGTGGTGGGTCTACTATACTTGTTCTTTGAAATTCTAGAACAAAACATGAACATTAATAAAACTGATGACAACAAGAATAGCCTGAAATATGTTCTAATCTCCTGCATTCCAATATCAAGCACCTCCAATTTCTTCCCATCTTTCTGTGTTCTTTGCATTAAGTATCCATCAAGATATTCATCAATAGATACCCGCTTGTCCCCATTGGCTGCAGAGGCCTTTGCCCGGAGTTCATCTAAGTAATGTGGTCCAAATTTGAAAATCGTTAAGAATGCAGCTGACCAATCATTAAGAACTCTCTGAACCAGGAAAAAAGGTACACCATCTTTAGATTTAAACCAACCATATTCATCATTAATCAACTGCAAACTGCCTCCTCAAAAAAGTTGGTTTTATATGGTAAATTAAAGAATAGATTAAAATGAAAAGTAAGGAAGGAATGAATCAGACAAATAGAAGGAAACAAAAGAGAACTAGCAATCAATTTTAGGAGTCACTGGACATACATTGAAGGTTGAGTGGTCAGTAGGATTGAACATTTTAAAGCAGTCCTTTGACGAGGCTGCACTATCTCCATAGATCTGATAATCAATGCAAGAAGTTATGTGCATGCATAAGAGAAGCCAGCTGCAAGAAATTATGCGCATGAATAAGAGAAGCCAGCTGTAAAGAAGTCAAAAGAGATTGCATTTCACAAACCTCAAAGGTAAAAGACATGGGAACCCTCACGACATTGAACATATAATCTGTTGCTGTCCCGTGAGCTAGATACCTAAAATCAAGCACATTTTTAACCCAAGGAAGAAATCAATGTGTGAACACTAAAGCATAGGCAGGAGAGAACTCTTGAGAAGCCCTCAGGGAATAACCTATGTATGGTCCCTTAAGGGCCTGCAGCCCCATCGACACTAAGCCCATGTGGCCAAAGGACCACTTCAGCATTAATATGGCCTCAAATAGAGGAATATTTACATATAATCAGCGTTCTCAGTCTTAAGTAAATACAAACCCAACAGAGCCTCCTCCTGATCCGATCATGCAACGCTTCTGGCAGTGAATTTTATTGAGTTGTTCAAGCAATCTTCTCATCCGCCGTGAAGGTAATCCATCAGGTGTCGTATTTTTGTGGTCGTATGGCATAAATAGTGCCTGAAAAGTTAAAGTCGGCAACAAGAACTATGTCATCACTTGGGGCACATAACCAATAGCCCTAGAATGAAACAAAAATATTTAGCAGGTGAGATTAATTCTGGACTTACAACAAACATTTGGCAGGGAAGAATAATTGGGAACCGACAACAACTTACCTCCATTCCAGAGTGCACATTAACCCATATGTGAGGATCAAATGATAAGGCAAGTTTCCGCATTATTTGACTTTCAGGCTCACTGAAAGGAGCAGTTCCAGGATTTTCTTCATACGGATCATAATCCTGTATTTGAAGTTGCGACAATAATTACTATTAAAAAGTTAACAATAATTACACAGAGGGGCTTTATCACATATTTGTGATATTTGATGTTTGTGACATTTGAATAATCAAGTAATAGAGAGAACGGACATGAAACTTCAATAGTGAGCCCAAAGTATCCATCAGTCTCCAAAAGATAAATTGTTAATGAGATGCACTTAAGTTAATATTACAAAATACAAGTTAGCATATTTATGAAAAATGAAATAAGAATTATAAACTTAGACTGAAGTTTCCATAATGAATAGGCATAATGAACCTTCTCCTTTTTGCCCCAATCTACGCTCCAGTTGCGGTTCAGATCAACTCCTCTGCCTGCCAAGAAGTCAAAATCTTGTGAATTTTAGTATTCTAAAAGTCACACGAATTTTCAAATCACTAGATCAACTGACCATTCCTCCGTTCACAAAGATCTCCTTCTTCAACAAGTTTCCGGCCATTTAAGTTTTCCATTGGCACCACCTGATAAATCGTTTAAAAATTGAATATGGAAAATACCTAATTTCAACTTTTGAATGATGTAAGAGTTACCAAATAAGTATATCGGCAGTAACAGACTGCAGTTCCAGCAGCAAGTTGAAAGTCACCTTAATAACAAGCTCGTCAAGGTTACTGTTTAGAGAAACTGGATTCATGTTAGGAAGAAACTGCTCTTCACTTAAGATTGACAAGATCCTCAAGGCAAGTTCCGTTGTAATAAGCTCCCTACCATGCTGCCCAAAACTCTGGAAGACAAGGAATCATCTGTCAAAAAAACCAGCAATTACCAATTTGAGACAATCTAAAGACTACATATCAAATTCACAATACATGACCCTATTTGATTTTCCAACGGAAAATACATGAGTTCTCCACCTGCTTCAACAACGCAATAACCTGCTTTACGTCTAACAACAAAACAATATTGTTACAATCTAATTATAAACACAACAAAAAGGCAAAAACTTACAAGAAGGATCCGAATCTTCGACCGGTCAGCACTGTCTTTCCTTCTATGGCAATAAGTAACAACTGTGATCTCTGCATTATAGCCTTTGTTTCCCGCTTCGATAGTCTCCATCTATAATTCAAGTATAAATAGTCATAAGTTTAAAATCAGAAGTAACGCACAGCAGTTAAAACCCAAAAAAAAAAAAGAAAAGTAAAAGCTTACACTGAGTTTGTCCGGGTGCCTATGTACCAAATTTTTTATCATTTCCATCAAATCGCCACTGCAAAATGACATAGAATTATAAATCATTGCATGCAAAACCCGCTAAATATAGAAAAGCAAAACAGTCCGCAGCTAAGTGGAATTGTTTCTAACACGTGTTGTTTAATAATCATTGAGTTAAGAGTTCTCCAACTTATAATTACAGCTAAGATTTGTTCAACGAGATTCAATCAAAATACCAAATCATCATATTTCTATTTGTCTATTTGTTTTAAAAGAGAAAATAAAATTGAAAAAAAAAACCTGGAATGATAGAGATCGCGATTAATGGGCGTAGAAGATGAACGGTTGAGACTATCATCGCAATTAACGAAAATTGGCAAACAAGCAGCGAAAATGGAAAGGGCAATATGGTACAGAGAAAGGCTACGGTGTCGTATCATGGCCATCGGGAGCAAGGCCGAAGCGAAAAGAAAAATGTTCTATTTGCTTTGTTTCTTTCTTCTCTTTTCATTTCATTTTATTTTCCATGAAAAATAAAATATATAAAATAATAAAGCGACCGATGCGATGCGATGACTTTGCTTCTTCGATGACGAAGATGGATTGGGCACAGATAGAAAGAAGGAATATGAGGTCTTGTCAGTTTGTCTCTGAATTTTCCTCGATCAACGGCCATTTCCCTTTTTTTTTTTTGGGCCCTTTATGTTATATATTTGGTCATTGCATCAGACGGTGAAAAAAATAACCAATCAGATTATTCAGATCCAAAAGCAAGAGTGGGGCTCTCCCCCGAAAAATGGATTATATCATTTATGGTCCCTTTTCCTTCGTTTTGTCCTGATGCGATACATTCAATATTAGAGAGTGCAGAGGCATATTTTATGGAAAATGCTACTTTAATAAAAGATTGGGTTTTAAAATTTTGATTAAAAAATACTAAAATATCTTAATCAAAATTAAGTCGTTTTTTAACTCATTTTTCATCAAAGCAGCATTGTTGGCATTCTATCCAATTCAAAAGCTAACTTAGCCAAAAGTGCGGTAACAAGTTTAAATGAAATTCATCTCTCCATTTGAATAACTTAAACTCATGACGAATTAAGTAGGTATTTTTGACACCCTAATTTTTAAAAAAATCTTTTTTAATGAAAATTATTTAAGTTAATTATTGTTTTGTATTGAAATTGAATTAAACATTTAGATAAATTATTTTTTTTAAATTTTTTAGTCCCCCCCTTATTCCATAATTTATATTTATATTTTAAATTTTTGTTGATTTTTTTCATAGAAATTATAAAAATTTGGAGTTATGAAGATAGAAGTTATGTAATAAGAACAAAAAATTAACATAAATTTCATATTTTAGGGTTTGTATGTATAATTTTATGTGAAAATAGTTAATTTTAATATTTTATCTATTAAACCAAGGATATTTGAAGAAATAACATTAAAAAGAAGGGGGTGTTATAAGAATTTTAAAGGAGTGTAAGGTGTTAAAGCTCCGCTCTAAGCCTCTGACCAACTGCAAGTCATAAGCTCGCTTTGTATTATTGATTCTACGCTATGTACATCCTATGCTACAATTTTTTGTAGAACTTCTCCGTTCAATTTCCAATTTTTTGCTGTTCATTGATTTGTTACATATTGCCTTAGAATTCAAGTAATTTATTTGTAATTCAATTTTTAAGTAAAAGTTTAGAAAATGTACTAAAAGTTGACTTTACAATTTAGTAGTTGAGTAGTAAAATTGGTTTTGTCTTGCACTTTAAAACAAGATATTTCTGGACTACCTAGAATTTGCATAAGTTTCAACAATTAAACTAATTATTGAAAACGGAATTGACCATTGAACTAATAATTAAGTCCGGAATGCAGGCATACAGCAATCAAGTCTCCAAGTCAGTATGATTTGGATCCTTCGCATAGTTCTGAACTTCTGATCTGAAATGTGAAATTATGAGTCTGCGTGTAACTGAAAGGCACTATGTATATAGTTCTGTAAACCACATACAAAACAAAACAGAAGTTGCAGAAAAATGATCAAAACCAGATTTATGAACTTGGAGCAGAATGACCAATGACCGTCAAAGGACTTGGATCCATTGAAGCAAATTTGATGTACTCTGAGCTGCATTCCAAAGTAGACATGTCTTGCTCATCCAAGGTCATCCAAGCTTCTATGCCATCACCATACCTTGTTTCAACCAAGATGACAAGATTCATAACCGGTGAACCATTTAAACCATAACTGCTAACCCAAACAGGCTTGCCCCAGCCAAAGTCAATTTCATAGAAACCAAAATTGCACCAGCTGCTAAATCCAACATAATCCACTTCATCTTTAGAGCATAGCTCGCCTATCTGTTTGAGAGACTCGCACATCAGTGAATTCCCTTCATCACTTCTTAGCTTCTTAACAAATTCACCATCGAGTTTTGATATTGCATCCTTCAACTCGCCCACCAGATCATCCAACTCTGGCTTGTCCGGAGTCATACATTTAGCAGCTGCCATCCAGAGCAGATTTCCTGTGCAGTTATCTGATAGTGGCGGCGTCATTCTTCGGCGCAGATTCACTAAGTGGGTTAACACACACGGCCTTCGAGTTTGATAGCCATGCTTTTCTTTGGACGCAGCCATGATGCACTTCCATATGAAGGCAGAAACGGCCTCAACTCGTGTAGGAGGAGCAGGACATTTAATTTTTGAACTAGTTGCTACTACCTTGAGTGCAGCTATTGCTGAAGCATCAAACACGGATCTTTTAGTAATACACTTGCCTTTCTTGAACAAGGTACCCCACATCACCATTGATGTATCTCTAAGCCACAGATCATTTCCAGGGAAGAGTGAAGGAGCAGCGAAATTTGGATGTATTACTTCCTCGCAGCCCCGAGCTGTAGTACTCCAGGCCCGGAGGAAGGTGCTCAGCGCAGCACCATCAAGCATCTTGTGTGAAATGCATATGCCGATGGCGATACCGCCACAATCAAAAACATTGACTTGAATGTTAGTCACGTATGTCACTGTAGTCGATTCATTCATGAGTTCGCAAGGAAGGAATCGATGCAATAACAAAAGATCAGGCTTTGTAAGGAACTCATCAAGACGACAGTTAACTTGAGCCTCTACAAAATAAGCCCCATCATCATTGCACTCGATGGAAAGGTCATCTTTAATTTTTCCAGCTAGAGGGTAGAAGCGAGTTAAAGTTTCTGATAAAGACCTCTTTAGCAAAGCTAATCTTTTGGGAATTTCAGCAAGAGTCATGCAATCATTGAGATAAAAGAGAATAATCGGAGCGTATGAGGAAGGAATGAACTGATCCAAAAGAGAAAATTTGAAGGTTTTAAGGTGTGGGGGTGGGGGGGAAGACGGTTTTATGTCTTCTTTGGAAATGATTTGCACTTCCATTTTCATTTTCAATCTCTTGGTTTTTCAAGATGATGAATATGCTTCATTTATATGTGAAAGAGGTAAAGATTGATATAAATAAAGTATTTTCAAGCAAGTGCAAAAACTTAATGCCTAAAGATCCTCTATGCATCTAGAAACTGAAATTTGGCTCCCACTAGAATTGCCCGCATAGATAGAATAAATAAATTATATCTAATGATAGATAATGTAAGTAACATTTTTCTTTTTTTAACTTTTATGCTGACAAAAAATAACACGCTTGAGACTCTTGTCAGTTAAAAAGAATCAGTATCTTGTTATTTCAATACAATGCCTGAGTTTGACAAGTCTCACGGTCTTTTCTAAGCACATTGATGATAACGCAAATGGCATCATGGCTGCCGTCGTGTCACGAAAACCAGCGAAATGTTGCACGGCTCTTGCTCAAAAACTGATGTTTTCTAGAAGTGATAAAGAACCTTTTAAATCCTATCTTATCCAATCCAATCCAATCCATGCATAGAACGAGCCCTAAGGGAACAACAGAAGTTCTGAGAATACTAATCAAAAGAAAAGGATAATTGATTAGTTGAAAGTCAACGAGTAAACCAACTCAAGACAGGTTTCTGTAATTTTTAGCAACACAAGCAGCAAAGAGCTCAGCCAAAAACCAATTTTTCCTCCTTGGAATTGCATCCCATGTCCTTGCACAACTGATCATTGGAGTATTTTTGCAGCAAAACACTGACACAAGATCTTCTGTAGCTCTCACCGGCATAAAGCCGCATGCTTTTTTCCCAATTCATCACGTTATGTTCCATCTCTTTTATGGTGGGTAAATTAAAATTCCTAGCAAGAAAATGTGCCAGCCAGTTGCTTCTCATCTCTGTTGTGCGTACAATTGAAGGACTATCTGCATATCCAAGTATTGCTAGCTGGGGGATTGGAGGATGAATGCACTTCCTTATACAGAATAATGAAAACCTTTCTTAGATACTAGATTATGGTTATACAAGAACTGCACGCTTTTTTTTCAGGTTTCAATGGAAATAAAATTCAGAAGATATATATCATCAAAGAAATCCTGTGTCCTAATACCTGTACAATGGAGCTGATGATCCAGATATCTGTTTTTGGAAGTAGGTTGACTTGAAAATGTTTTTGAGTTTTCCATCACTTTTATATCCAGTTGCAAAAATAACAATGTCCGTCACCAGTGGAGTTGTCTCGCCATCTATAACCAACCCAATTTTGCAAAAAGTAAAGCTTCTAGATTTCATTAAGCAGAGGCTTCCTTCTTGGACTGTGTCATAGAAGTTATGTGGCAAAACTGTGAACATGCATGAAGAAATCTGATTAAGGAAGCTATGACTCGGAATCATGTTATATTTCTTCAACGGAAAAGTCCATTTGAGATAGCTCTCCACCACTTTCGAAGATAGCCAAAGCTAAAATCAGCAACACAATGTCAAGTAAACTATATTTGAAATCTAAAGCAGTTGAAATTTCAAAAGTGTTATAATAAAAGCTGAGTTGACAAGTCAAAGGTGTCTGTGCATATTTATCCAAATAAAGGCAGAGCTATAGCGAGAGAAAGCTACCAGGGGTGAAAGTGAAAGGGCTAGAAGCCAAGAAAAGAATCCTTCACCAGGCTTATGGATTATTAACTCTGTCCAGCGATTTAAACTTCGAAAAGTTGACCAGAGAAAGTAATCAGGAACCATCCAATGCACTGTCTTGAATAGCAGAGTACACGGGCGTCTCACCCCTGATATGATAATCAAACAGAACATTCAAGTATCCCTGCTTGAAAGATATGATCCTAAATAGACAGTTACATCTCTCATTAAGTTCTTTCATAATGGCCCTATTTATCATATCCAAAGATTTGCTCTTATATCGTCAGACGTCATTATTTAGTAAAGGTCTTTAATATTATAAAGAACAAGAATAAACTAATGGTACGTTTACTTTATAAAATAAGAATGGGAATGTGGTGGAATGGGAATGAGATTTTAATATTTATTTAATAAAAATAAATGGGAATGTGAATGTGTTAGAATGTCATTAATGTATTTACTTGACAAAATAAATGAGAATGAAGAATGAGAATGAGAACAATAAATATTAATAATGATAATATTAATAAAAATAATAATAACAATAATTGATATTAATAATATAAATACTAATAATGACAATATTAATAATAATAATAATTAATATTTTAATAATAATAATAACAACAACAATAATAATAACAATAATTAATAATAATAATAAATGTTAATGATAATAATAATAATAAATGTTAATAATGATAATATTAATAAAAATAAAAATAATAACTAAAATAATAAAGTTAATAAATTTAATAATAATAATGATGACATTTAAAATAATAAAATTAATTGTGATCTAAATGAGGGTAATTTGGGAAATATAAAAAAATTAAAAGGATACAAAAATAAACATGAATTTTATTCACATTCCCTCATTCTTATTCCCAACCCCATGGGAATGAAAATCTCATTCCTTATTTCCAAATTATGTGGGACCCATACATTTTATTCTGGTTCCCAAATTACATTTTGCCAAGTAAACATGGTTTCATTCTCATTCCTTGATCTCATTTCCTAAACTCTTAAGTAAACACATCATAAAAGATTAAAAAACACAAATTTCAATATACTACAAGACAAAACACATTGCATTAAATATGTATCTTTCTTATTCTTTAATTTATCTCTTACTTTATGTAAAGAATCTTTTATTAGAAAATTACTCGTATATATAATACGTGGAGATGACTTAATTTTACAATGATGAGGATTTGTGCTATGAATGATTTATCTTGATTGAAAATGAAAGTAGTTAACAAGAATCTAATGAAATTAGCACAAAAATTCTTTAGTTCCTAAAGAACATAATCCATTACAGTAATATTTGAGAAGAGATGTAGAGGCTTTTGCCATTTCTATTAGCAACCTCTGCTGCCACATCTACAGCTGATTTTTGGAATCCAATGACTGTGACCCGCTTTCCGTTGATGAGTTCAGCAGCGAGATCATCATCCATGGCAGCATAATCCATTGAATGTAAGACCTTGCTGTCAAACACTTCAGGGCCTTTGTTCATTGGAAAATCCGGTGTTAGGCAAGTCACTGTACCTTCCTATGCAGAGGATCACAAAATCCACTTGGTAAACCTGGCATCATAAACACTCCAGTTTAAGGCTCTGAAAGTTTTGGCTGCCCTAAATTCAACAAAATCTGAAATAATAATTGGATAAATTTTTTCTTCCAAGGAGGACATTCTACGTCCTTGGTGCTGCTTTATTGAAATGTGTTACTTTTGGCGCAAATGGCTCATGACTACATAGCCAGAACGAACTTATAGTACTAGTATGCTTACTTCAGTTGCAGACGATACATTCCCAGCTTCTTGTACGGTCACATTCCATTTTCCTGAAGATGAAAAAGGCTTCCCGGTGCCCCCCAACAAGTCCCAAGAATGCTCATCTTCATCAGACGGTACAAGACGGTCGATGCAAGTGACCTTAGTGTCAAATTTGATCTAGGAGAAGAGGTTGAAGTGAGCAGCATATGCTTGGAGGTACTCCATTACTTGGTTGTGATCCGGAAAAGTCTCGGTCACTGAATTTGGCCATGCAAAATCCGAGAACTGGTAAAAACTCTTGGGCGTTTGGAGCTTAGTAGATTCGATGGTCTGGCTCCACACTCCCCCTATGCCGCTCCTGGCCTCAAATACAATGGGTTTAAAACCCCTTTCCAAAGTGTATTTGCATGCAAGCAATCCACTAACTCCGGCGCCGATGATTGCAATCTTCCGCTCCATTTTAGGTCCAGAAGCGAAGACGGTGAAGCAAGAAAGCGATAACTGTCTACTGTAATTTGGCAGCCTTCTCCTTTTCCCATTTACATAAACGGGTGACAATAGCAAAAAGCAATAGAGACACAAATCCAATGCCGAAGTTTATTTTTGGCTTGTAAGAGGAATCTAATGTTAAACAAGTACCTCTGACTGCAAGATAACTGAAACAAGCCTATGACGAGTCATGAATCGCCCTCTTTTAGGTTAAAGAGGACAAAATGCAACCGATCTTGAAGAACGGGACAAATAGTGTCAGCCTTAGCACTATTAGATCAGCAAAATGAACGAGAGCTTGTCGTCTTCCACGTTTGTGCCATGCATTTGCTTGGTTAATGGCTTGACGTAACAGAGTACTGACATGTATTTCAGTCATGTTATAATTCCAGTACCTATGCTCACCCTCAAAAGGCAATGGGAGCAAAGCAGAGAGATGAAAATTTTTAATGGAAAAAACCAATGGCTGTAGATTTGCAGACAATTTCAAATAGATAAATTGTATCCACACACTAACAGCAGTAAATATGCTTGCCAACAAGGGTAATATAACACTCATAGCATAGCCACGTGATTACATTGTAATGCAATTAAATAACTACACTTATAATTTAATCAAGCTTGTATTACAATTTGCTGGTTCCTTTCTTTGAAATGCTACCCATGGCCTTCGCCTTCTCCCTTAGGACATATTTTTGCGTCTTTCCAGTTGAAGTCTTCGGCAGATCTTCAAAAACAACAGTGCGAGGAGCCATATAATGAGGCAGGCGATCCCGGCAGTACTTGATAATTTCTTCACCATTAGCAACACATCCATCCTTCAACTTCACAAATGCACAAGGTGTCTCCCCCCAGTGGTCATCAGGTCTTCCGACAACAGCTGCTTCGAGCACAGATGGATGACTAAAAAGCACCGACTCCACCTCAATCGTGCTAATGTTTTCTCCCCCAGAAATAATGATGTCCTTTGATCGGTCCTTTAGTTCTATGTAACCATCTGGGTGTCTAACTCCCAAGTCCCCACTGCGAAACCATCCACCATCAAATGCATCCTGTGTCGCCTTTAAATTTTTCAAATAGCCATTCATCACAGTGTTACCTCTGAACATGACCTCACCAATGGTTTTTGCATCGGATGGCACACTCTTCATGGTTACAGGATCTTTAATATCAATTTCGTCCAGGCCAAGATGGGGCACACCTTGACGGGCCTTCATCTTTGCCTGTTCTTCTAGAGGCAATGAATTCCATTCGGGTTTCCAAACACAAACTGTCCCAGGCCCATAGGTTTCTGTCAGACCATACGCGTGAGTCAGTGTAAATCCTAGTTCCTCCATTTTGTAAAGCACTTGCGGGGGTGGTGGGGCGGCTCCAGTCATCACTGCCACCTTCCCCGGAAGCGGTTTTCGAACACTTGGCGGTGCATTGGCTATCATGTTCAAAACTGTGGGTGCTCCTCCGAAGTGGGTCACCTTGTGTCGAGCAATATTATTGAATATTTCATTTGCATTGACAGTCCTTTGGCAGACATTTGTGCCACCCTGAGCAGCCACAGCCCACGTCAGGCACCATCCATTACAGTGAAACATGGGGACACACCACAGATAAGTAGGCATTAAGCCCATCTCATTGAACAGAGCTGCAGCCAGAGAGTTCAGATAGGCCCCTCTGTGACTATAAATAACACCTTTTGGGCTTGAAGTCGTGCCTGAAGTATAATTAAGTGCGATAGGATCACATTCATCTATTGGACGTCTTACTCCTCGCAGTTTCCCGATAGCTAAAAGATTCTCATACTCTAAATTTCCAGAACTGGAAGCAACTGTGGAAACCGGTTCTCCACACTCTGGAATCAGGACTAGAAGAGGCAGCTTGGCTGAAGTCTTTGATAGAATTTCAAATGCTCCTTCAGCAATAGGTAGAAGCTGGTAATCTACAAAAATGATTTTGGCTTCTGAATGTCTCAGTAACACCGACACCATAGCTGAATCATGACGTATATTAAGTGTACAAAGAACCGCTCCAGCCATTGGAACACCAAAATGTAACTCATACATTGCAGGAACATTTGGAGCCAATGCAGCAACCTATTCAAACGAGCAAAGGTCAACTATTTTATGCCAAACAAGTTCTGGGAGAATGCCTCTAATTCATCAAAAGCAGTTAAAAACAAAGCAATACTTAAAACAGCCAAATAGTCCCTTTACTTTCAAGAGATCTATCTCAATTACATTAAAGACAAGGGGAAAAATTGTCATACGGAGAAAAGTACACTAGAAAAGTAACCAGCAAGCTGAAATGTCAGCAACGTGTTCCGACGCCAATGAGAATAGAACTTAATTTTCGAGGCTCGTAGTTGTGGCTTTTAATTCAAAGTGTTTATCAAACACTTTAATGGAAGTACAACAATTACATGGGCTCCAAGAATTCAATAGTGACCTATGAATAAACCCATCTTCCATAAACAATCTATGTATAATGTCTATCAACGACATAATTCAAAAGGCATCTTTTTAGTTAAAAACTTGAAAAAGAACAAATTTGCCCGCAAAATTTCCTCCAAATAATTCCATAAGGTTGGTTGCATGCAGACAAAAGTGATAATCAACAAATCATCAAATATCAAATATCAATAGATGGGTGCTAAAAGCTCAAAACTTACAACATCTCCATAAGAAATTCCCAAGTGGGCGAGCCCAGAAGCGAGCCTCATACACCTTTGATGGGTCTCTTTCCACGTGTACTGAACATCACCATAGACAACGGAGGGCCTGTCTCTGTAAACAACAGCCGAGCGCTCTAAGAAACTTATGGGAGTTAAAGGGACGTAGTTCGCGGAGCATCGGATCATACCCTCCATTGAAATTGCAGGAAGATTTAAGTTATGTGAAAGATTAACGGATAAGTGGACTGGCTACTGGATGATGTTGATATCTTCAGTTGCACAGTGGATTGAATAACCCTTTTTATGGTGCCAACAAAGTGCAATCATATTCGGCGAATGGCTGTCTGGTTGTAATCACATTCATTTCCTATAATAAATAAACAAATTAGGCAGTTTCAAACTTTCATTCAATCACGTTCGGCAAATTTAAAAAAAAAAAAATATATATATATATATAAAACTGTAACCACAAAAAAGTGTTGTACACTATTTCCGATCTCCTTATATCCCCCGTTATCTAATAAATCGGTTGAGATTAAAAAAAAATTATATTATAAAATATTAAAAATAAAAAATAATTATGAGATTATAAAAAATTACATATTTTATCCTCTTTTTATTTAAATTCAATAATATATAACCATTAATAATAATTAATTATAAGTTTTGAAAGATTCATTTATTTTATTATACCAACAATTAAATTTTAGTGGTTTAAAATATATCAATTAATTAATATAGGAACAAAGGTTCCTTCATCTTCCCTCAATAATACCACTAGGACCTAATTTTAATATTATAATCTTATATTTAATTATGCAATCTTTTGTTTAGTATCTTTTGACTTCTTCAAACTCTATAAACATTAAATATTAAGATTTGTGGCATCATTATTTCTCATTTTTTTACATTCTCTATTATCTAATATATTGGTTGATATTAAAAAATAATTACATTACAAAATATTAAAAATAAAAAATAATTATTAGATTACAAAAGATTACATATCTCTTCCCCTTTCTATTTAACTTCAACAATATATAACCATTAATAATAACTAATTATAAGTCTTGAAACATTTATTTATTTTATTATGCCAACAATTAAACTTTAGTGGTTTAAAATACATCAACTAATTATATATAGAAAGGAAAATTCATTTATCTTCTCTCACCAATGCCACTAGGGCCTAATTTTAATACCATAATCCCATATTTAATTATACAACCTTTTGTTTAGTGCATTTTAGTTTCTTCAAACTCTATAAACATTAATATTTAAGATTTATTATGTTTGGGTTTTTTTATTATTTAACCAACATCCTCTCTATAAATATTCTTGTATTTTTATTTTTTAACTTATTTAAATTTTTAGTATTGTGTGCTTCATGGAGTACTCTTTTCTTCATGAGTTGAATAATGATAAAGATATTTGGATTATAAGGGTTAGGTTTTGTAGGATGTGAGAGTCTGTTAATACCAAGAAGAATGGAAAATTATCATGGAGTACTCTTTTCTTCATGAGTTGAACAATGATAAAAATATTTCGATGATAAGAGTTAGGCTTTGTAAGATGTGGGAGTCTGTTAATAACAAGAAGAATAAAGAATTGATTAGTGTGAATATAATTTTTATTGCTGAAAATATTGTATAAAAAAATTGTTCTCCCATTGTTTTCTCTAATTTTTTTCCCAATTGTTTTACATAATGTAGTATTTTTTTTCATAGGAAAATCTAATGCATGCAACCATTTAGTGACAAGGTTTAGACACATGTTGAGTGAAGGTTCTTTATACTGTGTCGATAATTTGAAAGTTGTTTCAACTACAGGCGAATAAATATCACTTTCAAATCAGTATAAGATTATTTTCTTGGTTATAATTTTGCTTAAGAGGTTAGAAGAAGGAACTGTTAAGATTCCGATCAATGAATTCTAATTTATGTCTCCAAATTTAATTGATATATGTGTGAATGATAACACAAGCCTCTTAGGTATTTTTTAAATTATTAATGTTTGTTAATCTTTAAGTCTATATTAGAAATTATTAATCCTTATGTTTTAACATGTTTATATTATTTTTCCATAATATTACAGATGTTGTTGGAAGTTTATGTGGTGTGGGTAATATTAAGATCGTTGGAGCTGGTTGGAAAAAAAGAGATATAAAAATTCTAATAGATTAGTAAGTTGAATATAATTTGTAACTTATCAACAACTATAAAAGATATAAAGTATGTACACTTACACTATACATATTAATATATATTTTTAAAGTTAACAAAAAAATAATTAACTTTCATAAATAATATTAGTTTTATAGGTTGCCTCATCTTAAAAAAAAATCAATTCATATTTTTTATCAATTTCATCAAGTGCAAAGTAAAAAAAAAGATAATAATAAATTATTTTTTCAAAGCCCCGCGAATCGCGGTTCTATTTCTTAATTAATAAATAAAACAATTCTTTACTTATGCAACAGCTCATTGTGTCCAACATCGATGAGTGGTAAGTACAGATTTTAACGGGGGGATTTTTGAATTAAGATGTTCGATTATATTAAAATTAGAAATAGATTAAATAATAAAAAAGTTAATATTAAATTATCCGATTTAAAAATGTGTACTAAAATTTTTTGAATCTAAGTTCAAACAATATATTTTATCATGTAACATATTAAAAATTATATTTTTTTATTTTAATTTATTTTTAATTTTTATATGATCAAAATCTCTTGTTAAAAATTCATTCAAGCCATATATATTTTTCGGTTGATAAAATCAGAATACAAATTATTTCTCATCTAAGCGGTCTTTCATTTTACTATAAAAAAAATGGTGAACTTGTATTAATTCACCTTGAGCCACAATGGAGAAAAAATTTAGTATGCTATAACATTCATAAAATAGTATGTTATAATGTAATATTTATAAAATTGATAAAGTCGGAGATTAAAATATACATGCAAAACCAATATGCTAATTAAAAGACTGAGTATAATCAATTAGAGTTCTTTAAAGTCGGTGGTTCATGTTTCCCAGATGGTTAGCAAAGTATAATTTCTCCTAATTTAAAAGTGGGCTTTCCATTAAAAAATGTTCTTTAGTTTCAAATATCCGTGCCTGATGTATTTTGAGTTAGTCAGTGTTTGTTCTTTGGTCTAAATGTGAATGGATTTGTATCAAGTACAAATAAACTTGAATATGAATATTTAAAAGGTATATTTATTTTTTTAATATTTAAATATAAGTGGCGCCTTATTTATTTAAAAAAAATTCTCAAATATGATTATTTGACATTTATATCCTCACAAATCAAAACAAGAAAAATTTATTTTGTAAAGATATTTTTGGAATATAATACTTATTTTGAATTCAAATATTTTTTTAATTTAGATAAAAGTCACAAATGTTTATTTTTTTTATTCAGATGTAAATGTCAGAAAATTAGATATAAGTTCAAAAGATAAATAAATTTTATAAAAACATTAGAATTATATATAATTCTCAAAATCAAATTTTAAAAACTTTCATACTTTAGACGTTTAACAAACAATCTCTTAGGCTTTAGAGATTAAGTGTTAGTAAATTTTTTTAAGAATCATTTTTGACAAAAACCATCTTTACTACACCATATTTTAGAAAGTAGGAAAGAGTAAGTTTTTAAAATCTGATTTTGATAATTATATATATTACTAAATCCAAAATTATCCCTATTCAATTAAGAAATAAGATCGTTAGATTTAAAGAAATTATTATTATTACCAATTATATTGAATAACAAAATAAAAAAATTAAACTTAATAAAATAAAATAATTAATTTTAGTTATCAATTATTTTATTAAAAAATAATATATATATATATATGTATATAAATATGTAAATAGATAAATTGTATTCAACATTATATCCATTTTTATGAGGGGAGAGGCAATTTGCAGCTTGAAATGTACCATGCATACTTAATTACTCAGAGCATTCATATGTAAAAATTAAAAATTAAACTTTTACTATGTATAATTTGCCCAACCTAAAAAATAACCTTAATTATTTTTTCAACGCCCACAGCATTATTCTTATTCGTTTTCTTTGCTTTTATTCTCTTGGTTTTGCTTTCTTAATATATGTTAGGAAATTTTAATTCCACCCAAGATTTAATTAGCAAAAATGTCAAAAAATAATAATAAGTAGAAAACATATATGGTGAATAAAACTAGTCACGTAATAAAAGAATTTAAGTAGAAAGCTCCTATACCAAAAAAAAAAACAATGGCTGCCATGGATGATGAGGGAAAAATATAATATGTGAAAAATTATTACAATCACTCTAGTATTTTTCCTCACACCCAAAACTGAAACAACACCAAATCTCTCAATAGACCTATCGTTCTCTCACATTACAAACTATTTACTTACATAGAAACTAATTGTTATGTTACACAAATAAGTGAACCGAACTTCTTATATATAGTGATTATTTCTTATAAAAAAGTATTTTCTTTTCTTATACAAGTTATTCCTCTTTGAATAAGGTAAATCTCAAAGGGAAAATTACTTGTTCCTTAACTAAGAAAATATCCTAGAAAATCTTTATTGAAAAAGAAGACAAATTTCCTAGTAATCTCCACCTTGGTGACAATATATAATCCATTGTATATCTCTACAACCATGTTGTCTCCACCTTCTATACTCCACCAAAACTATTTGATTGTTCAGCAAGATAAGAATTCCCCTAAGCCCCATCACCCCCTTTTGGTGAGAATACAGTGAAGGTCTATACTCAATTCCTATCGAAATTGCGGCACTCACATAAGGCTTATAAGAATCACTCTAACATTGATAAAATGTTATCATATATCCAACAACCATAGTTCTCTACACTAAAGTCATCATACTTTACTAATTTACTTTATCCATAATACTTATATTCACATGTCAATTACCTTGCTAAAAATACACACTCTCATGTTTAACTTCCTTAAGAGTCATCAGTCATTAACATAAAAATTCCACCAAACACCTTGTATAAATGTCAAACCATACCTTATGTGCATATCTTGTGGACTTGTTAGTAGTAACATAACTTTTTTTATGCCACACCAAAAAGAATATACTGATCTCTCATAAAGAAAAGAGACACATCACTTCCTAACATTATTAGCAACTGCATCCACTGACTTTGAGCTACTTGTCATATCAACTTATTCCAACAATCTTCTTTAAGGTGATTTGATCATCTACACACCTTAAGAAGTTTCCATCAATGGGAACATGATTTACATTGCTCTTACTTTCCTTGTGTACCGAAATTGAACTAAAATACTTTGACATAAACTTTTCACAAGCCAAAATTGATTATTCCATCAAACTTTCTTTTTTGAAAAAATCATTGCTGATCTGATATCACTTGTTAGGAAATTTTAATACCATCTAAGATCTTACAAATAAAAATATCAAACAAATAATAAATAGAAAATAAAATAAATCATACAATACAAAATTAATGTGAAAAACTCCTAATTCGAAGAAAAACTAGGGTTGCAAAGATGATGAGAGAAAAATCCATAATGTGAGAAATTATTATAATCGCTATAGTATTTTTTCTTATGCTCAAAATTGTAACAATACCCATTCTCTTAGTAAATCGGTTGTTGTATTATATAAATAATTGAATCCAATTTCTCTATATATAGTAATTATATTGTAGGAGAAGTATTCATTTTCTTATACAAGTTGTATTCGTCCTTAAATAAGTTAAGTCTAGAAGAAAAAAATTACTTATTTCTTAAATAATAATCCTCCTAACTAAAAAAGTATTCTAAGAAATCTTTATTAAAAAAAAGGACATATTTCCTAACAAAATAAACACAGAAGATAAAATTTGAAGAAAGAGGCCACAGCTCTTTCAATATATCAAAATATATCAAGACAAATTTGCAGCTTTATAAGTGTATCATTAATTGATAAGTATTCTCATTAAAAAATTCTAAGTAACTTACACATTATTTAAGAGCTGCAGCGGTTGTTTAATCCTTTCATGAATGTTTAGCTTTTTCCTTTATGAATCTTCATTATTGCTATTTTGAATTTTCTGTACTGAATTTCAAGCCACAACTCGTGGAATTTATTTTTTATTTTTTATTTTTAACTAATGTGATCTGTGACATGTAATTAAAACTCATTGGTGAAAGCATTGAGGTTTTGATTTGTGCAGCATCTGGTTTTGTATCTTTCATGAGTCTCTTACGGTGAAATGTTGAAGAAAATATAGATTTAGGGTTTATAATAAACGGGGGTAAAGAACTTTTATTTCTTAAGTAATTATGTTCTTTTAATAATTTCATGAAAGGATATTTTTGTAATAAAAATATTTTTAAAATAACGAGTGTTGAAAATATTTGATAGCGTATAAATAGTCATACCATTTGATTATTTATATTTTTATAGTAATTTAAAAATAATAATTATTAAATACATACGAACTGTTTTTAAAATTTACGATATTTTTAAAAATAAATTTTATTATGTTTGACTTATTTTTCTTATAACTACTAATAATTATTATTTTAAAAATTAATAAATACTAAATTACATTAATTGTAACTTAAGAACTCTCTTAAAAATTATAGTATTACCGAATTCGGCATGCACTGCATCAAAGTAAGTCGTGCAAATTTTTAAAAGTAAAATTCTCAAATGAAGGATGGGACCGCCAAGATTTTATTTCATAAACTCAATAGGAAATAAAACCTCCGGATTTCATTACCTTTAATATCCCCATTACACACCTTTTAAATTTCAAACAATTTAGACCGTCCGATCAAAAATAGGACCGTTAGAGACGCTCCTATTCTGACGTGTAAAAATTCAAGTTGACATCCATGCCTCCCAATAAAACCAAAACATCAACAGGCGAAAAAAGCAGAAACACAGAGAACAAGAAACCATCCTCAATCTAAAACGAAAAGGCTAGTAAATCTTATAATATAATCTTTCTTGATAAGTCTTTCTTTGCGAACAATTTTATTCATTCACCGATTCTCTGTCTCTCTCTTTCTACAGTTTTTTTTTCCCCAAAGAAAATCGGCAATGTCTAAGATGAGAACTGACCGGAAACCACCGCTGGCTAGATCGCCGATTCGAACCCAGCCGCGTCGTGTCCTCCGATCAAACTCAACTACTCTCCAAACCCCTCCAGGTAAATTTAGTTTGATGAGAGAAGCATGTGACATCTGCTTGCATTTTCTTTCTTGAACAGTTTCTTGATTTCATACTCTGTTTTCTTTTTCTTTTTTCTTTTTTTTTAAATGTGACAGGTTCTTTAACGAAATCCCAGAAGCCGATTCGTTCATGGGACATGGAGGAGACGGATTTTCGGCCCGAATACCGTTCAATTTCTTGTGAGTTAAGGGCTTTGGCAAGGATGGTGCAAGACGAATTTGGGACGAATGATACTAATAAAGGTGGTATTGGTAAAAGTTTGAGTGCTAATTCGAGTCCTCTGTTTGAAAGGGGAAGGTTTTACGAAGAGTACGCGGCGAGAAGAAACGAGAGGCTGAAGAGAAAGAAAAGTGAGGCTTGCAGTGGAGAAAAGACTCCGTATAATCTTGGAGTTACTGTTGAGTCTGCGAAGAGAAGGGACTCGAAGAAGCTTGAGAGTTTGAGGAAGTCGGTTACTGCTGCTTATTCAGTTGAAAGGAATGAGCCGAGGTATATGCTCAGGAGCATGAGCAAGGAGAACAAGAAGCCTCCTCTGCCTCTCAATTCATCTGCAATTGCTACTACTGAAAAGAAGACCGGGTCTCGTATAGCTAGAAAGATATGAATTCCAATTTCATGGCTACCATTTTGTATTAGGGATACTTCATTTGTTTTGTTCATGGACAAAATATGTGTTGGTGATTTTATGAATGCTCTTTCAATGATTCTAGATTCTACCATCACAAAATTCGCCAGTTGGGTTTTGGTTGCGCCCAGGCTCCTATCATATAGTTTTCAATATGTGATGTATCTGGATGGACCACCATTGACTGGCCTTGTGTATAATCCTTGGACTAAATATGGTTGAATGAATGACGCTTTATCTCACTGATATTTTGTATTTTATTTGAATGCGCTTATATCCTTGGACTAAATATGTGTTCAAGATTATTTATCTCTACTTCTCACCTCCGAACTTAAGCAGTCATGCAATTTTGAGTTGTTATAATCAAACACGGATTGCACCAGCGTATTGATCAAAACTGAATTTTGTCAAGTATTGCTTGAGAATTTTCGCCTCCAATTACGAGAGATCAAAATGCCAACAAAATGAGCTCAGGTTGACACACGCATGCTGCTTATCAGACACGAACATTAAGTGTGTAATCATTCCTAAGACTACCAGATAATTTGCTACCTGAATTCTAGAACTCAAGAGCATCAGGAAAAAAAGGGCAGATCATAGACTTGAAACAATGTGATAAAATTTTCAACATCAGTGGAGGAAGAAATGATCATAAGAGAACCATCCCATGACTTGTGATCAACAGCTCAATCCTTGAAGAGTGAAGTTATAGCATCTCATGTTGTGACGAGAAGATATAGAAGGCCTTTAAGATATTCAACAATTTCAGATCCTCCAAGCTTTGAACTTCCAAATACTCTGTCAACAAAAGTAATTGGAACCTGCAGAAAATGAAAACCTGAGTCAACTAAGAGGCTTAAAAAATGCAAGCACAGGGAACATAAGCAAATATACCAGTTTGTTTAGAAGAAAACAGAACAGCTGGTCATTGCACTAACTATGGAAAGAAATTTGTATTCTTCTATGGCCTTTAATGCATTGGTCTTCAAACGATAATGCTCATTCCACAGAACATCAAGGAGAGTTCCATTTTTTAAGGATGTAATAATCCAAATATAGTACAAACCACAAAAATAAAAACATAAACACAAAGCAATTGACCAAACTGTCATGCATAAATTTAATGATCCTAATGCTAACAAACTGACAATATGCAAGTTGTTTAGGGAAGATCTGTCCTTAAAACACAGCAGCAGCAATAACAGCATATAATACCCAAAAGGGTCATAACTATTTAGCAAAAAGACTAAATGCATCTGAGCTAATAATTCATTCATCCACTACCATTTCAACATAGCAGTTAATGCCACTACATAGCCAGTGCAGAATGTTACACCAGCAAAAAGAGTGCAGTTGTATGTTTGCTACTATAAATAACAGCTATGAAGGAAGAATACGAGTATCCTGATGAGAAATGGAACAACTAGGAGCAAGTGAAAAGCCTGTGGCATGTGTACATACCCCAATTATAATTAATTAAAAATTCAAGCGATTAGCTTATCACAATTGAGTCCAAAACTAGGGGAAAAAAGGATGATTCAAATATGGAAAGCCAGTCAATCTCAAATTCTCAATCGTACATCACAACAAGATTAAAACATAATTTTACCTCTTCAATGTGGTACCCCTTTCTACAAGCACGAACAATCATCTCCATTTGAAAGACATATCCCTTACTCACACAGGAACTAATGACGTCTTCAAGCACTGATTTCTTATAAAGCCTTCAAGAACCCAAAAAACATAAGTTCTCAAATTGTGAAAGAGCAAAGAGTCAAAGAGCTTAATACTTCAAACTAATTCAATTACCGGAAAGAACCAGTGAGATCTGATACACCAGGCCATAAAAGTGTTTGAGCAAGGACATTGGCTCCTCTACTAGTCAGTTTGCGTATAAGATTCCACCCATGCACACCTCCACTTCTAACGTACCGGGTTCCAGTTACAATACTTGCACCTGTCTCCAACTGTTTCCTAATAACCATGTTGTAAGAAGACACCAAAAAATTCCAAAAATTAGGCATCATCCTACACTATATATGATATGATACAAGAGAAACAGACTAAAAAAATTCCTCACTTTATGAAGCTTGGCAAGTACTTCGGCTGCAAAACAGAAATGTGAAAAAATCAAAAGGATAATACATTGAACAAAACAAGATGCTCAAAATTACCATCTGCAAAGCACTTACATGGTGGGATAAATCAGCATCCATAATCACAACAAAACTGCCCGACGCATGTTTCAAACCATGAATGTAAGCAGTTCCTAAAGATTGAAGACGTGCATTAAGATCCAGTTTCTCATGATCATCAACTCAAAATCTGAAACACATACCTAATCCAAGCTTCTTCGGTCTAGGTCTCAACAGCTGCACCATCCGAGAAGCTATAAGCATTAAAATCAATATAAAAGTCGGCGTCTGTAAAAGAAGTCAAAAGCAAATCCAAATTCAGGTGTAAATTACGGTACTTACAATTCGATCTTCTCCATATAATTGCTGCAATTGTTTTACAACTTCTTGTGTACCATCAGGACTTCCATCATCCACCACGATTATTTCAAAATCTACATCCCTAAACAAACCAAATTTTCATCATTTGCAATGAGGATTAAATAATATCTCCAATTTGAAGAAGCTAAATGGAAATAACAATAATTTCTTAAAATAGAGAGAAAGTGTGGAAATGTATACCGAAGATTCTTGAAGATGAGGTAAACGATCAGAGCAATGTTGAGGCGTTCGTTGTATGTTGGTATAATTATACTGTATTTGTTCTTGTTCTTGTTCTTGTTCGTCTCTTCCATATTATTCCTAATTGGTTTCAAAACCCTAACTTGCAAATTTCAAATCGAGAGATCAAATTATTCAAACCGACTCAGATTGTCGCTTTGTTTTCCCTTCTCGAGTTTTTTTTTTAAATTTTTTTGGCAAGTCAATATCTCTGTCCCAAACTTCGTGCCTTTAAGCCAAATTATCGTACGCAATTTCTAAAATACCCTGAGTTGTTTATTATTGTATTTCTAACTTCTGACGCCGCTGAATATATTATTCTAACTTTTTTTTTTATACTGATTAAATATTAAATTATTATATTACACAGATATTTAGAATAACTGTTATTATAACAAACATTACATAAACCAATAATTACAATCAGCTATACATAACTTGAGACTTATATTATTACATTAAATTCTATGAAATACATGCCCAAAATAAATAACTTTTCACACGAGAGAAATGTCCTTACTCCACTCGTATTTCGTAAGAAATTTTTTTTTAAATATTTAACCCCCACAATATTTTTATAGGGGTTAGAAGCGTGAGGGCAGCAGCCCACCACTTCGATCAAGGCCGAAGTGGCATATTATCCTAACCTTAGTAAGCTTGAGATAGTTTTTTTTTTTTTAAACAAAGCTTGAGACAGTTTGGTAATCTTAATAAGTTTGAGGGTTGTTACAGTTGTTGTCTTTTTTTTTTAATTATTTTACCACTTAATATTTACTTACATATTATTTTATTATCAAAATTTTTAAATTATTTTTTCTCATTTAGTATTTTAGTTTTATCATTTTATCACAAAATCATTATAGTTAAACAATTTTTTTTAATAAAAATTATAACAAAAGTCTATTTTACTCATAAATTGTGTTAGTGTAATTTAACCTTCTAAATTAAAAAAAAATACAAATAGAATTCACCTTCCTAGGCCATGGTTTAAAAAGTATCAAGCTTAAAAGAATTATATATACCACTATAAGTCATAGGAGTACAATATATAATATATTAACGTAAGCCAATTTTCTCTATAATTTACAATTCATTATTAAATTAATTTATCAATAATAGTGCATAAGTCATTACACTTTATCTATATTTACAAAATATTTAAATTTTATAACTAACATCAAGGAGTAGAATAGTATAACATCCTTAAAATTATGAGAGATTTGAAGCTATTTTAAAACATGATGGGATCTCACTTAATTTCTTTAAACAATAGTCAGGTAATCCTCATTTTACCTATGAAATACTGATGTAAAGAGTTCTTCAGTAAAACAAATTGAGACTATTTTTTTTTTTTTATCAAATAGGAATGTCTTTTTAAGTAATTTAATCTATACGCAAAAAACGTATAAATATAACAGGATTTCATAAGTTTTTTTTTGGGATGCTAATAGCTCAACTCTAAAAATTGGGTTATTTAAACCCACTAGTTTCCTTTTAGGACACACTTTTTAAAACTAAAATAATTATCAAATTATAACTTATTATTTTAATTCACAAATTCTCAAAATTTATAAAATTACCCTTGATTAACTACTTTTTCTTTCTACTGCAACTATGGTTAAAACCTAAATTAATTACTCTCTTTCAATTTCTCTTTTTGTTATTCTTTCTCGCCAAATTACCTTTATTTTTCTATTAGTTTTTACCATAACATTACAAGTTTTTACTTATTATTATCATTTTAGAGTTTGTGCTTTTGAAATTTGACCAAAAGAATTCTAAAAGATTCAAAGTGGTATAAAGACTTTTATGTTTGATTCTTACATGCTGGGTATTGATCCTGTCATCCCAAAGTGACGTGTCTTTTATTAAATAGTTGATAATTTTTTACAAGATCTAATGAATTAGTTATAATATTTCATCAATCAATTAATGAATACTACATTATTTAAGATATTTTTTGGATAAATTTGAAAATGTTTAGCATTACTTAATTATATTTTCACAATAAAAATCTTAATTAAAAAAATGCAGTGAATAATTTAGTGGGTTTAAATAACCCTACACTTATAATAATTGTGTAATTTTTTTAAACAAAAAAAGTTAGTGTTAATAATTTTTCGGTCTACTTTTCATACTTTGTTATTGATGCATAGTGGAGACAAGGATTGGTGAAATATTACTTGCAAGCAAAGTAGTTAACATTTGTACATGGTCGAGACTTGTTTTCGTTGGTGTTTGCTAACTTGGTTCTGATTCCGGATCTGAATTGCACATTCGCAGTTGAAAAACTCAGTTTTGTAATTGGATTACGTTGACGAAAAAGTTTGTTGCGAAAAGCTTTTAAAATATCTCATTTTTACAATTGGATCTTTAACCCAACAACCTTTTTTCATGTAATATGAAAAAGCTGACTGGAAAAAAAAATCTTATAAAACAGCACATAAGTGATTAGAAGTTATTTTGCAATTGTAGGCCGTCTAAAATTTGGTTACAACTTAACCCCTAAATTTAATCAACAGCCTGGCCTCCCCACAAATTTTTTTTTTTTTTTGTAGGAATAGTTAGTTACCGTATTGGACATTTGGACAAACAGAGCTGAGATCATATTATTGGCAATCCAGAACCAGAAATCAAAATCCATTATTTGTTTTTATGCGCATCCTGACTTCTCAAAAATCAAAATCCATTGACTCTTGCAAAAATATCCCGTCCAAAGCACAATCGGATTCACTTTTACACACTATATTTATGTACAAACACACACAAGAGAATGATTTCAGATGCAGATATCAGAATTTACAACCCATAAAGGATTCAGTGATAAATTTCATACTATTTCACAGAGCTGTCCAATGAACAGCTGAGTTTTGCAAATTAAACATTGGACTCCCCTCCCACAATTCTATTTTGCTTCTGATCTTCAATCTTTCTTGCAGTAACATCATCAACATCATCTGCTGCCAGGGTTGCTGACGATTCAGGACTTTCCAGCTCAGCTGGAACATCTGCTGCTAATTTCCCTTGAACATTCACTGGTTCACTATTGTTGTGCCCTTCTTGGCTTTCTTCGACTCTATAGTAAACCTGTTAAAGAATTTGCAACAAAATTAAGCATTTCATAATCATTGTTTTAAGCTGCCGGCAACAGACCAGGCAACAACATCAACTTGAAACCATTCTTTTCTGAAATTACATTCCATTTCAGAACATTCTGATACGCAAACTGATGAGCAATTGAACCACATGTAAGGTTTCCACTACAAGAAAAAGAAAAAAAAAATTGTAGCAAAAAACATACCACACTTGTGCGAGGTGGCGATAGGACTCTCAATGAGTTGGGACGGTTGTTGAAATTTGTTTCTGCAACTCCTGGTATCCCTTCTGGAGATGTGAAATGATCTATGTTATGCCCTACCTGCCAAAAGTATACTTCTAGTGAAGAAAACAACTGAACAAGCCACACATTCAAACATAAGATTTCCCTCCCTTGAACCCACCCACCCTCTTCTTTTCACTCTCCTCTTGATCCACAGCCCCTAAATCCTTAACTGATATCTTTTCACGACCGCAGACAGGAGAAGAATACAAGTTACACAATGTATTCAGAAATTATGTTGCTTCTACATATTTTCTTTTATCTTCCACTATTCTAGCAATAACAAGAGGACTGCATATAATTATAGAGGGGATTCCTTACTCTTCCATCTCCTCCGAATCCCCAAGCATCACTATCCAGAGCAACTCTGTACTTCCCTGGCAAGTCGCACCCAACTTTATACCTGTATATTTCAGATTATAAGTCACTGAGTTGAAGAAAAAGAAAGAGAAAATCCAACAAAATTGATGTTTTCATCATAGTCCAAGCCCTATCCAAACTCCTTTAAACTATTGTAGTCCAGATAGCATGCAGCCATCCACACTATACCGACCATATTAACTCAGACAGACACGAAGCCCTGTCCTGTTATATAAAGCATGCATACCCTTCATATGTGTTTTCTGGATGAAAATTGAAGACAAAAACAAGATCTCCACGCTCAAAAACGATAACCTGTAAAGTCAAACAATTAATTAGTATATTTGTGTAAAATCTGAATCGCTGCTCTAGAATGTTCTTTACAATCCATGCTATAGTATAACCTTCACCCAAATTTCAACTTCATCAATTAGTTTAGAGCATAAATAGTTAATTATCACACAGCAGCATCCTTACCTTATCTTCTTCATTTGTACTGCTCACAATCTGCTTTGTCGATGCAAGGAATGGAAACTTATCATCAAGCTCATTCATAGCTCTGTCAAATGCATTCATGAACTGGACAATTTACAAGCACAAAGAAAAACATGATTTTAGTAATGTTAGATGAGAAAACAGAAGCGTCAAATGCAGATTAATGAAGCATGCAGCATCCATCAGTCAAATGTCCACAAAGGCCCATGTCCATAAACCAAGATGATGCAAACAAATTCTTTTTCTACAACCTTTCTTTTTCTTGAGGGCCTTGAGCCCTGCCATGGGACATATTCTTAAGTTTTGATGAAATGGAACATGGTAGGGCCATTGAGTATCCTAAAAAGCCCAAGTGTTTATGGCCTAAAAATCAAAAGCAAAGCATGACCTTAAAAAATGAATGTTTTTCAGCAGTTGCTCCATTGTGCAAAGAGGACATGATTGAGAATCCACAATGAACAATGGAAGGAAGAGAGAGAACTAAAATATAATTAATGAAAAGGAGATCTCAAACCTTATATCTTAAGTGATCAGTATCCACCAAGTTCCATTGGCGCCTGCATTTTTCATAACTCCACTCGTTGCCTTCTCTTGGAAAGTCAATCCATTCAGGATGACCAAACTAAATTATCACATGTGACAAATAGCTGTCAGAATTTGAGAAATTAACTCAGATGCAGTCTTTTGTCTGTTTAAGCACAATGGATTTCATGATTGTTGCAGTGAAAAGTCCATGGTGATTGACGATCTGCCTCATGCTTTTAATGTTTTTTAACAAACTACAAAGTTGCTCATGTAATTAGTAGCTCAAATAGAATTGGAATATACCTTATTATTTCATCTCGTTAGAATATGTAGATACATGCCTCAAATTATTATTTTAGAAAAAGAGAAAATAATGTGCCTGTTGTGAGACAGTTGTTTTCTTCCTTTCTTAGAACTCAAGAATTTTGCATTGGCTGTCAAATCAAAGTCTTAATTAAAGACTCCTCATTAATCATATAAGTAAAAATCCTCATGTTTGTGAACTGACTCCTGAGTTTGTCAAGTAGGATTTGAGGCACTGCATTTACCTCATTCCCCATAAAATTAAGGTAGCCCTCGCCTCCTAATGCCATAGTTATGAAATGTATCATCTGCAAAAGATAAAGATAATGATTATCAAATGTGCTGTCAGCAATTATCTTAAAACTTTGTCAGAGGGATAGGGCCAGAGGCTTAAGTTCAGTTGCCCAACTTAATGGTTATGCTAGATTCTCTATAATTTGGTAAACAGCATACCTTATGGAGAGCTATTCCTCGTTCAATAGTTGGAGAAGCATCTGTTAAACTAGACATACCAGTATACATCTCTTGATCCATCAACAAAAATGCAATAGTCTTATCACCTACAATGGCCTGCAAAATAAAGCAACTCATGAAAAAAATAGTCAAATCACAAGGGCTGAATGAAAATTGGGAAAAAAAAACAATGATTTTGGGCCAGACTTGGCATGGAAGATATACTGTGAAGAAGCCTGTGAAAGTATTAGAGTGTCATTTCTTTTAGCCTCCTGGCCAGTAAGAGCTGACTTGGAGTTTGAGACACTTCCAATTGGAGCAAGAACGGAACCAATATAAAGGTAATTGGATTAAACAAACATGTCATAACTACAAAAGAGATGGTTCATACCTGGTCATGACTTTCTGCATAAGATACACACTTCTCAGTGTATCTCCTATTTGTCAGACTCTGCGATATTTCCTTCATCGACCATTCTTCATCTTTCTTGTTCTTCAAATAATCAATCCAACGGTCAGGGATGGCCATTGCCAAGCGGTAATCGAAGCCTATGCCCCCCATAGAAACAGGCGAACCCAGTCCAGGCATACCAGAAACATCTTCGGCAATTACAGTTGCATCAGGAAAAATATTATGAACCAGACAATTTGCCAGCATCAAATAAACAACAGCATCAACATCTGTTGCCTCACTGAAATATTCATTATAATTCCCAGTAAAACTCATGTCGATTCCATGATGATGATACAGCATTGAAGTTACACCATCAAATCTAAATCCATCAAATTTGAACTCCTCAATCCACCACCGCAAGTTGGACAGAAGGAAGCGAAGTACTTCCCAGTTAGCATAGTTGAAGAGCCTACTATCCCACAACTTATGATAGCCTCGATCTCCAGTGTGGAAATATGACTCTTGTGAGCTTTGGCCAACATCAAACCCATTAAGACCATCAGTGACATTGTTACTTGCATGGCTGTGAATGATATCCACCAAGACCCGCAGACCTAAGCTATGGGCTTTATCAATTAAATACTTAAGGTCCTCAGGAGTTCCAGATCTGCTACTTACAGCAAAAAAGTTCGTAACATGATACCCAAATGATGCATAATATGAATGCTCCATCACAGCCATCAATTGGACTGTGTTGTAGTTATTTGCCCGAATACGAGGCAAAACATCATCTGCAAACTCTCTGTATGAATTCACATGAGGTTCTGAGCTACTCATTCCAACATGAGCCTCATATATCCGTGGGGCCTTGGGTTTTGGAGGTCGAGGGTACTTAAACTCATACCTGAATAAACGAATGGGTCAGAAAGAAACTCTATGTAACATATTCAACTTTTTTGCCACAGACTGCACTCATACAATAACACTCAAGCTTTTGCCAGATTTTGATTGCATATGTTCACCCTTTAACAAAGACAGGTTGAGTAAGAGCCATTACCTTTCTGAAGGTGGTGGATCCCAGTAGACACCATCATATGGTGCTCCAAACCTTGATGAATCCATGGTTGCATACTTAATCCATGCAGGGATTCTATCAATGAATACCCCATCATGCTTGAATCGAAATTTGACTCGTGAGCCATGTGGAATGGCGGGTTTTCCACCGGAATCAGGAATACTAATACTCCAAACACCAAATTGATTCCTTTCCATCTTGTGGTTAGATCCGTCCCATCCATTGAAATCCCCAATAAGTTGTGCCTCCCTATTTTATATGACAGATAAATCCTAATCAAACAATTAAAATATGAAACCTAATCAAACAATTAAAATATGAAATGACCAAAAAATCAAGTAATTTTGTATTTTCAAAGGTTTGAATTAAACTGAGAGGCCTTACTTCGCTGCAGGAGCCCACTCACGATACACAATGCCACCATCTTCTCTGTTAAATCCAAATTCGAGATAACCTACAAAGTGAAGTAGGGTGAATTTACAGTGAACTATTAGTCTGAATAAATAAATAAATAAATAAGTTAAATAAATAAATAAATAAGTAAAATAAAGCCAAACATGTAAGATATAACCAAGATCAAAACAATACAGCAATGTAATGGTTTTTTGAAAAATTAGCATGCATCAAATTTTATTGTAGAAGAGAATTTAAGTGTCAGTCATTTCTAAAGAAAGCTAACTCATGTATACACTTGCATGTCAAGTGTCAGTAATATCTTTTACCTCGTGTCCACAATTTTTTAACTATTTACTAGTGTATGTCATGCAAGTGTTCACCATGTCATTTTCCAAAAATGAGTCAAAAGTTAAGAAAAGAGTAGAATGGCAATATGAATATTACCTTTTGCAAATTCCTCGAGACCACCTTCATGCTTTTCAAGCAGCAGCTTTTGATCTACATATCTCTTCATTCTATATTTAAAGTGATCTTTAAATGGTTCCAAGCCTTGATCAGTGCTCAAGATACCAATATTTTCTGTCTCGTCCTCCATCCTTGTTATGGATGAGCTGTCATCAGTCAAAACAGACGAGATTGGGCAGTTGTGCTTCACCTGCTAAGGTAATAGAATAAAAAATAGCAACAGAGAAGCACCTGATTACCAACTCAGAAAAGAAATATACTTGCAGAAGAATTAACAGGAAATATTTTGTGTACGGGCAATGCAGGGGATATGATGTGAATCCTTGTTTTATAACTCCATAAATATTCACCATAGAGGATTTAATGTTTCAAATTCAATAGGGGTTCTCGGTTCTACTTTTGAATTCGTTTTATTTAATTTATGACAATGACAGTGAAGTTGAATTTTAGATGTAATGCGTATGAGAATTTCTTGGCCCAGGTTTCTCTATAATGAATAATCAATGAGTCTTGGTTCATACAGTCAAAAACCAACCCATCCAACAAATTTAACATGCAAAATCAATAATTTCATGAAACCAAGGACCAGTTTACTCCCATAAAACTTCAATGCAACATGAATCAATAATTTAACATGCAAAATCAACCCATCCAACAGATTTAACATGCAAAATCAATAATTTCATGAAACCAAGGACCAGTTTACTGCCATATAACTTCAATGCAACATGAATCACACACAGTTTCCCAGTGTTCAAAATTAGAAATGTCAAACATACTCTCTGAGGCACCAGAAATCTTGAAGTAAATATGCGATGCCTAAGCAATTTTTGAAATCCACACGTTCTCTCAATTGGTAATTGTTTGGCAGGCTCATTGTTTTTCGCAACCTGTTGAAAACATTGAGCATATCAACTTCAAAGTAAGTCAATAAACAAAATCTCAAAGCATATAAACTACTCTGCAATTCAAAAAGTAGGTTGTAATAGTGGAATTCCTCCAATAGGCAACAACGATAGCCTTCTTGGGCCTCAAAATAATTTTCCCGATGTCTTTATTTCTTTACTTACATTTCCCTTCACGAAGATCACGCGTAAAATGAAACTCACCATCATTCTTCAGAAACATGAACCCATCATTCCATCAGCAGCTTAATTTAAGCAAGCTCACCTATCTAAATATCCCATGCATCTAAGATTCTAATATTAAATTTCGAGAAAAATTCAAGTGAAGTACTACATACTGCAAATTATATTCAAGCAACATAAAAATCCATGTGAACACACCCGCTCCCCCCGTAAAAACTCACTTCAGCTCAAACCGAATATTGATCATTTCATAAATACAAGAATGACTTCCATATAAACTGAAGTTAACTCAAATACAAGTAATAACTAACATCAAATATGGAAAAATAAAAATATGAAAGTGAAGTTGATTTTACTCGTGTGTAAGTTTTGCTTGATGAAAGTGAGGAACAGCCAGCAGTAAGCTGCGAAACTAGACTCAGAGAACCCAACATCTTCTCCAATTCAGCTTCTATGGTTCATCTGCAAAAGCCAGTGCATTATTGACCCTCAATAAAGCACTTGCACGGGACACGTATGCATGGCGGTATTTCAATGAGTAAAATCTGACCGTTAAATCTTTGTACTGGGCCCACGCTCAAAATCATTGCGATTTTTTTTTTGTTTAATAGGCGATGATGATTTGATTGCGAGGAAGGCAACAAAGGTTCGAAGTAAAGCATATGCTCCACGTGACTACTCACAGGCCGTCAAAATTTCTTAAATTTGTGAAGCGGTCCCCCTCGTAACAGCTTCCCTCCAGTTTCAAATATTTACGGTGATCGGACGGCTGTGAATTGATAAGATCACGAAAATCTATGAATTCGAGGACGAGGGGTAATAATCTACGGTTATCTGAATTTTATATCTACTGCAACGGCTAGGCTACGACTTACATATTACGCCACCTCAGACGTTCTGGAAGTTCTCTGTCACATAAATATTACAGCACCCTACTAATGTTGCATTTTATTACTAATACCTAATTGAAATGAGTTGAATTACTGTAGTAAAATCTTTTGAAATCAGACTGAGGAATGAAAATTTAAATAAATTTAATAATAATAATTGAAATCGTAATGAATTGTATTATTATTTATGTGTTTATTTTATTTTGTAATTAAAATAAAATTATTACAAGTTATCAAAATGACCTTAGTTTATTATTGTCATTAATAATAATAATAATGACAACAACAATAATAATTGTTTTATCCCAAATCATTTTTATTTTAATAAATAAATATTATCAATTATTCTCATCCAGATTCCCAATCCCACAAACAAATGCACCATAAATGACGTCAGTGCATCAAATTCACAATTTAGCCTTACGATTGCAGCGCAATATTCACACTGTTATCCCCCAATATAATCATTCCAAAAAATAATAATGCTAGGGATTCCTATATTTGAGTCTCAACATGAGACCAATGTTATATGTTATTTTTCTATTGAATAATAAATTTTATAAATTATAAAATTATTTAACCACCATTCAACTAATGAATGACACATTAGTTGGGAATCAAATTGAGACTTGAATTGGGTGCCTAACATTATTTTTATGAAATGGGTAGGTGTAAAATATTTATTAAAATAATTGTTTATCTAAATGTTTAATTAAATTTCAATTAAAAAATAAATTAATTTGCATTAGGTTTTTTAAGTAATTTCAGTTAAAAATAAATTTATGAGGAATTTTGAGAGATGTGAAAAGGCCTACTCTTCAATGAATGCTATTTATTCATTAATTGAATGGTGGTTAAATAATTTTATAATTTATAAAATTTATGCCCACCACAATAAAGAATCTCTCTTCATGAATTAAATTCTCTGTAGTTTACAAATAGTTATAATTGATTATCATTAAAGAGACAATAACATAAAAGTTATTTAAATATAGTTAAGGACTCTTTTGGGATAATTTTGAGAGGTTTAAAAGTGATTTTTGAAAAATAAAATATAATTTTGGTGTTGGGTAATTTTTTTTAAATCACTTAAGAAAAAAAAGTCTCATTATACAACAGATTTTGAAAAATATAAAAGAAGCAACTTTTCAAAATATGATTTTGATAATTAATTTTATACTTAATACAATTTTTTTATATCCTCATTAATATTATAAAATTTCAAAATTATCATTATTCAAGTAGGAAATAAAATCATTAAACTTAAAGACTTTATTATTAATAATAATTCTATTGAAATAACAAATAAACAAAAAATTTAATAAAATAAAAACATCTATTTTAGTTGTCACTATTGTATATATAATACAATTAAAAAAATCATTTATGCATGTTTATAAATATGTCAATAAAATTTATTAAGTGTTATATCTATTTTAGTCATTAGAATTCCAATGTTAATTTAATAATAAAATTTACTGAATACATATAATTATTTTTAAAACTCACAGTACTTTTAAAAATAAATTTTATCAAACATTTAATTAATTTTCTTCATAACTAACAACATTTATAACAATTATTTTAAAAATTATAGCATCATAAATTGGTTTAAACATAGTTTACGATGCCAAATTGACTTTAATCAATCCTATATGCTTACAAATTTACATGTGACAAGTTTTTTCTTCTTAAATTTTTCGTTTGTTTCATTTTTTTAACCGCGGTAAATTTTTGCACTACACAATGGTGGTGTCAAATTAGATGGCCATTTAAAATATTTTTGTAAAATTCCCATCGGGTCAACCTGTGGGAGTGGGATGATTGAAACCTATAACTAAGAGATTCTAACATTAAATTTAACAATATAAAATTACTAAAATTGTAATGATTATTGTATTTTTTTCTCTGTAATTAGGTGAATTTTAAAAAAAATTACATCACATAATTTAGATATGAAAAAAATATTATATCACACAAGACAATACAAAACAAAGACATGATTCGAAGTATCATGATTGAAGTCCAACATGAGAATGTGTTCAGTGCTGGAAGTTTAATGTAGTAGGGCTTAATTCAAATAATATTATAATTTTGAAAAAGAAAAATTCAATAGAAAAGGGTATGAAAATCCATATTTATTAAAATATTTCAAATTCAATACATTTACAACTGTCATTGCCATATTTTTATATGTTGAAAATGTTGAAAGATAATCACTACAAAATATATATATATTTTTTTATGTATGTAATTATACTATTATTCAACTAATGATCTTTCATCCGATTAGGACATTAATTCATTCACTACATTCAATTAAATTTCGAGGCATTAAATATAAATAGTATTATACAATGTATAATTTGTAAAAGTAAAAGGTGTGTGAATTTGGTTCCTCATGAAAAAGGAGATAATCAAATTCTTCAATATTCCCGACATTAACAACATTTAGTATATAGTCTTGTCTCTTAGCAAGTTTGCTTCGTCTTGTCTCACTGACAAGTTAGATTAGTTCTTAGCTGGTTTTGCTTTTCCTCTCTTTTCATTGTCCTTGCTTCTTCGTTCCTCTATGGTTGGTTTAAGTAGTCGAGGAGCTTGTGACTTGCATAATGAATGTGCACATCTGTAACTTGATGAAGATGAGGGTGGCCTTGAGGTGGCTGCTGAGGAGGATGAAGATAATGGGAGGATAAAAAACAACTCCCGTTATTGCCTAGTGGGACGTTTCTTAACTGATAAGGTGATCGACTTTGCTGCTATGAAGAATACTATGGCAGCATTATGGAGACCGAGAAAGGGTGTTTATATCAAAGACTTATTTCCTCCTCTGTTCTTGTTTAAATTCTTTCACGAAATTGGTGTAAAGAGGGTTCTCGATTCAGGACTGTGGACATTTGATCAACGCATTCTCCTTGTTCATAGACCAAGTGCTGAGGAGCAACCCCAAAATATTCCTTTGTTTCACACTAACTTTTGGATCCAAGTTTATAATCTGCCTTTTGATTTCCAATCTGAAAGGATCTTACATAGTATTGGCAATTATATTGGTTCGTTTATAGAGTCGGATGAGAATAATCTCAAAGGAGTTTGGCGAAATTATATACGGCTGAGGGTGTCTCTTGATGTAAGAAGCCTCTCAATAGACGAATGCGACTGAAACGAATAGGAGGGGAATGGTTTTGAGTGGATTTCAAATACGAACGTCTCAATGTGTTTTGTTTCATATGTGGTCTTCTTGGCCATACTGAGCGCAACTGCCCTTCTTTGTACGATGGTGTGGATGATAATGCTGCTAGACCTTATGGTACATAGATAAAAGCGCCATTTAGACGAGGTATGATGAATTCCAATGAGCATTGGCTGAGGACAGCACCACCAGAGATGGAGGAAAGCAACCTGGGTAACTACTCAAAATCAGGGATTATAATGGTAGTGGGTGAGAATAGGGCCATAAAATCCGCGAAGGATGGGAGCAAATCTCGTGGGAAAGAGCAGATGGATAGGAATGTGCCTATTATTGCAGAACATCCCACTCTTGTCAAAGGTTGGAGTCAAATGGGCATTAATAGCCAAATTTCGGGGAATTCTGCGAGTGACATGACCATAGTAAAGGCAAATGAATTTAATTAGGACTCTCAATTAATTATTTCAAAGGCTAAGCGCAGAAGATTGAGAAATGGCCATGTTCAATAGTGGGTCGTGAAGAGGTAGGTACAATTCCCATGATAGAGAACTCAGATGTGCCAAAAAAAAGAACCAGCGGTGGGACCTATGAATCAGGCCTACCAAGACAAATGAGTTGCTTAAGCTGGAACTGTCGTGGTTTAGGCCACCCACGAACAGTTCAGGTTCTTGTAAACCTGGCCAAGCAGTATAATCCTGTTTTTATTTTTTATTTTATGGAAACATTGTGCCATAGAGATAAGTTAGAGACACTTAAAATCTAGTTGGGTTATATTGGTTTGTTTGTGGTAGATAAGGTTGGCCGGAGTGGTGGGCTTGCTTTATTTTGGAAGCCTAACTACAAGGTTCAATTACTCAAGTTTGGAAAGACGTTTATTGATGTGGCTATTGGGAATTCAGAGGGGCGACAGTGGCGTGTCATAGGCTTTTATGATTTTCCAGAATCTGCCCGTCGACGTGAGTCTTGGAGGTTGTTGCGATCTCTGGCTTTGACTTCCTCTTTACTTGGATTTGTTTGGGCGATTTTAATGACCTCTTCCACTCAAGCGAAAAGCGTGGGAAGCATAAGCACCCGAAATGGAAATTACATGGGTTTCAGGAAGTAGTTTCGAATGCGTCTCTCTTCGATTTGGGCATGAGTGGTTATCAATTCACTTGGGAACGCTCTCGGGGCTTTGAAGATTGGGTTGAGGAGTGGCTGGATCGTGCCCTTGCCTCTAACTCCTGGATTCACCCCTTCTTGAAACCGAAGGTTATTAGTCTGGAAGCCTCTTGCTCAGATCATCTCCCTATTTTTCTTGACCCTGCTCCGATGGAGAGAACCCCGAGAAGCAAGAAGTTTCATTTTGAGAATTGTTGGCTTCATGAATCTGATTGCTTTGAAGTTGTGAAGGTTAGCTGGGTTTCGTCTATAGGAGTGCCCATTCAAAATAAAATTGCTTCTTGTGGCTCTAATCTGCTTCGTTGGGGTAGTCACCTCACTCATGATTTTTGAGTTCGTATTTTGGACTGCAAAAGGAAAATGGCTTTGCTTCGGGGTAATCGAGATTCGGCTAGCGTGGATAAATTCATTGAAGCTAGGAAGTGGTATAACGAGCTTTTGTACAGCTATGAGATTTTTTGGAAGCAGAGGGCAAAATCCATTTGGCTTAAAGAAGATGACATGAACTCAAGGTACTTTCATACTATGGCTTCAGCTTAGAAGAAGCAAAATGTGATTAGGAAGCTTCGAAATATTCAGTGACAATGGTATACTGCTCCGGAAGACATCAACGAGATAATTAATAAGTATTTCACTAAGATTTTCTCTTCTAAAGGTGGCTCTTGTGGTGAGGTCCTCCAATATGTTGAGCCAAGAATTACAGTCGAGCAAAACCTAAACTAATTTCTCTCTCTTTTAATTTTTCTTCTTTTTTTCTTTTATTCTTTCTTGCTAAATAAACTTGTCTTATGAAGCCCTTTAGTCTAGCAGATGTCCGTGAGGCGATCTTCATCATGCATCCAGATAAATCGCCTAGACCTGATGGTATGAATCCCGCTTTCTTTCAAAAATTTTGGTCAATCGCTGGTGATAAAGTCTTTGCTGCGTGTCTGAATTATATTAGACAATGTGTGTTTCTTGCTGATTTGAATGAGACCACTGTGATCTTGATTCCTAAAAAACCTAACCTTGATAACACAACTGATTTTCGACCAATAGCTTTATGTAATGTCCTTTACAAAATTCTTGCTAAGATGCTAGCTAGTCGTCTTAAGTTGATATTGGGTCCTATCATTTTAGACTCTCAGAGTGCTTTCATTCCGGATAGAGCAATTACTGATAATATTATGATTTTCGCTGAAATTATGCATTATTTTAAGAGGAAAAGATAGGGTAAGGAAGGGGCGGCTGCTTTTAAGATAGATATGGCTAAAGCTTATGATAGAATCGAGTGAGGATTTCTATCATCAATTATGCTCAAGATGGGTTTTAATTCTGTCTTTGTTAATTTGATTATGCTATGTGTATCCACTGTAACCTTCAAAATCTCTCGGGATGGGATGGAAATAGGCTCTATTGTCCTTAGTTGTAGCCCTCGGTAAGGTGACCTTTTATCTCCGTACCTCTTTATTATCTGTGCTGAGGGTCTAAGCTCGCTCATTAACTATTACGAGAGAGCAGAGTTGTTACATGGGGTAAGAATTGTTAGGGGTGCTCCATACCTCACTCATCTTTTCTTCGCTGACGACTGCTTTCTATTCTTCAAAGCTAGTTCCCAAGAGACTTATGCGATGAAGACCATCTTATCTTTGTATGGGGCTGCCTCGAGTCAGAAGGTTAACTATAATAAATCTTCCATTTCCTTTAGCGCAAATGTTAACAATGAGGTTGTTCACTCGATTTGCAGCCTCCTTGGGGTTCAGGGCATTGACGACCATGGCACTTATTTAGGTTTTCTATCTTATATTGGCAGAAGCAAATCTGTTGTCCTTAGTTATATCCGTGATAGAGTTTGGAAGTGTTTGCAAGGCTGGAATTAAAAATTGTTATCAAGAGCGAGTAAAGAGATTTTACTTAAGACAGTAGCTCAAACAATGCCTAACTATGCAATGAATATATACCTCCTCCCTATGGAGCTTTGTAGAGATTTAGAAAGAATGATGAACTCTTTTTGGTGGGGTAAAAAAGAGAATGGCAGTGGGGGTATTATTTGAATGAGATGAGATAGACTATGTAAACCGAAGGCTCATTGGGGTATCGGCTTTAAAAGATTGCATTTTTTTAATGTTACAATGCTTGGAAAGCAAGGGTGACGTCTCCTAACCAATCCCAATACTCTTATGGCTCATCTGTTCAAGGCGAGATATTATCCTAACACTTCTTTTGCTGAGGCTCAACTGGGGAGTAATCCTAGTTATGTTTAAAGATCAATTTTGGTTGCTCAGCCGGCTATTCTTTGAGGTAGTCGCATTCAAATTGGAGGGGGCCAGCAAACAGTTATTGGTAGTGCCCCTTGGTTACCAGACATGGACAGCGGCTTCATTACTTCTACTCTTCTAGCAAGTATCAATTTTACAACAGTTGACAGCCTTATGGTTCCTAACCAGCGTCGTTGGGACTTTGATGTTGTGGATGATATCTTCAACAACAGAGACCTATACCTTATTCTTCGGATTCCTCTTAGCTCAAGGCTTAACAAGGATATTTTGTTCTGGGTGCCTGATTCTAAAGGCCTTTTCACAGTTTGTAGCTGCTACAGAATGCTTGATACATTGCATTCTCCCCCTAGTAGTAGTGCTTGGCGTAAATTATGGCATCTTCCTGTTCCTGCAAAAGTTAAGAATTTTCTTTGGCGAGCAATGGAAAATGTTCTTCCAACAGCCGACAACCTCTTGCAGTGTCGAGTAGAGGTATAAGCTTCCTGCCCCATTTGTCACACTTCATCGGAAACTGTTTTCCATATCCTGGTTACTTGCCTTTTTGCTAAAGCTTGCTAGATATCCTTTGTGATGGGCTTTAATGGGAGTTGTGTGAGCTTTTTTCATTAGCTGGAGGATTTGTTTTCTCGCTGTAATATTGATGATTGTAGCCTGGCTACCATGGTTTGTTGGGGTTTGTGGTTGAATAGAAATAACAAAGTTTGGAATGATGTTAAGGGGAGGGTCCAATCTGTGTTGAATACTGCTGGGCAGAATCTGTTTCTTTGGCAGCAAGCTCGCAAGAGTGTCTATGTCCCCCCTAGTTTCTGATTCAGCTGCTCATGGCTCAGTTTGATGGCTTAAGCCTAGTGTAGAGTGGTTCAAATGCAATGTTGATGCAGCTATTGTTTGCTCAAGAGGCTTGATTAGTTTCAGGGCTGTTATCTGATCTGCTGGAGGTCACTTTATTGCGGCGAAAAGTGAGATTCTTTTTGGTAGTTTTGAAGCTCGTGAGGCTCATGCTATTGGTGTAAGGGAAGCTCTCAGTTGGCTGAAGAAATTTGTATTTCATTCTGTTGTTTTAGAGATGGACAATTTACAAGTCTTTAACGCTCTACATGATAAGGCTGTTTATCTTAATGGCTTTGGGACCATTATCGTTGATTATAGAGATTTGGCTCAATCTCTAAGAGAAGTAGCTTTCTCTTTTGTTCGTCGATCTGCGAATTTCACTGCCCATACTGTTGCTCGGGTGGAGGGTTCTATGTCAGGTTTGGGTAGGGATGGCAAAAATCCCCAGGAGGACGGGTACCCTCGGGAATTTTCCCCATTCGGGGAGGGTATGGGGATAATTTCATACCCAATTTCTTATTCGGGGAAGGGACGGGGAAATTTTTTTACCCAATTTCTTATTCGGGGAGGGGACGGGGATGAGGTGGAATCCCCATCCCCTACCCATTTCCCCATTTTTATTTTTATTTTTAATTTTATTTTTTTAAAATTACTACTAAATAAATTATAAAATTTGAATTATAAAATTTGAATTATAAAATGATAAATATTGGTAAAAATAACAAATATCAAAATATTTATATTATTAAACTTTAGGCCTAATTAAATAATTAAAGTCTTAAATTTTTATTTAGGACATTAAAAAGACCGGATAGATTCTATTAAATTTCAAAAATTTTATTTTAATTTTAATATTCATTAAATATTTTAAACTTAAATCTATTTTTATTTATTTTTAGATGTTATAATTGCACACAGCGAATCACAATTTTAATATCTAATCTAATCTAATTTAATATTTGCTATTGATTTACTCCGACTTAACTATCATTGTCAGAAAGAGAATAGTCCACATTTATAAAGTACCCACGCCACCATTGAAAAAGTTAATTTTGAATCTAAATTCGATTTTATTTGTAACAATTTTATATTAGACTATTAATTTGTTCATTAGTTTGTAAAAGAAGTTTGTATCCCTTGCATGATGCGTTACTTACTAATTTAATGTATGTGACTTTTGTAATGGATATTAATGTAACATATATTTTTTATTTTAATATGATTAACTCAAAATCAAAAACAAAAAAAAACATTAGTTATTCGGGGATCGGGGACCCTCGGGGATCCCCTGTTATTATTCGGGGAGGGGATGAAGATTCTCTCATGTAATTCTAACGGGGATGGGGACGGGACGGGGACATACGTAAAATATCAGGGATGGGTACAGAGAGATTGATCCCCTCCCCTCCCCTCCCCATTGCCATCCCTAGGTTTGGGTGAGTGGAGATATGTTCTACCTCCCTAATTAATTGATGCTTTGTCTCTTTAACGCAATTCATATTTTCTTCAAAAAAAAAAAAAAAAAAAAAGAAAAAGGGGTTTTATTCATCTACTTTATTTTACGTACTCTAGCGCCGTGGGTAGCAATAATGGAATGGAGTTGCTGCAGAAAGAGAGATTTTAAGTAGGCTTCGTGGGCGTGACGGGTGACCCGATAAGGTCACCAACCTCATCGCCTTGAAAATCTGGGCCACGAACTAATTCGACGGACCTCGGCAATCCGAACCAGCAAGGCCGCACAGGCTTTGGGCTCGGTCTCTCCCATTCGGCACCTCTGGCCCCACAGCTGCTGCCCGCTGCATCATCAAACCTGCGCCACGTCAAAGCCCTTTAAACAATTTCAGTACCAAAATACCCTTTCCAAGTTGTCATATGACAAAATTGCCCCAAAATTTTTCATAACGCGTCTTTAAATTAAATCACAGGCTCCTCCTCGGTCTAAAAACAGCGGGCACGTTGTCGATTAGGGTTTTACTTTTACTTACACACAGCATTTGAGTGGTACAGAGAGAAAAGAAGAGAAGCCATGAGCAGAAGCTTGGGCATACCAGTGAAGTTACTTCACGAGGCCTCCGGGCACGTGGTAACAGTCGAGCTCAAGAGCGGAGAGCTCTACCGAGGAAGCATGGTAGAATGTGAAGACAACTGGAATTGCCAGCTCGAGAACATCACTTATACTGCTAAGGTACTCTAATTAGCCATTCGTTTATTTAATTATTTCTAGTTTTTGACTTGGCATGCGATTTTCCACAAAACCCTAAATTTGATTCTTTTATGCGATTTATTGATCTGATGAATGTGACGTCTAGATTGGTGAATTTTCCCGGGCAGGTGGTAGTGAATAAGCTGTTATTACCCAGTGGCTGCTAAACCCTGTTGTTTTGGGTTTTAGGGAAGAGCATGATTTTTGAAATTTTTGTGCAGTGGTTGTTAAACCCTAATGTTTGGGTTCGGAGTTTAGTATCATTCTGAATTTGGGGTTTTAATTATTTAATGATATGACATGGCATAGGATAAGAACTTTGAAAAGCAATTTAGCTTGTTATGCCTGGCGTGTCGCGGAATCCATATTCTTTCACAGAGATATTTCAGAATAATAAAACTAGGTGAACTAGATAGGATGTAAATTATCTCTGCAGTATATCAAGTCCATGCTTTCTCTTCTCTTCTCTTCTCTTCTCTTCTTTATTCACTGATGATTACAAGTCCCTGAACTTTTTTTATATGCCGATGTCAAATTTTTATGTTTTCTTATCGGTTTCAAATAAATTATTGGGGAAAAAAATACTTGACTATGTTATCCGAAGAGGCAAAAGAGATAGAGGTGGGGCAGGAGGGAGCACATTGAAATAAATAGTTGCTTGGGTCGTGCATATTGTTTGTCCTGGCTAATTGGCCTGTGTGTAGGCTTGAATCTGATTTGATCCTTCAGTTGAGTCTTGTATGCTCTCCTCAAAGTCGTCATCCTGCTCTAATGTTTTTTTCTTTTTCACTATTTTGGTTGTGTACTAGACTTTTGTATTGAAATTATCTTCTATTTATGTAGATCTTTCAAGCTTGAATAGTTTTTTTTTTTTTTTTTTTGGTTACATCTCCATTTGTTTATTTTACTGAATTTAGTCAGTTTCTTTCTCAACAGGATGGAAAGGTCTCTCAGCTTGAGCATGTGTTCATTAGGGGCAGCAAAGTTAGGTAATGATACACCCATGTCATTTTGGTTATAATCATCAAGTTTACCTTGCATCAACTGACATGTTTTGTTAGCTATTTAAATATAAGTGAACTACCTGGAAATAAGTTGAAATTTGAAATTTCTGAAGGTTTATGGTCATCCCAGACATGTTGAAGAATGCTCCAATGTTCAAACGTCTTGATGCTAGAATCAAGGTACCTTACAGTTGGTAGTTAAATAGACTCTTAATAACTCACTTTGTAATTTGTGACTTATAATGCTCTCTGTGTCTTGAAGGGTAAAAGCTCATCGATTGGAGTTGGCCGGGGTAGAGCTGTTGCTATGCGGGCTAAAGTAAGTTTGTCTCTCTCTCTCTCTCTCTCTCTCTCTCTCTCTCTCTCTCTCTCTAAATATAAAAAATATCTCAAGTATTATCAACTTGAGTAGTCACTTTAATCAATGTAAAAGATACTTGGGTGTTCCAAATTCATTTGGACCCCTGAAGGATAGATTGCTGCTAGGTTCTGTTTTTGCATGAAAACAAGTGCATAAGTTGCAGTTTTGTTTGTTATGTAATGCTTCCAAACCAGATCATGTGTAACCTATATTTATGGCCAATTCTTACTTACCAAACTTTTTTTTTTTTTTTTGGGTGCAGGCTGCAGCAGCTGGCCGTGGAGCAGCACCTGGCAGGGGCGTTGTGCCGCCTGTTCGAAGGTAATCATCTGCTTTTTGAAAGAATGGTTGCTAATCTCCTTGGTCCTGGATCATTGCTCAGTTTATTGTGCCTTCGGTTGAAAATTCCTGCCATTGAGACCCTCAAGCTCCATGTAAAAGGATGATTATTATTCTAGCTTAAGTTGTTAAAAATGGGTTGGGGAATGTTACCAGAACTTGCAATTTTTGTAGTAATGTATTGAATTTGAATATTACTAACCTGTGATATTTTTATAATGTGTTTGAATTGAACACAATTTCCAGCGGGGATCATTGCATTGCATAAATTGTGAATGGGTATATTTACCTGGGTAATTTTCAGGAGTGAGGGGAATTAGGTGATTGCAGTTTTTGGGTGGGTAATTTGATTGTATTTGTATATATGGTTTATGATTTTTTAAATAGAGAGAAATTAGGTGATTGCGCTTGTAATCTCGCCAAATTCATGATTATCTTGAATGGGACAAAAAAATTCCCAAATCACTAGCTCATGCTGATTTGTCCCTACATAATATTTGACGCAAATAAGTCATGCGGTCGTTATTTTTCAAATGCCTAAATGTGTGGATAAGAAGAAATACGAGCCGTAATTTTCAACTGGACCACGGCCGTGGGCGGCTGCGGCTATTACATGCCGCGAAAGTGATCAAATTGAAGGTACCCATGCAAAAACAATTAAATCCAAGATTTCAATCAACTAATAAAATGGGTGGGCGGCGCACTAAAATTTAGAAGGCCATTTAAATAAAAGCCGTTGGATTGAATTGGGATTAATCCAACGCCTAATTATGTGCACGAAAATTTCGGGATTAGTTGCGTCTTGCGCAAGGTAGCTGAACCCTTTTCTAACAACAGTAATAATAACAACTCTTCAAAAAAAAGAACAAGAAGAATATTAATGTCAATAATTAAGCAAGGATATTTTTACAATTTATTCATTCCGATTGTAATTTTAAGTACTCATATTAATATTGATACAAATTATTCTGATTTTGTTTCTAATAGTTTTAATAAATAATTTATTCTGGTTTTAATTCCATCCTATTCTAATTATTGAATAACAGATGCAGTATTAAAGTGTATTTTTGTTTTCATATTGGGTTATATTGATTAATACTATATAATTTTGGCTGGTCTCATTGTCCATTCCATAGAGTTTGTTATTATACAAGTACTCTTTGGGTGTGCTTGGTATGCAGGGTAGGATAGAATAAAATGAAATGGGATGAGATAAGATAAAATTATATTTAATATTGTCTTGTAGTTGATGTAATTCGGATTAGATTTGGATTGTAACAATAATTTTTTTATTACTATTATTAAATTAATAAAAAAAATATTTATTTATTCACAGTTAATTGAATTAATACAAATGAAAGTTCATTTTATATAAAATTAAAAAAATTTAATCAAAATAATTTAATATTTTTACTTATAATAATTTATATAATAATATTATGATTTACAAGTTATTATTATTATTATTATTATTATTATTATTATTATTATTATTATTATTATTATTATTATTATTATAAACTAAAAATCCTGTATTATTAATTATACCAATCAATGTCAATGATATTAATTAAATATAAATCATAATTTAAATAAATTTTTATTTTATTTATTAAATATATTTTTAATATTTTTATTTAATAATCTATTATTTTATCAAAATTTATATTTTGAATATCAATTTAATAATTGATTTAAAATGTATCTTTGAAATTACAAAAAATATTTAATAATTATATAAACTAAAATAGTGTTATAATTTAATGTGAAATTAATGATGATAAATAGTATGATTTATAATTTACATTATCAAAATTAATGTTTTCATTACGTTTATCACAAATTAATATAATTTTAATAATTATAAATTATTATGTTTGATTGATTAACAATATAATTCTAACCTAACGGCTCACCCTATGGCATAACTTTCTTTATAAAATTAAGATTATCTTGTGGCCCAAGATAAGATAATCCTAGTGCTCTTAACAGTGAGATTCGAATAAAATTTGGAAAAATAGTCCAATGCCCGCTTTTAGTACTCCAACCACACGCACCCATTTGTTCTTGAAGAAGGATTTGCATTCAAAAGAAGATTTGGTACCGCGGTCCCTGTGCTGTGTGGTTCATCACATTAATTTATTTGGTGCCTTTTTACTCATTTCTTTCATTGGTTATCTTGTCTTCTATAGATCATATCTGCTCTGATTTTTTTCTTTTATTCCTTATTCTTCCTTTTCTTCTTCTTCTTTTCTTTTCCCCCCAATTCAACACCTTATTCGAAATGGAACGGCGACCTGTTGCTTTTTGTTTTATTGGTTTATTCCATGCTACAGTGCACTCATCACTAATGCAAGACGAGTATAATTCAACAAATAATTACGAGAGCACGTTAGAGCTCTAACAAAGTCTCCCTTGTCGCCATCTTCGGGTGGTTTTAAATTTAACTTACTGCATTCACTCATTTTCACGCGACTTAATGCATATACATGTCAACCTTTTCCTGTTTCTGTCTTCCTAGTCCAATAATTAATAAATGTGCTATTGCTGGCTGCACGGCCCCCAGGTTCTCGTTGCTTCCGCTTAATTTGCATGATTCACAGGAGCGATTATTGTACCGATCACACACCCGTATGCATGAACCTCCAAGTCATTTTGCACAGTGCTTGTAGTCTGACAAGAATTTAAGGTTGTCATACTGCTGATACCCCATGCATGACCCTGGGGGCTAGGTTAAATTTCTCCCTCCAACTGATCCAAGACAATAAAGCTCTTAATTTTTTCATGAGACAGAGTTCGCTTATTTTAGGGCAGTACCAATACGATAAATACCATGAGAGAGACTTGTTAGCCCCCCACTTATAAGTTTTCTTATCATCAGCTATAATATTTTATTACCCACACATTGTGGGCCATTACTTGCTGATAAGCAAAACACACAACACAACACTGCTGAAAAATTTTGTTACACTAAACAAAATAAACCCACGTCCTCCTCTCAAATCAATGGAAGTAGCCATATAGTTCCAAGAAGCAGATGCAAAAGTTCCAGGAGTTAGCAGCATCAGCAGTAGGCCCCGTGAGAACAACCCGAAAGAATCTAAATGGACGCAGTGCATTTGGTCCATGGACTGCCCAAGATGCAAACTGACCAGGCTTGCACATTGTTTGATCATTCTCATGAACTCTCAGGTTGTTCCAGCTCTTTCCATCTGTAGAGCCCTACAATGGAGATAATTCACCAAAAGCTCTTAATTCCCCGTCATTTCACTTGGGTTTATTCTGATACCAATTTCATGACCGATAAAAGAATATTGACTAAAAACAAGCACAGCTGAAGATCGTTTTACCTGAAAATTCCAATATCTTATGTAAGCCCTGGACCCATCCATTCTCAAGGTGTAGTAATTGCACATAAGCTGCATCAATACACAGCTTGAGTCAGTCCTGATTTTAACTACTTAATATTGTTACTATAATGAGGAACTCTATGTGACTGAATCGATAGAATGAAGAGCAACATTAATGATCTCTTACTTAAGGAGTACAACTAATTGAAGTCAAGTAAATGAAAGAAACCTGGTGATCTTGGCCAATGTCGACCATCCACCAAGTGCGATTTTGTCTGTCTTCCATCCGAGGCCCAGCAAAAGATAATCCCTGAAGTGAAAAAAGTCATCCAATTACAATTTCATAAAACTTGGGGTAATTCCTTTGCATTTTTAACCCTAATGTTTGCTTCAACATACCTGGTAAGTTCTTGAAGCCAAAGCCTTGGGATCAGTGTATCGCGAAACGGGACTGCTAGCTGTAATGTTAATTCTCTGAAACATCCAATTTAATAAGGTACTCAAAAAATTAATCCTTTGCCGCCCCACCCACCAAAACAAAAAAAAAATGAAATAGTCCAAGGAATTTACCTTAGCCAGAACTGGATTCACCCATGGATGCTCCCAATATGACGTGCCAGCAAAGTACAAAACTCCATTGCTGTCACCATCACATATGTACTGGAGCTCCTTGAAACTAGATCGTCTATGTTGAAATCTCACACTGCAAAGTATGATCACATTACCTAACTTCTTCTTAAGCTTGTCATCACTATATAACGTGTCATCATAGAATTTACTACAAATGGAAGCATAGACTATTGAAATAACTAAACAAACGAGGTTGCATAGAGTTTCTTTCAGAATTGAAGACCAGCTCATCTGGAAGTTACGATATTTTATTGTAAACAATAACCTCATATGATATAATTCCTATGAAGCATTTAGAAGCAAACTATTCCGGGATAATAGAAATTAGGTTAGACCATCAACCACAAGATGAATAAAATTAAGAATCAGGAAATTTATTTTAAGTCCATAATAGTCAAACAAACAAAAAAAAAAGGTTGAAATGATGCAAGATCAAAATTCATGATGATACTTAATGCTTACCTTTGGTTGCTTCCTGGCACTGGCAATCCAGATTCTATGAAAATGACGGCCTCCTTCACCTGACTCATTAACATTGAAAAACATTACAAGATAGTTCAAGTCAAAAAGAGACAGAGAGAGGAATGTCAAATTTTTAATTCAAACTATTATCCTGAAATAAAACTGTCGAACTCACAAGATTATCAAAAATAGGAATCTGTCTACTGAGACAGCTGTTCTCCATCTGCAACATCATTACAGAAAAGCAAGTCAGACCAAGCTCTCAATCTCATTCGTAAAAGAATCACAATAAAATGTTTATCCAGGCCAACATACCTTCTTCAACAGGGCATGTGGCAATAATGGAAATCGCACAAATGGCAAAAAGTAATTAACTGACTGAAGCCTCTCCTCGAAAACTAGTTCAGGAGTTAATTTTATAATTAGTTCATCCATCACCTCCCACCCACACAATTCCTTTGCTTTCATGCCCCACATGAGGATAGCATTGAGAACTCTTTCTTCAGATGTCACCGTCAGGTCCGGGTGCTGCAAAGCCCATAATTTTTTCTGATAAATAATTACATTTAACCAAAGCACTGAACACTATCTATTGGCTATTACTTCTAGGATAGAACCCTATCACTATGAAGTAATTTTCATGTAATCCTAATCCACTAAGGTTTTAGAATTGTGACTTAGGACATTAAAACTTTCACCCCTTAAACTGAATCATTAGTCCAAGTCCTATACTCAAACTCAGTAATCGGTGGGTCAGATCCCAACAAATACCCTCGAAGCACTTCAGGACCCATTCTTGTATGTGAACCAAAAAAAAAGGGGAAAAAAAATTAGAGCAAGACGAGTTATCCCCGACTATTTTGTCATTCCCAACTCTTAAAGTTAGCAACTAGTCTCCACTCATGGAGAACTTGCACCCTCATGGTAGCAAGCTACTGGACCATATCAGCTTGTTCTAGAAGAAGTCTTAAAGTAAGTTAGCTATTATAAAGCAAGCACCTACCCGAATGATACTGCTAAAAGTTGCCTCATCTAAGAAGACAAAGTCAAGGCTCGCAGTAGTGCAGTAGTCAAAGTGCAATGCAAATTTCCTTTCACATGTTTCTTCAATAAGTTTACAAGACGAAATCGGTGTAACCACTTGAAGGATTGGACATACTGAGTCCTGCAACAAAGTTCAACAGTTAGCTTTAACAGCAACAGCACAATTACTTTGCCAAATTTGTCTGCTTCCTCGTCCAATAAACTTGTGCATAATAGAAAAACTGATGTTGTATGACCTTCATCCACTAGGAGAACTCCATCCCTGCATATAATATGTACATGAAAGAAATCAATATCTTATAATTCAACAAAAGGGTTCTCTTCTTTTGTTTTCAGAAGTCCGAAACCGCAGGTATCTTCTCCGTTCATTTAGTTCGAGTCATACAAAAAGCAATTGGGACAACATGATAAATTATGCTTATAAAATCTTCATATCAAGTTAATTGTACAACAAGGATTACTAGACTACCTCCGAGAAGCATTCTAAAAGCAATTTGCAGCATTCCTGATGAAGGAGGGTGACTCCAAATTGATCAGACAAAATGAGAAGCTGGAGTAACAAGCTACCAAAATCCAAGCTATCTTCTATATTGAGCTCGCCACTGTACATGAACTCGAGCATTATCTTGAATGCTTTTAGTGACACATCTCTGAGATGAACATCTGAGGAATAGCTCTCACTCATTCCATTTGTGAACATCTGTCATTGCAAATAACTACTTTTCAATCATTTCTAGTGAATTGATAAAACAAATATTACCAAAACGCAAGACAATCAATATGAATATATGCTGTTTACTTCACAAAGGGCATAAAGGAGACACAAAAATGAAGAAATATCAAGTTGGCTTACTTTGGCAAATGGAACACTCCATAAGCTGAGAATAATTTTATGAGATTGGGCAACAAGACCATGGCTCTCAACGTAAATGTTTACATCAGCATACTCGCAATTTGAGGTCAACTGCTTGAGCCTCTGTGAATTGACGGGGAGACCAAAGGGAAAGACTGTAGAGTGGGGCCGAGAGCTTGGATATGACAATTCCACATTTTTACCCGAATCAAACAATTTTTTATTTAGCTTAAATCGTTCCATTGTCTCCTCACACTGCTTCACCAATGCCATCACTTGAAATTGTAAGCTCAAAGCCGATAAGGGACCAAGTAGTGGCTCTGAAATCTACACCAGACAAAAACCACATTTGAGTTCAAATAATATTAAAAAAGCTTGAAATAATTCTCACTACTTAGAATTTGCTTAAAAGAAACAGAGATGAAAACAAGAAAGACAGATATCGAGTAAAAAATCAAGGAGGAGATAGATGCAAGATGAATAGATATGAAATATGACATGAGCCAGAAATGAAACCAGAGAGGTTAAACCACAATCCTTGAACCCAAACCAGAATGCCAATTTCAAAACTACAAAAGATATGATTTGAAGGCAAAGAAATTAAGCAACAGGACAATGCTGCGAGATGTATCGGATAGTTGAGACGAGCGGTGAGAAAAATGGATACCTGGGTCCGCCCTGTGTAAATAAACTGAAGCAGTGCATGTAGGATTGGATATGTTACTTCTTGCAGCTGAACAATGCCTTCACTTGTCAAACTCAAAGGGAAATTACCAGATGCTTGCAAGATAACCTTGTGGGCTGGGACAAGCTTTTCCTCAGTACCAACAATGAAGAACATATCAGATAATTCCCAACTCTCAAGAAAGTTTTCAAGCCCCCATTTTTCATAACTGGTGCGTTCATCTATCATCATTTCCACATCACCATCCTCTTCCTCTTTATATTTACTACAATCCACATGTTTCCAAAGCATTATGTGATTCTGTGTTAGTGGCAAAACATTGACATTCCTATACCCAACATGTTTATCCCAGCTACTTAGTCCAACATATCGAACACTGCAATTCGGACTCGAATCAAGCCATTGAAACACAAGATTCTGAAAAGGGTACCTTCCCTTACCAATACTAATCAACCCATCATAGATGCTGATCCAATAACTCTGAAATGCGGAAGAACAACAAAGACCAATACCAGCCACATCAACAACAGTTTTTCCATCCACCTCAATTTTCAACCTACGATTCCTATTACTACCAATAATCACAGTATAATGAGGACTGTTATCTCTCTTATAATGATAATGTTGGCTTCCCACATTCTCTCTAAAAACAACCGTTACATCATTGTGAGCAAAAGCTTCAAAAGCCACACAACCCCTCCCAGCTTCCCGGAATTTCAAATCTTTTCTCCAAGCACACTCAAAAGGAGCTACTGTAAGGAATTTTTTCTCTTTTTTCTCACCCATCTTTCCTCAACCAGTTCCCTTTAACTGACACTTCAAACCGAAAATCAAGAATGTTAATATAGACCTGAGAGACTGAGAGAGACACCAGCCAATTTTCTGGAAAAAGAAAAAAAATCATTCGGAAATTACAAAATACCTGGTTCTAAAATTTACACTAGCCATTTACAAGAAACTCAATAAAGTCAATCAAAAACACATGACAACATTAGATTTGTACTTAAAATTCACAATATATCTGGTTAAATGGAACAATTAAAAGTTAAAGCATTACTATCTGAAAGGAATCCAGAAGTTGCGACAACTGACCAACTGGACGAAAAATCCGAACCAACTTACAAACTGTAAATATCAATCAGAAGCTCGCTATCAATCCTACACCACAAATCTTATTCAATCATATAAAATCTCAACCAATAACACAAGAACCCGGCCCACAAAAATCCAGAAAAGAGACAATAAATGGAATGGTCATGGAAAGTGACAACAAAATATCAGCTACAGGGAAAAAAATTCTCATGGTGGGTATTTATTTTCATACCTCGAAACAAACAATGTCCGCTAGCCAACTACACACGAAACTGGGAACCATACACGAACAGGATATTTAAAACAACAAGTAGTTGATGTTGCCGAACTAGTGAAAGGGAAATGGAAGTGGAATTGGAGTAAAAACACGAGGGTCCCTGGTTTTCGATCAAATAACAATAAAGTATAGTTTGGAACTTTGCACACAAATTTCTGTAATTAAAATTCACTTTATACAATCAAATTTCTTTTGAAGTATTGATATGTTAGTCGTCGTGAATGTAATTTCGAAAAATATATATATATCTTTATTATTTGGTGAAAAAAAAATGGCAATTTGCTCAACGGATTAGAATGCCAGCGAAGCAACTGTGGCCTGTGGGGTATTTGCTGGGAATTTGTGGCATGATCGGGGAATGAAAGTGAAACGTGGCAACTTGTCATGCACTGTGGCAAGTCTGATCCTGATCCACCACAAATTTCGTCCACTTCTGACGTCACTCCAGCTAGACATTCTCGTGATCGTATTATTTTTTTGTACCCATTCCATTTTTCAGTAGAAAAGCCTTAAACGACTCTCTTTCGTTCTCTAAAAATAATTCGTAAATAATTTTCTTTTTCAATTTTGAATTTTGGTACTTGTAAAAGAATTGGAGATCGAGAACTGGGCTCACATGGGGGAAGGGCTTGCAGCTTAGACATCCATTGGGGTAGCCCAAATGAGGGAACGGGTTGAGAGCGACGGGTTGCTTAGTAGTTATCTATGACCGCAGTGCACCCGCTTTTCTTTTCTTTTTTTCGGTTTCACACACCCACAGTAAAAGAATTTACTGAAAGCGGGGTGGTAGTCAGATCGTACCCGCAGTGCTCGTCCGATTAAACAATATCGCTCTTTGGGGCTCTGTCGCTTTTGCTGCCTCAAGATCCAGTGTCGAATTAAACAATTATAATTAGTTCAGGTTGACTCTCGCCCGCAACATGTTCGACGAAATTCCTTCATTTGAGAATTATTTTCGTCACAATTTCAGCGTTTAATATTTTGCAGGCGCGCTCGAGATGTCTTGGCTGCTAGTAATTGTATCAACAATAGTAGTGTGGGTGGCTTCTCTATGCAAAATTCTCAACTCTTCACGTTCTCAGTCCAATGCCGCATTTCTTACTACCGGTAAAATTATTCCTATTTGTGTTTCTTCTGTTTTAGGTAATTTTTGTGGTTGTTTTTAGTAAACCCTTTACTTGTTAAAATCAGGTGACAAGAAAAATGTGTTGCTGGTTATTGCTCACCCAGATGATGAATCTATGTAAGTGTTATCGAAAACGGACTAGTAATTTGCTTTCTGCAAACCTTATGTTCTCACATTTATACTTGATTAATGTTATTTGAAGCTATGATTTTGGGATTTTACATTAACTATGTTAGTTTCCGATCATCCAATTATAATTTTTATTTGTTTCTAATTTTGTTGAAACAAATCAACATGTGGTGTTTTTGCAGGTTTTTCTCTCCAACAATTAATTACCTGACTTCGAGGGGACATAATCTTCACATATTATGCATGTCAACTGGTAATATGATACCTTTATTAACTATTCAGTCTCATCATTCAGTCCCTTGGGTTACACAGGCTTCATTATGCTTTATGAATTTGGTTGGCTCTCAGTGCCTGACAATGAAACAGGCATATAAAGCCACTGAATTCTACTACCTCCACCATCTCCTGTAAATGTAAAATGACTTTACTTTTTAGCTTATAGCAGCTCAGTGCATGCATGTTAGTGGGTGTCATTTGTTAAGGATGTAAATTGCTGTTTTAAGAGATGAAAACTGAAATGACAATGAATGATTGTTCATCATAAATCTTTGTTATCTGTTCAGTTTCAAATGGGATGGTACGAGTGTTAGTTTGTGACAAGTGTAAAGTTTCCATTTGTTCCTGATTTTACCTTTTGCATATTGCTGAGAGGGACAGTAAATCATGTCATCATTCATTAATGTTTTTGTTTTCTATGTATTTATTAACCTTTAGTTTCACTTTAAGTAGGTAATGCAGATGGAATGGGGAACATCAGAAAAGATGAGCTCCATCGGGCTTGTGCAGTTCTCAAGGTAATGTGTAATTTGTTGTGAAAACAAGCTAGAACAAACATTTCAGTTTGTTTAACTTTTGTTGAGTAAATGTTTAATCCACTATGCTTCACTCTCGTGAGTGATAGCGGAGAGCACCAAGCAAATGAAGGACTTTGTGGTTGGCTTCTACTTGTTTAACGTTTGGTTCATTTACACAGATTCCATTGGAGCAAGTGAAGGCCCTGGATCTTCTAGATTTCCAGGTGACCCTATATCTTGAAATCCTTCTGCTATTGTTTAAAAAAATATTCATTACATAAGTTTGACTTCAATTTGATTTAGTGACTGCGTTAGGATGGCTTTGACAAATTGTGGAATCATAAGTCACTTGCAAAGATCGTTGGAGAGGAAGTTGTTAATCATAGCATTGACTTGGTGAGATCTTTTCTCCAGTTAATCTCATTAACTACTTTGTTCCCTGTCACTTAGTTTGATTGCCACTTTATAGGAAAATGTGCACATCTATTCGCTTAAGAGTTGTGAAAGTTTTCTAACGTGGTATTCCAGATAATCACCTTTGATAACTGTGGTGTTTCGGGTCATTGTAACCATCGTGATGTGCATCATGGGATATGGTAAGTCAAAGATTCTTTAACTATATATTCAATTGATGATATATTTGCTGGCTGACCTGCGATAAACGAAGAAGTAAAAGTCATTGAGGATGGTGTACAAATTACGTCGTCATACTCTCCATGCACATCATTGAAAGAAAGAATGTCATTAGAAATTTGTTTAATCTTAATAGTTATGCAAGATCTTCAATAAGTTTCCTTAAGATAGTATACTAATGAAAGCTTAAGCATAGCATAGATAAAGAAAATGAGTGACAAATCCGTTGTACAAATTATGTCCTCGTACTCTCATGCACATAATTGGAAGAATGTCATTAGAAATATTTTTATTTTAATAGTTACGCAAAATCTTCAATAAGTTTCCTTAAGGTGGTATAGTAATGAAGCTTAAGCGTAGCAAAGATGAAGAAAATGATTGACAACTCTGTTGTTTATGTAAACTGGCAGTTGGGTTCTTGATACTAATGTTTAAGGGATGATAAGTTGTTGGCAGATTTAGTGGATGGCTAATGCTTTGCTAGATTTTATGGAAATTAACATTGTTTTTTATCTACTATAATTGTAAGCAGGAGCTACTTGAATGGAGCTTCAGAAAGAAACATTGAGGCATGGGAGCTTGTAAGTCCATTTTGTCTTTCCTTATCTTCTGTTTTCATTTCCCGTTTACTAGGCAATCTATCTGTTCTGCTATTCTTTAAAGCTAGAATATCTGGAACTTCTTGTTGTCACTGACATACATTCGGGCGGACTATTTTTGTTGTATTTTTCCTCTCAGATGACCACCAACATACTGCGCAAGTATAGTGGACCCCTTGATATCTGGTTATCCATCTTATCTGCCATGCAGTACCGCAGAGGACAGGTTCATTGTTTGCTAAACGAACACCCTAAGAAAAGCTTTCTAGCTATGTCGCAGCACCATAGTCAATGGCTTTGGTGTGACTTCCTCTATTCTTTCAATCCTTAACTTTCATTCAACCTTTTAGTTCATTGCCAAGTCAACTCCGTTCTCTCATTTTTCCATTTATTCTAAATTATGACATGTTAATCTGCAGGTTCCGGAAGCTGTTTGTGTCATTCTCCAGCTATACTTATGTAAACACCCTCAAAAGGATTAATGATTAGGTACATATGATTTTTAAGGATAACATATTTGTAACAGCTTAACAGCTGTGTTTTTATTTTGTACTTAAGATGCACAATCCGGATTAAACGTGTCCAACTTTATTTTGCTTGAAGTAACAACAATAACATGTATTTTGGCCAACTGGATATTCTATCAATTACACTTGTCATTCAGATTAAATGAGACATGAAATGAATGCAATAGAAATCAGAATCAATACAAATTGTTACTTCCATTATTTATCCCCAGTGGAAGAAAAAGAACCATTTATGTTAAGGACAAAGAAAGATAGAACTGAAGGACACCAAGATCAGTTGTGGTGAAGAAGATCCCAGGGGCAACTTGTGTTGCTCAACTGCGCACACACCCCCCATAGAATGCTGAATTCCTAATTAAGAACATTAATCTTCCTTGGTCATTGCTAGAATCCGGCCTCTAGGAGAAAGTTAGGTGGCCGTGTTTTTGCAGCATAACCAAATTTTGATGTACTATACTTTCGGTGTACACCAGTGAGCTTCCCAGTTCCTGCCTTCTGATGGAAAATAACCATCAGCCTTGAGCATTCACTGCAGAAAACACCAATAATCAGTAATAATATCAATAACCTATAATGTTATGAAGGAAAAGGATACTTACAGAAGTTGTTCTTCCGAGTAGGTGGTATACCACTCACTGGTCTTGCTCCATTGTTTAAACCCACTTAGAGTACACTGAGCTGTGTAAACAGCAGCAGCAGCTAACAGAGAAGGCGGAAACTTGAGCATCTCATATTCAACAAGGCAAAGCTCGATCAAGAAGAATGACAGAAGCTCAAGCTGCTAGGTCATAATAATCAGTCTGATCAGAACTTGAAAGGATAAAAAACCTTTACCAGTCCAGTAATATAACAAACCTTTTTGTCGGATTGAGAAGCTTTAAGAAACCTCCTCATAAACACATACGGAGTGGGAACAGACATATTAAACTGTAAGATATTGACCATTAACTTCTCCTGCAGCATGAGTATATTGTCATATTCATATTCCAACCCTCTTCTACATGGAAAATTGAAACTTGTAGTTAGAAAGCTGTTTCAATCAAGCATACCATATCAAGCACTTCTTTTCTGCTGTATGCCTTATCAGATATTAGGATTAGATCCTCCACCACAGGAACTGATACTTCTTCATATTTGCATGCAAGAAGCATGGCGGATACACCAACTAGCTGGAGCTTCTTCCTTACCACTGGTTGGACTGCTAAGAATCTATCGATGAGATTAATAGTAAGATATAAGGTCTCTTCCATTAGTTCAAACTTGTAGTGAACCTGTGAATTCGATCAAGATTGTTACTGATTTTATTCACCTTAATGTCACATTAATATAGTACAAGTGTTTATGTACCTCAATTAGCCAGTCAATGAGGATGCCTCTCATCCTCTCATTGATATCAAATTGCTGGGCCATGTAGTTTGGTGGGACACAACCAGAACTCTGCAGGCAAACATTGAAATAGAATGTTAGCATTCAACCCCCAAAAGGAAGTATTTACATTCTGCAGCTATTTTAGTGATCACAGAAACACACATTCCAGTAACAAGCTGTGAACAGTGATTTCTGTTGTGAGTGAACAGAAATATTAGAGTTTACGAATGACCTCTGCTTTCTTGTAGAAGTTATATATATCATCAATATATTCGACAACAGCTTGCGGATTCTTCTTCTCTTCGTAGTCTATGTCCATAACTGGATCTTCAGCTACATCTTCCAATTCGTCCTCCTCCTGTAGAAAATAAAATGTCCGCAACTCTCAGCCAATGAGATTGATACCAGCTCATGAAAACAGGAAAAGGTTAAATAACAGTAGGAGGCTGTCTAAATACCATGCGATCAATCTCCTCCAGCATAGCTTCAGTGTGTTGCACGAACATCGGCACAGTTGATTCAGTGATTGGTTTATAATCGTGCACATCTTTGATGGTATGATCATCCAGCTCACTTGAAATAGGGACCACTTGCACTGATTTCTTAGTTTCCTGTTAAAGCAATTAATCATCAATTCAATTTTACGATGGACAAAAAAATAAAAAAAATTGTTAATTCACAAAAATGGCACCTCAGTCTCTGGTTTTAGTTGCTGCTGCTTGTTAGCTATCTCAGCAGCAAACTTCCTAAACAAACAGCAAAATCATCCCAAAAAGACCAATGAGAAGTTACATTTTGGCACAACTAGAAAGTGGTTAAGAACTGCAAACAATGGGCAGCTACTGACCTAGTAATTGGTCGATGCACCGGAATAGGTGGGTTCTTGTCACAGATTGCATTGCTTCTACATAAAATAACAAGAATGAGAAGAAGAAGAAGAAGAAAATCAAAAGTGTCTAACCAAAAAAAAAAAACTTAGAAAAACAACATAAAGCTCCTTCTGCTTAGTTGAGATTAACTTAAATAGTCATCTAACAAGGGAAATTGAAGATAAACATAATTCCCAAAATCTTTTATTCTGCAAAGAGATAAGGGCAAATAGAACAGAGAAAACTGCACTCATTGAGCACCAAATACAATTTCTTGTCTTATTTGAATTTACTGAGTGAACTTTAACTGAAAATCAGAGAAATTCGTGTTCTTTGTACTCTTATACTATCAACCAAACAGAAAATAAAACATTGGGGTTCTAAGAAATTACTCGGACAAAGTTCTTTTGTTCACTGCACAAGGATAAGGTGGAGCTGCGATTATGTTCCGATTAATGGCACTTAATGCTCGCCGATTTTGCCCAACCGCCGCCACGAACTTTCCTCCTCCAGCACGTATACACCCTTTTACATCAAAACCAAAAGAACACATTTCTTGAATTAGGGTTTAACACTCAAATTAAAAAAATTTGAATCAAATTTGCTAATTTTTTTTTAAGAAAGAATCAAACTTTGATTCAATTGTACCGTGAAGATTTGATTGGCCATTAACTACTGGGTTGTTCTCGTCTGATCCAGCCATTTTCGCTTATCTACAAAGAACAGCAATAAATATTAAAAAAAAAGAATAATAAAAAAATTAAAAAAAAAGAAGCCCAAATCATAAAATAAAATCTCAATACGTACCTCCCAATCCAGAATCCAGCGAGGTTTCTTTATCGATTTCGATCAAACAAATTTGAATTTCATGCGTTGATCCTGAACTCGAATGCGAATCACAGAGAGAGATTGATCAGAAGCACTCCATTAATCACAGATTAGAATCTCTCTCTCTCGGTTCTGGTTTCTCTAGGTTTCTGGGTTCTGGAGGAAAAAAGATCAGAAAAGAAAAAAAAAGAAAGAAGACGAAATGGGTAGCGAAATCGAGTCGTCGTAAAGAGCAGATATATGTCTGCCAAAAACAGGCTCTGTTATATTTTTAAATGTAACGGCTAGTTAATTGTGACCGTCGGATATTGTTAATCAAAAGTTGCGTTCTTCTGTGCAAAGGCTTAACGGTTATCTTACCATGTGGTTTCAAAATTTCACTTCTTTGTGTGACGCGTGCACGCTCAATAAATCCCTTTTATGGGCTTATCATTATTCGCTTGTATTAAAATTTCTTCTACGCTTTATTAATTCTTGTACATGGGGATCCCAAAGGGGACCCCCACCCAGCGGACACTGTCTATGGATGGCTTTAAAGAATTTCTCAACGTTCTTATTTCTACTGCTATGTGGCCAATAACTAGATTCATCCAATGTTAATTAACATATTTCACTTTCTGGTTGGGTGTTCAAATCCAGTCCATCATCACTCTTCTTATGTTATAGACAATCGTTTTGTATTTATCTCTATATAGTAGACGCAAATATTTCATTTTCTTCCAAAGTACGTGTTGGGTCTTATAGGGCAACATCCATATTTAGAACTATAGAGGGATGAAATTAAATAGTTTAATATCCAATCTTTGAGCACTTATTGGTATAGGAATACCGTAATCTTTACTTCAAAACTTTTTTTTTGGAACTGATTAAACATCAGGTTATTCAGACATGTGATATTTACAATCATGACAAACAGATCATTGCACTTATATTTACAATCAGATATATATATATAGGACTTACATTATTATATTTTTATTTTATGAAGTACATGTTCAGTCGAATACCCCTCACGGAGGAGGGATGTCTCCACTCCACTTGCATTTTATAAGGAAGAAGAAAGTTTTAAACAATCTCAACACATTTTTATTCTATGAAGTACATGCTCAGTCGAATACCCCTCACAGAGGAGAGATGTTTCCACTCCACTCATATTTTGTAAGGAAGAAGAAAGTTTTAAACAATTTCAACACAATTATATTTAATTGAGGGAGGTTGAGTTCGTGAGGACTCGAACCATTGCCCTCATAGTCATGCTTGATTTTAAGGGCAATGGTCCACCACTGGGCTACAAGCCCAAATGGCACTTCAAAACTCCTTAGTAAAACGTGATGAAATTGTTGAAAAATTACAAGAAGCACCTCAATCCAACAATAATGAATTTATGTGGGTCATCAAAATCAAAATAGAATGAAGTCGGAAAGGTTGTTATCCAAACACACTCGATCCAACAAGTGGTGAAACTGGTTAATGTGTTTGATAGGTCATATCGCCTCGATCCAACAAGTGAACCTAGCGACATGCGCGATACGTGGTATCAGCCAGTCAATGGTATGCTAGCATTGTAGTAGTTACGTCGAAACGTGGACACGGGACTGCCCACCGGAATCGATTTGGATGTCGTTGAGGAGGAGATTGTTGGCCTCAAAAAGGAAATCAAATAGTTTGATATCTCTCTAAGCACCGAGTGATTTTTAGAGTAATATGACATCCATTATTTTAAAACTCTCTCATCCATATTTAGGCAGGCATTCACACCTGAATGTGTGTGTGTGTGTGAAATTTGCATTTCACCCTTACCATTTTGTCTTAAGTTTGATATTGAGGTTTGTTATGCTTTTTTAAGATTGCTGCATTCATACGGCATATGGATGGATGGGATGATGGTGAATAGTCATTTTAAATATTTAATTATATAAATAACCATACATGCATACAAGTTATTATTTGAAATATAGGGTAATGTACACTTAACAATTTTGAACAATTAATTAAACAAACTTGATCCTCCACAGCTAATTAACAAATAAGATCGCGGGGGAGAAAATTATGGAAAAAAGAGAGCTGCGATCTTCATGTTGGTTAAGAATGAACGGATATTGCTAACGAAATCTCATATGACACCATGGGATCGGATCTATAGTTCTATACCGTGATGGCTATCACACTGTTATTAATTTCGAACATATAGGCCATGTGTCATCGTGATTTTGAATGATGCAGTTGATAGTTTGAAACCATCGAGGAACGAATGGTGATCCTTATGAAATTAACAAATTTTCAAAATTTGTTTCTATTTTTAAGAACCAAAATCCCGGAAGAATATTGCCTAGAAAGACATTGTGCTACCCGGAAAGCCCGCCAAGAATTTCAGAATCAATCTGAAGCAGACCAAATTCAGAAAGGAATCCATGGGAACTAGGGTTAAGGTTTCGTTAATGAACATTTCACGCTTTTCTTTCCCTCGTTTTTCTGGAAGTTAAAATATGTTTTTTTCCATCAAAACCCTATCGTTGCTTTCAGAAAACTAATAATTAACATGCGTACCCCTAAACCCTGGCTAAGAAACTGAAATTTTGATATTTTTGTTGTGAAATATCAACTGCAGATGGTGATCATGGAGGGAGGAAGACGGGGAGGAGGGGAGATTATCATGGAGGAAGAAAATGAAATTTTCACACCGTCAAGCCCACAAGAAATTGATAATGTGATCCAAGAAATGTTGAGTGCCATTGAATGTGTAGCTCAGCTTGGAGATTACCGGAGAACTCAAAAAAAAGAATGTTATGGCCTTGTTAGACGTATGAAGCTTTTACTACCACTTATTGATGAAATTCGAGAACTTGACACACCCATCTCTGAAACTAATATGACTGCCTTGTGTAATTTAAAGAAGGCACTAGTTATGGCAAAGAAATTGTTGAAACTTTGCAACGAAGGCAGCAAGATTTATCTGGTAGGTTAACTTTTTCAAATGATAACAGTTTACGGGATTTTTTTTTCACTTTTATTTTTGTTTTGATTATTGTTTGTAATCCAGGCATTGGATATGGAGGCTGTGATAATAAGGTTCCATGCTGTTTATGAAAAACTGAGCGCAGCTTTGGATGGTTTGGACTTGGATGAACTTGGTGTCTCAGATGAAGTTAAAGAACAGGTATTTTACTGTTTCTATTATTATTATTCTTTTAAGAAATACTATTGAGATAAGGAAGTACATATATAAAAGATATAGTTATTTAGGGAACGTATTAATAAGTTTTTATTAAAGATATTATTCCACGCATCGGTTGAGAATAGTTAATTTTGAAGTAATCTGAATTAATTTGAGTATGAGTTAAAGAGTTATATATTTCTACACAGTGGACAAGTATGTTAATAATAAATTCTTAATATACCAAGAATTATAAAAACAAAAATTATATGAATTTCAAAAATACAATGTATCGCTTTTCAGGTTGAGCTTATGTGCCTACAACTTAGAAGAGCAAAGAGAAGAACAGACACACAGGACATAGAACTTGCAATGGATATGATGGTGGTATTTTCTAAAAATGAAGACAGAAATGCTGACATTGCAATAGTAGAAAGGCTGGCAAAAAAGATTAACCTACATACAACTGAGGACTTGAAGTATGAAACTATAGCTATAAGGAATCTTGTTAAAGAAAGAGGAGGCCAAAGTTCAGAAAGCATTCAGCAAATGATTGATCTTCTTAATAAATTCAAGCAAGTTGCAGGCATGGAAATAACTAATGTGCTTGATGATCCTATTGTTCCTAAGATGCTGGGGAAGAGCCTGTCTTTGGTGATCCCTCACGAATTTCTGTGTCCAATCACACTGGAGATTATGAGAGATCCCGTCATCATCGCAAGTGGACAGGTGATCATAATATCTACTCACTTAAGAATTTTCAAGAGCTAACCTAACATAAACACGTGGACCAGCAATTCTTTACACGGAAAGTCGATAAAGGATAAGATCTCGTCAACTTTGTGCATGTGTATGTATAGAGTCGGACAAATTTGATGGTGGTTCAGATTTTCAGAATATGCGTCCATGATAAAGACCATATTTAACATTAATGCTATTGGTTCGTTGCTGCGTGCGTGCATTTACATATTTGTAGATTGAATTTATGAATCATATGGTCTGCTGATGTGCACACTAACACGCTTGTTTTTTTCATTTCTTACATAATAAAGACATTCGAAAGAGAAAGTGTACAAAAGTGGTTCGACTCCAACCATAGGACATGTCCTAAAACCAGACAAACACTGGCTCATTTGTCAATAGCACCAAATTATGCCCTCAAGAACTTGATCTTGCAATGGTGTGAAAAGAACAATTTTAAGCTTCCGAAGATGGATGATCCCGCAAGCTCAGAATGCACCGCGGAACACAAAGAAGAAATCGTGTCTTTGGTTGAACAATTATCTTCTAGCAAGCTAGAAGTTCAAAAGGAAGCCGTCAGGAAAATTCGGTTGCTGTCTAAGGAGAATCCTGAGAACAGGATTTTAATAGCCGATTGCGGAGCCATTCCTCCACTAGTTCAGCTGCTATCCTATCCAGATTCCAAAATTCTAGAGCACGCAGTCACAGCTGTGTTGAATTTATCGATCGATGAGTCTAACAAGAGACTCATAGCTCAACAAGGAGCCATTCCAGCTATAATTGAAATCTTGCAAAGTGGAAGCACAGAGGCAAGGGAAAACTCAGCAGCAGCTTTGTTTAGCTTATCAATGCTTGATGAGAATAAAATAACCATAGGATTATCGGATGGGATCCCACCACTGGTAGATTTGTTACAGAATGGGACAATTAGAGGTAAAAAGGACGCTGTGACTGCACTTTTTAACTTGTCTCTCAACCAAGCTAATAAGGCCAGGGCCATTGATGCTGGCGTTGTGTTACCCTTAATGAATTTACTTGAGGAGAGAAATTTGGGCATGGTAGATGAGGCACTTTCAATCCTTTTACTCCTTGCAATGCATCCAGAAGGGCGACATAAGATTGGACAGCTCTCGTTCATTGAAACTCTCGTCGAATACATCAGAGAAGGCACGCCGAAGAACAAGGAGTGTGCAACGGCGGTTTTGCTTGAGTTGGGAGCCAACAATTCTTCTTTCATTTTAGCAGCACTTCAGTATGGTGTTTATGAGCATTTGATTCAGCTTACAGAAGGTGGAACCAGTAGAGCTCAGAGGAAGGCAAATGCTCTTTTGCAGCTTATTAGCAAGTCCGAACACTTGTAATAATTAATTAGTTTCAAGTTGGTACGTAAAACTTTCTTTGATTCTTAAGTTAAATTAAATTAGTGTCTTTGTTTTCACGTTAAAAAGTTTATAATGGTGGGTTATAACAGTAATTTAACCCCACATCACCAAGTTGACTCTCGATTTCTAAGACAGTGCTAGTGGAAGGAGAAAGTTAAAAATAAGTGTGGCGGTAAGAAGAATATACAGTACCTCTAATAAACTAAATCCCAACCCAAGTGCAAAAAAATAAAAACCCAATTAATTAACAGTACACAATTATTTTCCTTTAATTTCTTTCGGATGCAAGTGATTGGCAAATTTTATTATTTAGGCCCAGCTTAATATTAAGGTTGAGTAATTGTGGTTTAAAAACTACCGTATTAAAATATTCAGTTAAGTTAAATTGATTTGATCCAACATTTATATAATGAAAAATATATAATATCTTTGTTATTTTTATCATACTATAAATTTTTTATTTTTGTAGCTATTGATATATTTTTTTATGATAATTATAATTTTAAAATTACAATACCTTGACACTAAAGTAATATCTAAGAAAGAGGCGAATGTCTATCCGGGATGCAAGCCAATGTCTGTCGGGGATGCGAACAAAGTTTCAATGGGAGAGAAATCATGCTACCATATGTGACGCACTTGAGAATGGGCATTTGATTGTGGAAAAGAAAGAATGAAAGAAGTGGACAAAACACGAAACACAATCAATATGGAAACATTAAGGCTGGGCGGTGTGCATACAATTATTACAAGCCGAAACCCAGAATGTATGCACACCGCCCAGCCTTAGGACTGTTTCCATATTGATTGTGATTCCTGTTTTGTTCCCATCATCTAGGTCTCAGCTGGGCTGGGCTACGCTGATCTGTACAAACATTTGTCTTTCTAATTTTTTCGCCCCCATCCACGCTCTCTGACTCAGAATCAGTACCATACCCATCATCATCACAGATATTAAACAATACTTATTTCTTATTGTTTTTTTTTAATTTTTATCTTAGTAAAACAGAATGAACAAATGGTTAATGAATGAAAATCAACTGGTCGTTATCCACCTCAACAGTATTCTCCACAACCGGCGCCACCTTAGCACCAACTATTCCACCAACAGCGGCGACAACAAAACATACCTCAAATCTTATACGACTCGTTCATTATGTTTTACAAAGATAAAATTTAAAAATTATTAAAAATAAATGTTATTCGGTGTCTACGATTGAAATTCAAAAAACGGTTCAATCTAGAACAAGTAAATCGTACGGCTGAGGTACTTCAAAAATTCTCAAATAATGGAAACTTACTGCTGAGTATCTGACGGCTGGGATTAAGATGATGAACGAAATCAAAAAACAAAGCGGCCGTTTTGTTCAAGCAGAAGCAGCATCTCAGAAAAGAACGAGAACACTGAATAAGGATGACAGTAAAGCTAGCCGCGCCCCGCAATTCCCTGATACTTAAACTAAGCAATTAAAGATGACGTCATAAGAACACAAGCAGATTTTGTCATGACTCGGCGGCTGTCGGAATTAATCGTCTTTGTGGAACAACGCCAAAGCAAGGAAAAGCGCACAGGAGGATACGCCATGTTTTCATACGCAAATTTGAGTCCGAAATGAAGCACGCCAATGAGTAAGTAGGCATAGCACGCGCGTACGAATTTACATGCTGATAGAAACTCAAGTATTTGTGTTTGGCAAGCGAGGAAGCTAAAGAAAAATGAAAGAAAATCTCATAATGGAAACATGTAGAAACTTCTTATTATCTTGAATGAATACAGCTTACACATATATATAGCAAGTGAGAATGGTTTGTTACCAATTGTCAGTAATTTGTTACACACACGAGAGATTGCTTAAACCAAAATAACTAACTAAGCCACGTCAGTTGAGTGAGCTATTCGGTTGCTGTCACACGCACAATAACAGCATGTACTCGTTTCTTCTGTTTCTTCACATTTTATCAACCTCGCTAACATCCCCTTTTAAACTGAAGTTTCTTCTTTTCTTATTACTTCGTGCCTCTGCTCTTCACACTTCCTTCTTCTACTCTTCACATGTTATTAGCTTCACTAGCATCCCCTTTGGAACTGAAGTGTCTGGGTTGAACATTTAGTTTGCCGCGTAAGTAATGAAACTAAGGGAAAGTAAGAGCCTTTGTTAAGACATCTGTTGTTTGATCCTCACTTGGAACAAAGTAAACTGCTATTTCTTTTGATGCAACCTTATCTTTGATGAAATAAATGTCCAGCTCAACATGTTTTGTTTTTGCATGATAAATTGAATTATAGGTTAAGGCAATTGCACTCTAATTGTCACACCACATAAGCGGTGTTATGCTCAGCTGGATCTGTAACTCAACAAGTAAAGACCATATCCAAATAACTTTTGATGCAACATAAGCCAGAGCTCTATACTCAGCCTTTCCAATTGACCTTGAGACAAATGATTGTTTCTTAGAGGACCATGAAACCAGGTTGGGACCTAGATACACAGCAAAACCAGCCACTGACTTCCTATCATCACGATCATAAGCCCAATCTAAGTTTGAGAAGCAGATGATTTGCATAGCTCCACAATTGTAAAATTGCAGTCCATAATGAATTGTGCCTTTTAGATATCTTAATAGCCTTTTACAGGCCTCCCAATGTGAAGTTTTTGGATTAGACAAAAATTGGCTGAGCTAGTCTGGTGAGTGTGACATATTATAATGCCCCGATAATGCTTCTATATTGAAAAATATTTATAATGTCAGTACCTGAGTTTTTAGTAAGATACTGACTTGTAGACATAGGTGTTGGTACCTGACTGCAACTAGTCAAGTCATGTTTGGCCAAAATGTTAGCAATGTGTTTAGCTTGTGATAGATGAATACCATTCTGAAGTTTGAAACGTCAATGCCTAAGAAATAGCTGAGTTCCCCAATATCTTTCAAGGCAAAAGTCTTCTACATATCTTCAATAACTTGTTAAACTTTAGCTGAGCTAGAAGTAGTGATGATAATATCATCTACATATACCAACACCAAGAGCAAATGACCATTTTCCCTCTTGTAAAAGAGTGAATTGTCTGATTTGAAATTTTGAAAATGCTACTGAGAAAGCATAGATGTTTTGAATCTGGCAAACCAAGCTTTTGGAGCTTGTTTTAAGTTATAAATAGCTTTCTTCAAATTGCATATGTGCTGGGTTTTATGAGGATTAACAAAACCCTCAGGTGTGACATATAGACTTCTTCATCAAGAATGCCATTTAAAAAGACATTGTTCACATCTATTTGCTTGAGAATCCAATTATTCATGACTTCAATGCTTAGAACTACCCTGACAACAGAAGCTTTTACCATTTGACTAAAAGTTTCAGTATAATCAATGCCATGAATCTGATGAAAGCCTTTGGCAATTAGCCATGCTTTGTACTTCAGTATTGACCCATCAGGACAACAGTTATCAAAGACTCATAGTCATAAGAGTTAAGACCGGTCAACACATGCATAATAAAATCATTAAGCTCAATTGGTTTCCCTGCTAAGGCTAATGTATCTGCTATACGTTTGATTTTAGAAAAATAATCGGCCATACTCATAGATCCTTTCTTAATAGTCTGGATTTGCATTCTAAGAGTTTGAATTGGAGCTTGAGATTGGGAGATGAACATACTGTTAAGTGATTCCCAAAGTTGCTTTGAAGTTACACAATTAATTACAGTTGATAGTAAGCTTTGCTTAATAGATGACATCATCCAGCTTAAAAAAAGTTGATCAGTTTTTATCCAAGTAATGAACTTAGGATTTGCATATTGTGATTCATTTGCATATGATATTGAAGCTTCACCAAAGTTCTCTGGACACTTCAGATCACCATTAATGAAGACTTGTAAACTATGTCCTTTAATTGATATCAGAACTTATGTTCTCTACATAATAAAATTGTTTTAATCTAGTTTTACAGGTGTAACAAAGCTATAGGATGAATTGGATTGAGTCATGCTTGCCATTGATGGCTCTGATACCATGATAAAAACTCAAGAATTTGTGTTTGGCAAGTGAGAAAGCTAAAGGAAAATGAAAGAAAATCTCATAATGGAAACTTGTAGAGACTTCTCATTATCTTGAATGAATACAACTTACACATATATATAGCAAGTGAGAATGGTTTGTTACCAATTGTTAATAATTTGTTACACACACGTGAGATTGCTTAAACCAAAATAACTAACTAAGCCACGTCAGCTGAGTGAGCTATTTAGTTACTGTCACACGTACAATGACAACATGTACTCATTTCCTCTGTTTCTTCACATTTTATCAACTTCAGTAACACATGATAATTAATTAAATAAAGTGGATAAACTTATAATTATTACCCATTTAAGAGACATTAAGTCAAAATTTAAAGTGTTTAATTTATTCACTTATTTGATGGAAGGAAACGATGGAGTTATGTCAACTCACTTTGTTTAATAATGGGAGTTCAAAAGTCTAAGTTAAATCTTAAGGCTAACCATAAAAGATTTCTAGCCTCCCAATTCAAACTTGCAATAAGCTACGTTATTCATCAAAAAGTGACTACGAGTGAAATAGACTATGAAACACTTTTATTAAATTAGTGAGTGTAAAGAACTTTCAATGCTTGAATTAATAACTATATTTAGAGATATGGTTCTGTCTATAATTTATTTTACGTGTGGTATAACAGCCACTTCCAATTCTACTTTGATACAATATTTCTACTTTGATACAATATATATTAATAGTCAATTCTACATTTTTTTTAAGGTTAGGCATATATTAAACTGTAAAATATACGTGGATTGTAAAAAATTCAAAAGAAAAAAAAAAGAGATAATAGTTTATGACTTTTTGTTGTTGGTCATTAATATATACTTCAATCGTTAATTAAGCAGAAAAAGATCTACATAATATATGGGGGGGGGGGTAACATATTTTTTGATGATAAAAATATGATTGTAATTAGTTACCAATTAATCTAGCATTTTTGTCATTAAAATATTATACAAACGACATCATGAGTTTAAATCATTAAATTAGTGTATGGATGTATTATTTTAGTACTTTCAATGTACGCTGTAATTAATTTCACATATTCACAACATTTATTAACTTATTAAGTTCAACAAAATTAAAAAATAAAAAATAAAAATTCAATACATTAGAGATATCACATAAATTAATTACGGAGTATTGTAATAACATCTTATTATGTGTGCATTTATATTAAACAGTTATCAAAGACAAAATAAAAGTTATATATACCCATCTTAGATAGATGAAATGTATTTATTTTATGATGTGATTATCTATCAGTAATTGGAATGAGTTGGAAAAAGAAAAGATTAGAATCAAAATGAGGAATGAAAATTAAAATAAATTATTTACTTTAACGCTATCAATTAAAATACAAATTAATTATATTGCTGTTGACGTATTTACTTTATCTTAGAAGTGTAATGGATTGTTGCAAGTTATTGAAATGACTTTAATTGATTAATTATAATAATTGTGATTATTTTTATTCAAGTAATTATTGTTAATAATGATAACAACAACAATTACAAAAATAAGAATAGTAAGAATAACAATAATAATAATAATAATAATATTGTACTTAAGGAAAAAGGTAAAATTATAAAATTTGGGTGAGATTAATGATGATTTCAAAGAATAAGAACTTGATTCCCTATCCTTATATGTATTAAGCTACCGTTTCTTAATTTAAAAAATATATGATCCTATATATTTTGTTTTTATTTTTATCTCTATTTTAATAAGTAAATATTATCAATGATTTTATTTTAAAATTTTATTCTTCACTGATTCAAGAAGTGAATGCGCCAGTAAACGAACTATTAATACAATGAATAAATATTAATTTTTTTTTTCAATAATAGGATATTTAAACGGAAAAATAAACTGTGAATGCGTCGGGCAAAAACACGCGGTTAACGAAATTTCAACAAATTAAATGACGGGAGAATTTTTTTATCAGAAAGCCTAGCAGAGCTAGCCGCCCAGTTAAGGCTACAATACCGTGCACAACCACCGCCTATAATAATTAAAGATACTGCATTGCATTATTGCAGCTTGCAGTTGCAAGAAAAGATTCGTACCGACACCACACCCCGGCAGCTTGCTGGCTAACTAATGCCAGCTAATATATATTATATTAATATAGGGGTGCTCTGGTTCTGATCCACAAGTGTCATGGCTTCACGAGTCGTGAATATCTATAGAACGGGATCGAAAATGACAAGTCACCTAATAAAAGAAGACTTCATAATTTATGCCTCGAAGAAAAAAAGAAAAAGAAAAAGAAAATCAATTAATTAATTAAGATAACAATAATTATTCATAAAAATTAAACATCGAGAGCCGGAGCCGGACGCCCTGTCCTACATTCCATGCCGGTCTTTAATTAATTTGTTTCTGCCGTATCTTGTTCATTTTTCTCATTCGTCTTCTGGCAAAAATTGCTAGATTCTGGGCCATCCTTAATTTTCAACAAAAAGGTGCTTTGACATTGATTCTTTAACTACCCGGAAGGAGTATTAGCTGAGTAATTCCTGTGTTGTGCATAATTGCATATCTAAGTAATTTCTCTCTCGCTGCCAACATCCATGCGTTAATTATAATATTGATTCGGATTCTTTTATTTGGTGTTAACAGTGTATAACATTGAATTCTAAATTTAGTCTTATCAATGTATGTAGCAAATATAATTAAGTACATAATTAGCAGTAGTAAGGCAATAAAATAACACATACACACATTCCAATTTCACACAATTTTAAACTTTGAGTTAGTGACTTTCTTTAAATGTTCAAACAAAATTTGACATATATTTAGTAATATATTTTTTAAATGTGCATTACACACACACACGTGTTATTATCCATAATCCATCCTTTGTGTGTGTGTGTTTAATACACATTTGAAAAATATATTACTAAATATATATCAAATTTTATTTGGACATTTAAAGAAAGTCGCTAACCCAATTTGTGTGTGTTATTATCCATATGCTCGCTCTAACATTTTAATATTAGATTCTAATATTTTAATTAAAGAGCGAGCATTTAAACACAACAATTCAGTTCTAACGTACCATATTTTAAAAAGTTGCTTAATTGTAACATTTTTTTTTGAATTATTATATTGTTACTTTACTAAGGTTGTAGATGTACATTTACATGGCACCCATTTATTGAGCAACAATTCAAAAATCTACTTCTCGTTCGCTAAACATTGAGTTAAGAGCGAGCATATTCGTGATTGTAAACTTAAACCGTAACATCACACAACATCACCAAGTTAATAAATACTACACGTATGGTACGATTGAACGAGTCGAATGGTTAAGACGTGAGAGTCGGTGAACATAACCCAACAATTGAAGGTGTCGGTGATTTGATCATTCCTCAGCCCCCTTTGCTCGTTTCGCTGTTTTTGAAGTGCGTCAAGTGACACTTCCATGATGGAATCACCACGTGTTCATGTTTTAAAGTCAGTGCTCCAAAGCTTATAATTTAAATTATTAATAATTTAAATTATCCGGTGAAGTCGCGAACGGGGGACGAAAAATATCTGCGTGATTCCTGGGTCCAGAATATCTGGTGTTGTGGCTAAGCTTTGCTTCAATTGTATTCGCGCGGTCCATCCTTATCTTATCACCCGTGACTGACTTATCGCAATAAGGGGAAAAAAAGAAATAAAAAATCTAATGAATGAATTTGCAGAATTTTTGGCCTCCCAGTTCCCGCTCAACGAAGCAACGTGAGAAAACTGAAAAAATGTCCAAAAACAAACGCGTCGCCGGTCACTTTTCTGTTTGAATCCCTCTGCGAAAACGACCGCCACTCTTACTCATTTTCTCCGTGAGTTGCATCATAGTTGCTATAGACAGTTACCACACAAATTGGGCGTGCAATCACGAAATTGCGACGTGCCTCCTCAATTATTGTTGGATTATTAGCATATTCCCATTAAATAAAAATAAATAGTAAAAGAATATCCCACATTCCACATCTAGCTTTTCATTAATTTATTGTAGCACTTTGTAACATGCATGCCTAGTATGTATTGTTTTACAATAAAACACTGATATCGTTTGAATATTTAAGAAGATAAAAGTTGGACAGTTTTAAATAAAAATTAATAAAAATTAATCTTAATAATTATTTAATTATAAATATTAATTATAAATTTTATATAATATAAATTATAATTTAAACATTAATTTTGTATAATTTTTTTTTTAAAAAAAAAACCTTCCACCTTTGTATTGCTACTATATTAGGCAATTTGTATCAGTGGAGCCACTTGTATCTACAAATTTTCAATCAATGACGTGATGGATATTTTGATCATCTTGTATGAGTAATAACCTCCAATAGTCAAAATTGGAGTTCGAATAAAAGTCTAAGTGATATAATAGTGATTCTTCATCCTTCGATGCTGACTCAGCATCGATCTGATCACTGACTGGCTAATTGCTCTGGATATATGTAATCCATATTATCCATTAATCTGACGACTCTACAGCTGAATCATGTCCTACAATGGAAAACGAAATGCTGGGGTAGGAGTCGAATAATACTATTAATGTACGTTACGTCTTATTATTATTATGTTTTTTTTTTTGATAGAACGTTACGTCTTATTTGGAGCAAATTAAAACTAAAAATATATTGAAGAAATTAATTCTGAACATAAAACACTGAATTTAGTGTTTTGGCGATATTTCCCCATTTTCCACCTTGCAAATAAGTTGTTCATTTTAAAAAATACGAACTGCAGTCATATATAAGCCAATAATAATAATAATAATAATAATAATAATAATAATAATAATGTTGCGCTAATTCCGTTAAAATTAAAATGCAGATGCTTGCAGTGGAAAAGAATAAAAATAGAGAAGAGAAGGGAGAGAACTTGATAGCGTATAAGGTCCGAGTGTTCGACACTTCGACCCATCCTGGAAATATATAATTAAACTAGCAAACAAGTTGCATATTTTTTTTTATGAGGAAAGAAGACAGAGCAGAAGAAATTTGTCACGTGATATAACGATATTTTCATTAAAAAAAATTGCCATTTCTCTCTCTAAAAAAGATTAATTTGCCAGAAAATAATTTTAGGTAGAGTTACATGAAATTAAAAAGACCGATTACACATATTTTTAGCGAACAAAAATAATAATACTTGCGACCAATTATATGTATTTTCTAAGGTCTGACAGTTGGTGTGTGTGGGGGGGGGTAACAAAAATCATTATGGTTATAACAATTAAATCACTAAAACATTGTATTTTGCATTTAAGTTTATTGTAAGCATACCGTGCACATTTAGTACAAATATTCACATTTTAAAGTCAATCAAAAAAAAAAAGTCAATGAACTTTGAGTTCATAATTCATTTTAAAAAATGAAGAATTAGATTAGAAGGTATGATATAGTTAGCTTAGCAAAAATTGATTAAGCTATATTTTAGCATCATATTTGCAGTTAGATTGCTCGTCTAGATCAGATCCATATATACACTTAAAAATTTGTGCAGGCGTCAATCTAGAAAAATATATACCACCTCTCTCTCTCGCTCTCTCTCTCTATACTTGTGGGAATTATGAACGTATACACTCAATAAAATGCAAATGAGAGATTATTGTTGTTATCATAACCATCATTATTACAAAACGACATCATATTGCTCTATTTTTACTGTTTAAATTAGTGGTGTGTCGTAAGTGCTGTCATTGATAGAGAAAAGGGATGTACTAAAATATGTAACAATAACTCAAACTTCTCTTATGAATATATAAAATAATTAATTAATTCCCAATAAACACAAAAGATAATTATAGATGGAAGAAGATGGCCGTTGCTGCGGGTGGAGAACTTCCAAAACACTAAATAAAAAGGAAGGAGAAGTCTATGTTACAGATTCTGTAAGTAACAGCAGCCAATGGGCAACTTCCACAGCCTGCATTTCCACGGTTTTTCTCTCTTCTCAGGACACGTGTGCTGTTCCCATTGGGTGCGTAAGTAACAGAATCTGTAACGTAGCAAGGTCCTAAAAGGAAAAGAACAAGACTTTGCATCCCACAAAGCAAGTAGTGCATAAAAGCAGACGCCGCCAACGTGGCGGGTCCCATTCCCCAATAATTGACTCCTCACTGTTCTTAGTCAGTGACGATTAAATCGGCCCGAGTACTCGCGGCTGCCACGAGCCCCTTATAAATATATACCCACCTCCACATTACTCTCGCCACACTCTTCTCTACTCAACTCCACTTCTCCTTTCTTACGATAATAATAATAACAATTAAATCTTCAGCAGGAAATTTCGCCATGGATCCCTACAAAGTACATATACTTTTGCTCTCTTACTATTCAGTTCTTCATTTTTATTTTTTTTGATATGATCATTTGATTCTTAATTTGCACTCTTATATTGCTGTGGCTGTGGCTACTAATTAATTAAATTATCTGTTTGCTAATGATCTGGTTCATGTTCGTGACACCTGGTTTCCCCTACCTTTTTTTTACCAAAAGTTCAGTTTGTATATAATATGATCTGGGTTGCTACAGTTTATTCATCGGATCCAGATCATGCATGATGTGGATCATTCTCTTTTGATCCTGAGTTAGTTGTCACCTTTTATTATTCTTTTTTTTTTTTTTTGACTGATCGTTAATTTGCTTTAATTGATCCCCTTTAAAGTTTTCAAATGATGATTTCACGCGCTTCTAAGGGGTAAAAGGGGAGGATACCGAAGAGATGTTAATTTAATGTTCCGCATACGCATTTATATATGTAGGCAGGAGCAGATCGCCAAAGGATCGAACAAGAATTTGATCAAACAATCACCTTTTTACATAAAATTATACATAAAACTTCTTCCTTGGGCTCAACCTCCTGTGTTTATTGCTGATCAGGCAACAGATTAATTAGATCTCTACATAAATTTGGTAGCATAAAGAGTATTTCGAATTGAACAATTTACATGAATTTTTTATTATTATTATTACCGTTTTAAGTTCATGTCTTAAAATTCATTTTTTTGAATTAATTTAATTTCCACTTAAAATAAAAAATAAACAAGTTATTTATTTATTTAAGTAATTTCAAATACAGAGAGATTTTTAAAAGGCGTCAAAAGGCTACTCTAAATTAAATCTAAATCTAGATCACGAGCTATCCGAAATACGATCATATAAAGTCCTTTTCGAAATAAATATTTCTAGTCCGAGTACCATCGTGCGAGAGGCTGAAAGGCCCGTTAAACAACGCAGACCCAAAATTGACTGACCCAAGAAACTTCCAAATTACCGCCTCGTTCGTAAACAAGTCTTTTTTTAATTTTTAATTTTTAATTTTTTTTTTTAAAAAAGAGAGAACGAACGCTCCAAAATCCAAGTTCTGTAAGAAGAATAAACACACTCTTTGCTTTCGCGTTCGAGTTCGCGCTCGAGTCTTGCCGCTAATACAAAATTTTTTCAATTAGGATTTCAAAATCGTTTTTGTATTTTAGGGGGTTATGATGTATTGGATAGTAATTTTGAGTATATATATGTTGATGACGAGTGCAGGCGCTTCCGTCAAGTTCTCACAATACCCCCTTTATGACTACAAATGCCGGCGCTCCTGTCTGGAACGACAATCACTCCTTGACCGTTGGAAGTAGAGGTATTCATTTTTATCTAATCTGCAGCCCTTTTCTGTTTTGGTAATTGCTCGCTCTTATCTTGGAATGCAATTATTGAGATCATCATCACAGTATCAGAATCTCTGTTTAATTACTTCGTTATTGTTGTTGTTATCAGTAATAAAGTAATTAAGGAACTAAACATGGTGTTTTGGATTACTACTCATTAACTTGGACCAAATAACAAATTGGGAACTCCCAACACAGCTGGTTTGTGGTTAGTAAATAGTAATGTTTTCTTTCTTGTGTTTTATTTCGATTGACGGCTATTGTCTGTTTCTCAAGTATAATAAATTGCTCGTGATATGATCTATGTTAATAAATCACACATGGTTCTTTTGTTTCTAGAGGTTAAGGATTCATTGATTTGGGCTGCTTGTGTTTGGCAGGTCCTGTCCTTCTTGAGGATTATCATCTGGTGGAGAAACTAGCTCATTTTGCCAGGGAGAGGATTCCAGAACGTGTCGTCCATGCTAGGGGAGCCAGTGCTAAGGGTTTCTTTGAGTGCACCCATGATATTTCTCACCTTACTTGTGCTGATCTTTTTCGAGCTCCAGGGGTTCAGACACCTGTCATTGTTCGCTTCTCCACTGTTATTCATGAGCGTGGCAGCCCTGAGACACTCAGGGATCCTCGAGGATTTGCAGTCAAGTTTTACACCAGAGAGGTGAGGGTCTATCTCTAATGCCTGTATTTTTCTATATTTATCACTAAAATGTATTAGATGATGGCATATGTATCCACATCATGGCAGCCAGAATCATGAAATCAACATTTAATCGGTAGGTTTGATGGATGTTCTGTTGTGTTACATAGTTCCCGTGGGATTCTAGAAGTGCCAAATAAGAAATAGGGAAAATGAGAATTTTGTAACTCTTTAGAATTCTTTGTATAATCACATGCGGCTTTAATTATATCTTTCTAACATTATTTCCTGTACTTTTTAACATTTCGTATATGTATGAAGTTACGGAATTGTAAGCTAACAAGCTCTTATTTGTTTTATTGCTTTACACATTCTTATTGTGAATTTTTTCTTGTGAACTCAGGGTAATTGGGATCTTCTGGGTAACAGTATCCCTGTTTTTTTCATCCGTGATGCAATCAAATTCCCAGATGTGATCCATGCTTTTAAACCTAATCCAAAGTCTCACATCCAAGAGTACTGGAGGATCCTCGACTTCTGCTCCCACCTTCCTGAAAGCTTGTCCACATTTTCCTGGTTCTTTGATGATGTGGGTGTTCCACAAGACTACAGGCACATGGAAGGCTTCGGTGTTCAAACTTTTACACTGGTCAATAAGAATGGGAAAGTGCACTATGTGAAATTCCACTGGAAACCAACTTGTGGAGTTAAGTGTTTGTTGACAGATGAAGAAGCAATAAAGGTTGGTGGATCTAATCACAGTCACGCTACTCAGGACCTCTACGACTCAATTGCAGCTGGAAACTATCCTGAGTGGAAACTCTACATTCAGACTATTGATCCTGATCACGAGGACCAATTTGACTTTGACCCACTGGACGTAACCAAGTGGTGGCCTGAGGACATCATCCCTCTGCAGCCAGTTGGACGCTTGGTCTTGAATAAGAACATCGATAATTTCTTTGCAGAAAATGAAATGCTTGCATTTAACCCTGGTATTGTGGTTCCTGGGATCTACTACTCAAATGATAAGATGCTGCAATGTCGAATCTTTGCCTATGGTGATACCCAGAGGCACCGCCTTGGGCCCAACTACTTGATGCTTCCAGTTAATGCACCCAAATGTCCTCATCGCAACAATCATTATGATGGTTTCATGAATTTCATGCACAGGGATGAGGAGGTACTTAGTTTCTACTTTCCCCTCTGGAAACAAAATTTATGAATCAAAATAGGTTCGGCACCTATAATCTATCCACATATATCTTAACTTAGATAATGGTGCATGCCTTAAAGGTACAAGTGCCTAGTACAAGTGGATGGTATCAGAATCTAACCTGTTGTGTGCTAGTGTTATCAAAAAAATGTTCTAATTGGATGTTATGATGCTTTGTTTTAGGTTGATTACTTTCCTTCGAGGTATGATCCTACTCGTCATGCTGAGAGATATCCCATTCCTTCTGATGTAATTACAGGAAGGCGTGAGAAGGTAAGTTTCTATACTTGATAATTCTTAAATCTTGAAGTTCTAGTTTCACTTACATTAGGAGATGGGTTGGTTCATAAACATAATTGGAATATATTTATGAAGGCTAAATTTTCCAAATCTATTGGTAAACGTAGGCTTGCATTGAGAAGGAAAACAACTTCAAGCAGCCTGGAGAGAGATACCGATCCTGGGCCCCAGACAGGTAAATTCATGTTTGCCTCCATTTTTCAATTAAAATATATTTGTGAAATTAAAACATTAACCTCTTTGCTACATTTTTATGTGGCTTAGGCAAGAGAGGTTCATTAATCGATGGATTAAGGCTTTATGTGACCCACGTGTCACCCATGAGATTCGCAGCATATGGGTCTCTTACTGGTCTCAGGTGTGACTCCCTTTCATTTCAACCTGTTGCAAATTATGGCTGCGACCCTGAAAGTTGTAATTTTTGGTGATATTGTTCTCAAAATTGAAATATATATGTAGCTGTATCAGCTAAACTAATCATACTTGGTATTCTTTGCTGGTATGAATATAGGCCGACAGATCTCTGGGTCAGAAGCTAGCTTCTCGTCTCAATGTGAGGCCAAGCATTTGAAGGTGTCACTTGAACTGGAATACTGGATGCTTTTGACTTGCCAAGAGTGAGCAAGGAGTGAACACCAAGGGTGCAGCTATGTGAAGAATTTCGATCCTATGTTTGCTGTTGTATATTGTAATATAGAAAATAAACTTGCATGTTATGTGACTCTTTTGCTGTTGTTTCAATTAATAAAAGCCTGTTTTATGAAGTTCAATATCGGATCTAGAGTTGTTGAATCAATGTTTGCTGCTCTGGTTGCCTCAGTCTCCTAATTAGTGATCCTCTTCCAGAAGAAAGTTTCGCAATTCCAAGAGTTTATTGTGTTGCCATTGTTTTGCATCAGAAAACAAATAGATAGATTCTTACTCACTGGTTGAATGCTTGAACTGTCTTGTTCTAGAGTCTCGATTGCTTTCAACTTTGTTATGCTGCAGATTAGAATTCTGGAGATCAGTTGTAAGTTTACTCTGCAAAGTGATTTCATTCTACTGTTCGTGAATTCACAACTCTTCCTGTTCAAAATTTCATTTTGCCATCTCTAGACAAATGTGGTTTATCAAGAGTCGTGTCTAGACGACAACCAAACCCTAGATACCTACGGTGCGCTCTCACTCTTTTCTTGCGTAGGCATTCATATTATGTGTTTTAACTTTTTCATATCTGTGCATTTGTAGTAATAGATTTGGTGTGTTTCGTGTTTAAGGTAATATTTAGAAGCTGTCAAGCTAGTTGCATATCAGAATTTTTTTTTTTTTTTTGGTGCAAAAACTAATCAAGTGGCAGCTTAATTGAGTTCAATACTCATGAAGAGATTGACAAATATATATATATATATTTAATATATATATATTTAATATTTTTGAGAAGACCAAATGAATGTTTGCAGCTGAACTTTGAATGACTACAAAATTTTCCCGACATGGATAATAGCACAAAGACCAAATTCAAAGACCAAATTTTGCTCGATGTAGGTGACGTGGAAAAGGAAATCAATATAGTAAGTGTTCCTAATTGCTGCTAAACCACTGTAAACAAGAGTTGAGTTATTGAGATTTAAAATATTGTGCCAGATTTAACACATTTCTTGTTTCTAAAATAGATTTGTTTAGTTGAGCTATCATCTTTCTATGTCCATGTCATTATTTAACTACAAAGAAGCAGAGTTAACCATAAAGCAGAGCAGAATAATATGGCAGCGGGGAAAAATGAGGGAAGACACATGGCTCCTTTGATTTTGAAGCAATGTAAAATTCATCCCATTTGGAGTTCTAGCAAGTTGCATATCATAGGACATAGTGATTTATGCATGTTTGATTTGGCATTTCCCAAGTGGCTACCAGTCAAGATTTCTTTCTTTCATTCTGCAGGAGAGAAGCTCCCAACACCTACCATGGTGCCTTGAGAAGTGAAGGCTTTTGGGAATCAGTTTGGTCCTGTGTAGATGAGTTTGCACTGATACTCAGGAAGTTATGTTGACCTTCTCTATAGCATCAGAAAGGCACAATGCCAATATATTTCATTTAAGCTTAGAGATTTGCTAGGAGAGCACAGTTGTTCATTTGGTCTGTGGTTTTGTTTCAGATATACAAACCAATGATGCCAGTTTTCCAGCTACAATTCCTGTGGGTTCAGGTGTTAACTTTAAAGAAAGTGGAGCAAGGCAATAACGTGATGGTTTGTAACTAATGCTGTTCATTGGACTTGGTTTTGATGGACTTCTTGGAACATGGATGTGTTTTCTGGTTTATTTGAATGATACTAATCACAGCATGATGATAAAGAATCCTCGTTTGTGTGAAAAAATTAGCAGAATCAGGAACTTGCTCAAATCTTCAACAATCTTTATATTCACAAAGCAGTTGTAAAATTGCTATGAATCATGAATGGATATCAGGGAGGCTTTGTGAAACAATAACATGATCCCAAGCAACATCTATTTTTTACCTGTTGGATTCATCATGCTTAGCCACTTGTTTGAAATATTTAGAAGCACTCAAGAACTCAATAAGTATGCCTGGGAACACCAGAAATGCTCTTGCTTCAGCCTTATTTGCAGTTCTTCCCAAATGACAACCCATTATCAAACCATGGACCGATGCTGGAGGTAAGCTTTCAATTTATCCAAAAGTTCCAACATTTATGTTAGATGTTGTGAGTGAATCATTTTTGCTTCTGAATATGTCTGCCGATCGATATTTTGCTAGAAAGACCTGTTTGGCAATATCATAAACTGCGTGATTGTAACTAAATGAAAATTTTCTTATAAAACTCCACATGCTAGATGAATGTGCAGCCTAATCGTACAAATGCATCAATTGACTATAACATATGCTGCAGTTCCCTTCTTACTTCCATAGAGTCACTTTTCCTGAGGGTAGGGGTAGCCCTTGACCATTAGGTTCATAACACCATTTTACAAGTTTGCATTTTATTTATACTATGGACCTCAGCTAAACTAGGGTGCAAACTCGAGAGTAGAGTATATAAACTCTAATATAAACGCTCTTTTAGGAAGGAAAATGAAAGATTGTAGGTAAGGCTTTAGGCCACTATATTGTTTGCTTAGCAGTTTCAGCATAATACACACACAGAGGTACATATATACACTTTTTAATGATGTATATATATATTTTTCTAACGAGGGATCTCTTAGGTTATTAATCAAGCAATAAGTTAAAAAATAAGAAAAATACACACTCTAATATACTATAAGAAAAATACATTGCATTAAATTGTGTGTTTTACTTACCTTTTAGTTTATCATATACTTTAATAGCTTAAAAGAATTTCTTATTATATAAGGCTTTAGTTTAGGCCCACCTAATCGTTGACATATGTATATATATAGTTCTTCTCTAATGAAGATATTCTCACATTGTTAAAGTGAGGATGTCACTATTATACAAAAAAATTATAGATTTTACTACATTAAAAACTGTGTTTTTTTTTTAATTTGTAAGTTTATTGAATTTTTTTTTTTTTTTTTTTTTAGCAGCATGTTCATTTTAAAGAAATGAAGATGCTATCTCTAGAGAATGATAAATACACACACAAAAGATTCCTTTATTCTCTTTTGTATGATAAACATTACATTATTATACTATATGATTTAATTATTTTTTTATCTTTTAATATAGTCAGGAAACGTTTATCAAATAAGTACTATATATATATATATATATATATATATATATATATATATATATAGAGAGAGAGAGAGAGAGAGAGAGAGAGAGAGAGAGAGAGAGAGAGAGAAATAACAAGATTTAGCAACCTCTACATAGCTTAGTGAATTTTATTCAGAAAGAAATGAAGATCATTGATGGGTAGAGAAGAGAGGGAGAGAGAGGGCGGCGAAGCTGAACTGGATAATTGATTTTTGATACCCATTTAGTTTAAGTTTTAATTTAAAGCAATGAAAACGAAACGCACTCAATTAGGAAGATACTAATATTCTAATAGAAGAATTCGCAACTTGAAATTATTATCAATGGATTATTTAAAATTTAAAAACCATTATAGTTACATAAAGTGGATTGTATCGATGGTGCAACCAATAAAACATTAAAACTATTAACTCTCAGTAATGCTTGATGAGACTTTACGGGAATGTTATCCACTTTCACATCAGAGTTTGAGAGAGGTTTTTGTTAATCAGAATAATCTATTGATACACTGAAAATAGTTTAGACAATTTAAAACAATATATATATATATATATATATATATATATATATATATATATATATATATATATATATATATATATGAATGATAATTTATCAATGCTCAGAAAAGTATGCATTTAGATCCCCTCCCCCCAACAGAAAAAAAAAAAAAAAAGAAGGTATGCATTAAAAAGTGGGTCCAAAAAGAGTCAGTCTTGTGGCAAAGCTCACCTCACCTCACCCCGCGCCAATTTTACTCTTATCAAGAGCGTAAATTATACCGTTTACATTGTAAATTAGCAGCTTTCATTTCGCGCACACACTCGCACAGCTCTTGGAGTCTATCTCTTGACACTTTTTCTAATGACAGAGCACACGTCTCTATGCTCTTCCGGAGACGTGGCGTCACCAAATTGGTCCATGTCATCTTCTGCCCATAAGTGGTTACGAATTCTTTGCGGTAAACTTCCAAAACACTGGATAAGGAACCTTGAAATCCTGACGTTCGCAAAAATATATATATATATATATTTTTATCTTTCAACGCCTTAAAAAAGGATAATCATCTCTGTTGTGGGTCCCATCTCTTGCCTTGCAAGAATCAATATCGGCGGAGAATTAAATTTAATATAACGTATAATCTAATCCACGATATTTTGTCCTAAATTATTCGGAAATATTTTTTTAGATTATTTTATAATAAGGTAAGAAAAAAAGTGGGCATAACATTTTAGTTTATTTTGGCCTGCAAATAGGTACTATTCAAGGTCTTGCTCTTTTTCCTACAGCTCAGGTCTTCAGTTTGAATTTCAGTACATGCATGATTTAATAATAAAAAAATATTTTAACATGAATGATAATAAAATCAGAAATTCTTGTAGAAATTTATATGACTTAAATTCATTGATTGGATAAAAATATAAAATAATAAAAATAAATTATATTGGCTAAGAGTTATTTAGTTTACATAAAAAAAATTATATAAGAATTTGTAACTCTATTATTATTATTTTCCATTTTACACATTTGAAATTAAAAATATTTGACATATTATTTTTACTATGACATTTATTAATATCGGTCAGTAAACTAATATATATATATATAGATTTTTTAAAGCTTATAAATTAAAAAAACTTATTAATTATTTTTTAGATATACTAAGATTATCCCAAATACTTTACCTTGAATGAAGTGATAAGATTGAATGACTATTCTAGGTATGTAATAAATAGCCTTAAAATGATAACAAATAAATATCTTACACTTTTCTAAAATAAAAAGATAGGAAAATTGTAATACTTGTTTTCTATAAATGTCTACTAAACTAAGCCAATTAGAGACTAACATAATAAAATTTAATCTTTTTATCCTTTTCATAAGTCAAAAAAATGATTGTACTCTTTTTATACTAAGATGAAAATTAAGTAATATAACATTTTTTTCTGAGGTTGTTAAGGATGAATAATATTCTCTAATTTTAACTTTTAAGTAAACAAGAATATAAACGACTTTTAGTTGTTATATTAGATTAGTTCCCTTAGTTTATTATTATTTTTAATACTAATTACACATCATATTATCGTATTATGCATATATTTATAATTATTATTAGAGTAAATATTACACTGATATTTATAATCAGATATATAATAGAGACTTACATTATTACATTAATACGAGAGATATTTCTGCTCCATTCGTATTTCACAAAGGAGAAAGGCCTACAAATTAACTTTATATTTTTTTTTACTTAATTAAAAAAGATTAAGTCTATACAGACTCAAACTACTACCCTTATAATCTTTCTTAAATTTGAGAATAATAATTTACCACTGAGCTAAAGTCCAATTGGCTAGTTTATTATCATTAGCGTAGATGGAGAGTGAATGAAGATTTTTGAACATTGTGTGTTTTTTTTTTTTAAGTAGTATTCAAAAAACCACCAAAAAAAATAAAAGAAAGAATAATTATCAATTTATATTAATGGCGAGACGCGATATTGGCGAGAAAATGAACACGTCGAAGCTTGTTTGTCTCATTACGGATTTTTCGTGTCGCTATCGATAGAAAAACGGGTGAGGCCTCTCTGACATCTGAGGCTGGCAGAAATTAGAAGCGCGAGCCACGAGAGTTTGTGTATATAAATAAATAAATAAATAAGGCAGTAGTAGTATTGCATTTGTGATCACCGGCTTTTGGTTGCCACACAATCCCCATTTGTCTACTTTCTTTCTTTCTCGTAGTGTAGCTTCTCGTTCAATCTTTTTTTCTGCTTCCCTCCCGCTATGGATCCATACAAGGTACTAATCCCATCTGTCTATTTGTTTTAACTCTTAATTCAATCGATTGCTTTATTGAGTTTCCATCCCAATATCTCTACTGGATGCGTGAGGCTATTTTAACTTGAATTTTTGAATGATTGGAATCTGTTTCGATTTTCTTCATGTGCTTCATTAGATATTCGATTTCTAAATCAAAGCTATGATCTTCCCTTTTTTTTTTTTTGGATTGAAAAATTTTATCGGGTAGTTAGGGTGTCCCCAATGATTTTGATAAGAAGTTTTAAATCTTTTCGCTCGTGTATGTTTGGCTCCCATTTAAATGAAGAGGCTTGTACTAATAATCTAATATTGTTTGTGTTTTTGTATCATGATGATACAGTTCCGCCCTGCCAGTTCTTTCAACTCCCCCTTCTTTACCACCAATTCCGGCGCTCCGGTATGGAACAACAACTCATCAATGACGATTGGACCTAGAGGTATCAACACGTTATTGTTTATTCACTGTTTTCTGTTTGGTAATTGATGTTGTTTATTGTGCTAGGAGTTAGCAACTTGCCTTTTTAAGTTGTTGGATTTGTGTTTGACTTTTTTGCCTTTCTCTCGAATTAGATTTATGTATATTATTGCTCAGCTGTTTTATTATTATAGTTATTGCTTTTATTGCATATCAAAGTCTCTGTTAATTTAGTGAGCGGGGGCCATTATCATCATCTTTGTCATTATTCATGTAGCCAGTGAAATTAAAATAATCAGACTATGTGCTTTGGTTGGGTGCATAGCAAACTATATGTATTCTAGTCTCTTTTGTAGACTATCTTATCTATATAATATGGATTTCCAATACTGGTCTCTGCTATGCAATGTCAAATGGAATTAATAAGTTAGATCTATTTTTAAAAGTATTAATCTTGAGGTATATTTTTTAGTGTCAATCTGCAAAACCAGAATATTTTTCCTTTCTCTATCTGGCTTGGCAGAAAATTTTAATTCATAATAAGATTCCTTAGTGGCTAGTCCTTTTTATTTTTTTGCTTCACTTTGATGGATATGGTTTAAACTTTTTAGTTCAGGGATTTAAGTTGCTTCAATTTGACAGGTCCAATCCTCCTTGAGGATTATCATCTAGTGGAGAAACTTGCAAATTTTGATAGGGAGCGGATTCCAGAACGTGTTGTCCATGCCAGGGGAGCCAGTGCTAAGGGTTTCTTTGAGGTCACCCATGATATTTCTAACCTTACTTGTGCTGATTTTCTTCGAGCCCCAGGGGTTCAGACGCCTGTCATTGTCCGCTTCTCCACTGTTATCCATGAGCGTGGCAGCCCTGAAACACTGAGAGATCCTCGAGGATTTGCGGTCAAGTTTTACACCAGAGAGGTGAGGGGCTTATGTGATACTTGTTTTATTACTAATGTGTATTAGATGGCATGTAATATGTGGGGGATCATGGAGATGATCGTTTAGTTACAAATGATGCATGTATTTTAGGGCATAGGTACTTGTAGCTTTAAGTTGCTTTTGCTGAAAGAACAGGAGATTTTTCTATTTTGATTATGATGCCTCAAAAATTTTATAATTGTAATGGTGAAATAGGGAAAATAAGAGTTCTTCAATTGCTTCGGCAGATTTTCCCATGTGATGTGGTTGCTATAACATCTTTTTATGTGTCTTCAATCGTATGTAAATATGTAATCACTTATTCATGAAGGCTGCATAGGTTCAGCATTTCATGTGTTTTAAGTCATCTGATATTTTATTACTCCATGAAGGTGGACAAGCTGCAGGCTGTCAAGAAGTTAGGTCCCCTACTTGTTGATAGGTTCTTACGCTGAACTTTTTGTCATGTGAGTGCAGGGTAATTTTGATCTTGTGGGAAACAATTTCCCTGTCTTTTTTGTCCGTGATGGAATGAAATTCCCTGACATGGTCCATGCGCTTAAACCTAACCCAAAGTCTCACATCCAAGAGAACTGGAGGATTGTTGACTTCTTCTCCCATCATCCTGAAAGCTTGCACATGTTCTCCTTCTTGTTTGATGATGTGGGTGTCCCACAAGATTACAGGCACATGGAAGGATCTGGTGTTAACACTTACATGCTGATCAATAAGGCTGAGAAAGCACATTATGTGAAATTTCATTGGAAACCCACTTGTGGGGTTAAGTGTTTATTGGAAGATGAGGCAATCAAGGTTGGAGGTGCCAACCACAGCCATGCTACTCAAGATCTTTATGACTCAATTACAGCTGGAAACTATCCTGAGTGGAAACTCTACATCCAGATTATGGATCCCAACCATGAGGACAAATTTGACTTTGACCCACTTGATGTTACCAAGACCTGGCCTGAGGACATCTTGCCCTTGCAACCTGTTGGCCGCTTGGTTTTGAACAAGAACATTGATAACTTCTTTGCAGAGAATGAACAGCTTGCTTTCTGCCCTGCTATTGTGGTTCCTGGCATCTACTATTCAAATGATAAGTTGCTCCAGACTCGAATCTTCTCCTATGCCGATACTCAGAGGCACCGTCTAGGGCCGAACTATCTTCAACTCCCAGTAAATGCACCCAAATGTGCTCATCACAACAATCATTATGACGGTTTCATGAATTTCATGCACAGGGATGAGGAGGTACTAAAATAACTAAAGAAAATACCGCTCACTTGCTATTTTAAAGTAATTGTATCTCAACCAAGATCATGATGCATGCCATAAGATATTACTGCGATGTGTTAGTTGCCAAAATGGTCTGCTGGTGTTGTGTTAAGATTGCTTTCTAACTAGGTGCAACATGATGATTCTTTTTAGATCGATTACTTCCCTTCAAGGTATGATCCTGTCCGTCATGCTGAGAGGCATCCAACTCCTCCTGAAATCTGCGGCGGAAGGCGCGAGAAGGTCAGATCTCTACTTGGCTTTTCTTTTTTTCCTGAAATTTAATCTTAATACAGATTTGCATTAAGGGGGATATTTTCCATTATGTCTATACTTAGTGACCGAGTGAGATGTATATCTTGATTCTGTGGAGTTTTTGATAGAATGGGTTTAATACTAGACAATAGTGGATGGAAGTATTTTTTTTTTCAAATCTAAACTAGCTGAATCTGTTGTGTTCAATGCAGTGCATAATTCCAAAGGAAAACAACTTCAAACAACCTGGAGAGAGATACCGATCTTGGGCACCAGACAGGTGCCATGTTCTATCCAATTTTTTAGTAATAGTGATTGTTGAAATTGTACCATGGATGTCTCTTAAAATTTCTTCATTCAATTGCTTGTAGGCAAGAGCGATTCATCTGCAGATGGGTTGATGCTTTATCTGATCCACGTGTCACCCATGAGATCCGCAGCATATGGATCTCGTACTGGTCTCAGGTAAGACTTCTAGTCGTTGCAACTTTTTGTAAATTCAACATGGGTTTGCGAAATTGTTCTGATGTGATATTTGATTCAATACATATTCAGGCTGATAAGTCTCTGGGTCAGAAGTTGGCATCTCGTCTCAACGTGAGGCCTAACTTTTAATGGTGGTGCGGAGCTGAGTGATTTAGAAAGAGTTAGCAAGGAGTAAACACAGAGGACGTCAGCAGTTTAAGGAATGCGGATTCGTATTCGGGTGGTGTGTTATTTTGTAATACTAAAAAAACATGTTGGTCCTGTAATTCATAAACGTAATGTTCCTTAAAATAAATGCTGGTTGTACGCTAAAAATTTGTATAAAGTACAATCATATTAGTACTTTTATGTTATTTTCGTTGCATGCCGCCGCATTTTGTTGAGTTGACGATTTTGCTGTTCCAGATCTTCACTGTGGTGAGTTTTGTGTGTTCAGCGGTCTGCATCAAATAGGAAGCTGAGCAATGATTGTGTTTGTGGTGTTAGTTTGCTTGGAAAAAAATAATGCATGTAGAGTTGGTAATGAGGGAGGTAATGTGGAGATTTCTAACTTCTGAAATGCAGATTTGATCGAGCTATAATTTAAAATTTATTGTGAATATTTACCGGATATCAATTTTTTTTTAAAAAAATAAGAACCGTATTTTAATTTTAAAATTTGTGTACGTTGCTTTAGAAAAGGATTCTGAAAAAGTTGATGCTTTAATAAGTAAATAGCCAAAGATTTATTTATCGAGCGTGTGTTTGGAGTGTCGTCATGTTTTTTTTTTTTAAAAAAATTTTGAGAGGAGGCAAATACAGTCTCTCTTTTATTAATTTATAGGTAGAATAGATATTTTTTTAATGTTTGTAATTATTTGTAAGAGTTGATATTTAAACTATGTTATTATAAAATACATATAATTAATTCTGATAAATATATGAGGTAAAATATCATTTAATTATATAATACATATCACTAATGTAAAAAAAAAATTAACGAGATTGAAGATGTTGCTGCGTGAAGTCTTTTCATTACACAAGACACACAAGACACACAAGAAAAAATTTATCGATGGGAAATGGCCTTTCGAGTTTTTTTATTTCAAAGGGATATGATTACGAGAGATAGAGAGATGTGAAGAAATAGAATAACGACACACGATCGATGTAAACCATTAGAATCGTAGAAATATGCAAGCAATAAAGGAAAGTTACAGTATTTTTTTTATTTATTAATGGAGTGGACCACAGTTAGTTTATGATTTAGATCCAACTAGAATCCCAACCATCCTCGTCAATCGTCATGACTTGCCTTCTGCGTTTTGATTTGATTACCACTCACAACTAGCACCTAATTTAATTTAAATAAACTGCATTTTCTTTAAAATGTAGCTTGAAGGTTGAAATAATCACTAAATCCCCCTTGAGGTACTTAAATAGACATCATTTTTGTTTTGTCTTCTAAATATTTGCAAATTTTTATATATTAAAAAAAAAAAAAAAAAAAAACCCGTATCTCCTTTCCAATGAGTTCGAGGAATAAGAGTAACTGGGCTTTCCCTCCATAATATGGTCTTCATTTCATTTGGGGGTCATTCATTTTCCAGCCTCGTCTTTTTGGCTGAGGCACGTATTTGTCTTATGAAGCGGTAGCCAGAATATTTGTAGAACTAGCTTTTATTTTGTATTATTATTATTATGATTCGTCTGAATAAACAAAATGAGCTTCATAGTCATGGGAAGTCGTACTTCAGTCAACACAGCATCGGCGCCTGAATAGATAGCTATTTGATAGAAATGATTAAACTGGTCATTATTTGATAAAACAAACAATTTAGGGGCTTGAATGTTAGTATCCGCAATTATGTCATGCCCCGGTTGCTGTCTGAATGTCACCAAACCCAAAATATTATGGAAGGGAGAATCTACTCCTATTATTATTTATGGAGGAGAATTCAATCCAGTGGGGAGCAGAGCACCCATGAAACCCCCAACCAACACCTCGTTTCTTACTTGGTTGGTGCCACTGGGTTAGCCAAGTGGCAAATAGAAAATTTAGAAAAGGTGAGAGCATCTGAGCAAATGCAAGTATTGCGCACACAAGCTACACAACACACCCCTCCAGTTTTTACCGCTTTGAACAAGTCTGATTCCTCTCTCTTATATTAATTATTAAAGTACAATTCCTTTGAAAGGACCCAAAAAAAAAAAAAAAATAGCTTTTATCAAACCATTGCATAAGGAAAAATGATCAGCTCCCTATCTCTATCCGAGCACAAAAGTTTTGACTATGCAGCGAGTATTACAAGGTCTAAAATGCGAGTTTTTTAAGTGGGGTCAGGAGTCACATATTGGAATCAGCATCTTCTCTTTGCAAATTGCCTGGAATCACCGAGTGTGTTAAAATTCTTAGGATTGGCTTTGGGTTGCCAGATAATTACTATGCAAACAAATTAATATTTTTTTTTTGACAGACTGTTTAAAGCTGTTTATGAGATTGTCTGTTTGTTTGTTCCGTTCATGTTCCAGCTCCTCAGACACTCAAGTTTTATTGGGTATTTTTGGCAACTTATATTTTGGAAAAAAACACGCCCATTTGAGCGTCTTTAAGAATCTGAAACTAGTGAGTTATTCTGCTGCCTTTGATTTTTGTTTTGCTTAGTTTGCTTATTATGAATGAAGATGTTATGTAAATTTCATGGCTTTTTTCCTTTGTAGGTAAGTTTGTAGTTAAGTGTATCCATGTGTGCTCTGAGTATATTGAACGAATCTGTAGAAAGCGGGTTGTTGACTTATTGTATTGTTTTGTTTTGTTTTTTCCTTTTTATGTCTGAAATTTATGGCTACTTTGATTGATATGATGGTCCATAAATTGGGTTTTATTCTCTAATTAATATGCTGATGAATGATGATTCTTTGACTGATATTGGATGTGATGGGAAAAAAGACGGAGGGCTTAATCTTCATACAATATGCAACAAAAAATTCATTTTTTGTTATTTGCTTGTTCAATATTCTGGACTTTCTTGTTCTTATCTCAACTTTTTCTTCTAAATGATTCTTAGCAACAATGTCTCAACAACAGGAAGAAATTATATTTTGAAGATTGGATTTGGTTTTGGACTTTCATCTTTTGGAAAAGTTACTAATAGTTGGGAGCCTTAGATTTCAACAATTGTGCTAGACAAGATTGTCAAAATGGTGTTTTGAGAAAATATCAACATGGAAGATACTGTTTTTTTGCCCGGTACCATGCTTGGAGCTTCATTGGATTCTGCAATGGACTTGGAATACATGAATGAATTGCTGGCAGAAGGATGCTGGCTGGAAACCATTGATGGATCTGAATTTCCTCATCCAAGCCCCTCTACTTCTACTGCCCTCTTTGACTCTTCATTTGTGTGGCCAGCTTCAGAGATAACCAATGGTGATGCGAGCAGGAACCCTTCTCAACAGGGCAACCAAGATGATATGCAACAATCATTCCTTCTGCGGACTTCATCTATGAATGACCCCCAACAGAAAGGCCCTCTTAGTACCCCGTCTCTCAGCCAGGGCATGGTTAATGTTGATGAAGACGATAGTCAACTGGATGATAATATTACTGAAGGTTCTGAACTCAGTAAAAGATGGTGGATTGGGCCCAGGGCAAATCCGGGACCTGCAACTTCCGTTATTCAGAGATTAGGATGGGCACTTGGGTATATTAAAGATTTCTCAATTAATAAAGATGTCCTTATACAGTTATGGGTGCCTGTGAGCAGGGCTGGTAGACAAGTTCTGACGACTTATGATCAGCCTTTCTCACTTGATCTTAAATGTCAGAGACTTGTAAGTTACAGGGCTATCTCTATTAATTATTATTTCTCAGCTGAAGAGGATTCCAAGGATGTGGCAGGATTGCCTGGTCGGGTTTTTTTGGGTAAGGCTCCTGAGTGGACTCCTGATGTCCAGTTTTTTAGAAGTGATGAGTATCCACGAGTTGATCATGCTCAACAGTATGATGTCCGTGGTACCCTTGCTGTGCCTGTTTTTGAACAAGGTAGTAGGACTTGCTTGGGTGTTATTGAGGTTGTGATGACGACCCAAAAACTCAAGTATCGATCTGAACTTGAAAGTGTTTGCAAAGCACTCGAGGTCAGCTTTCTATCATTACATTATAGTTTCTCCCTTAAGTTTCCTCTATATTTTCTAATTCTTTCATGTTTTTTAAGCTCAGCAAGTACTATTGTTAAAAACTATGCCATCATTGAATATTAGACTTTTTTTTTCTTTTTTTGAGTATTGATATTCGTACAATTACTACGGAATCGGTTCAATTAAACAATAGAATGTCCTGTCATTTCCCTGGACGAAGTAATATGTAATCTGGATCTTCAATTGTCACTTGCAGGCTGTTGATCTTAGGAGCTCTGAAGTTCCAAGTACTAAAAACATGAAGGTAATATGGTAATGGTTAAAAGCTAATTATCTAATTAATGGATATATTTCATTTTGTGTTCACCAGTGGGATTCCTTTTATATCAGGCATGGAACACGTCATATCAAGCTGCCTTACCTGAAATTCGAGAGGTCTTGAGATGTGCTTGTGAGACGCATAGATTACCATTAGCTCAAACTTGGGTCTCATGCATCCAACAGGGAAAAGTTGGTTGTTGGCACTCTGACAAGAACAACAATCATTGTGTTTCCACTGTAGATGATGCTTGCTACATTGCCGATCCTGATATGTGGGGTTTTCAAGAGGCTTGCTCTGAGCATCACTTGCTAAAAGGTCAACGGGTTGCTGGGGAAGCATTTCTGACCAACCAACCTTGCTTTTCAAATGATATAACCTCCTTTAAAAAGACCGAGTATCCTCTGTCTCACCATGCAAGGATGTTTGGTTTGTGTGGTGCTGTTGCAATACGTTTGCGGAGTACTCTTACTGGTAATGCTGACTTTGTATTGGAGTTCTTCTTGCCCAAGGGTTGCCGGGATCCTGAAGAGCAGAAGAAGATGCTTGGTTCTTTGTCCATCGTAATACAACAGGTCTCCAGGAGCTTACGTGTTGTAACAGACAAGGAGATGGAAGAAGAAACTAGTTTGCCTGTTAGTGAAGTTATTTTCCCTTCGGATGGTAGACCCAGCAGGGAAAAGATGTTAAAAGTGGACACTCATTCTGAAAAGTATTCTCGTGATAATTCATCTCAATCAGCCTGTCTCATGAAGGTCCAAAGAGATTGTGATGTCTCATTAAACCAAAATGGAAAACCAAGGAAGATATCTGGTAAAAGGTTTTCGGAGGGGGGGCACCACAAAAAAGCTTTTAGCCTGAAAGGAAGTGCCGAATATTTTGATGATTCTAATTCTGTCGAGGGTAGCTTCTCAAGTGTGGCTTTGGGTAAAACAGGAGGGAAAAGACGTACCAAAGTAGATAAAACTATTACCTTGCAAGTTCTTCACCAATATTTTGCCGGGAGCCTAAAAGATGCTGCAAAAAGTATTGGCGGTAAGCTTACAAACAGCTCTCATTTCCCAGCAAAACTTTAGTTGTGTATTGATGGCTGTTACATTCTGTTTCCATTATGGACTGCTGCTCTCTTCGTAGAGCCTTTTCAAGCAAATATATAAACTGCATATATTGTGCTTTAATAGAAGTTTTTATTGTGTTTCTTTTGAGTAAGTTATCTTCCCAAGCATATCCACAGGAATATTCCAGTGCTTTTTTACAATACTCAAAAGCACAATACACAACTTCCAAGGAATGTGAATAATGTTAAGCTTATACAAGTAATCTTTATTCTGACATTTATATACTTATTACAATTCAGTTTGTCCCACAACCTTGAAAAGGATATGCCGGCAACACGGGATAAAACGTTGGCCTTCTCGAAAAATCAAGAAGGTTGGTCACTCCTTGCAGAAACTCCAGCTGGTGATTGACTCCGTTGAAGGTGCCTCTGGTTCTTTTCAAATTGGTTCCTTCTATGCAAACTTCCCAGAGTTGGCTTCCCCAAATTTATCAAGATCAGGAGCCAGCCCTTTTTGGAATTCATTGCCAACTGATCAGCAAAAGCTGACAGGCATGCAAGCTAAGGGTGGAACTTTAAGCGCCGAAGCTGCCAAATCACCATCTTCCTCTTGTAGTCAGAGTTCAAACTCCAGCCAGTGTTGTACCAGCGGGACTCAGCAGCACCGTTCTACAAATAACATTGCTGGTAGTGACGATCCTGTGGTTGGAGAGAGCTTTGATGATGTTGTTCTGAAAAGGGTTAGAAGTTATGAAGAGGTGCATGCCTCAAGTCAAGAACCAAGACTATTACAGAGATCCCAAAGCTACAAATCTTTCAGAGAACAGCCTATTCCCCGTTTACCAGAAAATGGTTGCCGGATGTCACAAGAGGTTGTTGATGGACAAAGAATAAAAGTCACATACGGAGAGGAGAAAATCCGGCTCCGCATCCAAGATAATTGGAAGTTTCAAGACTTGCTGCAAGAAATTGCCAGGCGATTCAATATAGATGACATGAGTTTATTTGATGTCAAGTACTTGGACGATGACTCTGACTGGGTGTTATTAACCTGTGATGCTGATTTAGAGGAGTGTATTGAAGTATGCCGATCATCTGAGGGACAAACAATAAAACTCTTGCTCCAAGATTCTCATCATCTTTTGGAAAGACGTTTAGGTAGCAGTGGGAATTCCTGATCCTAAGAAATTCTGTTGCTCTCTTGGAATTATTACAAATCCTTCAATTAATTCAGGTATGGATTTTTTTTTTCCTTCAAGTCTTTGACAGTAAGCACTGAGTGAAATGTTCTAGGCTTCTAGCATTGTAAATGAAAAGCTGTATTAGGAAAAAAGTTTCCAAATGCATGCATATAAGGCTTCGGTTATTTGACCACAATTGGAAAGCTGGATGAATGGGTTTCTTTTCACAATATGTGATAGGATTACTGAAAAGACAAATGTTGGAACGACGGGACAAATTACTTGTAGTGTAATATTAATTTAATATAAGCAGTTAGAATTATAAATCTGCTATGTCAATTGTAAATTTCTCTACTCGAATTTGAAATGAAATGGAATTTTCTCCATGAATACTCTTATTGTAGAATTGTTAGGTGGCTTATTTTTCGTATTTTTTACCGTAAATATGGGTAGCCATGCGTCCTCAATTAGACAATGTTGTGTTCTTGAGTATTCCAATATTAGTTAAAGCAAGGTCGTGATTTGATTCAGGTGATATGATGATAATTATTGAAATCTTCTAATATTGTTTTTTTTTTCTTTTCTTTTTTGGTTAATCTACTAATTATCGTTTTATGATCAATGCATAAAATAAAATGCTTACAAAATCATAAAAATAAAAGAGCGAAGTGGGCCCATGGTGACTGATAAATGCGCTGTCAAATCCACGATATTATTGATATGGCAAAGGGGTATATGAGATTCTACATCATTCAGGCTAAGTACATAATCCGGAATCGGTCAATTTAATGCTAAAACGAATAAACGATACGACCACCTGATTTCGTTTAAAAAAACGACCTTAGTCTTCTATTTTTTGAGTGCTTCTAGAGAATCCAATGGGAACCTTCGGCAGCAAATTTGTCATTATTAAATCTGCACTTGTATAAAATTTATCAGTTGTGGATTTTGATAATTATTAAATCAGTAATAATATTTGATTTTTTTTACAAATTTCTATATTTAAAATCATAAATGTTTAATATATATATTAGTAATAATAATCGAAAAGTCTACATAACGTACTCAATTATGAATTTAACAAATGAAAATGGAAAATGAAAAATGAAATTTCTAATCAATTCAACACAAATTCTCAATTTTAAGTATAAAATGCATAAATCTATTAAAAAAAAAAAGAAAGTCACAAACTAATCATTTCATATTATCATTCAACAGAAGCTTTAAGAGAAGATCTCCATTTTATTCATCAGCATTAGCACTTATCTAACATGATTCCTACAATAATGGTTAAGATTAATATTTTTCTAAAGAATAATACTTTTGAAATACTAATCCTAAGGACAAAATTATAATAATGAAATAATCCATGCATTAAATTAAAGAAAATTCAATTAAATTATAATAAGCATATAAAGTATATTTTTGAATTTAAATATTTTTAATTATATTAAAAATAATAAAAAACTGCAGGTTGGCGAATACCCATGTGGGTATCCACTGGATATTTGACTAATACCAAACCCACTTGTAACCTAGTATAGATTTTAATTTATAATACCAAATAGGGGTATTCAAAATTCAATCCGATCCGCTCAATCCGTCTGATCCGCAAAAATCTGATCTGTGGATTGGTGAATTAAAAATTTAAAAATCCACAGTCGATGGATTGGATATGGATTTACTTTTGTAAATCCCCAAAATCCCGCAATATATATATATATATATATATATATTTATTTATTTATTTATTTATTTATTTATATATATAATTAAAAAATAAAACTTGTAAATGTGGCTTACTACTTATTAATAAATAAATAAGTTAAAATGTAGTCACATTAACACTATACATATCTTATTCAATAATAATATATAATAAATGTGATTAAATAATTGAATAACTAAATACACAAATATAGCTTTCTAAACCGTTAATTTTAGTCAATTTTCATGTATTGATTTAAACAAATGAGATTTTTTTCTTTTCACTGTGTTATATTTTGAGACTTTGAATATATTATTCTATCTTTATTTAAAAACTTAATTTATTTAAATCTTATTCAATTTTGAATTTGATCGATAATAAATTTATTTTTATATAAGATTTTTTATTTAATTAGTTTGTACAATGAACAGAATTAAAAATTTTTAATCCGTAAATCAATCTGTAAAATGATGGATTAGATATTGATTGGGTCAAATTCACATACATGTGGATTGAATTTGGATTGAATTCGTCAATCCGTGAATTAGATTGGATTGAAAATTTACAATCCGTAAAATCATGAATCAGATATGGATTGACGTTCAATCCGGAACATCCGATCTACGAATACCCTTAATACCAAATCTGCCCGCAATCTGTAACATTACTCGCAACGGGTGAGTTTTGACAGGTAGATTTAAGCGGGTTTATAAGTACTATTGCCATCCCTAATGTGCTTCTCTGTTAAAGAGTGTAGAGATCACCATCATAACTACTAATCTTGGATTCTTAGTTCATGCGCACAATAATACTATACAATTAGAATAAGCTATCTTTAACTTTATTATGGTTAAAGATCAAGCTCACAAATTTTTAAACACACTATCTGATAAAATACATTATATTTAGAATGTATATTTTTGTGTCCTTTAATTTGATCCCGAATTTATTACAATCCGAAATATCCGATTACTAAAATGTGATTGCAAGAGACCAAACTAACTCAGAAATCAGATATCCCTTAAAAGAGGCGAGAAAGAGCTGATATACTTGGGCGAAAAGAATACTATAATAATAATTTTTGCTAATGAATATTTTCATTTTTCTCCTTTCTCTAGGTTGAAGATTTTAGTACGCTTTACAAGCTATTCAAAGTACTTTTGAACTATAATAATTATACATGGAATTTGAGTACCAAAACTGCAGAACTTTAACCCTGCCCTAAAAAGGAGGAAAAAAAGAATAAAAATTGATGTATTGCCATGGATTCAGTCACAGCGAAGAAACTGATGGTCTCTCTTCTTGCCTCTCAACAAGCATACATCTTGAAGGCGGACCAAACACGCTTAATACAACCTGTGGCCATAGGGAAATTGTTCACAAAGTTATCTTTACTTGCATACAGAATATAAATTTTTGTTTCACTTCACGCCAATTGGGATGTTGGCAAAAGTCTCTGCAAATTGGAGACTGCAACAATGTACCATGCGTAAATCGATGCACTTACCGGTAGAAATACAAGGCCGTGCAAGAAACCGAGAAGGACCAGAGCTAGGTACATTTGGAAGTAATAAACCTGCAAGATATAAAATGGTAAAACTATTAAGTGGGCTGGACAAGTAGTGCCTCCTGTAATCTGAGAATTAAGCGTAGGAAAAGATACCACAAAGACTTCTGTCCTTGAGAAGCAAAGAACGATAACTCCAACTAGCTTTGTGAGTGTGATCCCACTGCAAAAGTAGTTAAAGGGATGGTCAAAAGCTGAGATGTGTGCAAAAAAATTAAGCTGAGGTAGGAAGATTCCTTTCTTTTTCTTTTTTTCTTTTTCCATCTGAGTTAGGAGGATCCTAAATACTAGGGATCCATTGTTCCATTAGCAAAAAGGGATGGTCAAAATATCAATCAAAAGTCACAAGTTCATTGAAGAGAACAAAGAGAACCTGAAGACAGAAGCCCCCATCGTACCAAGAGCCTCTTTCATCCGCTGGTTTTTATCTCCACTGCTTACCTGTTAAAGAATTGCTTGAGAACATGCTAGAAGAAGAAATGTTTAAAGAATAGAATAAAGAAAATGACATCATAAGGGAAGTATCAAATACAGAAGGGATAAAATTTCCTTCGAGATGCACTATATAATTGGTTGGAGTGCTAAAAAAATTCATCCTACCACTGTAGTATCAATGGCATACTTACAACTGTTCAAATACAAGTCATTAGGGATGCGAATTCTATGCTAGGTTGAGTTTTAACTGAGCATTGAATCAATGGTTGCTAGACAACATAAATGAAAAGATAAAAAGAAAAATAAATCTTAATCATTGATTTAGTGCTTGGCAAAAACTTAGCTCAACAGTAAATCCAATCATCAGATGTGTATATGTGTCTTCAAAGAAAGAGAGAGAGGGAACCTTCTTCTCTTTCAACTAATATATATAAATAATATTTATGGTATTAATTTGGGAAGAGTGTATGGCTAATAGTTTATGCAAGACATGGAATGTAAAACATAAATTTAAGAAGAGCAAAATGGAAAAGATACTGACAGAGAAAGCATGTGTTATATGCACACAGAACTCGACAGCAATGCCAACTGCCATGACAAGATTAACAACAGAGACTGCATTTAGTTGGATCTTCAGAATTGCCATCACACCCTACAGAAGTTCAAGTTTTAAGCAGATGTTAAAAAGTAAACAGACAATTGATAACAGAGCTGCTTGAAATGAAAGAAGTTTAGCACAAGTACCATAAGATCCACCACAATCATTGTCAACACCAGCAAAATGATTGCTGAACTCCAAAAACTACATTTAAAAATCAAAGAAGGTAAAAAGTTAACTTAAAAAAAAATACAAGCCTAATTGAAAAAAGGCTAAAATTAGAATACTGACCTGCACGTGGTAATTAAACAAACAACAAATACGGCGCCTGGCAAAATATTTAAAAGAATCAAACCAATGTTTTGGACCAGTGGAAATAACTCCCAAGTCAGCATAAAAGTGAAGAAATATATATATATATATATGAAGTCAGAATTATAAAAATACAAATCCAACAGAAACAACCGATTACTGTTATGTGGGAATAGTGAGTATTTTCTTCAGAGAAAGCCACAGGCTATAGGACCAGCAATAAGCTTTGTGTGATTTCCAAACATACTTATTAAAGCTATCCAGTTTCATACTAGGAAGTGGGAAATCGAGTCATTGTCTTATATCCCAAAAAGTCTGTATGCAAAGAATGATATATAATCACAAGCTTCCTCTCAGAGCATAGAAACAAAATGGCATGGAAAAGACGGAGAAATATGAGTAGTGAAAGTGCTGGTTTATGCAATACAACATTTGCTTTTGATGAAGACCATTTAAAGTCTAACCTTACAAGCAAAAAGCAATAATACCAGTAAAGAAATTCCAGTTTATGATGTACTACAAAATCATCAACAGTTTCTGAGTGCGGAAGTCCCGAAGGTACTAACCAATAGCTATAGCAAGGTTGATCAGTGCAGTCTTCCAAATATCAAGGTACTGCTCAAAAAACATGTAAAATACAGAATACGGAAAGATCTCCATCTGCACCAGAAAAGAAAAATTATAATTGTAGACAGAGTAGAACTAATATGCTCTGCCTATTCTGCAAAAATGTATTACAGTACAATAACAATGGGCTTCCCTGAACCTCCAACTATACACATGCATAAAGCATCTATGGAGTTTATCAATACTGACTCACAGTTTTTAGCATGACATGGAATTTTTGCTAACAACACACATCTGCTGCCTAACAAGGGAGCAAGACAAAACAGTTGCATGGATACTAGCCAGAAAATATAGTTAACAAATATCAATGTAAGTACCCAAGTGAAACTATTGAGTCAGTCACCAACTTTTGATTTATTACCTGCAAAGAATCAGAAACTCTTGAACTGAATTCTCGAGCAGCTCTCATGGAATTAACATAATCAATCTGAAATGAATTTACAGTTGAATTAAATGCCATCTCCACATAATTCCCAAAAAATTAAAAAGAATGCTCAATTTTATTAAATAGAAGAAACTTCTCCTACCTGCCTGTTGAGGGGTGTATGATATGTACGAAAGGAAGAAGCTTGTACAATTCCATTTTCATAACCTGATGACGCAGAATTTACGTAATAATCCACCAAAGGTAGTTCACAAACAAAGCCACCCATACATATACCAAATTGTAAACTGTTTCAGTGTCTGGCTTGTTGTTTAGATATGGAAGTAATTGAGAAAGCAAAAATGCAGTCCTTCTAACCTTTCAAATCCACACTGTTGGTGTATGCACCATGGCCACCCTTCGCACAACTGGCCGAAGGCAGGGCATTCAGGAACCATGGAAGTTTTTCCTTGAACTGTAGAGTAGATGGTCGATCTTTAAGCAAATCCGAGTGGTGGAAGCACTGAAGAATGTCAAATTTTCTCAATAGTTAGAGCTCAAAAAGTAAAAATGGGAAAACCTGTTGCCGTACTCCAAAACAATTATATAACGAATTGACTCTAGGGAGTAGATTACCGTTGTACAATCTTTGCATACTCCAGCCGAGCCACAGGAACTTTGACCAGAAGGGCAGCAAGGAGGCTGGAGGGAAGACTATTTTAGTAAATTATTGGATTCCCACTAAAAGATGGAAAATCTTAAAAGCACCAAGGTTTGATATCCAAAAAGTGCCAGGAAAGCATTATCAAAATAGTATGCCACCTCATGATTACACAATTAAGCAAATTCTCAACAATGGAGGCTTAAAGAGTTGAAGATTTATTGTGCCATTACTGTAAAAATGCTAAAGTGAAAAGAATTAGTCACATAATATTAAATTCTAATTGTTTTATCTAAGCTACTAATAATCAGTTTACCACTTGTAATTTTAAAAAATTCCAGCACCTTTACAAAAATTTAAAAACCAGAGACAACATAAGGCCCTGGGGCGAAATAGTACATAACAACAACAAACTGACTGGGGAAGCTATGAGAAAGACAGAAAAAGAAGGCCACATAATTCTGGAACCATTTAGGCAGACATTCCTCAATTAAAATGAATGAAACAAGCATAAAAAGATGGAATTATAACCTGGTCGTCAGGTGGGCAATAACTCCCATTTGTGAACTTTCGACAGCAGCCAAAAGCTTCAGGAGATATCCATACAAGAAAATCATCAAGCCACGAAGCAGCTGGCTTAGCAATGTAGCTTGATTCTGGAATCAACGATGCTCTTGAAATCTAGTCAATAAACAAACATTTTGCATCAAGGATGTAATACTGTAGAAATAACTTAGATGAAGAAGAAGGAATAAATATATTGACAAAGTGCAGAAACAAAGATTAACAGCTAAACAATTAAAAATCAAACAAACCACACTTAAACTGTTCCACACTCAATGGAAGACACTTCCTAATATAACATGAATCTTCAAACTGTAAAAGGGAGATAAGGGGGAACTATTCAAAGGTATGTTCGAGTCTCAGAACTTGTATCATCAAAAAACAAAGATATTAAACATCTCCTCAACACAAATACATATTCATGAATATAGAGAAATTCTCTATCACTTATATGCTGATTCAAATTTACAAAAATAGACGAGTATTTGTATAACTATAGTTTTACAGACAACTTAATTAAAAAGTTGCTGAAAAAACACTGTATAACATTGAAAGAATTTCTGTACATAAATAAAAGGCAGCGAATCAGAATATAAATGGCAGAAATCATCAAGTGAAACTTTGCATGACAATTAAATGAGGTGATCTTGGAGGTTGACCCAAATATAAAATAAAGGTGTCCAGAAACTAGAATTTTATCTGAATATCAACAAAACAAGAAGAAAGTTCTACCTCATTCAAAAGAGAGTTCGAATCACATTGGCTGATTGAGCACAGCTGATTCGTCTGCCTTGATTCTGAGCTGAAGTATAGAGTAATATTAGCATGAAAAACAAAATTGAAATGAAAAGTGATTAAAACCAATGTATGCCCAAGTACTTGCAAATGGAAAAGTAAATTTGTAGCTGATTCATTTTTGAGAACAGAGGGACTGCTATAGATAATATCAAAATAAACGAAAAATAGAAAGCAAATTTATGCAGGTATACCTGTAATTATAGTTCTTTACAACAAAATAAAGTGGTGGTCCGATTCTGAGATGCTCTGAAATATTATTAAAATACCCCTGCAGCAAACAGGAACTCAAGAGTCAGAACTGTTGTACTGAACACAATAAATAAATACACAAGGACTCAATAAAATGTAAGAGTTATGAAGGGATTAAACCTGAAGATATGAGTCTCGTGGAAGAACAATCTTCTGCTCCAAACCAGGTTCAATCCGGGTGCATAATGCCTGTTAGTTTTAGAAATATCAGAAACTAAATTAAAACACATGAGAAACACATATCAGAGAACTTTAGATCCCATATATTTTTGGAAAATAGAAACAAATAGAAAGCAACTCACAATGCTAGCCAAAGTGAATGCAACAAATAGAGAAATGACAGCTATTTTCACTCCCCAGAGACAAAGAATTGTTGCATGGACCTCCTAAAAGAATTGGAAAAAGAAGCTCAAGTGAATTGGAAATAACAGTAAAGACAGAAAATCAAATTCAAATTATGAAGCTCAAAATTACCAAAAAGATGCTGCTGAATGAACTTTTAGCATTAAGAACTAGAGGGAATATAAAAAGGAACAAGTAGAGATTGATAATCTTAATCCACACATCAGTAACACAAATGTCATTGGCTAATTTAGCCAGAGACAAATATTAATAACGCGTAATTTTTCTGCCCTTTTATTTTAACTATTTATTTGGGCATGAGAGTGGAACTTGTTGGGGGCAGTACCACTACCACATTCCCCCCCCCCTCCCCCCCGCGCGGGCCAGAAAGAGGTGGCGATGTATCTCGCACGGTAATTATTATTCATGTTTTATCCAATTATTAAATAAGAATTCATCATTAATACTGCAATCAGTTGCAACTGCCATTGCCAAACTTGTGTAATCAAATTTGACTTGTAAGACAAGCATTAAGGGATCTACTCCTTTTTGGCAGATCAACCCACGTTTTGTTGAAAGTTTTGTCCCACGAAAGTTGACACTAATTCAATACCATAGAAGATCTCATAGGATCCTTTTTTTCATCATAAAAGTTTGTTAATATTTGGAACTATTAGGTTTTCCCCAATCAAATATGTGGCTTGGATGAGGGTCAAGCATTTTCATAGGGAAAAATCAGTACTAGAGGCTCTGAGAGAAAACATCATGAATCTAAACAAAGAATGTTTGTGCCATGGAATATAGTTGAGAACTGTGAAACGAATATGACTTGCCAGGGAAGTTCAATGGCCAGCAAAGTTTAATTACCTTCATATATCGAGCCAAGAGTCCGGGTTTTCTCTGACCAATGCCTAAACTTCCACAACAACAACTTTAGTCAGAGTTGATTTCAACTTCAAGACAGAAGATTGAAAAAACGAAGTGAGAATTAATCACATAAACCAGGTCAGGTAATACTGAGCTAAACATTAATTAAGCAAGTCTCAGAAGTACCTTTGTCAGAGTCAGCATATGAAGAAGATAGTTTTAAGCATGGAATACAGTCAACCCTCTTATCTTCAGCTCGCAAAAAGTCAAAAACTATTAAAGCAACAAAAGCAGTAATTTGCAGAAGGAAGTCCAACAAAACAGCCAGTGCTGCAAGAGTACAAAAATTGGAGTTAAAAAATACACGAAAATGGACATCACGACAGTCACTAAAAAAGGACGAAAAATTATTTCATAAGTTTATCAATTTAAATGGATGACAATATCTGACCGGCAAACATGGAGAAGACACGACAGGCTGGCATAGGAATAAAACTTCCAACTGCAAATGCTAAAACCTCAGATAAACTAGCAAGTGTTATGGATGGTCCAACTTCCACAAGTGCATTGCTTATTCGTGTTTCTAAAGGCAACTCCAGCTGCTGCCGCTTAACAGCATGCACTAGTATACACATATTATCCACACCAACCTGTTACAGCAGAGGAGAAAACAATTACATGCTGCAACAGAACTTGGTGACAGATATTGTAACAATTAAATAGAAATAAAAATGGATCAATCACCAAATTTTGAGAAGATTTTAAAGTTAGTTATTCTAATATTCAGATTGAAGGTCTTTTGACCTTTTGAAAACTGTAATTAACTAGCTTCATCGAACTTAAAATATAAAATGAAAAGGTCAAGAAGAAAATTTTCTGAAGAACTGAATGTGTCCACTTAAAGCTCATGTTCTGTTAAATATTAGCTGATGATTCTACCAACATGGTAGCTTGCATTATGTGAATCCAGGTCTGTGCCTAATTAAAGTACTCAACAGTTATTGGTACAAGGTAACAAAAGGGACTTAAGATGCAAAACTTTTCACAAACTTCGGCTAATAGTTTTAATTTCCCATCTCATGGAAAACCATTTTTGCTCTGCCTAGCCCTATCCCCTCTAGTAGTAATTTAGTGATAGGTTCTATAGGAACCAGGTTTTTTGTTACTGGGATAGGCGAATTCATAGTCAAGTAATCCAAGTTTCCAAGCACTAATTTTATTTCCTGGAATCTGCAGGCTTAAAATTTTTGTTTCATAATCCACATTTCACACAGGGCCCAAATCACAAGAACAGTGAACTCGTATCTAAAATTATGCAATCTGGCATCATATGAAATTGACAGATGGTGGAACTTACAGCTAAAACAAGAAAAGGAATAACTTCCATGATGATGAGGGTTGATTTTACTCCAATTGCACTAAAAAAACCAACTGATCCAAGAACAGAGAGCATGACAAGAACAACCCCAGAAAGGCCAAGCAATACCTGCAATCCGACCAATCATATACTGAGATAATTTTGAGAAAAAATAAGGTCAATTTCTAATGTGTGTATGTGGAAAAAAATAATGGATTAAATGATACCTTAGAAGAAATGTAGAAGGAAGATAAGTGAGGTGTATCACCCAATGTAAGAGATATGTACGCAAACATTACCAAGTAGCTTATCTGAAATGGAAAGGGAAGCAAAATTATACTCAGAAGAGAAACACATCAATTTGGCTCTGTTGTAAGAGAATGAAGTAACAGGGTTGTTTTATGTTAGCTGACCTAAATAGTTGTCTGAAGCTGAGTTAAGTTGAGTTATGATAGCATTCCGATTACAAGAAAGTTCATATTTTCGAAACAATAGAAGATGAAATATAGGACAAATTTAACAATCAACTCAAGTAAGTTTCAATTCCCAAAACCAGTTGGTCTACCACAAGAATCATTTTTCTTCGATCCACACTACCCGAAGCCAAATTAGCATGAATGATATTAGAGATAGTTTGAGATTAATTCCGTAACTGCAAACTAACAGAAACGTTAAGAAATAAATATTCACCACTATAGTTATGGCATCTGCAGTACTTTCTCTTTTCAGTTCTTCCTCAATGGAGCTCTCCGATGAAAAAGCAAGTGTTAAATTTTTTGACTGAACCATGGGCAACAACTCATCCTGAAAAGAGATTAAATTAGCCATAACTTTAAAAAGAGCGGCAATTAATGACCACCAAACTTATACGAAACATAGATGAAAAACATGGGAAATCAAGTGAAGAAGATAAAACATTTATGCATGCAAGATGCACCATCATCCTAAGCCTAAATATAAGAAGGTTGAGACACTGGTCAACTGTTTGGTAAGCTACAAGAAAACCAAACAAACAAATAGCAATCAATAGTGAACCACAGATACAAACCTTTGCTAACTGAACAAAGGCCTTTTCCCAAGCTACTGCTTTTTTGGTTTCATTTCCTTCTCTGTCTACTGCATTGTTTACTGGATATGTAACAACAAAAGCAGATGCCTGTCTTGGAACATTACTTTAAGTTAAAGACTCCAATGCTACAATTGTATCTGAAATTTACAAGAGCTGAAAAATTACCTCAAAATAGTTGTTCCCAGAGAAACCTCCTAATGCAGTGCTTGGATCAAGGGGACCTTTGAAAGCACTCATGCATGATTCTGTAGAAGTATAATGCTAAAAAGACATGTAGCACAATCAGTAGGCCAGCTTGTGGAAAATGAGGCTTCCATTATTGTAAGAGAAGAGATCAAAAGGGAAAATTATAGGGCACACAAATTAATATAATTCTGTCAGACACATATAACAAGAACATCGGACAAAATTATAAAACAAATGCCACCAACAGAGCACACAATACGATTCTAACCAGCAAGGAAATGCAGATAAAATTGTTCTATTGACTAGTAATTTAAGATTCGACAACTTTTATAAGCTTGCTTATCAAAATCTAAATAGCTCTATCAGTTAAACTTTTGACATTATTCTCAGTCTCAACTGCATTTAAGTCATCATTTTTAGATCAAAGCAGCACATGATTCCAAGAAAATATAAATAATATCATTACCAAGGGAACAATTGGATTTTTCAGCATAACATGATGTCTAGGTATAGAAAATAGCAGCTCGATTGTGACATGTGCCATTGCACGAATTCATGCCCACACAGCTATGCCAGTTTCGGGTTCATAAAATGTGCTTTTGCAGAGTTCAACCCTTTTCAACGCCCGAATGCCAACAACACAATGCTTCGCCAGTCATACTCAACTTATGCAAGGACAAATATACTTTAAATATTACATTTCATATTTATAGTATATAATCTAGAGCTTAATTTTTTATCAGACATAAAAGATTAAAGGTCAGACATTTTCACTTATAAACAATAAAGGCATGCTCTTGCACTTTAAACAATATGGAGATCAAGATTGCTAATGTGTACCTGAAAACAATACTTGACATGTTCAACTCCTCCAAAATCATCAAAATTTTTAGGATCCATTTTGAAATACTATCATAAGGAAATAGCAAATAATTAAGGAATATGTTAGTCCAAATAATTTATTTATTAGGGAGCTGGATGCAGTAGTTGGGGAGTTGTCACAGAGAAAGACATTACCTGCAGAACGCTTTGTGTGGCACAATCCTGGCCCAGTGGCTTCATGCAAATGTCTGTGAGAGATATCATAGAGCCAGAATAATTTGCACGAAGTCCATCGATCTATTAAGATTGAGTTGTGAATTGAGTGATTTAAGTCAATTTGTCAAGGAGGTTCAAAAAAGTTACAAAAACTTCAACTTATTAAATTAGAAAACAAATTTGCATGTTAATGCAGTTTAATCATGACAAGTTTCATCAAACTTGCCTTCTTTTGTATTTCAAAAAGTAACTTAATGTTGCTCTCTGTCACAATACTCGGTAAGTTCCCATGAGGGGTGTCTGGAATGGTCGCCAATATTAGCTGGAAAAATTAAGTTCCATTAGTTTCTTTCTACCTATGAATTATGCAATAATAAAGATTTGTCCTGGTTATACAGTGAAAAATCCTCAAAAAAGAAGTTACCAGATAATTAAGTCTTAAGAAAAGTCATATCGGTATAAACTGAACTAGGCACAAATGCATTCTAGAAAAAATAAATAAAGCTTAGCAATCCAGCAATCCAAATGAGAGCCTTTAACTGAAAAAAGGAGCTCCACAGTAGCTTAAAGTTTATTTGCACACTGTTACATGCAGGTGAATTTTATTCTCCCGCAAGCATATAGAAAAACGTTAACAGAATGATATCGTGGTCTTTTTCTCCACAGATCAACTGAAAATAATCAACTGAAAATAACAAGAATTTTCAGCTGGACTGTGCTAGTTTCTTTCAGTTATATTATAACAGAGAGGAAGTTAAGCCTACTTTGGCCTCCAAACCATAATCAAAATTTCCCTCTTTTGTACTTCAAAAAGTAATAAAAAACACAATAACTGCAAAATGCAAACCTCTTCAATTCTGTAGAAAGGAGCAAGGTGGCTGTCAAAAAATAGTTTCTCCTCTGCAGCTCTACTCCCAGGCCCAACCCAAAGCTGAAACAGTACATGTATCAAGAGTTGACAGAGAACTCAAGCAAAAAGAAAGAAATGCTAAAATTATGGTAAAATAATCGTAAATATATTTAATGTTCGCAGAGAATAATGTGATAATTTAACCCCTGAGAGCCCTTAATGAATTTAAAGGACATTCAAATCCTTAACAACTATTTTTACTTTCTTTCGGTCATGTTTCCCAACTGCATATCACTTTGTAGTTTCTACTTAAATCATTTACTCGGTTTATTGTTTTCCATTTCTTTCCACATATATTTATTAAACCACCCAAAATTTATAAAATGTGAGAGGTTTCTTTTTTTCTCTCTTTTTTTTTTTTTTTTTTTTTGGGCTACCAGACATTTTCCCAAATACTTTTGAGATTCTACTTGAGAAATTCTACTTTATTGAAGTTTCTCTGCTTCCTTCTGCACACATTCGTTGAGCATATAAGATGGCCTCACCACAAGCTCCATCTATGGGAGGACAATAGTACCAACTTATGTCAACATGAGAAAACCAATGACATGGGGAATTGACGCCCTGAGGATTTAGGAGCTATGAATCTTTAAGAAAATCCATGTATCAAAAGATTTAAGACTTTCCATTGAACAATAATTAGAAAATGGCATCCTCAAAAGATTTAAACCCCCCCCTCTGGAAGTTACTTCCAGAAATTTTCTACTGTAACTGAAATTATCCAGATTAAGTCAAGAATATATTATTTTGTACTCAGCCCTACTGCAGTATACAAACTAATTATCCCTGCCATAACATGTCAAAGTTCATTAACCAAAAGACGGTGAATCACATTTAAACTGAAATGACAGCAGCATATTGAAGCAGAATTGAAAAGGATGAGTAGCAGAATTGGGGACCAAATAAGGCAGAAAAATTTTTAAAAAAAACTATTCATATATGATGTAAAATGCTGCTCGAGCCAAATATTACCTTCTCAGGCCGTGTTTCGACCTCGAAACGGATTAGACCTAAACAAAGTAGAAGAACCAAAGCCATTGACAAACTCAATACAAGGGTTGGATTTCCAGCAACCCATTTTCCATATTTCCTGAGCACAAATATGTTTCAACAGGTCAAAATTCATTCTGCTTGAAATGATGTATAAGCATTAAAGGTAAAGGCAGTGACCTGTAAAAATTTGACATGTATCCTTGCACAATCGAAAGCTGAATTCTATTTCTAGTTCTAGGAGTACCAAGCATCTGATACAAAAATCCAGGAAAAGAAATTTTATGATGTGAGTAGACTAACCAACACACAAAAGAAAGAGAGGGAAATAAGGAGTTAAAAAAAGAATACGGGTTTGTCAGAGAAATTTATCCAAGCATGAGTGAGTCCTAGTGTCTATGTTAGAAATAACCAAATAGTAGATTCGCTGTTGCATGATGCACAGAATATCTTTATTTACAATTCAAGGTAAAAAAAAAAAAACGAGAAGGGAACGGCATATCACTGGCTCAAGATTTATAGTACATGAATGTAGCCTGTGAATGTGCAGTATTATGCGTCATGATAGAAATTGAAGGTCATAATATAGTAGAATGAGTAAAAATCGGCATGCACCTGCACCTGCATGGGGAGGTTCTCTTCTTTCTGCCTTTCAACAGAATGCAGTTCGCTACCATCCATTGCATTTACCAGTGGCTTCATTCTAAAGGATCGGCTCCTTTCTCTTTTACGATGAAAGAAACCCCACCCAAAAAACAGAGAAACCAGTATTATATACAGGATTGCTAAAGCAAAATCAACACATTTGGCCTGCAGATGTCAACCAGTGAAACATTAGCAAAATATATATGATACCTAAAATTACACTACATGAAAGTCTAAAAGCATTTTGACGACAATTGCATCCAGAGCAAACAAGAAATTGAATGCAACAGCCAAATTTGATACACAATGGTGTTGGCTCTCACATTAAGAGATCCCATTTTAACTGAACAGGAGCTGCTTTTGTGTGGAGGAGGTGCTGTGCTAGAGCAGACAGGAGAGGAAGTGCAATCACCACAAGAACAGCCAAGTGAACCATCAGCACATGAATAAGTAGATACATTCATAGGTATCATTCCAGATGACTCAGGAGCACTTGGCCAAAACTTAATAGCGTATGGTGAACCAGGCAGATTGGGAGCAGCTCGCCTACCAATAAAAGCAAACCAATCTGCAAAAAGAAAACATTCAAACACAACAAGTTATCAAGATCATAGGGAATATATCTATAGTCTCGTAGGAAAAATAAACTTGTAAAAAGTGCAGACACTTTTCAGTAACAACCAGTCCACTTTTCAAGTCCCATTTGTGAAGACTTTGAAAATAATAACTGATGCATCCATTTCTTTAGTCAATGCACATAATTATTCTCCCAAAACCAAACCTAAATTCAAGCCGCTGCAGCTCAAGCCGACCTTTGTAGATTTTCTTTTCAGCTGTTTCAAGGTTCTGAAATATAGTGGGCTACAAAATTGGATTTAGCCCTTCTAAACCTACCCAATCAACCCCTCATTGGGTAGCCAGACCATGGAACTTAGCAATTAGAACAGTTAGCATCCAGGTATTTGAAATCAGCATTTTCAATTAATCATTAGAGGTGCCTATTAAATTATTCTTTGGAGGAGCTAAGAATTAAAAGGATATTTGTTTTACACCTCCAACCATAGCAGGTCATCAAAAATAAAAAAGGAGAGATCGAATAGATAGAGAGAGCAACCTTAAGTTTAATCACTGAGCATCAATTTACCTTTAAAATTTTGAGCACCCCCACCAATAAAATCTAATGCCCGAGTATTCATGGTACCAAACTTTACATCCTTGCAAGAGTCATATAACCCTTCACCAAAAGTGTCAGTTATATAATAGTCAATCCCATCCACTGTCCAATTATTACTGACCTGCAACAAGGTTTAAGGAATAAATAAATTATACATGCTTCAAGGTATTTGTGTCTCCAATGGGGAATGTGATCAAAACCAGAACTTAAATTCTTGAAAGAGTATGTTACTGCATAGGAAAATTCATATTTAAATTGTCGTTTTTTTGTAAAATTTTTTTTTGAACAACAGCAGGATTGAAAGGCGTGTTAGAATACCAGAAGACTAAATGTGCTTAACATGTCACAGTTTGTGTCCAGGTAAAACAATCCAAACGATATAACAAAAAGAAGCAACATGAGAACAAACTGAATAGCATGTGCTAACTCAAAATAGAGGAAACACAGAGGAGACAGACTCTTATTTTTAAAATCTCAGATAACAGAATTGCTTGCTAGCTTTCAGAAGGGAGACCTAATAATATGGGAATGCTTAGAGATCTTTTAAAATGAAACCATATAACAATAATAATGATTTCTGACCTTGGAAACAGAAGTCACATTGATAAATAAACTCTGATTTGGAGAGCAGGTAAGCTCACAGAACAGATTTAAAAAGTTTCTCAAACATGCTGGACAACCTACAAGAAAGGGAATCGCCTGCAAAAAGAAATACATACATGAGAACTGTACAATTGGCATCATTTTCGGTTGCTTGAGTATTGGAAAAACATAACTGTAACCAAAGCACCCTTCCTAAGAGCGTGGGCACATGACTGCTGGTATTTATAACAATTTACTTTGAAATAAAAAGGTGATTGTCCCATCTTATAGATGGGCTGCCTTCACAGCGTTTCAGGTCCTTGTGGGAACTGGGAAAAAGACAGAAAGAGGACCTGAAATCATGAGACAGGATAGGACGAATAGGTTCAGATAAAATTCTTACTTGCTGAACTTGTGTCCGTAAAGTATCAAATTGATCTTCTGTACAGCAAACATTGCCAGTAATTGTCGGGCATAAACTTTGAACTTTTGATGAAAGCAAGTCATCTGGCTGGGGAAGCACAATGAGATGTAATCATCAGATGGCTATAATAAACGACAAATTAAGGAAATAAAAAGTTTGTATAAATTTAAGAACCATCAATAATCACCATTACAGCAGAATCTATGCTAGGAGAGCTGCAAAAGATACCTTAACAGATGGGATATTATAAGGACAATTCAACACTTTTTGGTCACTACGTGCTCCACAAATGTCGTACATTGCACAAAATCCCTCCGCATGTTTCAACTCCCTAAACAAGAATCAAGAGCTCAATTCTTCAAATATCTAGTAAACAGATCACTAATATCCAAAAGTAAGATGGCAGAATTAATACAAGTCCGGATTATACTGTTAAATATGAAAAAGCAATGATCAACGCACCCTGCAACGGAGTTGGATGTCGCAAGCAAGCGTGCGTCAGGCCTCTCTGCACGAACTACACATAAAATAAATAAAACCTGCACATATTATGTAACTTCGAGTTCAGCTACCTTTCACAAAAATGAATCATCACATGATATCAGTTCACTCCAGTACCAAAAATGAAGCTCAGATAAATAAGACTCTTCAATTTTTTTTTTTAATTAAACATATATAGAATCTGCTCAACTATAAACTAAAAACACACACAACCCGCACCTTCTTTTTTTTTCTTTTAATTTCATATTTTGAATTCTCATCCAAACTTAAACGTCAAATATATTACGATAGCAGGAATCTAAATTCAAAAATTAAAAAAAAAAAAAAAGCAATGGCAGCAAAGCTTCTTGCCTGAAATAAAGAAATCGATTGGAGAAACTTTATTTTCCTGCGTGAGAGCTTCATTTTGTCGATCACGAATGCGTTGAGAAAATGAACATAAAAGCAATAGAGAATGAAATGTGGAGCCGAGACTTCAATTTCAACAGAGAGTCAAAAAAGGAGCGAATTTATAGTTACTGAGAGAACAGTCTTCTTCACTTGGCGCTGGCGACTTCACTCTAATCAAGGGCGTTTAAATGAGTCTAGTTCCGTGTGCTTATTTACGGTTTTGGCCTTGCTTTCGGTTAGTTTGTCTCGTCGGACAAGTGTTTCAATTTTTAAAAAAAATCCATTTTTTAATGTGTACATAAGGGCAAGGCTGTTTTGGTAATTTTGAAGTGACGAAGTAACGTCAGATATATAATAAATAATGATTTCATCTGGATCACAATCCGAGTGGCCCACAATTAAAATTCTCATCTGTGGGAGCCCGCTGACAGTGGTAGATCCCTACTCACGAGTTGAGTTGAGTTGAGTTGAGTTGTGTCCCCTCCCTCATTAATAATAAGAATAATCTTTTACCGAGGGTCTCTCATTTTATTTGAATTGTGTACTGAATTAAAATATAAGAAAAATTCACACTTTATTATAATGTTTTATTATCCTTCATTAAATCTATTACAATTAATTATTCTTTTCTCTTAATTTAGTTTTCATTTTTTTAAATGGTAAAAAGATTCCTTCTCTCATCCCTTATGCTTAACATTTTTATTTTTTATTATCAACATCAAATTTTCATTGCATAATTCATAGGATTCCAGATTTATAAATTCTAAAAAAAGCAAAGTTAGAATATCTCCATAGTTCATATGCATGTTTTATACAAATTTTACTCGTGCGGACAAAATTTGGATAATCGAGAGTGATTTTGGTTGATACTATCTTATTTGTTTATGTATATATGTTTTTACATAATTTGTTAAAACATGCATGTGATAGTCGACATATTTGAGATTTGGAGCATGTTTGTGATTGCTTTAAAATTGTTAAATAACCACTTATTTAACAATTTAGCATCCAAACACTTTTTAAATTGGATTACTTTAAAATCTATTCTCAAATAACCTATTCTTATCTTAAATATTAAAAAGCTACTTTTGAAAATTAATTTTTTAAAAGAATATGATATTACAATTGGTAATACCAATTTTATCCTCGTCTTACCAACATATTTCCAAAAATACCAATACACTGAAATAATATAATTTATTAAATATGCATAAATTGTCTTAAAAAATAAAATTAAAAACAATTGGGGATATGTTTCATCGCCTCAGATTCGGCGGAACTTATCCTACGGCGACATTGTCGATACTACTCGATTCGGAATTTTTCGACCAATCTAGTGGCGATGACATCAAAGACATGCCAGTTATCGTCGTTTATTGCACGCCACTTTAATTAGCGGCGGCCCTATAACACCAACATAAAATGGGTTGAGCAGTAAGGCTTTCGTAGGTCCGGATTCAGGTGGCTATATAACTTATATCGTCATCAACGTAATATTTTTTCCCTCAATTTATTCAGTTATTTGTTTATTATAATACAAAACGATATTAACATTAAAATTCGTAAATGTTACTTGGTAAATTTATTTCATTAATCACTAGGTTTAAATTTCTGATGTAATACATGCCAAGTCACATTAATTAGCATTAATAATATTATTTGATTTTTTTTAACTTGCTATTTATATTTTACAACTGATATTAATTACCATAACTCTATTTTGGTCATTTTAATATAGATATACGTTAATTTAGCAAATATATACAGTAAACAATTTGACAAGTGTTATGTAATAATTTAATATCACCAAATAGTTTATCAAATTATTTATAAGCACTACATTAGAGCAACTTCAACGTAGAGCATTTTCCAGAATCATTGGATGTTTGTAACTGAATCTGAAAAAATTATAATAATGTACATATAAAGGTTTTGAAAACTGTTCTATTTTAGAATTGCTCTAAGATAGCTAAACCGTATTTATAGCTAATTATATAAGAATTTCCATCAGAATTGTTTATTTCAGAAGCGAAGACAATCCCGAATATACCCTTTGTTTGTGGTATCAAACAAAAAAAAAATGAAAGCTGAAATAAAAGAGTTAGTTATGAATTGAGTGATGTAGGGTTTGGTGGATGAAAGTGACAAAAGCAAAGATAGAAATATTCATGCATTAATGGAACCCAACTTAGTACGGTGTTTTGACAGGTAAGTGAGAGTTGGTTGTTGAGGGTTCTTTAATCGGATAAAATTATGATGTAATTGTAATACTGTATCATAATTATACCTTAACTGTTAAACGAGTGGGAGTCCAAAAGAACTATACTAATAGATTTAACAATTGATGCAATTATAGCACAACAGTTATATTGTAGCCGGATCTCCTTAGTGTGCAGATTTAATAGCGACAGCTTTCCTGGTAATTGTCAAACAGGGTGTGAGCATTCAATTGTGGCAAATCAAAACGACAAAGAAATTTGTGGGATGCCCCTTTTACATTGACAAGTTGGAAGGAGCCATAGGAAATACCGCCACGCCTGGATTCTCAACGACCCCACTAGAGTCAGTGTGGCTCCAGAACAAAATTTCTCGGCATCATTCAAAGTGTGGATCAACCACTATGTTATTTTGAATTTAATTTCCCATATTCTCTGTTTAATTAAAAAAAAAAACAAGTTACTCCATAGTTTAAAGCGTAAATATTCTGGTTTGATATGACTGCTGGGATTTTTTTTTTTTAATTTATCGACGTTACTTGCAAATATTAAGTCAAAATCTTCACGCAAGGATATATAATGTTCAGCAATCAACTAGTTTGATTGAATATGTCCCTCTTCACCATCTATCGTATTAAACTAATAATTATATCCATATAGATTATGTATTCTAAAATAAAGATATATATTCAAATGAGGTAACAACATGATGTTCCATTCATCAAATGAATTCATAATTTTCGAAGTAATATAAGGCATAATTTAATTACTTAATTTTTTTTTTTAATTTTCTATAATGAAAGTGTGAGAGTACTCAATTAACAAATACTATTTTTTATTTAGGACGTACATTATTAAATAAGTTTTAAGAATTGCAGAGTTAGTATGAAAAAGTAACAATTTAAAGTGCTTGCTCAAATCAATTTGAGTTAGGGTAAATATTATATCAAACAATGTGTGTTATTGAGAATCGGTTTTCAAACTTCCCAAACATATGAAGGGGATCTTTTACCATTTCATTTTGTTTTATTTCCCTTGAGTTTGAGAGGACACAATATTTAAAATATAAACACGCTTTGAATTGTAAAGCTCAAAAATAAAAACACGACAGGTTATACATCAAAAGTGAATAATATTTACACTGGCTTAGAGTATTACGATTTACTCGTATGAACAAGGATATATGATCAATAATATATGTACAGTAATTGCGGTTATCGTAGAGCTTTTAATGGTATTCTTTAATTGCCATCATCCGAGTCCTGCAACAACTGTGGTCGTTCTTTGCTGCAGCTACATAAGCGTTGGGTACACAATGTAACAAAATACTAAATATATAGTACATGATTGAATTAAAATTGTAAAGGGTAAGTATTCATTAACGGCTGCAAAAATCAAATTGTGAGTGGGACTAATTATTAAGAGTGTGATGGTGGGGCCACGAGAGCCCAAAGGGGTTGGAGTCACTTTACTTTACTCTAGAATAGGTTCTAGATGTGTTTGGGGGGGGCCGGCTCCTGAGCGAAACTAAACCAACGACAAGAAAACCAATTAAATTAATGGAAGCTCGCTTGCGCTGTTATGGGCTTTATAATTTGCAAGACTCAGTCGTCGTCATCATTACCACTCATTTGACGTTATCATAACACTCGGCGCCACGCCTCAATCATGCAAATTGCAAGTACTTTTGCCACACGCCACATGCAATCGAACCTCAGCCGGCTAAAAAATTAAAACCAGATTCTTGATTCTTTCATTCACATCACACCCGCACACGCTAACCACGCACAGTCACACTGGATGCAATGTAACGCTTAAAAAGCCGTACGTTACTTGGCATGTGTGTGAATTGCAGTTGGATGTTGGTTGTATGCACGTAATGTATCCCTGTATTTTATTGAGGCTTTCGTGGCTTATTCTTCTGTTTGTGTAAGCTTAGCACTCAGCAGCATTTACACCATTTGCTATTCATGAGCTCAAAGTCCTCTTCAAAGTTGTTAAAGAAATCAATTTGAAGCCGTAGATGTGCACTAGTATGCCAGTAAGCGGCGACACATGGATTCATTATAATGAATGGATTTCTCATCTTTTGTTTTGTTTTTTTTTTTTTTTGTATTTATCCGCAATTTAAAATACTGATTGAAGCAATATTGATCCTATAGTAAAACCCTGCTTTAGTATTAAGGTGTTATGCCTTTTAAGATACCGTTATTATAGAAAAAAAAAAATTTAACTATGAAATATAAATTAATAGTGGATAGTAAGTATAACTTTTAAATAATAAATTTTGACAATGATAGTAAATATATCATAGGTTTTTTCATCATACAAGCGGTAATTTAACTTTCAAACTAAAGTAACTAGTAGTTAGTGTTTTTGTTTATAAGTTACAATTAACCAACTCAATGTCAAATAAAGCCTAAATATCATTTAACAACATTCTGAGTTATACAACACTGCTCATTAATATACATACATATATATATATATATATATAATGCAAAAAAAAAAAAATCTTATGTGAACATTGAAATTTTAATAAAATCTGGACTATTTAACGGATTCTAAAAACATATTGTAGATGTTGGCAGAAGATAAAGGTTGTACCGTCATAGATTATAGATATATATACACTAATTGTTTCTAAATACATAACAATTGTCTCGTCTCACGTTTGGGGCCCAATTAAGAGTATGGGGGAAAAAAGGGTGAGGCCTTCAGTAGCAGGCTTGCTTCAGTTTCAAGTTTTAGCTCAGGCCGCACGGTCCACGGGGATCGAAATCATTTGGCATTTGAGTGTACGCATTTCAAATCGCAGCAGCGACGAACACGCCTAGGACGAATTTCTCAAATATTTCATTAATTGCTGGTATATTATTAATTAACAGAATGCTTCTCCTAACATCCCCCGAACCCCAACCCCCAAAACTCTACAGAGACACACACATGAATAATTAAGAAAAGAGAAGAGAATGATTGGTGTCAATACCAGCCGGTCAGTCATTTTCAATCAATTATTTTAATGACATTCCTGCCCAAAATGGGTCCTTGGATTACGTATACAAAAAATGAAAACTAAGCACCCAAATCGTAAGTCCTAATCATGCAATTTGAAATGGGGCCAAAAGCTTATTGTACAGGAATAGAATAGCAGCTTTCGGGAGGTGGATTGTTCTGCAGAGTCTCGAGATGCAGTTTTTAGAGATCTGAGGAATAGGATTTTGTTCTGCTGAAAAGTTTTGTGTGAGATAGGGACCTACTGCATGCCCAATCTCGAGCTTTGTAGCTTTCTTTCTTTCTTTTTACCTGAGGCCATGTATAAAATGTCCTGTTCAAAGTTCAATTGTTCATTGCTCGGACCAAAAAAGTAGAATGTCTAAGTTGGCCTAATCATTTGCCATCCAGAATTATATAACGCAAAAGCAAACGCACCCCTTTTTTTTTTCTTTTTCTTTTATGATTAAGCACTTTGACTCCAATATATGAAAAATGGAGAAAATTAGTTAAAAAATTATTGGACTAAATACAAAATGTTAAGCTTTTTATTTCACCCATGTTACGGGTATATCGGACGGAAATGAAAATTTTAGGTATAAATAAATATTCGCACATTATAAAATTCGGGTAGTTTAATTAACACTTACATATGGGGTGCGAATGGCTAAATTTGTGCAAACACAAATGCAATAAAATCTAGAGCCCAATCAGAAGTAAATTTTTGGACATGACAATGAAATGCAAACTCCATCGACTGGGACTAGAAAAAAGAAGCCGCATTCTGGACTGTTTAATCAAAGCCATTGATTGTTCATCATATTATCAATGATTAGTAAGAAATGCGCCGCCTGCGGCCTGTGGGTTCCCCCGTTCACACTCCACGCGTTTAGCCAAATGGGTCCACATCAGCCAAGCCAAGGCAGTCGCGCGCATCCGCATGCAGATGCAAATATATGCAAGGACGGAGCGAGCATTTGCCGAGCCGCTCGATTAAAAAATTTCTCTAAATTGCACTCATTATTTAAGTTCCTACCCCCTGAGCTTAATTAGAATCGCTTTATAAGAGTTGAAAAATTTAAGCCATTGACCTTATAAAGTTAATTAAAATACCTTATGAATTGAAGTTGTGATCACTTGTATATATTGAATTCATTATTATATTACTTCCAAGTTCCAATCAACTAAATTCTAAATTTATGAGTCCGTCCCCGTGCCCTTTCGATGCAAAGTTTTTTGCAGCATGTGAAATCATCAATCATGCTTTTAAACAGGGAATTTGGAATCCAATTTAGTGTATTTTGATGGACAATTTTGAGCTCTCACGTGCAGAAAGAAGCACGGCATGTCATGGTGGTTGCTATGCTATTAATTAGATGACTTAAAAGTGAAGCAGTAAAGTGGCTTAATTGCCATTTCTTCAATTAACAGAACCTGGAGGCCAGTTAATTTGTTTGGAGATTATTGCACAGCTGGCTGTCGCAATGTGCATGCTTAAGTCTACCTACCTATGAAAATCAAAAGAGTGTTGTAATTTATGTGTTTCTTATCACGAGGCCAAGACCGATACAAGAGCATCCAGAATTCTCTCCAACGAACAGACGAGCTCAGTCTCATCAGCTTGTCCGATTACACAATTACGAAGCTTCTTTCCAAGAGAACTGTTTGGTGACGTGGGCAAAACTCGAAAGAATTATTAGGGTCGGCAGAACTAGTAAAGGCTTGTGGGACACGGGCGTTGCTTCGATGAGACTGGTCGAGAACTGCATTCACATCGGACAACCAAATGTCATCACTGGAGGCTTGCCGCAGACCATTAGTGTAACCATCACATCCATCATAAATAGATGAACAAACGATCCCTCCGGCCCTGCGCGTTTTTCCAGCTGGAAATAAATTAAGACAAGGCAATAAATATATTAAATATTTTATCTGCCGTGCTGTTTGATCTATAGATAGAAATACCAACCAACTGGGTCCCTGCTCGTTACAGGCAGCATTTTCAAAGGTGGAAGTAGCTTCCGAAAGAGACGCGATGTTTGTATTGGGCATTATTTAATTGCTTAGGCCCATAATTACGCTATCATACTTTAGGAGCAATCAGTTTGACGCGATGACGACGTTAAATTAATTAGTATTCAATAAGGGCAGCGAAGCGAGAGTGCCCCGTTTTTTGTCCAATGCCAACCAACTTGTCAATAAAAATAATTCCAAAACAATAATATTATTACTTTCTGGCATGCATTTACTTGAAAGCAGCTAGCGTTTTGTCTAGTTATCTTATCTGCGACGGGCGGAATTTTGTGTAATTATGTCAATTGTTGCGCAAAAGGTCTTGATTATATTTCTACAAAATATTATAATTTTGAAATATCTAATTGTTTTGGGTGGGGGGGGGTCGTGGACCTCGTGGTTGTATAACATAAAGAAGTTGGGGGAGATTGGAGAATATCACAATTCACTGCCCATTATTAATTTGATAATTACAAATAAGATGGGGCTATTTAAGTCTAACAAATTCTTTTCTACACTTATTTTTAAAAATAAATTCATTATTAAAAATTTAAAATTTAAAGATCTCAAAATTACCATTCATTAATCTCTTTCTGTCTCTACATTACAATTGCATATTCGCTCTCTACCCTCACATTCTATAAATTAAACGCTCAATTTCACTCTCTTTTTTATTTTTTTCCCCTTTATTAGTAGATTATGATCTCTATTCCATACTTTTTTATATATAAGAATTTTTTTTTTGGTATTCATTAGCTTTTGTGTTTGGTAAAAATTACTTTCTTAATATTTAGTAACTTTCATGATTGATAAATTTTTATTGATGTCCAATTTTAAATAATAGGTTCTAGTCCTCTTAATTTGTGATATCAATTGATTGTAGTTATAAGAATATATCTGAATGGATTGTTAAGAATTTGTGAAATTGGCATAAGAAAGAGAAGAGATTGTTAATTAAGTCATTTTAGAAAAATTATCTAGATAATAAAATTTTTAATTAGAAAGAGAGTATAGAGAGAAAATTAATAGGTATAAATACCCCATTCCTTGCAAAAATAGGGGTCCTAAAATGGTCACATCTTGGGCTATTTATTGGGCTTTCTTGAGATTTGGATTAAAAATGAGATTGAGCCCCAAACTGAAAACAACAGGATACATGCACCCATTGATGATTATATTGATACCGTCAAAGAATCGGTCAATTCAACTCAGCATGAGGGGTGGAGGTGCAGTTAGTTATCTATTTTGGCATAGCATCGCAAGTTACCAGTAACGCGGTAAAACTGTCGCATCTCCCATGCACGTTAAAAAAAAAAAAAAAAGGGTACATGCATTAATGTCTGTTTTTCGCCGGAGGCCGGAGTCATGATAAAGATTCTAAACAATAAATTTGATCTAAAAGTGATAACGCCGAGCTCTGGTTCCATTGTTGTGATCACCGTGCTTGGAATGGAGCGGGGACGGCGACCGACGATTATGAGGATGGCCACGTTGATTATCGTTGCTATTATTATTATAATTGCCCCTCGCTTTAGCCTTCTTCTTGGGTTCAATCTCGATGACACTAATGTTTTGCAAAGTTTCCAAGACTTCCTCCATTGACGGCCGATTTTTGGGCTCAGCTTCTAAGCATTTTATTATCAGCTTACCAGCTAGCAATGCGCCTCTTATTGGATATTCCTCCTCTAGCCTTGGATCCATTATTTTCTTGATCCTTCTTTTGTCAGAAAGCGATGGCCTCGCAAACTCTACCAAAATGTGCTTACCAGAAGGCCGATTTGTATCAAGCGCACGTAACCCCGTCAGCATTTCCAGTAGCACCACGCCAAAACCGTATACGTCACTCTTTACGTACAAATGACCTGTCAATTTTAATAAAAATAAGCATATTTATATTTCAACTCATTATGAATTAAGCAGAGCAGACGTATCAAAAATAATTTCTTTTTTTTTTTATTATTATTGTTGTTGTTGTTGTTCTTATTATTGTCCTTATTGTTGTTGTTGTTGTATATATAATATATGAAATAATATGTATAAAATAAAGAGATTTTACCGGTTGCAACATATTCAGGAGCTGCGTAGCCGTAAGTGCCCACAATGCGCGTTGTTACATGAGAATTTCCATCAATAGGTCCAAGTTTCGCCAACCCAAAATCCGAAAGTTTGGCATTGTAAGACTGCAAAAATGAGATTTGGTGAGAATGTAAGTAGGCAGCAACAAGTTTTTAAAGTAAGGTGCTGAATTAATTATTACCCCGTCCAACAAAATGTTAGAGGCCTTAAAGTCTCTGTATATGACACTCTTCTCGGAGGAGTGCAAGAAAGTTAGGCCCTTAGCGGCGTCAATTGCTATTTTAAGGCGTGTGTTCCATGGGAGAGGCTCGGCGGAACCCTCTGCAACGAATAATAATAATAATAATAATATATATCAGATAACGATCATGCCAACCACAAGCAATTTTATTAATGAATTCTTGTTACTTACTTCTGAAGAGGTGATTTTCCAAGCTGCCCTTTTGCATGTATTCATAGACAAGAAGAAATTGTCTATCTTCCCAGCAATATCCAATAAGTTTGACAAGATTTGGATGAGAAAATTTTCCCAGGAATTTCACCTCGGCCTGCGCCCACCAACCCACCCAAATTAAAATTTGTATAACTAATTCTCCCGCTTCTTAACTGAAAAACATGGTGTTGCGTCATCCATTTTGTCATTGCACAGGATTCAAATTCATTATCTAGGCTGGCTGGCAGGCTGGATGTTAGCTAAGCTAACTAATTAATACAAAATTCTTTCAACTTTCAAAGATATTAAAATATTCTAATTGAAAGAATATTCTTCAATTTTTGCTCAGTCAACTGGGAAATTTTTGCATTTTGTTTTTTTAATTTTCAAAAAACATTGACTTGGTGCATCGTGAAGCATAGACCCGTACAAATTAAGCTTGATAAAAAAACACGTGTCGTCATCATGCTTGCATTGCGTAATTAACGGTTAGCCGTACCATTATTGGATAGAATACATAAATACATACATACATACATACATGCATACCACACATAATATCATTAATTAACAATGATTTCTCAATAGCACTTACAATTTCTTCCGACTTTTCGTTATATTGAAAATCTCATATGAGTAATAAAAAAACAAGATAAGTATATGGGAAAAAATTGTAACAATATGATTGTGAAAATATACACAAATGAAACTGAAAAATGAATTAATATTGCATAGATGACAGTCGGCCAGGCTGGTTATTGTGGAATAGAAAAGAGCTGGACATTTGTAGAGAAATTAATTGATAGTACGGAAAATACGTACGTATACGTATTAGAAATAAAAATTTAAAAACAGCAACGATCCGGATCTGATTCTGAATCTGGTGAGGACGGACGTTAATGCGCAAAGGGTGGGTAGGATGAAATGATAAAAGCAGGAAAATGTGAAAAGAAAGAAAGAAAGAAAGAACTTACTTGCCATTCTCGCAAGCCTTGGAGGCTATCAGGGTTAGATTTCTTGACGGCGACGGCCATGCCAACGCCAACTTTGGTGGGGGCGAGGGTTTTGTGATCAACCCATCCCTTGAAAACTCGTCCGAAACCGCCCTCACCCAGCATTGTATCGGGTCTAAAATTCTTGGTGGCCGCCCTCAGATCTTGCAACGTAAACACTTTCAAGTAGTTCGGCATCACTATCTTTCCACTCGACGGCATATTCTTATCACCACCACCATCATCCCCTAATTGTCGACCTTCATCAGCATCGTCAGCTTTCCTCTCATGTTCATCCTTTGCGTCATTGATCTCTCCCGCCAACTCTAGTCCATCCGCTTTGTTTTCTTTGCCAGTTAGTGAGTAGGCACCTGTTCGGCTACCTGGACTGGGCGGTTTGCTTGGGCCATCATCTACTGGAGTTCCATAGCAGAGACCCATGTTTTATTTTAATTTGATTGATAGATAATAATGATGATGATTTAACCTTCTCTCTCTCTCTTAATGGATATATATAGATCATGAACATGAACTCAACTGACCCCGGTGGCTTCTTCGATATGCCTTTATGTTTATGAGGAGACGACGACGTTATTTATTTCGTATTCTATTAGAATTCCTATGTTTTGTTTTTGCACTACGAAGGCGAGGCGAAAGATCAGACAAGATTTTTTTATTTTTTTATAAAGAAAAAAAAGAAATATAAGTAATATAAGATAGAACAAGAGACGAGGCAATTTAAGTTGTAGTATAGTACAGAGAGTTGTCGGACTGTTTCTTATAGCTAGCTTGTTTCGCATTCACACTTACTTTATATATCGCTAATCTCTCTTGTGTTGTTTTTATCGATTAATTCCTCTTCTTTCTCCCACTTCCACTCTCAGCATGTTTCATACTTTTCTTTGGAAAAATTTTAAAGTACTTTTTAATTATTATATCAGTCATACAACAAATAAATAATATTATGATATATAATATTTATTTTAATAAATCAGAATGTAATTAATGGTTATTGGTTATATTAAATTTAAATAGGCATAAATAAACGTATTAATTAATTATATTATTCTAAATTTTCTCCTTTCATTGCCCCAAAATATATGCTAATTTATTAATTGATTAATTCAAGCATCGGAAGAAAATGTGGAATCAAATTATAAGGGAACGCTAAACAAAGTCAATGGCTGCAGCTTCATCGTGACCAATCACATGAAATGCAGATTTCTTTTCCAATTTCCTTTTTCTTTTATAATGAGCTGCCTGGCCTGGCCTGGCCTGGCGCGGGTATAATATAATTCTATTATTGGGAAGCGTACAATCATCTTGGAAGCAAAAATCGCCTGCTTTAATTTCTTTCTTTCTTTATTTATTTTATTTTTAATTGTTTGAACAATTTGAATGAGAAAGTTGTCAATAAACTTCTACAGAAGAGATTTGGTTTATCAATTAAGTTAAAATCCAAATTAAGGATGCGTTTCATATTAAGGTTTGATAAGTTATAGCAGCAAAGTGTTTGGTAAACACTTGAAAATTATATTGATATAATTTTTCATTTGTATAATGGAGAATTTATTATATATTTAATAATTTTATTAAAATTATTATTTAAAATTTATATTTATGGTATATTATTAACTTTTATTTCATAGTTACAGTTTTTTTTTTCACAATAGCTACAGTTTAAAAGTTACAGTACCTCAATCTCAAACGCACTTTAAAACTAATTGAGGACCTTCACTTTGGTATGATATCACGTTAGTTAAATTTAAACGGGTAATGTTAATATTAAAGAAGCAGAAGGAGAACAAGTATTAGCAACCAAATGAGAACATTGTAAACCACTTGGGCTTAGCCCAAGTGACTAGAGCCCCTTCCTCACATTGCAGAGGTTTAATTTAAATTTCTTTCCTTAGAGTCTCAGAACTTAAGTGAAGGTAATCTTTTCTCCCAAGATGGGAGTTTTTGTCCCGCAAATATTTGAGAAAGTTAAAAATTTAAGCGGTGCCATATCAGAACTGATGTAAACGAATTTCAGTATATATATAATTGTAAATATCATGAACAATAAATCTCCACGAAAAAAAATGAGAACATTGCATGTCTTAAATCGTATCCAAAGGTCAATAATGCAGCAATGTTATTAGCCCACAGTCCACACGACCTTTGTATATATTTATGCTGATAAAGTGAGCAGCATGGAAAGAGTCAACGTTGTAAACTTTAGGGACTCCCATGATTTTCATGAGGTGGGGTTAAGCGCAGGTGCATGAACAATTTCAGAAACTTCCCTATAATTGATTGGTTTTGAAGAAAACTAACACGAAGACAAAAGAAAGCAAGCAATTAAAGTAGTCAACGCCCGTAAATTGCATGGCATTTTCATTTTTCATGTACGCAACCCGGTCTTCCCTTTCATACCACTAAAGAAAGGTTGTCATGACTTTTTTCTTGAGGCAAATGTTAAGTTATAATTATTATAATTTATATTTTTTATGTGAGCCATATAAAATTATGGGATTCATAATTTGTGTGGTTTACAAAAAAGATATAAGTTACAATGATTGTAATTTAAAGATTTTTTTTTTCTTGAAAGATACGGGGTCTATTTGGATTGATTTTTAGAAGTTAAAAAGTAATTTTAAATTTTTAAATTTTAATTTTAGTGTATAGTAAATTTTTTAAAAATTACTTTTGATAAAATAACCTCATTTTACTACAGATTTTGAAAAGTGTGTAAAAACTCCCCTTTCAAAATATGACTTTAAAAATCAATTTTATACTTAAATATAATTTTGTATGTATCCACATATATTATAAAAATCTAAAATTATTCATATTAATTAGAAAATAAATTTAAAAAATTTAAAGAGATTATTTTTTATTACTACCAATTATATTGAGAAAAATAAAATTAATAAAATTAATATATTTATTTTAATTATCAATTATTATATATACACAATAAAAAAATATATTTTTATTAATGTGTAAATAAATTTTATTAAACATTATGTTCATTTATGTAATTAACATTCTCACAATAGTTTAAAAATAAGATTTACTAAACTCATACGGTTGTTTTAAAAAAACCCATAGCAGCTCTAAAAATAAATTTTACTGAATATTTAATTAATTCACTTCATAACTGATTATTTCTACAACAAAACTAACAATAATTATTTTAAAGTATTGAAAAAGTGAGTGTTTAAAGCAATCATCTCATTTAATTATACAAATCAAATATTTCAATGTAATTAAATAATTAATTTTCTAATTTAATAAATTAATTAACATTAATTTCAAAGTACTGGAAAAGCACGAGCATGACATTTAAACACTTGTGTTTGGCTTTTACCGAATTGTTAATTTAATTTAATAAAAAAATTTTTTTTTTTGGGTGGGATCTAGTATTGTTATAAACAGCGAATATAATGTTAAAACTTACTTTTAAAACTTCTGTCGAATTCTTTATCCAGTCATTTAAGCTTTGGAGGGTTGAATGGTTCCCCTAACACCACCAATAAGTAGCACTCAGCCTATTTCAATTGAGAGTAAAGTGCAAGGCAATTCATGGAAACTTTCTAAGTGTCGATTGAGACATGTTGATAAGAAGTACATGTGTTAGCCAAAAAAAAAATCAAAGTGGCAAATCCATGACTATATCTACTCAAGATTTCAGCCACATATTAAAGAAGAACAATATCTCAGGACCAGGACTTGTAAATTTAACTAATCGACAAACATTCCTGTGCTCTTTTAAAATTTACCGTCACCCATGGAAGCTTTTACAAAACTAATTTGATTTGTCTACCAATCATGGGTCTTCACCTAACAGCAAAACATGATCTAATTCGCAACAAATGAACCAAGACCATGGCATTACGAATTGATTAATTGAATATGAAACAGTTGCTACGGTATCTTATGTTGATGACAGTCGGACTCAGATAATTTGTTCTTCGGTCAATAAGATGGCGAGCCGCCGGCCCAAAAAGCTGTAGACATGATTAAAGAAAATAAAATAACCCACCATTAATTCGCAATAAACAAATTGCCATTGAACTTAGCCTAGGTTTGAACAAAAATGATAATTTAATTCAAATGTGCCCCCAACAGTAAGAAATAGATATATAGAACATATGTCAAGTGAATTGAATCCTCAAAATCCTTGTGATCTGGAGGGATCGACAGAGAAAAGAGGAATGATAGTAAAAGATATAAAGGTGTGACAAAAGTCAAAGATTTGGGTCCCATACGTCGATTAAATCAATATTAAAGTTTCACCTTCGAAGATGTTAGTAGGAGTCTTAAAATATGGTCGGCAGGTCAGCATTAATATTACATTACAACTTAAGCTATAACATCGTATCCTCAAGTATTATAGTAAGTTGCAGATTCATTATTCGCGCGCTTTGTTAACTACTACCAATATGAACATGTTATCATTTTCTATTGTGTTTTTTTTAAAAAAAATTAAAAATAAAATAATTTAGTGGATATGAAAGTGTGCACACAAGACAAGAGGGTGTGGTTGGTAAATTCAAGCTTGGTTGCCAGGGTAATTAGATGATGGAAAACTAAGCCGAACCAAATTGGTTTAGTCAACGTAATTAAATTTTTCTCTTGTTCTGATTTGGTTTAATTTACTTTTGAGGGTGAATCTCTCCCCCCCCCAAAAAAAAAAAAAAAAAAAAAAAAGAGAGAGAACGTAATTGACCGGTTGAATGCGTTTGGATCGGTTTCCCCACCAAGTATTATATTATCGCGTATGGTGTATATGTGAACATTTTTTAACATTTGGCTATTTGTATCTTCAACATTATTATTGTTAATAATTTTAAGGATGGCTCAACTAATCCAGAGTTTATGACAAGCACAAGCTGCGGACAAGTTTATCTCTATGAAGATAAAATCAATGGAAGAGCATTAAGCCCAACGGAATAACCGAGTTTTGTACTTGTTAATATTCTGCCAGTTGACGCCGCAACACAATCACAATGATTTTTTTTTTTTAACCGATTAAGCATTAAATTATTATATTATACATATATTTACAACTGCTATGAAAATAGATTATTACACCGATATTTACAATCAGATATATTAGTAAGACTTATATTATTATATTTTTATTTTATAAAATACATGCCCCGCCGAATACCCCTCACAGAAGAGATGTCTCTACTTCACTTGCATTTCGTAAGAGAGAAAAAAATTTCAAATAATTTTCATACAATTATATATAATTGAGAGAGAGTTGAGTCTGTGAGGACTCGAACCATTGCCATCATAATCAGGCTTGACTTTAAGAACAATAGTCCACCACTGGGCTACAAGCCCAAGTGGCCACAATCACAATGATTTGAAAAATGCCCGGATTGGTGAATGTAAAACAAAAAAAAAATCCTTAAATTCGTCTATGGCATTGGGTTGATGAAGGAGTTATCTCTTGCACTAATTTTCTCACTGGTCTTTTATTTTTATTTTTATTTTTTAAAAAAGAAAAAAAAATTGAATATATATATATATTGTATGGTAGAATCAATTCCCGTGGATCGATCTCCATTGAAAAGAATTTGATATAATTTCCTCCCAGTTTGTTGCAGTCGAAAGCACAACTGCTTGAGACGACTCTTTCTTACTCATTACCATAATTTGGCAAGAAACTCATCACCATATTTTCACATGAAACAATGCTGCTACTGCTACTCCATGCCCCCACTATGTACAAACATCTACATATAAATATATTATATATACCCACTTTGATCGGTAGAGGAAATTTGAGAGTATTTGATTGGATTCTTCGGAGGTTTAGCAACCTGCAATCAGAAATTTGAGTAGTTCAAGAGTTGATCAGAACTCTACTAAGTTTTGAAAAATCTTTGACATGCGTCTCCCAAGTCATATTTGGATAATGTTTGATCTTTTATTGTTTTCCCTTTTCTTAACCACTAGTCCCATGTCTGTATTTGCTTGGTAAAAGCTAGGATTAATCGACAACAAAGCATATTTCGTTGTATTAAAGAAATAGACATGCCATCAAACAAGCCTCTTATTTAAAAAAGCAACATGGCTCCAAAAGTAAAGTAGATTGATTACTTACAGTGATCAGCTCGCTGATTGTTCCCAACAGCCTTTTAAGCAGATGAACTACTTCTTGAATTAGATGCTTGAGAAACATCAGATGCTGATGTGGGGACACCGCGTGCGCCACCATTTTGGGATACTGGATGACTGTCGCTCTGAGAGACCAAGTAATCAAGTGCTACAACAATGTCACTAATCAGAGGGCGGAAATTTGCTTCCTCATTCAGACACATAGCGGTAACAGCTACTGCATAGTTCAAACAGCGACGAGGATACCGTCCGCGCAATAGTGGATCAACCAAATGCACAAACTTCTTCTGGTCTTTTAAAAATGGACGGGACTGCAATTAAATGGGAAATCATATAATGAAACAAGCAGAATCAATTAATTTATCAGATACTTGGGGTTTCCATTAAGTTCACAAATTACTCACCCAAAACAGATGCAAAAAGAAAAAAACCAAAAAAAGAAAAAAAAAATGCATTTAGAAATCAATGTGCGAATGTCTAGGATAAGCTAGGAGCGAAAACAAACACAGAGCATGGCAAAACCAAGAAGAGCAGCCCACCCTTCAAAGCTGAACTATGAACAGAAAAAGCAGAGAGTGAACTCACCCAAGCCACTAGGTTCTGCTCTCCTTGCCTTTTACTAAGATCCATTGCCTTCCGCCCTGTGATTAACTCCAAAAGCACAACACCAAAGCCGTAAATATCAGACTTAAGAGTCAATTTGCCACTCATCGCATACTCTGGGGCACAGTAACCGTATGTTCCCATTACTCTTGTTGAAACATGTGTATTATCACCAACAGGTCCCAGTTTGGCAAGCCCAAAATCAGAGAGTTTTGGATTGAAGTCATTATCCAGCAAAATATTTGCAGACTTCAAATCCCGGTAAATGACAGGAGGATTGGCCTTACAATGTAGATACTCAAGGCCCCGAGCGGCACCGACTGCAATTTTCATGCGAGTGTTCCAACTCAGTGGCTCTTGATCAGGTTCAAGATCTGAATATAGGTAGTTAATTAAAATTTTTTAGCAGAATGCTCGTGACAAATTTATTTCAAGTAATCATTCAAAATGGAAGAATTGTAAGTGATGCTCAGCTTAAACCTCAACAGTGAGCAAGTGAAGATTAGATAGATCTAAAACAGTTTGAAATGAAATAAACTCCTAAGGAAAAGCACATAACAATAACAACAAATCAGGAACAATTGCAGTCTTAATGCGTAATATCAAGTGCTGACCAAAGATATCCTATACAAAGGGATATGTCATGCAATATCAATTTCTGCTCGCACCTTCGGTAATTGAACCTAACGGCGCCCAAGCAATGGGAAACAGTATGGATTGAAAGTATATAATCAACAGAATTAAAGGATAAATAAATTTACCATAAAGATGATCCTCCAAACTACCCATTGGCATATATTCATAAACCAAGAGTCTTTGATCTCCAGAAGTGCAGTAACCAATTAAGGTAACAAGATTATCATGGTGCAACAGACTCAACATCAGAACCTCCACAATAAACTCTTGATGACCTTGAAGACCCTCGTGATTCAGTTGTTTGATTGCGACAAGCTGATCACATAACCACACTAAACCCACATTATAAAATTTGCAGGACAGATAACAACAAAACATTCTACCCCTGCACAAATTATCGCATTAACCAAAAAAACTCTCAAGCAATTTGAAAACAAAGCATCTTTAATATACACAAAATGTTATAAAATTTATCCAACTCGCCTGGCCTGATTCCAAACGACCCTTGTAAACTTTTCCAAAACCTCCTTCACCAATCAAATTCACTTCTCTAAAATTCCTTGTAGCGATTGCTAGTTCACGGAAAGTGAAACTACGCGCTCCACTTTTTTCCTTTCCACCATTTCCCTTCCCATTCTCTGCACCCAAAACGAGCATAATCAACACTAGAAAAAATATTTTGTCAGGGTTAATCGCCACTACTGTCACTCACCGTAACAGAATCAACCTTGTGCTCCACAACATTCAAATTAACACTAAATTAAAAAAAAAAATTATATAACCTATGGAAACAGACCTTTCGACTCCAATGATAAATTCAATCATAAAGCAAAATGTCGCAAAATTCTCCAAGAATTTGAGCACAAAAAATGGATAAGAAAGAAAAAAACAACCTGAGGATTCAGAGGAATAACGGGACTTGGATCGAGGGGCATCATCAACATCAACTTTAGTATCCTTTGTTTGGCGAGTTAAACAAGAAAAGCAGCTCATTGCTCAATTATATCACACACACACACACACACACACACACACACACACACACACACACACACACACACAAAACAAAAAACAAAAAAAACAATTGCAATCTTCCTATACCCACAAACCAAACACTTGAAACTTGAATCTTTTACCCTAAAACATATACATTATGTATAAAATTAAAGAACCCTAATCCATTCAGGAGAGAACGAGTCTCTTCTGCCAGATAAAGACAAATTCAAGAAATGGAACCTCAGGGATTGTCAATTTACAAAATTCCTTTTATGTTTTGAGATCCCACTCGGCAAAAGACGCTGCAATTAAAGATATTTCTAAATTAAAATCCCAACAAAAATAATACCATTTATGAATGCTATTACCCATGGACAAAATCACCCAAAACGGAACAAAATTATTCATATATCACAGAATTTCAAAAACTAAAAGTGGGTCAAAGAAAATCACAACGGAAAGTGTGAAACAGCTCACAAAAAAGTTTTATTTAGAAGCATTGTACTTTGTGGGGATTTTGTTGGAGGATTCGTGGGGTTTATTAAGGGGCTTAATTTAGTTTGAGAGTTGAGACCAGTTACGCGCCACAGTGAGTTGTGTTCTGTCCCCTGTCATGCAAGAATGAGTTACCCCTTTTTTTGGTTGCTTTCTGAAGTGGGATTTTTCAATTTCTACTTTTTCAATTTTATTTTGCTGACCCCTCATATTTTTATCTTTTCTCAAACAAAGATAACCTTTCATCATTTTCATTTATATCAAATAGTTTCTCTAAATAAATATTTTATGATGACTCAAATACTCTTTACCATTACATTAAGGTCCAATTATGGACTGCCAAATGCCAATGGAGAGGTAAAAGTAATTTCTCTAGGATAATATTCATTTTAGTTGTTTAAATATTTTGAGAATTAAGGAGGAAGAAGCTATTTTTCAAATTAATTTCCCACAATTAGTACATACCTATACAAATCAAAATGTATCCTTGATATATGCTTAGTACATACTGAATTTATAATGAATGAAGTTTGACAATGAGTTTTATTGAACACACACTAACTTTTAATACTAACAACTTCAAAAGTATAATGCCGTAATTAATTCTCTATAGTTGAAATTTTCTTCACACAACAACTAATGATGATTATTTCAGATTCACCAATATTACCGAACCACCCCTTGATATATATATTATTTTATTTTATTAGATGCACTGATTAAATAAATAAGTCAACTGTATTTTCATTTGAAAAAATGTAAAGACAGAGAAACTCGTAAATAATTATTCGAATTAATTTTTTCTTTTCTATTATAATTTTGTTGGCAGCATTGATATTAGGGGTTCGGCTATATTACAACTGTAGTACCATATTTCAATTATTTTCAACAATTAAATTTAATTTATAATTGATTACAATTGTGAGACTAGAGTTGCAACAAAGCTTTGGCGTGATGTTCGGGGATGATTGTTTTATTGCGTGTCGCTTTCCATCCTTCTCATCACTTCTCTGTTTCCGCATTTAAACGTTTCGGTCTGCTGGATTGGAGTTGGACAACTGTGATGACTATTCTGCCCCTCGTGTTTACTCGTTTCTGCTGGACTGACACCGCGTGTTCTTGGTTAATATCACCGACCGCATATGATGATTTTAGGTGAAGCTTCGATCAATTTTGATTGGCCGCCTGATACGTTTGTCAAACTGGGGGACCCACCGTCACCCTCTATTTTTGGTCAAAAGGGTGTAATGAACTGTAATTTTTAATGGACACCCCTTGACTTCTACAGATTTTTTCTTTGAAAAAGAAAAATGACCCATTGGAGTGTGAATTTGAAATCTCATAAGATTTATTTGACTATTTTTTATTTTATTTTTTATTGTCATAGGTGCAAGCTGTAGCTTATGACAAACAACTCAATAGTTGAAAAGAAATGTCTGAATTGAGGAAAAAAAAATTAAGAAAACAACTTGTTTGAAATATTACATTAATGATGCATTTATCTCATGGAAGGAGAATAAACTAGAATGGGAATAGGTTGAGAATGAGAATGAACTGGAATGAGAATGATATTCTAATATTTACTTGGTAAAAATAAATGGAGATGAGAATGTGTTAAAATACTATTGATGTATTTACTTGACAAAATAAATAGAAATGAAGAATAAGAGTGAGAATTAATTTATCAAAATATCTATAGTATTAAATAATGTAATTTTTATTGACTAGATACATGTATAAATATTATTATAAAAATGATATTAATTAAAAAATAAAATTAATAATAATAATAATTATTATTATTATTTTATTAACTTTATTATTTTATTTTATTATTAATTATTGTTAGTACTATTTTTATTAATATTATCATTATTAACATTTATTATTATTATTATTAAAATGATATTAATTAAAAAAATAAAATTAATAATAATTATTATTATTTTATTAACTTTATTATTTTAGTTACTATTAATTATTGTTAATATTATTTTTATTAATATTATCATTATTAACATTTATTATTATTATTATTAACTTTATTATTTTATTTTATTATTAATTATTTTTATTACTATTTTTATTAATATTATCATTATTAAAATTTATTATTATTATTTTATTAACTTTATTATTTTAGTTATTATTAATTATTGTTATTAATATTAAATTTATTATTTTAGTTATTATTAATTATTGTTATTATGATTTTTAATAGTAATAATAATGATAATATTAATAAAAATAATTAATAATAACTAAAATAATAAAGTTAATAAAATTTAATTTTATTAATAATAATTATTATTATTATTAATGACATTTAAAATAATAAAATTATTTGTAATTTGAACAAGGGTAATTTAGGGAATATGAAAAAATTAGAAGGATAGAAAAGTAAATATATGTTTCATTCCCATTCCTATATTTTCATTCCCAACCCCCCATAAGAATGAGATTCACATTCTTTATTCCTAAATTATGCGGGACCCATATATTTTATTCTCATTCTCAAATTACATTTTACCAAGTAAACATAAGTTTCATTCGCATTCATTCATTCATTCCCATTCCCCAAACTCACGAGTAAACACACCATAAAATTAATGAAATAATGATTCGGCCTGACAAAAATAGAAATTTGACTGAATTATAATGAGCCCCTTCCTCAATGGGATACTTTTCCATTAATATTTAATTAAAAAAAGTTGTTAATATGAAGGGGTGAAATTTATCCTACATTAAGGACAAAACTATCTATTGCATTAAACTGAAACAACATTTTAAAGAACCATATAGGTTTAATATGAAATTTAACGTAATTTTACGTAAATTTTATATTTAACCCTCTCAAATTCACTTAAATTTCATTACATCTTACAGCTTCTACCAACAAAATAAGATATTGATATATTCAAGTAATAATACTAGGGATCTTAATAGTTAAATCTTAATGTGTGTCTTAGCTATATATAAAATCACTATTTTATTATATGATGAATTTTAAAACTAATTAAAAAATTTATATAATATAGAATCCCAGTATTTAAATTAATGTATATATAAATTGGGATCCCCCACTATTGTATGCTTGACAAATGACAAGTAATTTTTTTTTTTTTTTTGAAGAGACTATTGCTCATGATATTTATAATCATACAGATACTGAGACCCGTTTACATCAACTCTGATATAGTACTGTTCAGATTTTTAACCCTCTCAAATATTCGAGAAATGTCAACTCCCCTTCTGGGAGAAAAGATGCTCTACCTTGCTTCACTCAGCTCTCAGCCCAGGAAGGAATTTTAAATTAAAGCGCAATGCATGCGTCTGCTGACCTTCTTCCATTCACGCGTTTGTGAGGAGGGGTCACCACTGCGCTTAAGTGGCGCAGTAGTTATGACAAGTAATTTTGAAACTAGACAAAAGCAATAATTGGTAAGTTGGGTTTAGTGAATGGAGTGGGCTAGGCTAAAATTGAATGCTGCTAGAGAGAACCGTCATTGAAACTTGAAACAATGGCCCATGACCATGAGGCTTGCCAGTATCTTGACAAACAACCGAAAGTGAAGTGGGTAAGGCTTTGGATAACGAGAGGAGAAATTCCAGTAATGATGGTTCCTCCAAAATTAATTGTGTTTTTCGTTTGGGCCACGAGGAGTAGAGTAGGTATGCGTATCCAAATTCAACGTGCAATTCCAAGCTCCCCCCTTTCTTTGAATTATTTCTCAAATATTGGCCACCCATGACGAATTTGTCGACCAAAATAGGTCTAAATACTTAGATTGTGATATAATTGAATTAATTCGAGCAATTTCTCGGAAGATATTTGATTATTAACGCCAATAATTTTTAATTTTTGTTTTTTTTTTATTTTCAAAAGATTTTGTCGAAACAAACAATTTAGATTAGTCTTGGGCTTAGTTTTTTTATTCTCAAAAGAGTAGAGCTTTTAATCCCCTTTTAAAATCCTTATAACATCTTCTTTGAATTTTATTCCCATAGTATTTTAACTTAGGAAGAATTTAAGTAAGAAATGGATTAATTTATCTTTAATTATTTAAGTAATTTCAATTAAAAACAAATTTTAGGAAGCATTTTGAGGAGTGCAGGAGGCTTACTTTCTCAAAATTAAATGGACCAACCTCTCATCGTGGTAATTGGGCTTCAAATATTTTCTGTAGGTCCAAATATAAGGATCCAAATGACAAACAGGTTTTCTGATTAATTGAAAAAAAAAATGTGGACAAAACAGAAGACCGCGAACATGATTTGTCCAAACGAAGATGAATTTTATGCTAAACATATCACTTAAAAAAACTGGATCTAATAAACAATGTCTCTTTCTCATTTTGATTTTTGACTACTAACAAAGGACATGCAATATTAGTTGGCCATAATTTGTTAAGATCTCAACTCCAACCATGAAAATTGAGAAGAAGAAACGAACCAAAAGAGAAAAGACAAAAAAAAAAAAAAAAAAAAGAGAATAAATTGGCTTGTTAATTTTTTTACGAGCGACTTTTCCATTTTATCCTTTTGAACGCTACAGATAACGGTGAAATAGATGGTATTGGACGTGTGGTGCCACTGCTTCGAAGTAGTGGATGCGTAGTGTAAAATGTCAATTTTTTTAAGGAATTGGTTGCAAATTACACTATTTAATTTATTGAATATAGCTAATTAGCAGATTTACGGAAACACTTCAAATGTTTTCTCAAGAACAAAAATGATTTTTATAATTGGGCACCTTATTGGTATAATTGTTAACACGCGTGGAGTTTTATTTTACGCTTCTCAATACCATTTGTAGTGCTTAATTTGCACGTTATTTATTTTTAGACGCTTATCTGGTGACAATAATAAAGCCATTATAATGGATTCAGTGATTCCACCAATGGTATGCATATACATAATGAAATTATTATGAAATGAAAACTATTTAAACAAATTAAAATTAGCCCAAAATATAAATAAATAAATAAAGGTATATATATTGAGCACCGTATGAACTTATAGAATTTGGATGACTTCCTTCATTTTCTAAAACAACTTTTAACACATGCATGCAAGAATATACAATTCTATGCATTGTTATTGTCTAAAATCTAAAAAAGTAATAGGTGAGGTAACTTTAGAACCAATTAAAGTATAAATATATAAATATAAAACAAACCACTTTCAGTCAATAAACTATATATATATATATATATATATAGAATGAACTTTGTGTGCAACTGAAGTACGTACAGCTTTGGAGAGAGAAATTTTCTCAAAGCACGAGCTGTAAATTAGGCCCTGCCTGCGCTTTCCTATTAATCATTGATAATTAACTTTCTAGCTATACACACACCCACATATGACTTATTCCAAGATTATAAATTTTGTTAAAATTCAAAAAAAATTATTACATTATATAGCGTAAGAGTATAATACGGATAATTTATATATATTTAAATACAAGTTCATAATTCAGGATGCGCAAATAAAAGTGTTAGTATATTTTTACAACATTATCAAATAGTTTATAAAATTATAAAAATATGTTCACAATATTGTTAATTCATCCCAAAAATTTTAATAAAGTTTAGTATATTGAACCAAGTCATAACTCTCTCTCTCTCTTTATATATATATATATATATATATATATATATTCCATGGCACAGATGATAAAGTTATGATATATACATATAGGTAGGACTTCAAACTTTCCACCCTTTTTAATTCTCTCTAAAGGTCTCGTGTTATGCGTACATTAATGATAGTTTGTGTGATAATGATATTTTGCTTTCAAGAAATTAAATTTAGTGAAAGAATATTCGTGATCGATATTAAAAATTTATGAATTGAACATGTATGTATTGGTGAAGCTAGCTGGATTTTCTGAATAAATATCAGAGAAATTAATTTATACAGTTTTAGTCGAAGTAGAGCAAAAGGAGAAATCCAATAAATTAAGAAACTGTAGCTGGGAAACACCCACACTCTTTGGTGTTTTATTGGTTTCAAACTCTTTAAATTATGGTAACTCTTGAAAGAAATTCGTCTTCTTTAATTTAAAGCCCTGGCTCCCATGAACCTTCATCATTCATCAACGTAACTAACTCATCGTAATATATGTACATACAGCCGGCAATGGCTTATTATCAACGAACTTTCCCTCCTCCTCCTCCTGATTCATCTCTATCTGAAACGACGTCGCGTCGCAGAACTCGCAGGACCAAGCTCTTTCTCTCTCTCCTTCTTTTCATGGCCTTTTCATTTTATTTCTCCAGTACAATCTCCGCCACCGATCTCCGATTCCTTCGGGCGAAACGACCGCACACCAGGAATCTTATCAGCAACGTGACGAAAGATGATTCCCAGGAGGTCACTCGCCTGAGCGGACATGTGTCCTCCGTCCAAGATTCAGCTAAATACCACTCCGTCTCTGTTCTCCTGCCGGATTGGGAGGTTCTTGTGCTTCTCTCGCCGGAGACTTCGTTGGATTCCGTTGAGGGCTTTTACTGTCTCTTTTGGAACAGTCAAACTTCTCCGGCAAGATTCTCGGGAGTGCTGCCGTTTACGAAGCGAACGGCGTTTAAATGCGTTATGCCCAGCGGAGCTCGCCGTCCTCCTCTTTGGCAACCGATATTGACCAAGTATCCGGAGAAGGAAAATCCAGCCAAAGAGCGTGAGCTATTGAGAATGAAAAAGTTGGCGTACGAATCGATTTCGACGGAGGACGACGTCGTTTTGTTCGTTAAAGGCGTGAGCGCCCGCTCCAGAAGCAGGTCTCCTCAACCTCAGGATCTCATGTGCGTTTTCGGTGACGCCGTTAAGACTCCCGTCACAAGCTGCACGCAAGAAGTCTTCAGGTGCTCCCACCCTGACTTAACGGCGTTTACTTCCGGCACGGACCAGCCGATCAGACTGTCCCTACAAATAATGCACCAAGTCCAAAACCGAACCCTTCCTTCCGTGGCGTACTATAGACCCCGGCAGAGCCATGCTCAAGAGCCAAAGTCGGAGATCTGCGTATGTACAATGGTTTACAACGTGGCCAAGTTTGTGAAAGAGTGGGTGATTTACCATTCCAAAATCGGCGTAGAGAAGTTCATTTTATACGACAACGGCAGCGAAGACGATCTGCAAAATGTTGTTAACGAGCTCAATGGAGACGGCTATAACGTTACAACACTGCTGTGGATTTGGCCCAAGACTCAAGAAGCTGGCTTCTCACACAACGCAGTACATGCAAAGCATTCATGCAAATGGATGTTGTACATAGACGTTGATGAATTTGTATACTCTCCCTCATGGCACGACTCAGCCCCATCAAAGCATCTGTTAAAAACTTTGATTCCGCAACTACCATCAATCGGTCAGGTTTCTATAAGGTGCCTCGATTTTGGACCGTCGGGCCAAAAATCACATCCAATTGAAGGAGTGACTCAAGGGTATAATTGTCAAAGATGGGACGTCAGTCAACGAAGGCACAAGTCTATGGTATTATTAGAAGCCATTGATGATTCGTTAGGTAATGTTGTACACCATTTTCGGTTGAAGAACACGTTTCAATGGAGGGAACTGAGCACGAGCAGTGCATTGGTGAATCATTACAAGTACCAAGCCTGGTCCGAGTTCAAGACTAAGTTTCGAAGGAGGGTTTCCGCTTATGTTGCTGACTGGAGAGATGCCACCAATCCCAATTCCAAGGACCGGACACCCGGATTAGGATTTGAGCCCATTAAGCCTCAAGGCTGGGAGTTTAAGTTTTGTGATTTTACAGATGATCGCTTGAAGTTGCTGACTCAAAGATGGTTTGGTCAGCCAACACCTCACGGCGGTTACAAAATGGCGTGGCAAAGACGATGATCATGAAATTTTTTTTTTAAATTTTATTAATCAAGCCTGACATATACAGGTTAGATGTATACGTATACGTATACATAGACGTATATGTATGTATATTTATACACACACAACTAGGAATAATTAATTTTGTGTTCATTCATGTCTTGTTGGTGTACGTAGATTAATTTGGTGGGGAATATATGATGGGTTTCTTCATCTTTATTAATTTTTTTATTCCTTTGTAATTCCTTTGTAGACTATAGAAAAGAAAGGAATATGTTTTTGATTTTTCTATAGTTTTGCTTTCCTGTTTACAAACTTAGTTTGATTAATTTTGTTTGTTCACGCATTTTCATTATGTAAGGCTTTTAAGCCTCGCTAGCAATGTGATAGATCCATGTAATAATGACAACTAGAAGCCGAACAATGAGATTAGAAGCGACATGAGTCCCGAGACATGCACGGTATGATTAACATAATGTGTATTTTAATGCTGGATCGGATTAGTATTACTTGGTTTTATATAATATAATATTCTTGCCTTGAAAGAAGAAGGAGCACGAGGCTCTTTTACCGGAAAAATTAGAGAATACTTATTATGTATTACAATCAATTGATGAAGAAAAATTCTAAAACACCTATGATATATTACAATCAATTGATGCACACGTGATATGTATGGTTGAATTTAATATAATCATCACTTATATAATGGTTTTTTAAAATAAATGTACACATATCATAGCATTAATTACTTGTTGTATGACTGACATGGAACTTTTGATGTATTCTAAAATTTCTTCTCATACACTTATATAATGGTTTTTTAAAATAAATGTACACATGTCATAGCATTAATTACTTATTATATGACTAACATGGAACCTCTGATGAATTCTAAAATTTATTTCTCCTCATACAGACTGCAGTACGGTCAAGCTATAGGCACTAGCCAAAGCCATTATATCATTGGAGCAAACTTACTAGAATAACTTGATCAATAGTTCCTTCTGGTTCTGTGTAACAGAAGCAACAATAAAGCACAAATTCAGTCTATCACACGATCACGAGGTCTCAAAGTAAGAGATTATCTTACCATTTATTCTTTACTTATATGCCAGTTTTACAACACTTCTTAAGTAATTGGAATCTTCAAAAGAGCTAGAGACGCATCTTCGAAAAACTTCTACTGATGTTGCGATTCCTCTTGGCAATAACAAAAACACGGACCTAGCCTAAGACAGTCATTTGCATAAAGTCTTGAGGGAATCACCAACCATTTGGATGTATCAGTGATAAATTTGGTGTTAGAGTCGAGATCATATGTCAAGACTCAAAAAAAAAAATTTTTTCACTTCCTAAAGAGGAAAAATGCACGTCAACAAAGTCTGGATCAAATCAGCAATTATGGTGCAATCTATGCCAAAATAATCAAGCCATGATCATAGCCATCAAAATATATCATCAATGATCTCTTGAATGTTGTATTACGTACGTAAAAATAGTGTAAGGGTATCCAATTTTTCATCCCAAAAATGAGTTTAGAACAAAATCTGCAATGAATTTTCTCAGTGATGGATTTTCTGAAACCAGAAAATAGATTGAGGCAATAAAAAATTTGTTGGAGCATTTTGCAAACTCATTTTACTTTCTATCCAGTTGGTGGAACTGGAACTTAATAATATAGCTTTTAGGGACTAGCAACCGTAATGGGTACAATTACAGATTTAGGAATTCTTGTGGTTGGTTGTTATTTGCATTAACGTTTCTTTATCTGTTTGCACTAGTAATACACTTAGGATTGAATAGTTTTTGGTACTACATTGTAATGTTTTTATTTTAAATTATTTTATGTTTGGTACCGCCAGGATTGAATCGTACCAGACTATATTAATTTTTAGTGATTAAATAAAATAATTTCTTTGAAGAAATTGCTATTATAATAACTTGGAAAATACTAAATATAAACGTTTTGAAAAAATGCTTAGATTTTAATATAGAAGACATAGATTTTAAAAGTATAATTTGTATATATAATTTGTAAAATACACCAATGTTTTAGATTATAAAATATTAAAAATTGGCGAAAATAAATTTATCAAAATAAAACAGCAAACTTTCAACAATTAAAGCAGAAAAAAAAAGCACAGAATAATAGCAAATTAGCAACGCACAAGTTGTATTAGTGAAGAATATAATGATAATTTGCTGAAGTCGAATCGAATCAATTGCAAACCTTTCCAATGGTATTAACAATTATTATAGTAGCACGTGCATATATATATATATATATATATATGCAACAGAAGACAGAGATGTATATATATATATATATATAACATAAAAATTCAACTTAGAAGATAAAAACAAACATAATCTTCGATTTTGCTTGATGATTTAGGCAATGAAGATCCGACGCGACGGCAGTTGAGAAGCACCTGGAGCGCACGGCAAACCAGTCCTCGAATTCACACGACGAAGGCAATGCAGATGATGGGTGCACGCAGCAGCAGCACCATGCGACAAAGCTCTGTTGACAGATTCGCCGCCAAAATAACAAAACAATATAATGCCCTTCAAGGTAAGGTGGCGGAAAATAGAAAAAGCAGCTTTGTGCTTTTTAAAACAATTTTTTTTTCTTTTTCTGTTACGCTTTATGCATACCCGCGTAAACCCAACCCTCATGAGTTTAGTTAATGCAGGTGTAATTTATAAGCAAACACAGGCGTAATTCATAAGCAAACGCAGGTAATCATAGGTTTAATGCGGAACGGTACTTTTATATCATGTAATATTGGATACCAAGCACGCCCTTACTTTTTTTTTTTTTAAATTACATGAAATTATTGTTCAAATTATAATTCTTACGACATGAGATTATAACTAATATTTACAATATTAACTTAATTATATAATATAATTAAGAAAAGAAATACTCATATATTACACTTGTGAGGGTTCAAACTGCTGTTCTCCAACCCTAAGCTCTTTTTAAGTTATTGTAATTGTTGTAATTCAAAAAAACAAAAAGTCATTATTGTAACCGGTCATTGTTTTCATTTTTATTGACTATTACGTAGGTTCATATATTTATTTGGGAATGTGAAAGCTAAGATGAGGGTGGATATTTATTATTATTTGAAAATGTATTTACGGAAGTTTCTGATCAAGAGTGGATGTTTGTAGTTTACAAAATGCAATTCTTTAGTGTTGAACCTTTAAATTTTATTTTTTTTTGGAATGATCCTGATTAAACGAGGAAATTTATTCTTTAAAAAAAGAAAAAGAAAAAGACAAGAGAGAGTTTTGCCATTCCGTTTCGAGCAACAAAATAAATCATGAGGATTTCTGGCTGGGAAAACCCAAAGGATTACTAAAAATGAGAATCTAAATATCAGGCCGTTGATACCCCAATTTGCTAAACAGCCAGTCACTTTGGTTGCCTGACGAAAAACATGCGAACGGATGAAAGAAATAGCCGCCATAGAATCCCTTTTACAGCCAAATATATTTCTACAAAATAGCATGAATTGTTGCCATAATTCCGGCATAGAAAGAAGAATTATTTTAACGCCCAAACTAATTGAAAAAGAACTCAAAAATGCACCCTTGTAATCCAGAATCACCCCCACACCAAGCCGAGATCCCAAGATTAATCTTTGAGAGGCCATATTGTTGATATGAAAGAGGGTGCCAAACAACATGACCGGTAATCCCAACGTCCTTCAAAAATTACTTAGATAAGATTTGCGAGTGAAGAAACAAAGCCTGGACAAACTGAAGAGCAAGAGAACTGTAAGTATGATTTATAAGGAACCATATAAAATGAGAAATAGAAATCTAGATAAACAGCATGTTGTTACGGGCTTTCCGTTTAGTATTTGAAACATGATGACATACGCCACACCACTGCCACATGCATGAGAATGAAAGAAATTGAGAGAATTGACACTGTATGTATAAAAATGTGATCCAAAGAACCGGCGGACTGAGGCTATAGAAAAGCCGCAAGTATTGAGAGAGTCCAACTTTTGCAAGAAAATAATTATTTAAAGAAACCAAATATGATCAAGCATTTATTACTGCGGATAAAGTATTCGAAACCCATAAACAAGTAAACTAAATATGCACGACGTACTTATCCTGATCTTGATTGAAAATGGAACGGTGATAAACAAAAGAAAATAACAATAATTGTTTTTTAAAGGTCAATGATTGTGGTCTTGACGATTGATTTTATGTTGATGATATACATTAATTATTACTTCACTTATCAATTCATAAACTTATCTTCTGTTTTACGATAAACTAAGCAAACACCAAAAAAATCAATGCAGGTAACTCATCAGCCTTCTCCCTTTCTAGTTACTCGCCATCTCTTTATAAATTATAATCACTTGCAGAAACTCATCGGTGTTCTCATTGCAACAACTTTTGTCTTCATCCTTTCCGATGCTGTCAAGGTAATTAAAAATAACTTCCACAAGTACACATTTTCTTTTTTTTTTTCATTTTATCTAGGGTGTCTTTTCTTGGTGTGTGAACAATGGAAGGATTGAAACAGGAGGGACAAACATGTGTAGCAAATATTATAAAATGTAACAAGGGTTTACACTGCGAAATTTGTGTTGCCGATCGAATTTTATGGCCAAGATGCACCAGAACTATGAAGCCTCTGAACCCTATTTTAAAGGTTTGTACGTTTTATCTTAATATATATATAGAGAGAGAGAGAGAGAGTCTTGTGCAGGTGCATAAATATCCATGAAGTTGAAAGACAAAAAAGAACGAGCTCCAATACACGACAAAAAAATAATACATTAAAAATTTGGGTTTTTTTTTTAATTTTTTTACCTCCAACTGCTTTTTAATTTCATGCGAACATCTGCATGTAAGCACCACAAAAACTTGATCAGGTATGTGCCATCATGCGTGTTATCATGCTCAACAGGACATGTGTCACTTGATCATTAGTTGGAAGTTGACATGTCGCATTGTGTACCTGATCAAGGCTTCATATATATATATATATATAGATATTTTCAGTTTAGAGATGTTTGTACTTCACTCAAAATTGTGAAAGCTGAGGCTTTAGGAGGAAAAATATAAACTAGCAATTTTATAATTGTAAATTGAGAGTCATGAGGAATATATAAATGACACAGCTCGGAAAGATTTTTATTAGGAAAGTTCAATTTATCATATATGAATATGATATTTGAGGGAAAAGTGTGTGTATACATGTACATACACACATATCCATTTATTTGAGGAAAGTATAATTAATAAGATATCATTTAGAAATTACCAAAATTCATTGATATAACTTAAAACTCAGAATAAATTGGGTTTTAATTATCCACTTATTTAACCTCTTTTTCAACATGGATTTAAATCAGCCCCTAATTTTATTTTTCCAAAGCTTTGCCAAAGATTATAACACATGTCATACTGTTGGTTAAAAGTATGACCTTAATAATAAGTGAACTGAAAAGAAGCGATATGGCTGGAGCTCCCAAGAATTTTCCCATGAGATGACATAATTGAATGGAGTTGTACATCTGATTTAAGTAAGGTTGATAGGGCCTTGAAAAATCTCTAAACCTAATGTCATAGCTGTAACCTTTATGAACAAATCTCCATCCCAACGTCCTACACTTGAAAATGACTCAATAAATATTCATGTTATGGATCTTGGGTGTTTGTTTCTGTTGGATAAATTTAGGAGAAGGGGCTGCCATTTAATCGATATTCATGGTTGGTGACTCATAATTCTTTTGCAAAACTTGGAGCTAAGTCTGCATTTGGACACTTGGCACTTGCACCAGAAAATCAGCAAGACTCGATTACTAGTCAGCTCAACGTATGTTAATTTCTCTATTTGTCTAATCATCTCTGCTTGATCTGGTTGATTACAAATGATAATTATTCGTTCTATTATATATTCCCTGTTAGCTGATAATAATAACTCTGTTAAAAATGGTTCCTTGATATTGCAGAATGGTGTTAGAGGTTTAATGCTTGATATGTATGACTTCCAGAACGATATCTGGTTATGTCACTCCTTTGATGGACGATGCTATGGCAGCACTACAGCTTTCGTAAGAGACATATCAATTAATTAAAGCTTTTGTTATATACATGTTCCGTAGAAGGAAAAAAAAAAGATAGCTAGTTGATTTAATTTATTTTTTATAATATGGTTTTCAGCAACCTGCCAAACATGTTTTGGAAGAGGTTAAAGCATTTCTCGAAGCCAACCCAGCAGAAATTGTCACCATATTCATTGAGGATTATGTTACATCACCAAACGGGCTGACTAAAGTATTTGATGCTGCTGGCCTGAGAAAATACTGGTTTCCCGTATCTTGCATGCCCAAAAATGGTGAAAATTGGCTAACAGTTGATGATATGATCCATAAGAATCAGCGTTTAGTGGTTTTCACTTCAAAATCAGCTAAAGAAGCTTCGGAAGGGATTGCCTATCAGTGGAGATACGTGGTCGAGAATCAATGTGAGTCCTATATATTAGTATTTCATCCATATATATATATATATATATATGAAATGGCTACACACATATATATACTAGTATTTCATTCACATATTTTTAATTAAAGTGGCTACAAACACGAGGTCGATCACTGTCATACCCATGTGGCAAAAAAAAGAAAAAAAAATCAATGATAGATGAAGGTGTGATTGGTTCCTAGTTAACAGTTATGTATGTATAAATAAATAAATTACAGATGGAGATGGCGGGATGAAAGTGGGTTCGTGTCCAAACCGCGCAGAATCATCCCCCATGAACACAAGATCAAAGTCATTAGTATTAGTGAATTACTTTCCTGATATGCCAATGTTACCGCTGGCTTGCAAGGATAATTCAGCTCCATTAGCTAGCATGGTGAACGCGTGTTATGAAGCTGCAGGCAAACGATGGCCTAATTTCATTGCAGTTGATTTTTACAAGGTATGCATGCGTTATTGATTAGGCATGTATATATCCATATATATATATATATATAGAGAGAGAGAGAGAGAGATACTAGACTTTAATTTCTATCTAGTTAGTTAATTTAAGCAAGTATATATGTGAATGAAGTAATTAATTAATGATATGTATATGTATACTACATACTAAACGCTGAAATAATTTCTATGTGAGATTTCAGAGTAGCAATGGTAGGGGAGCCCCGGAAGCTGTCGATGAGGTAAACGGTCGTCTGGTTTGCGGGTGTGGAAACATTGCCTATTGCAAGGTTTAATTAATTTGCAGCACTTAATTAATTACTTCATTAGAGATTGTAAGTATGATGATATGAATATTTGTTATCACCTGCAGGCGAATATGAGTTATGGAGTGTGCGATCTGCCAGAGCCAGCAGTAGATGATCAATTTAACTTTGCTTATTCAAATAGAAGAAGATCAGTTAAACTATGTTGGTTGCTTGGGTGGATCATTCTTTGGTCATTAATGTAACATTTGATTTGTTTAAACTTGTAAGTCGATCGGTTTAATTCCTTAAATGCTGGCTGCGATCACTGGGATATCTTCAATTTGCACTTTCTATACAATATACAAAAGACGTCTGATTTTTAAAGCTGATTGCAAAAGGTGTACATAATAACAAAAACAATTTGTGTCTAAAGGGTTTTTTTTTATAGTTTTTGCAATGACCACCATTAATTAAGTGATGCTGACCAAGTATCCCGCCACCGCCCGCATTTCCTTTTTAATCCACTAACGGTAGGCAAACTTTGAGTAACTAGCTGGGTGTATGTAGGCTGTGATATCTGAAATCCCCTTACAGGATCAAAACAATCATTGATGCTCCCTCCTGTTACTGTGCTTCTCTGCTCTGCGCAACAAGTCAACAACAAACAAACATGCATATTACCAATATTGCTCTGCTCATTACAGTTACAAGGCGGAACGAGTTCATCAGATGCAATGGGAATAAGTTCCAGAGTGAGTGGAGGATTGATGGGTTTTCATTTTCATCCAATCGATGAGGACATACTATTGTTTACTTTCAACGAATCATCTGGTCTGTTCGTAACACATATGGACCATAACATAACACTAGTTGCAAGCTGTTTGGTTTGTTACTGACTTACTGCCCCTCAAAACCCGCAGGGGGAACCATAATCATCCCTTGTCCCATCTTTCAGTTTTACTTGTGAAAGTTACCGACATATATCAAACATTCGGGGGGGTCTTAAAACAAGAAGCTCTGCTATCTGTGTTTGTTTTCTCGTTCACAATATAATTATCATTCGATACCGGCAATTTCTTCTACTCCCTTTTTTAATATAACATTCGAAAATTATTTTACTCTCGAAAATCTCAAGAGCTACAAATATTAATTAAACTCTGGTTCTCACCTGAAAAATTTTGATATATTAATCTGTACAAAATCTTTCCCCACAGCCTTGCATGTGGACTCCTCACACAACTTACTCCGCGAGCCACCCAAATCAGAAATATCGTCACCAATGATTTCACAATTTACACACTTCTTATTTGATTTGAAACTTATTGATACTGTAATATTCACCATCCTCAGAGCTGTAATGCTAAATCCGGCTGTTGTGGTGAACCGATTTGCAAGTTAGAAATAGGTGAACCGGGTGCAAGGAACCTAACATTTAAGTCGGGAGCAAATGTATGAAACTCCTGTTTATGCAATGTTGACAATCCCTGCCAGGATGTATCACCCATTAGCCCCGGATCCACCGCTGTGTGTGACCCACTGCCAGAAACTAAGACTGAAGAACTATCCGACTGCACTCTACCTGAACAATCTGCCAACTTCACAGTATTCGAATCATAACCGCTTGCAAGCATCAAGGAAACAGCATGGTGATTGTTTGGAACCGTGCCAAAGGCACTATTGCCAGATCTGGAGTTTCCAAGTGCTCTACCAAGTCCTACCGACCCCACATGGGGCAGATAATTAAACCCAAAGCCACCACTACCACTAAAACCATTTATATTAGAGTGAATAATGGGTCTTGACTGGATCTGCGAACCAGGCGCGTGTCTTATCCCGCCAAGAGTACTATTCTGAAGATTTGAATCACTTTGGGAGTTCACTTCTTTAATAGTTTCCATTTCTTCCCCGCTTTGCAAGGAATATCTATTTTCTAAAATGAAGTTTGAATCAGAAGTAGCCGGAGACACAAGTCTGCCTGAATGGTCACCAGCTATATAATTGTTGGACGATTTCTGTTTCTCAGGGTATGAGTACTGCTGCCGCTCAGTAGCCTTGTGTTCTCCTACCCATCCAGGACTAAACTTGACTCCAACGGGCAAAACACTCTCAATCTTCTTAGAAGCAATATTCCAAACAACTGGTCCAAGATCTGCTGCAAATCGAGCCAAGCTTCTTGCGTAGCCATGCTCAGTGTTTAAACCAACCTAATTAATCAACAAATAAATAAAAAAGCACATTACCAACTGCAAAACCTTCAAAGGAGCTTACAAATACCAAAAAAACACATTACCAACTGCAACACACACATATATGTGTGTGTGTGTGTTAAATTTGGGGCAGTTATGTATGTATTCAAGGGACCATTTGGATTGCCTAACTTCCACGAGTTTGTTTACCATCTTAATTTCAGTCATCGTGATGTAGAAAGCAATATTAGCCAAAAGTTAATAACTGTAATATTCATTTCAAACAACTTAATATTCCTATGAATAGAACTTTAACTCGCTTTACCAGAACTCAACCCCAACCCTTAAATATCCAAAAACTACTACAGGGGAAAAAAAAATCTTTCAACCACAGATTGAATGTTGAAAAACTTTAACATTTCCTTATAAATAACAGGTTAAAATAATGATAATGGGAAAAAAAAAAAAAGCCATAAGAAAAAAACTTTCCAGCGACGCATACCACCATTAGTTGCTTCAACTCTCCTTCAAAGGTTGTTAAGACAGATGGCTCATGCCTAGAAGCCATGGAATCATGATAGGTATCTCGTTTATTCACATCTACTGTAAACTGTTTCTTCCCATACTTCAATACAGCCTTCACAACAGAAGCTACAAATCAAGAAAAAAAGGCTTAATATCCTATATCACGAAGGTAGAAAATGAAAAATACTTTAGAAAGTATGGATACCAATAGTAGAAATGTAAAACTCAAAACCTGGAAATTCATTCTCCCATTCAGATAGCCAGCTAGTGTAAGTTTCGCCTGCGTGAGTGCCATGTACATGAGACCCATGAGAGGCTCTGTTCACTGAATCAGCGGGCCGAAACCTGACTGAAGTTGTTGGTCCTTTTCTTAAATTGTGAGGACTAGCCCAACTTGCATTATCTCCTCCATTAGCAAGAGTTGCATCGGAGGAGAACTCAGAAGCAATACGATCTGAAGGAGAGGAATCAAGTGACTTTTTCAGGCTCTTTGGTGGCCTGCCTCTCCTCACAACTTTCACACGGGGTTGTGGTTCACTATCATCGCTATCTTGCCTCAAGTTTTCAAAGTCCTTTTTTGCCAGGTCTAGAATGGATCTTGCCTATGAATATATTTTAAACTTTTGAAAAGTACAATAGATAGAATCCTGACATTAAACATATATGTTTAATCAGATCAAACCTGCCGAAAGTAAATTGTATCAGGTGCATTATACTGCATTGCGTTCGAACATATGAGAAAAACATCTTGCTGCATGAGGAAGAAAAAATGAAGTCATAAGCGTCAGATTCCTCAATTCAATATCAAATGTTTTCAACAGAAGGCAAAGCAAGAGCAGTAGAAACCAGAAGCTTTTTAAAAAGATAAACCCCGCAGTCCAAAGTGTATTTGGCCGCATCAAGGCGTCATAGAATTAAAATGAGCAAGAAGTTCAGGGAGTATCATTGTGGTGATGGCCACAGGATAATGAGTAACGACCCTATAGTAAAGCTACTCCATGATTAAGTTCCTGACAAACATACGCATGGAAAATTTGTTCAATATGCGTTCAATAAAATTACATATTAGCAAGGATGCATTCTTGATTCTGTGCGTTTAGTTTAAGAAGATATTAAAACTTAGAAGACGCTTAAATGTACATAGGTGGGTACAGAAAAAAGGTGAGGTTGCCTGTATAAAACTTGATTTACAGGCTACAAAGATTGCCTCTCATTCCTAACTGCCTTGTCCACACTCCTTTCCCCATCTCTTATTCTCATAACACCATTGGCCCAAACTATTTATACATCCTTCTTATAGCAGTCACTTTCACCTGATAGATTTTCTCCTATCCAGATCAAGATCATTGAGTTCCAAAAGTTGTCCACTTATACATATATTATCATGCAAAACAGGTGTGGACTCCAGGAGTGAAAAACCAGGCAATTAGCACCACATTACTGAATAATAATTGTTATAAATATTCCATGTATGAATAACCAATACAGGTCTGGTCAGAAAAATGAATAAGATTTTCTAATTTACAACTTCAAAAAGCAGTGTCAAAATCCCAGGTTGATCTCTGCAAGCGGACTATGATTATGTAATCTTTTCATGAACAGTAACGATTAAAGATTGGAAGCCAATGAAAAGGAGTTGTTTGAACTTCAACCAAGTGCAACTAATGAAGCTCAAATCATAAGATAAAGTCCCTATAATCAAACCAAAAAGTGATTTCAATGAAAAAGGCAATGCACCACCCTGCTCCCAGGCAGACGAAAAGCAAATGAAGCTCAAGCAAAACTCTGGTAGCAGAACCTAAACTCAGAATATCCAAAATCACAAAAGAAAAACGTCTTAAACCAACCTCAAATTCTTCCAAGTATGCATAAGCTCCAGCATCTAGTTTCTTTCTCACAGTTGCAAAATCCATAGGATGCGCAATGATCTCATGGTAATCCGGAAGCTGTACCCAAAAAAAAAAAGAAAAAAAGAAAAAGAAAAAAGCAATAAAAAATCTCAACAAAGGAATTCAGTTGTAAGTTACGCAAACATTAGCAACATCTCCAGAAACAAAACGCTACCTCTACTGGATCCACCGGCTCAGAGAATACCCCATAAGTATCCTTCCTACAAATAGATTATGCGCGCACCAAAAGACAAAAAGCAATCAAAAACCAAGTAAAACTAATTATTAGTATAAAAAGAAAATCAAAATTACACACACTTTTGAAGCCTGTCAAGGACGAACAGCAACAACTTTCTGTCTGGCAAAGGTATCGTGGGACCAGCAGAATCCACCGGTAACCCTGTCCACAGATAAGATCAAATAATTTAATCTAAATTCAATACTTTTATTCATTTATTTATTCAAATTCCCAGAATATCGAAACGAAACTGATTGATACCATGTAGAGTGTCTGTCGCTTTCAAAACCTTTTGATCCTGCAAGAAAATTTAGTCCAGTATTAATTATTAAATACAGATTTTACCCATAACATTAACAAATCTGTAAAGCCCAACAAAGTACAGGCACAATATTATAAATTACTGATAATTATTGTTATTCATAAAGAAAAAGACAAAATCTAAGCTTTTTTAAAAATTACGAAATAAAGAAAGAAACACGTCTCCCCAAAAAAAAATTAAAATTGATTAATTAATTAATGTTGATGAAAAAAGGGGGAAAAAACCTGGTCAAAGTTCATTCATTGAATCATTTTCCAAAAATCCAACCAATCATAAACTTCAAAATAACGCGCGAAATCCCAAAAAAAGAAAGGAAGGAGAGAAAAGAAAATAAACATTAAAATCCAGCAAGTCAAGATTTTCAAAAAAGGCGCCAAAATTTATACCATCTGGTTAGATCCCTGCGGGATCTTGCGACGGCCGTCGTAAACAGAATTAAGAGCGGGAAAATTATCCAAGCCGTGTAACAGCTTGTGCTTCTTCTGTTGACGCTCGTCGCCGTCGTCGTCTTCGTCGTCGTCGTCATCGTCGTCGTCGTGATTGGAATTGAAATTAGGGTTTTGGCGGCGCGCGGATCGACGGTTAGATTTGAGAATGGAGTTAGGGTTCTTATTTTGAAATTGATTTTGTTGTTTAATGGAGCGTTTTTGGAGGTCTAAAAGCGATGGGCGTCCCTTCTTTTTCTTCTTCTTTGATGCTGTTGAAGTTGAAGTTGTTGTCATTCTTGTTGCCAATTCACCGCCCATTCTTTTTCCCTTCCTTTCTTTTCTCTCTCTTAATTTCTGTTTACAAAATACATTACATACAATGAATGGGGCCTAGTTGCCTCTCCCTTTTTTTCTTTTTCTTTTTGAATAATAATATTAATACTGCTGTACCGGGAATTGAGAATGCTGACGTGGAGAGATGGTCACGTGGAACGGGTGCGTTCTGACACGTGACGCAAGGTAAAATTCGTCCGATTAAGACCAAAGGAACGCCAGATGGTGGCGGTTACTTACCCCAGTGTTCAGACAGCGATTGTCTAAATCATCCGAATGTTAGAAGTTCGGCCAGCCACCACCAATGTGTTGAGTTCATTAGTAACAGGGTCCCTTTAGTTAATTTGATTGGATTTATTTTTTAATTTAAATAATAAAAATATTATTTTTGTTGAGAGAAAATATATTTTTCGATTCGAGTAGAGGTTTCTGATTTAAGTTATGGTACGGGTTTAAAAATATTTTCTACAATTAAAATTTTTTACAAAATAACGCGTGGTTAAGATAAAAAAAAAACACAAAGAAGTTCGGACAGCCAAAATTAAATTGAATTTGCAACCGTCCCAAATGAAATTAATTAGATGCCAATTGTTTGTCTCAACAGACCTACTTTGATGTGATAATATAAGTTTGGATTGGATTTGTATTCTCAATCCTCCCTCTCTTCTCACGTAACCAACCCGTAACTAACTAATCGGTCTCGGTGGTTCCACGCCCAAAGAAAGTTATGAATTTTGAGATACAAAAAAGAGAAAAAAAGAAAAAGAAAAAGGTGAAGAATAAACTCAAAAGTCTAGCAAGTATTGCATCACGCCCTTTGCATTGGCTGTCCAAATCAAACTTTATTCTTTTCTTGTGTCCATCGCATTCTTCACCTTCACACAACCGAACATTATGCAGTGAATTTAATTCAATTAGAACAAATAGCAAACTGGGGAGCCAACATCAACAATAACAATAACAATGAGGAGAAGAAGAACGAAGAAGGCTGCAAAGGCACATGCTGCGGTTGGCAAAATTTAATTCCAACCGCCCAATTCCTGAAGTCCCCACGAATTTTTGGTTCGTCTATGAATCATTCCAAAAGTTCGAGCCGCACAATTTGGTGCAACCCCTTGTTATCTTTATTCCCTTCCTGAACCTTTAAATTTGCAATGATATGAATTCACTAAATTGAATGTGCCCAAACCCAATGACTTTATTTCACCAAGTGCATCAAGATGTAACCATTATTAATCATGTCTTTTAAGCCCCTAAGGATAATTATAAATTATTGATGAGTTACAGTAGCTTCTATCGCCAATTTGATGTGACTCCTGTCGCTCGTTGATTACATTATTGCTAGCCTCACAAATGGTTGTGTTCCCATTTCGAGTAAAAATAATACTAATAAAATGGCTGTGCTTTGAATTTGATCACGTGAAAGTTGATAATTGATTTTTTTTTTCCTCTCGCACATCCTCATCTAATTAATATTATATTCCAAAGACTGTTTAAAAAATCTCATGAATCATTGATTTTTTGTTTTGTTTTGATTTTTTTTCATTGGTCAGGGAACAAGTCTAATCTGTGCTCACCCTTGCTTTCTAGCATATAAGTATGTCAACTCGTCAGAGATATGTTCGAATTGCATCATAACATAATTTACTTAAAACGGCATATCCTAATTGATAATATCAAAAAGCAAATTAAAAAGGAAAATAAATAGATATTGATTAAGAGGACCGAACAAACAGATTTACCCAAGCACATGGATTTAACATACCATGAGCAAGAAGATTAAATTTTTTATATTAAAAAAAGATTACCGAAAACTGACTCTAATATAAAAATTGAGAAAACCATGTTAGAGCCGGTTTTCTCATCTAAATGCTATTAATAAATGGCGGCCGTTGATTTAAAATTATGTTAAGAGTACGTCATTTTTTTTTTCTTTAACCACGAGGTATCTTGTGGCCTTAACCAGAAGGTATTTTGGAAAGGGCTCCAACTGTAGAATGTACCTTTAAGCCCGTATCATAATTCAGACTATAAATTCCTGCTTGAACCAGAAGGCACAAGTTCTCCTAATAAACACAATCACTTAAGGAGACTCCCTTAGTAGTGAAGCCAACACTTTGTTGGCTACGTCATTTTCTTATTTAAATGCTTTCAATTGCACCGCTTAACTCGCTTGTTTTAATTGTAATAATGTTTACAACTTTTTGTGCTCATTTTTGGCCCACAAGTTGGCTATAATTTCTCAGTGGGGACAATTTTTTTTTTTTTTGACCTTTTGAGATAAAGTTGATGCTTCCAACAAAAGAAATATACATACGTGTGTATATATATATGTGGTAGATTTTAAAAACTTATTTGAATGAGATTTTAATGATTCCTCAAATGAGAATATTATTTTTCCTTTTAAATATTAAAAAGTGATTTTTTATTCGTTAAATAATATTATTTTTTTTTATATCATCATTATTGTAGAATGAGAAGTGTAGGAGGAAAAAAATTAATTAAAATAATATAAATTTATTTTTATTTTAAAAGTCTTTTCAGCTCCATTTGCTATAATTTTTTAAATAAATTTTATCTTAATAGAGTTTTTGTTAGTAAATCTTTTATAAGTAAGTTTTTTACCCAAAAAAATTTAGTTGCTTGGTTGTTAATGAGAGTTTTTTCTTAAATTATAAAAATTAGTAGATAAGTTTTTTTAAGTTATGTTACAAAAAGAATGAAAGTTTTTTCTTAAATTATAAAAATTAGTAGATAAGTTTTTTTAAGTTATGTTACAAAAAGAATGAAATTAAATTTGTTCAATAAATTAATGATATTTTAGATATTTTAACAGTTAAAAAAATATTTTCAACCTCTATTCCCAAAAGTTCAAAACTTGATCTTTTACTAGTAAAGATAAAATAGCTATTTAATCTTTAAAATGTCTACTTAAAAACAACAACAACAACAACAACAACAAAATTGGTAAAACTTATGAGATTAAATTAGAATTTATGACCATCAAATAAACTTAACAAGCGTTTAGAAGGGAGGTTGTTTTTCACTATTCTATTTATGACATAGGCAAGCAAATAAGCATTTTAAGAGTGAATTTCAACAGACAAAATAAGTTATTTCCTAAAAAACTTTTTAAATAAAAACAAACTTATATTATTTTAATCGAATTTTTTCTTTCACTAAATTAAAAATTATAGTGCTCAACTCTTTTTAATAGTGATGAGATAAAAATAATAATATAAATTAATTGAAGAGGGAAAAGTTAGTTTTCAATATTGAAAAGAGAGAAGGATAATTTCGTTTGAAAAATCTTTTGAAACTTTTATAAATAACTTAACTCTTCAAATGCGAAATGAATCAATTACAGGTTCAAAAAGCTCTTTAAATGAGTTTGTCTTTCTCCATTTTCAATAATGAAAAATAACTTCTCCCTCTTTAAATAATATTACACTATTTTTTTTCTATATAACTATATCTATATTAATGAAGAAATAGAGGGCAGTTAAACTTGGTGAGAGAATAATTTAATTAAAATAATATAAAAATATTTTTATTTGAAGAGTCTTATGGGATAGAATTTATTTTTAACTCTTCTATTGGTCACGTAAGTAAATAAGTAAATAAATAAAAAATAAAATTTAATGAAATTTTTGATGATGCTTTAAGATGAGGTTTTGAGAGATACACTTTTACCAGTTTCAACCAATCGTCCATAAAGGTACTTTTCAAGAGTATTGTGACAAATCTTAAATTTTTTATCTTAAAAGATCATCCTAAATGATGTGGCATTCATCAATTGATTGGTGAGAAAATATAATTAATTTATTTTGAATATTGTAAAAAATTACAAACTAATTAATAAATTAGCATTAAAGAAACTTTAGTGTAAATTCAAGAAGTCAGAAGTATTAGGATTTGAAGATACTAAAATAAAATGATAAATTATAAAACAAGATAAGTTCAAATGGTCTCTTGCGTGTGTGAAACGCAAGCTTGTTATTGGTCAAATTCGTTTGTTTGCCGAGTGCCCAAGTTTTATATATAGGATCTGCAAATGGAACGCTAAAAAGCAAAACGCATGCAAAAACAGCTGATGCTTATCTGTATCTCCCTTCTACTCTATTCGTACAATTCTTGCTAACAGCATTCATTTCAAACATCATAACAAGCAGAACAAATACAACTGCTCAAAGCTTCGAGGATTTACACAATGTGTATAGCTGCTTTTATATGGCAAGCCCACCCTCTTTACCCCTTATTTCTATTGCAAAACCGAGACGAATATCACCAGAGGTACCTCCTTTCCTCTCGATACTATGCATTTACTTCAAATCGGGTTGTGTTTTTAACATGATATTTGGTGTTTCAAGGCCTACAAAGCCAATGGCATGGTGGGATTCTGGTGAAATATTGGGCGGGAGAGATGAGCTTGCTGGAGGGACATGGTTAGCTTGTTCAAGAACAGGAAGAGTGGCTTTTCTTACCAATGTGTTGGAGCTTCATACTCTCCCTGAAGCAAAGAGCCGCGGAGACCTACCTGTGCTCTTCTTAGAGGTTCTTCTTCTTCTTCTTCTTCTTTTCCAATGCTGCAGATCTGCAATCATTTATAGTCTAATTCAGTATTGTCTTCTTCCTGAGAATTTTAATGCAGAGTACAAAGAGTCCAATGGAATATGCAGAGGAGTTGGTGACAGAGGCTCACCAGTACAATGGATTTAACCTGATTGTAGCTGATGTATCATCCAAGAGCATGGTTTATGTCTCCAATCGACCAAAAGGAGAACCAATCACCATTCAAGAGGTTTCTCCAGGCATTCATGTGCTTTCAAATGCAAAGCTTGATTCCCCCTGGCACAAGGTTATTATTTACTCTTACTTCCTTGCTTTATGACTATGTTTCAGCTGTTGATCAAGCTCCATTTATTAAAGGTTTATAATTCATGCTTTCTTGCAGGCTCAGCGTCTTGGATTGAACTTCAGGGAACAGCTTGCCAAATATGGCAAAGGTCAAATACCCGTGAAAGAAATGGTTGAAAAACTAATGCAGGACTCGGTTAAAGCAGATAAAAGTAGATTGCCTGGTATTTGTTCTCTTGATTGGGAATTTGATCTAAGCTCAGTGTTTGTTGAAGTAGACACACCACTGGTAAACCTGAAAACTTTTACAATGACTTTTGTTTGATTCCAATAAGGTTTTGGTGTTCTATTTAACTAGTTATCTTATGGTCTATAGGGACTTTATGGCACAAGGAGCATTGCTGCATTAACCGTATATGAAGGTGGGAAATTAAGCTTTTATGAGAAGTATCTTGAAGAGGATACATGGAAGGAGAAATCTGAAAAATTTTATATTCAGAAGCTAAAGTAGATCAAGATTGTGAAATATCGGTGTCTAAATAAGAGATTAATCATCCATGTGTTTGTATGTATGCATAAATCGTCTTTCCTTAATGTTTTCTGGGAACAGAGAAACCTAATGGAACTAGAAGGCAATGAATGTTGCCTTTTGTGTGCTCCTAAGAATAGACAAACTTGATTATGAAGAGCAGTGTGTCTTCTTCAATTATTCTGATGAATATGATAGATTCATTAAAAACAAATAAGGAAACGAAGGAACCCATAAGCACATTCAAGCTGTTGTGAAAAATAGCAATTAATCCCAATAATCAGCCAGAATAGATAGCACAGACAATGTTATTCCAGGGAATCTGCAAGTACAGCTTTGAACAAGAGGAAACACAGAAATGTCCGAACCATTGGAAGACCTCTAAATTGCAGTGAAACTTAAAACATATTAAATAGCCTGAATTCAGACTCAGCTCCCAGACAAGTTTCATTCACAGTAAAACTTTCAATAAATCTGTTCATTAACCATGAAGATATTTAGTTTAAGTTTACTAGTGTCTTGACAAGGAAAGCCTACCTGTTAATGATGTGAACATATCAATGAATACAAGGAAATGTCGATGTTATATTTAATATAGATAACTGATCACATTGAAAAAAGATGGAAATTTCAAATAGAACCTATTATTGATTCCTTTTCAATTTGCAACAACTATACAACTGTTTGTTTGTCCAATTTAAATCCTGCCATCTCTGCTTCTTTGCAAACATCCCTGCACTTTGCCAATCTTCCAGAAGCTATGAAAATTCTAATCATGTCACGGTATATGTCATACGTCGGGCAGAAACCTGCTTCCTTAAGTTTTGAGAAGTATCTGATGGCCCTTGATATATCATTTAAAGCAACAAAAAGTTTTATCACTACACGGTATGCAGGAAGATCAAAGAGACAATTAGAAGCCTCCATTTTCCAAACAACAGTCAATGCCTCCCTGTATTTCTTCTCAGAAAGTCGGCTATGAATCAAAGTAGTGTACATAACCACAGTTGGATCACGTCCAGAGTGTGTGAACCAATGAAACAAACTCTCTACAACACCAAATTTCTGAAGCCTTATACCAACTTTCATGATAGCCGTACAATCCTGCTGGCTCAAATTCAAATCATCTCTTTGTCCAAGCTCATCCAATAATGTCATAACGAGCATGCATTTATCAGGATTTTTACCTAGCTCCAATATCAATTTTGCATAAATGCCTGGGTCCAGCATCCTCCCACCATCCTTGGCAACCGTGAGAAGCTTCCAGGCAAGCTTCAAGCTTCCACCTTTAACGAACCCCTTGACCATGGCCTCCAATATACCCTTACTCGCCAAACTAACAAAATTCTCCAATTTGAGTGGTACCTTCAACTCATGGTGCCTTGCCAAGACCTCAACAGTGGAAGCCAAGAGCCGATCATCTGGGAAAAGATGAGGCTGCTTCTGAGCCCAACAGAATGTCTGCAAAGCTCTCTCAGGCAAATTCATGTGACCCAACTCTCTAACTGTAAATGACAATGAGCCCTTGCGCAAGAATGTACCACATTTATCAAGAACTTCAGCGACATCCATATGGGAATCAAGTCCCTTAATATCTCTAGCTAAACAAATTAAAAAGCTCGGATTCTTGTACACTTGCTTACATATAGAAGCTCGGGAAGAGGCTAAGTAAACGCGTTTCTTTGGAGTAGGGAGCTCCAATGGCCTTAATCTGTGAGGAAGTGGAAGAGGGAGAGGCCTTTCTCTGTATAACCTCCCAGGCTTTTGAGGAATTCTTCCCTGAAATAGAGACGATATAGCTTCTAACTCTTCTGATTCCCAAATAAAATCATTATCTGCTTCTTGTTCTTCAACAGAATCAGCTTTGAAGGGGTCATATTCATCGCTCGGTTTTTTCAAGAACAAGTTAACTCCGAAGTCAGGAGGAAGCTTTGTGCGCCGTGGATTCTGAAGATTCTTGGGTAGCTTTGGGTGACGAGTTGTTGTTTTCCTTCTTTGATTGGAATGTGCCATCAAAGTTGTAGTAACATTATTATTCTTCAGGATTGGGGATATTCTATTGGATGGCACGACGGGATGCAGACTCATACATGACAACGTACAATCCATTTATTTGTCTCCTTCAAACGAAAGCCAGCAACAGCAGAGAAATTGAAACGTTGTCGCCGTTGTTGATAGTTTGAGAGGCTAACAGGACTTTCATCGAACACTTGGTCTACTGACTGCGCGGGTGAAGAGAGTACCCCCCCCACCACGACGACAACAACGAAACACTTTTGAGGAAGATGGGGTGCAAATTAATTAATTATTTAAACCAAACCCAATGACAGTGGCCCCTCCTACCCCGGTAGGCACTTCTTCTGAATTTCGTTTGGTGGAAAAATAATTTCTCTGCTTTTATTGTTTTATTTGGATAAATTTGTCTCTCATAATTAAACTGTGGCCCCTCAGTCTTAAACTATGTTTGGGCGCAAGCTACTTCGTCATCGTCGTTTCTAACTAACGGACAAGGCTACGTTGCAGACGCTGTACCTAACAGCCGCACCTTAGTCAGCCTCACAAAAAGTGCATTTGGTGAGCAATTTCTCTCTTCTGTGTATGTGTGTCCTTTCACCATTGGGTGCGTACGTAACTTTAACATGCAAATGTCTTACGGCGAATGTAGTGGAGTGGCAGTGAGGGTCTAGATTCCTTATATTTTAATATTTATTTTATTAATTTGGAAAAGGATAGGGAATTTCATTTTGTAGGTTTTGTTTATTTTTAAGGTGGGGAGTGGGAGTGGAAATGGGAATACACTCTCATTTCTTTTATTTTTACTATTTTTTTTATTTAATTTAATATTTTATATTTAATGAAATAAAAGAAATAATATTATATTTATTTAAATAATATTATTATATTTGAATAAATAATAATTTGTATTGATTTTAAGTTAAAATTACTTAAAAATAATATTATTATATTAATAGAGAATTAATAAATATTACTATGTGCTATCTTCATTTGAAAATACAATATTATTATATTTATTTTTAAAATAATAGTACTGTATTTATTTAATATTAATAATTAATAATAATAAATAGTTTATTCTAAGAAAATATTAATTTTTTACTTAATAATATTATTTTATATAATAATAAATTTAATATGATAATATTTAAATAAGGATAAAATTATAATTTGAAACTATTGACTCCCAATCCAAGACAAAGTAAACACATAAATTGGATTCTGATCTCCATTCTATTCTTCCATTCCAATGTAAGTAAACAACCTACTCTAACTCTCACTCAACACTCTCAATCCTACGATTCCCACTCCTCATGATTCTCATTCCAATCCAAAAAGTAAATGCTACCTTAAAAGAGTGAAAACAATAAATTTCATTCTGAAAAAACTCTTTAACCAAAAATAAGTTTATATTTTAAATTTTAGTTAATTTTTTTCTCTTAAAAAAATCCCTTCTAGTATTGAGATTACCATAAAGAACAGAAACTATGTTGTTTTTACTTTTTAATCAAACTCAATAACTCATAATCTCTACTCTTATGTATTTTTACTTGCATGTTGTATGCATCAAATATTTTTATTTTTTCAAACAAAATATTCCTTTCATTCTATAGCTATTTGATGAGCATTACAACACAATCTCAGCTCGAGTTTTTTATATATTTTTATTTCTTTTTCACTCTAAAATATTAAACTTTAGAAATTTATTTGCCTAAAGGAGCTTCTAGTGGACACTTACATAAGAAATGATCAATTTTTTTTTCAAAAAATTAAATAATGGACGACAGACTTGCATTTAAGTGTCTTGATATAATTCTTTAAAAAGAAAAAGTAGTTATGACATAACACAAGGAAATTTAGAAGTAAATGGTGAAAAAATGGGGTCTTGTGACATAATATGTGAGTTGAAATGTCACTATTCATTCAATAATAACAAATAAAAAATATTATAATATTAAGAGTGATGATAGAGGCACAAACTCTTGTACAAATTTTTCTTGTACACACTGACGTGACATTAATTCATTGGTTGAATGAAAATATAAAATAATAAAAATAAATCATGTGAGCCAAGTGATATTTAATTCAACGTCTTTATCACGCCACATCGGTTTATCTGAAAATAAGTTTGTACAAAAATTTGTGGCAATATCATTACTCTAATATTAATCGAAGTGGAAAAACTCAGTTTTTAACATTGAAGAATGAACATAATACTATTGTTCAAAGAATCTTCAAATGCAACCTTTATTTTTTATTTGTCTTCTACAGATGAGAAATAAAATTTCATTTAAATAATCTTTTGAATATGCAAGTACTCTTATATTAGTCTATATTTCTTTGACAGACAAGACAATAACTAAGTTCAAAATTATTGCCTTCCCTTCTGTTAGTAAAGAAGCAAGGCAAGTAAATGAAAAAAAAATGCTATATAAATAAAGATTAATTTCATATTACTGGCTATTTTCAAGTCATCCCTTACTTTTAAAGACCTTAATTTACCACTTAGTTTAGTTAAGAAGACATAGAATATATATATATATATATATTCAACCCCCTCCCATTTTCCCCTTATATTTTAATCTCTTTTGTGAAGTTGTTTGAATTAAATCATCATCTAGTTTCAGTATAAAGCGTTATTATAATCGCATTGTAAAATGTGATTATTTGTATATTTATCATCATCGTGAAGTGTTCTGTATATTATTGTTGCACTTCCGCTGCCATATTTTATGATTCTGTTGTGTCATATGCGAATGTTTATATAATTATAGGGTCAGAAACTGAGAATATCAAATAAATAATAATGGCAGATTGATTAATTGTAGTGAGCAAATGATTCCAATTAAAAATAATAATAATAAATAGAACTGAACTGCTGCTAAAAAATAAAATAAACTGAGAAAGAAAGAAACACACAGAGTGTTAGTGAGAAGGGTGTAACTGTTAATACATTTGAGGCATTTTGGAAGCAGCTAAAATTCATGATTAAGATTTTTCTTTTTTTTTGGCAAAATAAGACTAATTCCATGTATGGTGACAAAACATAAGTTCGGATAAATTACTGTGGGCCACCATTTAGTCTTTTTTTTTTTTTTTTGAAGAAGCCCACCATTTAGTCTTAAATACTGTAAAAATAGGGTCCCGCTACAAAATGGTGTTTGGCACAACATGGGTAAGATAGTTTTGCCGGTAAAAATACTGCCCTGGGAAACCTATTCATGATATAATGAATAATTAATGAAATTTGTATTCATTTAAATTAATTATTTATTTACTTAAATAAAATATATAAGTAATATTATAAATATTATAATTCATTTTCACGTTAAGTTATGATAGTATTTAAACTTATATAAGTATTAAATAATAATATAAATTTAAATTTGCATTTAAAAATTTACTATTAAGTTAATACTCAAGATATTTTGTTAATTAAGTTAACTGAAATTTTTTTAGTTAGTAAATGTAATTATAATAGATAATATTATAAATTAAAAAATTTAAGGTATTTTATAAAATTGGATTTTATTTTTCATCTTTTGTAAGTTTTCATTTCATCATTTGTACTAATTTAATTAAATTATGATTAAACACATAATTCATATTAAACCAAATTATAGATTATTTATTCATTGCATGAATTGATAATTAAAAAAAAAACCTTTTTGTTATTATAATAATAAGAGAAAATTAAATACTATGACTTATAGTATAAGCACTTAAAAAAATGTTTTTATAGCTACAAATCATAATTTTGATATTATACTTATGTTATTAATTAATGAAAATTAGAATAAATAAAATTATGTATGATTTAAAAATAAAATTATCATATTAGAATCTAATCCAATCTTGTACTACACTAAATGTAAGATGGTACTAATTATAATCATATTCTATCATTTCAAAACTTGTCACATCATATTCTGTTTACCAAATGCTTCCTTTCATATATATGCCTTAGTAAATGAGAGTAATTTATAATAAGGCAAGCCCGGGATGAACTTAAAACATGTATATATATTAGATAAAATATATTGTATTAAAATTTGTAAATATTTTTTTTTTCGTGACTTTAACTTATCCTTTACTTTAATAAAAGTAAGTGTTTCCCCAATGTAAGATAACCTAATAATAATATTATTGCGTGAATTATTTGTTGAGTATTTTAAGTTGAGGGGTTTGATAATTAAGAGTGCTACTGTTCCTGTGGTTGTGCTCTTCTTTTCTAATAGTCTTTTGTCTTTCTCCCATCAAATTCAGTAATTATAAATATAAAATTCAAGTATATTTATGTGCATTAATGGAGGGAAATTTTTCTTCTAATTATTTAAAGAAGAAGTAATTATTTAAAGAAAAATACTTGTTTATTTTAAGTCTTGATATTCTAAATTATGCCTAAACGAGCCCTTAATTATTCTTACTTGCAAGAAACAACCATGTGTATAATTGAATAAACCAAACGTACGAACATCTTAATTGCATGATACCGACGGTCTAAATCATGTATTGGGGAAAAAAAGTCAAATTAAGGGTATTTTTCATTTAGCTCCACCGCCTTAAATGCACTTTAAAATAATGTTAGAAATCTTAATATTTGAATTTTAATATTATATGTAATTCATCTATTAGATGATAAATGTAGAATTACTAATTGCTCTATATTAACATCCAGTTGATAAATGACATATAAATTAAAACTTAAATATTAGGTTCTCTAACATTAATATGTTAATCAATAATCATTTCAATTCTCTTAAACAGATTGTAATATTTGGGCTCATGTGGATCTATTAATCCGACCCGTATTCAAATGGGCCTCGTGTTGACCGACTCGCTCGAAAACCCAACGCATCTAGCGCAAATGCAAAAAATCACGTTTGAAGCACATGGACACAGAGAGTGCAAAGAAGCACAAAAGAAAACACAAAGGCAAATCAACGCTCAAGCTTTAACACTGACGCACCCAATCCAACGAACTCACGCGGATAGATGACGTGGCAATAAATTTCGAAATCCCGCCTAAACCCCTAAAATCCCAAATTTCATTTCGTGCGCAATTGAATTTCAATTTCCATTCCTCCACTTAATACCTCCGCCCCTTCGTTTCTCTTGCAGGTCACAAACAGCACATTCGCTATTCGCATCTGCGTCTCTTTCTTTTTCTCTTTCCTCTTTCCTCTTTCTCTCTCATTTGAAGCCCTAACCCTAGCTCTATCTTTCTTCAGAAACAGGTAATTCTCGTTCGATTCCGACGAATTTTCATGTAATTTGTTCGATTTTAGCTCTAATTCTGCCTGATCCGTTGTTCATATTGCAGGATTTGAAATGAAAGGAGGTAAATCAAAGTCAGATACCAGAAACGCCAAGTAAGTCCTCTTTTTACGAAATTCATCAAAATAGCGCATCAATTCTTGACCGTTAGATCTCGGATCTGTCTAGATGAATATATTAATTAATCTTTTTTTTCCCTTTTTTGATTATAGGCTGTCTGTGAACAAGAAGCCTGCCAAAGCTGGAAGAAAATCGGGAAAGGCAGCTAAGGACCCGAACAAACCAAAGAGGCCAGCCAGCGCCTTCTTTGTTTTCATGTAATGAATCTTATCTTATCATATCATTCTTCCTTTTTTTTTTTAATTTAGTTTTATCTAGTTTTTATTCTGATTTTTTGCGCCATAAGCTTTTATTTTAACAAGTGATAAAATAAGACTCATGAGAATTTTTTTCGTCACCCAAGTAAAAAAAGTGAGCGAGATATGGTGTGTTGATATTGGTTCGATGAATACAGGGAAGAATTCCGTGAACAATACAAGAAGGATCATCCTAAGAACAAATCAGTTGCTGCTGTAAGTGTTAATAATGTTAATATGCTGTTTTTTAGCTATTGTTGTGTGCTCAATAATAATAATAATAATAATGATAATTATAATAATTGTTGTTAGATTATTGATTTATTTCTTTTGTATTTATTAATTCACAGGTTGGTAAAGCTGGTGGTGAGAAATGGAAGTCAATGTCTGAAGCAGTAAGTGGATTAGTGTTGGTTTGAAGATCTTTAAATATGTAGTTATGAATTTTGCAATTAAATTAGAATTTGATAAATACAGGAGAAAGCACCGTATGTTGCTAAGGCAGAGAAGCGCAAGGTTGAGTATGAGAAGGATATGAAAAACTACAATAGGAGACAGGTGATTTATTGATTATTTGTGATGATATTTGTTGTTTAATCTTGTTTGTTGTTTAATTGGATTGATGATGATGATTTTTAGGTGGAGGGAACTAAGCCGGAGGAAGAAGAGGAGTCTGAGAAGTCTATGTCAGAGGTGAATGATGAGGATGATGATGAAGAAGGCAGTGGCGAGGTTTGTTTTTGGGATGTTTTGATTTTTGGTTTGACTTGTCATCATTGTTATGTGGTTATTCTTGAATTTGTTTGTTGATTTTTGGTTTTGGTTTTGTGCAGGAGGATGATGATGAATAGAAGTTGAAGGAAGAATATTAGCATAGTCATGTTAGGCTGTGACAATGTTTCAAACAACATATGTTAATGCTTTGTGCTTCCATGTTAATTTTTTTGGATGCTTTTGACATCTTCATCATCATGTAAGAGAATCATGTTGCTTCTCTCTCGTCATTTTCCTGTCCTGCCTTTCAAAGAATTAATAGCCGCAGGTGGGAGATTCACTCTTCTATATGTACTGTGTTCTAAAGCTTAATGATTTAGTTAAGGCGTTCCATCGTTTGTAGAAAAATCCCTTGTTTCTTGATGATGAATGGTGATGGTTCTTTCTTTATCTTTTGCAATGCTAAGGAAATTAGTTACATTTTAATGCACATTAGGTCATGATTGGATTGCATGTTGTCATATGGCTTATGATTGAGCAGCTCGGGATGCAGAAGTATGTTTTGAATGAATGGATTGTCTTAAAAATAATTCATTGTGATAAATAAGCACATTGAAGTGCTGAATTGTTTTGTCAATCTGTGGCTGCAAATTGGCAGAGTAGAATTCATCCTTTGTGGCATTGCCAGTGCTAAATTTCGAGCACTCAAGTGCAATATAAATTATCTTTTCTGGTTACAATATGTTTGGTGCCTTTTGCCTAATCACACAGTTATTGTTTGGCTCAAAGAAATGTTATGCTTCAGCTCCTTTATGCAGTTTTGGGGAAAACCTTTCTGATCAAGCTTGCATGACTTTTTACTTGAAGATGGTGCTTCTGGACAAAAGTATTGACTGTTCTGCGCGCTGTGATTAATAGATTAAACGGCCAAACAATTGCTAGTCATTCGTGGCTTGGGTTAATTTTTACAAATTGGAATATGTTGGGTGGTTCGGCTATATATGATTTTGATTATTCTAAATATATGTACTTTATTTACCATCCCTAATAAGTAATCAATTTTTATTTCAAGCGATGGACTACCTCAGTTAGCAATTTTTTTTGTGTCCTAGTTTTAAAATTGGTGTCGACTTAAAGCATGATATTTATTAGCTAATTTATTGGCAGTAAATTGTGAGTAGTGTAGTGGGATCGAAATAAAAGGAGAAGACATTTTGGAATAAGAATTGGGGTTATTATTAGATAGACTGTTCAATGAAAAAGTGTATGAAAATATTTGAAGAAAATAGTGAAAAAAAAAGGTGTTTGTGCTAGTATTAGATAAGGTAACATATTACTATGATAGGCTAATCAAGGTATATTTGATTGTTAACGATGAAGCAAGTACAAATAGATCTGTATGTGTCGATAATAAATGGTTTCAATCTGAATTTATTGAGTGATTGAATAGGCGCAGTTAGTAGGAAAGATATTTCATATGAAGAGAACAAAAATACCCATGCGATCTACGGACACACAGAGACAATGGGAAACCTAGAAAATTAATTCAAGAGGGGGACAATTGAAAAAGGAAATATTATCCAACAATAACCTAACAAAAAGAATACCAATTATAAATATTTTTTTTTTCTCAAAATTGTCAGCAAAATCCACAAAAGAATAATTTTTACATACATGAACCTGTCAAAAAATTGTCACTCTAAACAGGATCATTAACTTACGTCAAAAAGATAAAATTGATTTAATTCATCCACATTAAAATAATTACTAGCCTTTTTGAAAATTGATCATTATTCATCAACCAAACGTTATGAAGAATGAATTATTGTTACTCCATAATCATAACCCCAGCAAGAGAAATCAAAATCAGTCAATAACCCCAGTATTTTCATTTTTCAAATCAGCAGCGGCCTTCGAGGAAGATGAAGAAGGCCAGTTGCCTGGTGACTTTTCTAGCCCGTAATCCAGCATGTATTTTTCATTTGTTTTTAATAAATCTAACGGCCGTTCCATTTCTGACTCTATACCCAACGGCAAACTACTATTTGTCCGTTAGTTACGATTTTCCGTAACCTAGCCGAGTCCCCGCCCCCCCTCTTTTAATAAATCTAACAGATGCGTGATATTTTTTCGGTATTGGAGGCAGATTTTTGACTTTAGTGGCAGCAGAATCTAAACTCTTTCAGAGCTAGATATTTTGTAAATATCTAGAATAAAATATTAATATATTGTAAATATCTTCACTCATTATCGAGTCGGATGCAATGGATGTTGGGCACATGGGCAACCGCCATCTCACAAAATTAACGAATTGTTGCGGCGCAGCGCGGTTTAAGAACGGGCAGTCGTATTTAAAGTTATTCCTCTGTTTGCTAAACCTTTACACCATTTTCCATTCAAACGTCTGCTGAATTTGATAAAGAAAAACCATCAATTAAGGCTATGGTTATGTTATAATTTTACTCACACACGTAAAGTAATAAATTTATATTTGTTAAACTTATACACTATTCTCCATTCAAACAACTGCTGAATTTGACAAAAAAAAATAATCATTAAGATTATGGTTATATTAAAATTTTACTTATAGTAAAACACGAATCTCAATCATATACACAAAGTGATAAATAATAAAAAATTTGTTATAACTCATTATTTATTATTTATTACTTTACGTGTGTAGCTAAGATTCGTGATCTACTATAAGTGAACTCTAACATAACCTAACCCATTAAGACCTAATCATAATAGTAATGTTGGGGTAAATTTGAAAAATGTAAATAGATTCTGACATAAGCAAGCCTCCATGATGGGCAATCATAATATAAAAATAATTAAATTTCAACACAGGCATAGAATAAATAAGTCTCAACTTTTGAACCTTCACTTAAGAAACATATATTTACTTTAATTATCTAATAGACACAATGTATTTCTTAATTAAGAGTAACCCTTATTATGTGCTCAAATTCTCAACGCATAAGAATCATTAAGACCATGACTCATTTTTTCTCTTACAAGCATCATTATTTCATCATAAAAATAGATACAAGGATAACCCTTATAGTGACCTAGCTTAGTCTTTAACAACTGAGTTTTCCCTTTGAACTATAACTCTATGGGTTTTAGTCTTATTTTCCTCTATGATTTTCACATAATATAATTGACTAAGAATAAGTCCATTAGAAGTCCTTGAGTTTTTTTATTCTCAAGATGACATATGCTAGATCTCATGTCTTTCATATCAAATTTACACTTCAGTAGACTTAATAATTTTATCATTATTCACAACATTGAGCATGTCATCAATGAAAACCATAAAATAACTTAGCCATTTTCTATCTATTTGATATATATACGCATTTTTCACGTTTGTTGATCTTAAAACCATTTGCCATCATCGTTTGGTCAAATTTTCTTAAAATCATTTTTCATCATCATTTAGTCAAATTTCTCATGCTTATTTCAAGCCCTAATGACTTTACTAATTCACATATTTTTTTTTGTTCTGGAAGCTGTTCCATATAGATTTCTTCATCTAAATATAAAAAGTTTTTTTTACATCCATTTAAAGTACTTCAAGATTACATAAAGTTGCAATAGCAAGTATCATCCTAATATAATTTATTCTCGTTACAGAAGAATATATATCAAAATCATCAAAGCCTTTTTATTGCTTATAACCTTTAATTACAACTCTAGCCTTATATTTGTTAATTGATCTATCAACTTTCATTTTTTCCTTGATATCATAGAGGTTTGCACCCTAGAGAAAGTTCCACGAACATTTAAGTATAATTTTGTAAGATAGATTCAATTTCACTATTAATGGCATCTTTTCACAAAGTGTCTTCTGGTGAAACTATAAAACTTCCTTAAAGCTTTGAGGTTCATTTTCCAATAAAGGTAAGAAAATATGGATCAAAATAGTTTTCTATACTAGCTCTTTTGTTACATTTAAGTTCAAACTCAACCTATTAGTCATATTCTTAAATTTCTTCTTCTTCTGGGTCCTAACTATCTTCAACGATAGGCTCATGTGTTCATTTAATTGAACTTGAATCATCTTTGAATTTACATGCAAATACATGTTCAAAAAATTATGCATTTCCTAAACAATAGTTTTTGGTCCTATATTCATCTTCGTAGGTTGAGAAATGACCATTTTAGGAAGACACCCCAACACTCATAAGAATTTATAACAAGTGACTCTATCTTTCAATAATGCATAAGAAATTTTCTCTTTTTCCTTTCGGGACACCTTATTTAAAAGTAATTAGCAAATAAAACAACTTTTCTTTACATATCTTAAGGTAATCTAGAACCTATCAATATTGCAATCATCATTTCTTTCAATATATGATTTTTTTATTAAGCAATCCTATTAGATTGAGATGAATAAGGAGTTGTGATTTGATGTATAACTCCATATTGTTAATAGAGTGATCCAAATGGAACAACATATTCACCACCATGATTTCTTCTCAACTCCTTCATTTTTTTGTTTGGTTGATATAGAGAATAAATTTCTAAATAAATTCGTCCTTACGTTTTAATAAATACACATAGTAAAATTTTATATAGTCATTAGTAAAAAAAAAAAAAAGCATTTCTTAATTATAATATTATATTTATGTGAATATATGGTATATTCCACTTATACACTAGAAATCAAGATGGTGGAATGATCACTTTAGCAAGACACCCTCACACTTGTAAATATTTATTAGATAGTGTTGTACCTTTCTGTAATTCATAAGAGGTTTTCTCTACTTCCTTTTGGAATACTTTATTTAAAATGTAATTAACTGATAAAATAACTTCTTCTCACATATTTGAGGTAACCCATAACTTATCAACATTGCATTAATCATTTCTTTTAAGGTATAATATTTTCTTTTAGCAATCCCATTAGATTGGGCTAAATAAAGAGATGAGGTTTGATGTATGATTTCTTGTTGTTAACAAAGTGATCCAAATAGAACAACATACTTACCACCTGATTATTTCTCAACTCAATAATTTTATTATTTAGTTGATTCTCAACTTCATTTTTATATAAAAAATTTCTTTATAGCTTTGTCTTTGTCTTTCAACAAATACATATAACAAAATCCACCCCTCGACTGGATGGATTTAAAGCACATATATCGCTATATATTAGATCAAGTGGTTTAGTGCTCCTTTTAATTATTTGAGAGCATATAATTCCCTTATGTTTTGTATAAATTTGTTAGTTTTGCCTTCCCACTTATGTTTTGTATAAATTTGGAATAAGGATATATGATTTATGTTAATTAATTTGCGGAAAGAATTATAATTAACATATCCTAATCTACCATGCAAAAAATCAAAAGACTCAAGAAGATAAGGCCAATAATGTGGATCATGAAGAAATTGCCTCGTTATTCTTAAGTTTTACCTTAGCCACAAAAATTATAATTTTCTTGTCATTATTTTTGTTGACTTATTCAATTTAAGGTCTTATAATTAGGCCTTCAACGCTCATTTCCTTTCTTTATACTTTGGATAACTCTTCAAATCTCAATTTTGTTTCGGTTCAACAGAAAATGAACTGAATGTGCACCCTTACCCTAAGTGTCAAACTTTTTACTAATCTTACTACTTACCACTTTAACCATTGATGGTTGTTTGATATTGATAATATAAATACCTTTAATTATTTAATTGATATTGAAGAGTGGAAAAGTATTTTCGGTTGTGGGAAGGTGGGCGATTATTATTTTAATTAAAGTGTCAGCTTTTACAATAATAAAAGTTGAAATTTAAATTTATGAATTTTATAAGAATTCTTTTAATAGATTAATGGGGATCAATTAGAAATTTAAATATATGTTTTTTGAGCCTCCACTCCTCGCATGCTAGATCCGCTGGTGGTACCAGGTAGAGCACGCAAAACGGTTTATTGGGATTATGTTCGTATCGTATTAATTTCGTATCGTGTCAAATTTAGGTTGACCGATTTAATAATTATGTCAAAATATTGTGACTCAAACCCGATACAAAAAAATGATCAGGTTACTCAATAACCCGCTTAATATCTATCTATAAATAAAAAATTACATCAAATATTTACACACTGTCATACGTACGTATATACATACATACATAATTTTTCGACATTATAAAATATAAATATCGAATAAAATATTACACATTTATACTATTGAGATTTTATTTATATAATGTAAATAATATTATATATCAAGATTATAAAATATACATATCTAGTAATATTTTACATATTTATACTATTTAAGTTTTATGTAAATTTTTATAAATAAAACATTGTGTTTATATTTATCATTTAAAAGAATAAATATAAAAAAATCATCTCTAATATTTAAATTCTGACGATAAGAACTTGTAAATTATTTTAAAATAAAAAAATATAATCAGATTATTAATTGGGTAAATAGATCAAGAATTTTAACCCTAACTTGACACGAAAAAAAAATCGTATCTATCCAAACCCAACTCATTTAATAATCATATTAAATTTAATAACTCATATCTATTTATTCGTATCATATTAATGTCTAATAATCAAATCGTCTCAAATTTTACCGCACCTAATATCAGGTATCGTGAGTCTGTAACACAAAACGGAATGGTTGTACTGTACGCGAATAGCATGGATGGAATCTATGGCGTTTCATGTGGTCATGCAATGCACTAACATGGCGGACACTGAGCAGTCACATCACATCCCTCTGACTTGGCAGCCAATAAACAATGCAAAGCAAGACAATTAGACAAAGGGCAAATATTTTACGCCCCTTTTGCTCTCCGGTTGCATTAATTTACAGGACAATAGGTTCTTTTTCTTTTCCTTTTGGAATTTAAAGATTACTTGTTTCTCCGATGAACGAGATTATTTAACCAGTGAATTGGTAAGTATGCATAAAGAAAATATTGGAATCGAAAGAAATACCCTGTTGGCAGGGCCTACCGCCTACGCCTATGAGTGATTGTAGTTCAAAAGAATGAGAAGAATAGAAATGACTTACCCGCGAGACCCGCAAGTTATAGCGTTAATTTGGCACAGTCAACTTTCTAATTGCATTAAACTGAGCAATTAACTCCGCCGCCTGTCAATTACACACTTTTTGTTTGTTTCCAAAATAAATATATAATTCAGAGTGAGTGTGTGTGTGTGTCTTGGTGATGCAATGGTTTCTATACCTTTATACTCTAAAGTGACTTGTTTCTTCTTCGCCAATTTATAAAATAAATCTATTTACATAAAAATGAAAGAAATGGTTTGAGTTTGGAAGTGGGTAGTGAAGGGGGAAAAAGAAAAAGGAAAAAAGAAAATTCAATCAATGAAAATGGAGTGGCCAAATTTTCAACAAGGAGGAGAAATGGAGAGGCAGTTTCAGCAAGATGGAGGGGACACTAGTAATGGGTTGTGCGTGAAAGTAATGACTGATGAACAAATGGAGTTGCTCAGGAAACAGATCGCTGTTTATGCTATGATTTGTGAGCAGCTTGTTCAGATGCACAAAGTCTTCTCTGCTCAAAATGAAATTGCTGGTCTCTTCTCTTTCTCTTTCCTCTTTTAGTGATTTTGTTTTATTTTAATCTTATCTTGATTTTTTTTTTGGTGTTTTTTTTTTTTGTGGTGGGGGGGGGGGGGGGTTGGTGTTTTTCCATTAGTCATTGCAAGTTTCTGTTGCTTGATTTTGCTCTATGACTTACTTTCTTAATTTAGGTGATACGATAACAAATCAGTTTATACATGGAAAATCCCAAATCTATACTTCAATCATGCAATAATTGAATCCCAAATTGACACGAGCATAGAATCTCTGATTGATATAATGAAGAAATGATCATCTTTAAGTGGATGTAGAACACTTGCAAATTCTTTCCTTTTTCGGCAAAGCCACGGCTTCCCCTTAACTTGCTATGTCATATTCATAGGCACTGGCCCAGTTTTCTGGGGAAAAAAAAGCATGATTATAGTATAATTTTTGGAGCAATTGGAAATTGATTTGAGTCTTTTGAAACCCTATTGGATAAGCTTGTCAACGAGTATTTGATTGCTTTTGCTTCAGCAGACTTTCCGTTCTGTTGCACCATTCACTAGTTTAGCTACTTATCCCATCAAAGTCTTGCTATTATTCTCCTGATTCATTTATCAAATCAAATTCTACTAGGAGCTTGCCATAGGCCCGCAAAATTTTTGAAGCCTTTTTTGTCTTGTAGGAATGAGAATGGGGAATCCATACTTTGATCCCTTTGTGGCATCTGGCAGCCAGAAGCTCACTGCCAGGCAACGGTGGACCCCGACACCTGCACAGCTCCAAATCCTTGAGCATGTTTACGATGAATGCAAGGGGACTCCTGGCAAGCAGAAGATCCAGGAGATGACTGCTGAATTGGCAAAACATGGCCAAATTTCTGAAACAAATGTGTATAACTGGTTTCAGAATAGGAGAGCCCGTTTAAAGAGAAAGCAATCAGGTGTGGTTCCAAACAATGCAGAATCAGAAGCAGAGACAGTGACACATGCTGAATCCACAAAGCACCCGGAAAGCATCCAGTCATTGGAGAATTCAGCACCACCACCCAGGGACGAAGATATCTATCCTCAAAGTCCTGATTTAGGTAATAAATTTTTCTGCTTCAATGTTCGGCTTAACAAATATAAGCTTATTTTTCAGTCAAATGTAAGTTTAAGATTCATGGGCATTTTTTGTTGCATGAGAGGTATATGCAAAATTTATGTTTTTGATCCTTGTTAGTTATACTGATGTCAATTGGGCGCACGCTAGTACAAATGAGCAAAAGATTTCTGAAACAATCTGGGGTTTTTGTGTAGGAATTGACCAGATGATTGGTAAGATGGAAATTCCTGGAAGCTTCAGTTTTCACTGGCAGGTAGACCGATATGACATGCTTGGATGATGCCCTTCCAGAAGGCAGTAGCTTAATTGAGGAGGGTGAACATGTCTTTTTGCTAAGAAATATGTGAACTAGCTGAAAATCTACAAAGACAATTGGACGTCGCCAAACTATATTGTTGTTGAATCTAAAATACACCTATATTCTAATTCTGATGAGCTTGGTTTGTTGGAGCTCAAAAAACTTTCGTAAGGAGTTAAAGTTGATTGCATGGAAGAAACATTAATTTGTGACTGCATCTACCCACGCTTTTGACACCAGGATATGTACATATATGCATATAAATACTTATGAATGTTAGATGTTTCTTTTTAGCTTTTGTGCTGAAATTTACCTATTCTAGGGAGTGCAATTCTAGTCTCATCAGTGTGCTAAACAATAAATATGATACTTTTATTAACTAACATCATTTTTATTTACTGGTTACAAGAAGTGCTTTACAACTTACAAATCATATGAAATGCAACCGGTATACCAAAACTGTACGATCAAGCTCCTGCTTGTAATTTCAGAAGTGTGGGAGCTGAACATTAATTAGGCTTAGGAAGATTGCACCAGCTGAACTTGATGACCATAGAGGACCAAAATAGTAAGGAAATTCTTGGCTTCTCTGCCTCTACTTATACATATGTCCGTGGCATATACAAAAAGCCAGAAACAGACGATCGTCTACAATCTGACAATTTTGTGCAACACACAAATTCATAAGGCCATGTTAGGTTTTGCACGCCGGCTCTCCATTAGGAACCCCAGCCTTTCTTTGGTAGTCTCAGCTGCAGGATTGTGAAAGCTGAATTTCAGATTTGTGACGGGATAATGCCCTGTGATCAAAAGCTGCAAGCATTTTATAAATTATTTTACCTTTGATTTTGTGGACCTCCACCCTCCTGAATCTTCCAGTCCCGGAGAATAAGAAAATTTTTCTATGCAACTGAAAGCAGCGACTTTATCCATGGCTGAATGAGTAATTGGTAATGAATCCTGAAATCATACTAAAATTGTAACAAGGAGAGCAGGGAAAAGCCATAACTTCAAGCCACCTTGGCACCATGACATGTAGAAAAATGATGTACAATGAGAGAGGAAAATAAGGAAACAACACAGCAAACTAACCTTGGCCTCTGACTTGAATTTTCCAGATTCAGGATTTCTAATTTCCAGACGATCCAAGTAAAACAATATCTACACAAAAAGCAAAGTTAGAGAAGGAACCCATTACGTGACAAATTGCAAAAACAATAAGATTTTGCATGAAACCTACTTTGTTAAGTAACTGAAAGTTTGATGCATTGCTTGCTACTATCTGAACGCCAAGACAGTTGTTGGGGCTCCTGCAGAAGGGGCAAAAAATGGTATTGTATACACATCCATCCTCTTCACACCATATGCCCTGTCCCGAGGCACCTCCAAAAGACTGGTTGGTGAGTAGCTGATCAACTGATGAAATGTCAGTCATGATAACAGGTACGCTTGTTACATTTGCACACAGTTCCTGTCTTTGTTTCAGAAGAGATACTAAGTGAGCTTTAGCAGATGAAGTAACTGAGCACCTAACATATAGATGATTCTCAGGAAGACCTAAAGGGCTCCTACAGAGTGAACATGAAATTTGTAAAGTCTCATCCATAACTGGACTAGAGGACAAATGTGATTCAGCACAATTATTTGACGTTTTGGATTTGTTTTTCACATAATTGGTTTCCGAATTAAATTCAATTCTCCGATTTGCTTCTCTGGTTGCCATTAACATAAGGTCAACTGAAGGTGAAACCATGGTTTTCCTCCTTTTTTGGGTATGTGAATTAACACTTGAACTCAAAGATGAATCTCTTTCTGGTGGCAAATTGCTGGTGTCTCCAGTGACTTCTTTTTCAGGAGTGACTACCATCTCAGGCTGCGCACTGGAAGGGACTCGGACTGGATTTGTCAAAGACTGCGAATGGACTGATAATTGATCTGGAGATTGTGTAGATGCTTGAAATATGGTTGAACTAGAGTTCCCATCCTTAGATAAGGATCCTGGACTAGCCATGGTATTATTATCATCCATGGCAGGGGTTTCCTTGACAAGGAGTAATTCTGGATCTTCATTGGCGAATGGCATGGATGAAGCCTCGCAGCACCTGCAGAAAGAAAAAGTCTTATAACCCACACAAAGTAATCATTTCAGTTTAAATCAGGTGGCAAGATATTCAAAAGAAGCCACCAATAAACTGTACCAAAAAAATAATTGCTTAATCCAAGGACTTGAAACACATGGATGCTTTCTAGAAATATTCAACAAGGTTCCCATGCTTACCTTGAACTTTTCAGCAAACTGCATTGTGTGTTGATATAATCTTTGCAGCTACTGACTCTATCTAGCTGGACAAATTCCTGAACTTCAACCTCATCTAACAAGTTCAGCTGGGGAAAAGAGTCATACTTCACCAAAGAGTGTATCTTCTGTCCAGAATTGTCATAACTGTTCAGTTTCTTGTTTTCTTTCCTTGTTGACCCTTTGCTTGAATCAATAGAATGATTGCTTTTATCATTCATTCTTTCCAGGTCAATATATTCTATGCAGCTGTTGTTCTGATCAGTTTGCAAAGATGTCTGAACTTCAAAATTACCTTGAGACTTCTGATGGGAAAAAGTGGTGCCATACTTGGTTATAGATTGTACATTCTGTCCAGAATGACCAGACTTGTTAAGTTCCAGAGTATTCTGTTTTGTCACCTCTTTGCATTGATCCATAGAAGAGACATGGTCCACATCATTGTCAGAATTTTCTAAGCCATTAAACATTTTCTTGCCAACCCAACCCTGAGAGCAAGTTTTGCCAGGAAAACCAATTAGTTCATCCATTGAGTTATCCATATAAAGAAAAGAAAAGTCTAGTGATACTAGAGAAAGAAATGGTAAAAGATGGGACCTTGACATCTCTGAAAAAAGACTTTAAACCCTCTAGTGATGTGTCAAAGCTATCGTACTGTTTAATGGATTTCCTTAGCCACTTAGAAATATGAGCTCTATTCCTTTCCTCTTGAAAGCGCTCATCTGCTTACCAATAAAATGTGGCATTATAATCTCATTGACAAGGGATTTGAGCATCTCTATTAAAGAGAACAAAGTGGGATTTACAAATATATGAAATGCCAAGATTAATACAAATTTAAGGAAACAACTTGACTTGAGGTAGATGCTAGGAACAATATGAACAAATAATTCAAAACAGTTACCTAATAAGATGATGGCTCCATAGTCAAACCTATGTCTTATGCAGCGTCCTACAAAAGGAGTAAAATGCAGTACAAACAATAGAACCATCAAATGATGCCAAAAAAAAAAAAAAGAAAAAATTTCTGTCTGTTATATGTAAAAAACACCCAGCAAAACCCAGAGGCTGACTGTAATAATAAAATCACCCCACAAGATAATAGACAAAGTGCAATGCTTGACGCATTGCTTAGCATACCTATAGCTTGATTTAGAGCTCGAAAGGCTTGGTTGCAGTACCACTCATTACCACTTAGAAGATTTTTTGATGATCTATATGTATCATTATATTTCTTCTTCAATGAAACTTGAATATCATTTCTGGTAAGAAATTCACAGGAATCAGTCCCTGTGACTAGCAAAATTACATAATAATCTTGTTAGGAAAAAAAAAAAAAAAAGAACCGGCAAGTATTCTTACATGTTTGGAAATGGTATGCCAACAACTATCTGAGAAAGTTAAGGACTTCCAAACTCATGAATAAAAAAACAACAATGGGGATTTCTGGCGAGCATGCATACAATTTAATTTAATGCAACTCAAGTTGGAGTCCCATCGCCCGTTTTATTGGCCAAGTTAATGTTGAGTCCAAGATATTATTACAACAAATTTCTTTCCATTTTTCCAAAGTTGGCCAAAGTGGTACAATCCTAATCCAAAATTATGCAAATTAAAAAGCAGAACTCTTGGCCCAGAAAATTTAAAGAGGAAGAAGGATACAACCACTCGAGCATTATCATCGCTGAAGTCAATTCCTTCTGAAACCTGCAAACAAATATAGCGATTTAGACAGTTAGTAAAATACAAAATGCAGATTGAACAAAAAATCAACAAGTAATGCATCTTCAACCATATGATAATTGTCATATGACATAAAACATAAATTTCACACCTTTCCACGGCAAACTGCAAGGAAACTGGCTCCTTTCTTATTAGCATTTTCATGAGACTCAATCGTATTTAAGTCATTATTGCCTTCTCTCTTAACTCTTTTCTTTCTCATAACAGCACGTTTACTGCCTTGCGAAATTGAGTTGTAATAATGCTTCAAAACAAGCTCAAAGTCTTCCTGGCTTCCCCCTTTTGGCTCTGCACCATCAACCAAGACAATAAGCATAAGACTCCAACTAAATAGTAGCCAAGATAATTCCAGCAAGAACAGCCAAGTAGAATAATTGCCATGTAAAGATAACTTCAAAATCTACACAAAAAGGCTAAAAATTGTGAAACAAGACAAGGAAAACAACAAAGTTAATATAGAAATGAAGAATGTTTTCTCAGATGGCATAAAAGATGTGCTGACCCACAAAAAGAGGTTTCTTTGCATTAAGTCGAGACCATTGGCCTGTTTCACGCCAACGATTGCACAGTTTCTCCATCAACTTATAACTAGGGAAGAATACAAGAGAGCCACCCGGAACAACGTTGCATATTTCCTCTATAGATTTGCCGAGGGCATCCTTCAAAACAATATATGTACAACCAATAACTTATTGAACTATAAAAGAGGAGCCTACTCTCAGACAATCAAAATCAATGTGACAAAACGCAGAAGATACCTGAAAAGCGTACCCATCTGCAGTTTTATAACTTGCATTCAATGGATAATTATCTGGACCAGTGGAGATTACAGAAGTCAACACCTGCAAAACAGTTGATGGTCCATAACTGCAATAGTAGTAGAACAAACCAAAACTAATTAGCAGAGAGATGGAGGAAAATGGGATTCATACCTGCAAATCAACATCGATGACATGCGGAGCCTCCAGACAAGTTCCGAATTGAACTCCAAGCTCAGAAGAGAAGGAATTCATTGGTGATAAGGTCCTATTTTCAGAGAGATGAGTACTAGCGTAAAGGAAAGACACTACTTTGGGTCATGCAACTAAAGCAAAGAGATAGTTTGTTAAAAAGGGCAAATGCACAGCTTTTACTCAATCATATGGTATCAGACTGACCAGACATGAAAATATTATCTTGTGGAAGGGAAGTGCTCTACTTGTGCAGTGACACAGCATCAAGCTCTGTAGTCCAACATTCAATACTAAGCAGCAGACCATGGCCACTTTTGGAAAGAGTATATCTGTCCTTATGGATATAATGGGGGAGGTATAGTGACCTCCACTTAGTTGCTCAACACATACTCATGCATTGAAGGTAGTAAACAAAAGTACAAGATGTTTCCACAATATACATACATGCCTTGTGACTGAGGAATCAAGCAGTTTAGAATGAGCTTAGCAGTCCAGATATGACAATGTCATAGCTTACCCTGACGTTAAAATAATAGACAAAGAAAGCTCAGCAACATCCTTGAAAACAACAGCTGGATTCAAGCACCACAAACTTAAAGTATGTGTCCAGTTTCCACCAGGGTTTTCTGCATGGAGTATTATTCATGAACAATGCTGGCCATCAGTTTTCTCTAAGCAAGAAAGCCTATGTTAAAATGGACCAACAATAACATATCCTATAACAAAAAAAGTTGAACACTTGATGGCAAGTAATAATAACATATTGAGAAGGAACAGATAATAATAGAGATTAAGATTATGGAGTTCACCTAATACAATTCAAGTGTAGAGTCAATTCCATAAATGGCTTAATGCAGAAGTTCAATATAGACATTTTTTCTCTAAAAATTCCAAAAACTAACATATATTAAGTTGGTGGATACAGTTTCTTAGTGAAACAGCATCAATATCCCCTGATACATGAATTTTCCAATCATCTTATTAAGGAATCTTACATAGCTAGGGTTTTGGTTTGATTGTGACTGGTGCATAAACCTGTTAGGCTTTCCATCTGCTACCATAAGCCCTTAGACTGATTTTCAATCACACTTGGCCAAATAATATATTACCTATAAGAGTTTGGTCAGCCAAGTCTATACAATTCTTTCACAAATTCAAACCATAGATTCATAATCTATTGACTTTCGTTGATGAAAAAATTAAAATGACCCTTAAAAGAATTAATCAAATCATCAAGTATTGACCACTTACTTGAATCTCTTTTAATATACTTCTGTAAAGCAAGCTGATAATCAGATGCATGAGAACCGTTTCTTGAGAAGAAATAGGTAAGTGAGGAGAATAACCCTGTTGCATTTTCAAAGGCAATCAGTAACAATAATAAATGTACAATAGTTAATAGAAAAGCTGTGGGATCAGGTCACTATGACAAGAAGACTTGTACCTTCCAATGCTATGACTGACATGCCACTCAGATGAGGTAACTCTGATTCTGCGTCTGTAGCTTCTTTGATTGCCTTTGACCAAACAAAGAAAGTTTATAAACTTTGGAAGCTAGTCAGAATCAAACCCCCAAAACTTTCTTAACAGTGTACCTTTGTGGCACATTCTAGCAATATTGGAAAGCACTGCTGTGAGATGTTAGCTTCTTGGAGTTCTCTTAAAGCTTTATCACCAGTCCAACTTCAATATAAAATTACAACAATAAGATAAATAAATGAAACAAATTTGATTTTGTTATTTACAAAATTCATACTCTAAGATGAGTTACTCAAGAGCATAGTAGTGCATTCAATAATTCATTAAAAGAAACTTCTTGTATAGAATGAGATCCAAGCATAAACATAACAATGAAAAATAAGATAGCTAAAACAACTGACCAAGAGAAGAAGTGCTGAAATTCCCGCTTTGCTAATGTTGCTTTCCTGCTCTCAATCCAGCCTACGAGGTCCTACACATCCATAACTCCCACCGTTGTTCAAGATCCAATGATGAAATTTGAAAGCCAGAAATTGTGAAATAAAATGACCTAAATTTACCTGGGTCATTTCAATTAATGGTTGGTAAATCATGGGATTAACAGAGCACACTTGCTCTAGTTCCATCTGCAATTCTTTCATAAGCCATAACCACTATAAGCCCCAAGAATCACAAAATTTCAAAATTAAATCGGAATTTTTTCTGAACCTACTTAGCAAAACATCTTCATCAATATCCACACTACCGGCATCACGGGCAATGTCTTCTATGTTGCTGAAAAAAAACAAATTATGTAAGTGTTCGACTCCAGAGATAAAAAATTTTAAAATCATTTACTTCTTCAGCATGACCTAAAGAACTTAATAGAAGTTTATAGGAAATAAGTAAATAAAAGTTGTGAAACATACTGAGCTTCATCAAGAATTAAAATGGCTCCTTTAATATCAACTTCCATAGCACCCCGAATGACAGGATTAATGATGTAGCTGTAGGGACAAAACACCAACTGCGCATCATCTGCCATGGAGCGTGCAGCATAATATGAACATCCTGAAAAATGCATAGCCTCAATGAAATGCTTGTTGCCCAAAATTGTAGTATTTCATGTGTAGAATGAAAATATGAGATGAACCTCTAGCGACTTGTCCAACTTTCACCAGATCTTCAATATCATGAACCTCATGGCAACCTCCTTTCTGAAGTGATGGGTGGCCTCTAACTTTATGCACATTTCTGTTTGAAATAAAATTATTATTAGGCCATACTTAAGCTTTTCCATTAGCAGTAGTATCAGACATCACTAAGATTAAATGAGCATGTAAAAATAGAGAAATAACTTACTTAAATTGAGGACATCCCAAATTTCGATCCCCCAAAAGCAGCTTGCTGGAAAAAAAAAAGAAGTTATCATAAGAGAATGAAAGCAAAATCTTGTTGATGTGTTTGGAAAAAAAAAAAAAACACACCATTCTTCATCAATATTCTCTTTGTCACGTACATACTTGTTTGTGCAATAATGTTTACGCGAAGCCTGATGGGACATGCAAGAGGAGTTAATAAACTCATGTAAGCTTGAAATGTTGTTATTTAATATGAATTTTTTTTCAGATTGCTTCATTTCATAGAGAGTTCCAAAGCAATATTAACCTTTAAAGAATTGCTATTGGTTTCATCAATATTGACTGTCTTCCTCACTAATCACGGACAGTATTAAAATTAAAAACACTCAAATGCTAACAGATAAAACTCATCAAAGACATCAGCAAGCAATAATTTTCAGTCTATAATTTCTGGAGAAAGAACAAGGACAGAATATGTAAAATGTAACTATAGTTATGGGTGTTGAATGGATGATCTGAACAAGAGCCAAAGGACTCCATAAAGCCTAGTGCTAAAACAAACTTAAAACAAATAGATTATAGTCATGGGTCATTAATATAAGGATGTATTAAAACATACCAACACTGCCATTGGCACCCGATAAGCAGTTTTCTTGTATTCAGAAATCACCTGAGAAATTTGTGAATGTGTCCTCCTAGTGTGAGCAGAAAACACACAACCATTAATATGCACAAATTCTTAATTAGCATTCGTAAGAGTAAAAACTTTTTGCACAGAAATTACAAAGATCAAATAGAGTTTGGTATCTTGCCCACTTGGCCTCACTCTTTCCCTTTATCTTATTACTGGCAATCAGGGCAGGTTTGATGAACACAGTGAACTTAATCTATTCACAAACTACAATCTCTTAAACTTCAGAATCAACATGACCTAATTATCACAGCTTAATAAGCGTACCTAAAAGTAAGAGTATATCAAAATTTAACTTAATATAAGATATAAACCGTCAATTAAACAGATACAACAAACATATAGTAACTCGACAAGATAAAACTCACGATGCATAAAATATTGTAGGCGTCATCTTTTTCTTTACATTCTTGTTGTTCATCGCACCCTGAGCCGTCTCCCCATTTGTTGACGGCGGAATAGCTAACAAAACGAAGCAATAGTAATCATGTCAATAGCAATGAAACATTTTAATTTTCATTTTCTCAAGTTTTGAAAAATGTTAAATCAATATGATGACGTGGCGTTATTACTTGAAGGCTGTGATTCGGGGATGAATCCGCCACCATTTGCCAGAGGATCGGTGACAGCCTCGGTATCAGGTTTGGAGTGAGAGATGTTTGCTAACTGATTCTTTAATTTACAATTCTGCTGCCAAGCGAGAGTCGAGCAAAGAAGCGAGAGAGATTTTCCAGTACCGGTCGGAGACTCGAGTAATGCGTGACAGTGACCGTCTCTTTGCGCTCGATCAAGCGTCGATATCACGCGGCACATGAACGCAAGCTGCGACCCGTACGGTTGATACGGAAACTCCACTTGGATTCCCCCGACGTGGTACGCATTTTGGGGCTTTCTGTAATTAGGGTTTGGGTTTGCCTCTGAGACCATTTTTGCATTTCTATTTGGAGATCTTGGATGAAAGAAACTGAGATAAAATATTGAAAGGGAGCTCTAAAAGTGAAATGAAATGGATGTTTTGGGAGTTTTGGCGGGAATTTTTTTTGAGTGAGGCGGTAAATTCTGCACCGCAAAGTTGAACAGTGAACACAATTTTATTAAGCAACGTATCAGCGTTAGCGTGATGAATGAGATACGCCAACTTCGTACCTTTTTGTAAATAGAAAAATGACCATCGTCCTTGAGTCTGCTTTTGGCGTGTAAGATTAAATTAAATTAATTATAAGAACTTAATTAAATTAGATTGAATCAGATGACGCTGAATTATAGTGAAACTCTATATTAGTACGATATATAATTATTATTAAATTAAATTACATTAAATTAAATATAAGTAAAGTTTAATAGTATTTAATTAGAATAATTAAACTTATTTAATTTATATATTTTTACATATGATGTATATTTTACCTATTAAAATAATTAAATATAAAATTATTTATTTATCAAATGTTAATGTTTTACACAATATTCAAATGATAAATGGGGTGTTTCTTGATAATAATTTTGTTAATACATATAATATACTATTGATTAATTATTTTAACATTAAATATTAGTACAAATAAATAAGTGAAAGAAGATGTCATAGATAAAATAAAAAATAAATTACTTAATTTTTATGGAATCATGAATAAAAATAAATAAATAATTAATTAAAATAAATAAATAAATAATAAACAAACAAAAAGAAATCATAAAATGACAAATATTACTTAATTTAATTCTCCTTGAACCCATGAAAAAATTAAGATAACTAATTCTATAAGACTAAATTTAAATTTAATCCACTTAATCTAATTTAAATGAGTTTGTTAAACATTAAATTAAATATTTTATTTAAAAATTTAGTTTAATCTCACATTTTGTCCTGTTCCGAAACGTGGTCTAAAGGGCCTACTGGCCGAGCATGGGGACACACACACGCAGCCCCATGAAGCCGTTTCGTCCTATGTGTGATCCAAAAAAAAAAAAAAAAAAGGTAGCCAACAAAATGTCACGAACATTCTAAAACAAAAAAAAGTCATCAACGACAGTTGATAATAGGAATGGTAAAAATCCTTACGGAGACAGGGACTTTTGAGAATTTTTTCCATTTGGAAAGGGTATAGGGATAATTTTATATCTAATTTTTTATTCAAAAAAGAGATAGAGACAATTTTTTACCTAATTTCTTATTCAGGGAAGGAACGGGGATGAGGTAGAATCCCCCTCCCCTACTCATTTTTCCATTTTCTTGTATTAATTTTTAATTTTATTTTTATTTTTTAAAATTATTAATAAATGAAAAATGAAATTTAAATTATAAAATATTAAATCTGTTATACAATCTGTTATAAAAATTTCGAGCTTACTTAACAAGTTGTAATCCTAAATTACTATTCGACGAGACCTTATTCTAAAGACCCTGACCTAAAACTATTTTAGATTATGAATCATATTACTTATATTATTTTTATTGTTTTAGATTTGAAACCTGATGCTATCTTTCAATTTGTCACATTCTTTGAGGAAGAACAGAAGGAGCATGAGGTGTAAGAGTAAATGTTTTTATTAAAAATATTAATTTCAGTATCTATACCCATTTCATTTATTTCATTATTGATATAAAAATAATTTCTTTTTATTATAGGATTATGAAAATTAACAAAGATAATTATTCTAATGATTTGTATTTTGTAGTGTGATTTTTGTAATGGATTATTATTAGTGTAAAATATATTGTCAAACCTTACTTTTGTTTAAATTTTTATTTTAATATGATTAAATCAAGTTTAAAATTTAAAAATGTATCAGTTATTCGAGGATCGGGGACCCCCCGGGATTCCCTATTATTATTTAGGGGGGGACGGGAATCCCTTCAAGTAATTCTAATGGGGACGGAGAGGGGATAGGGATACATAGAGAATATCAGGGATGGGTGCGGGGATGTCGGTCCCCTCCCCTCCCCATTGTCATCCCTAGTTGAGAGCTGACATCTTTAGACCCATGAGGGGCCATAAAGGGTTAGGATAATAATTACAGTTAAATTAAAGTTCTAATTAAATGAAAAATAATTTTAATAAAGAAATAGTTTAAAAATTTAATTCATGATATTATAGTTACTAATTTTTATTATGCATAAATAAATTAAAATATTTCTACAACTGATTTAAATGTTACTATTGTAAAATAATTAAACTAAATTTAATTTATTTAAATGATTCAATCGGTTACAAATACTCCATGAGGTTATTAACATCTATGTTCTAAATTATTCATGGCTTGTCATACAAGTTTTCTTAAATTTTTCAATAAGTTATTTATGCAACCCTGGAGTAAAGTTGGCAATGGGAGGGGATTGGATGTGAGTTGCCAAATCCGGTCATGTCCCATATACATGAGTGGGATAAAAAAAAAAGTCTCATTATTTTCCTTTTTTTGGAACAAAAATTTATCTTAATTCTGTCCCGTTAAATATTCATTTCCATCCCATTATCCTGAACAATTTCGAATATAAATAAATAAAATTTGACATTTGTTCTTCAAGGATTATCAGAATAAATTATAGCTAAAATCTTAAATAAATATAAAGTAGTATAATCAAATAATAGATTTATTTTAACTACATGTATGAACAAAAACAAATTTATGCTAACATTTTTTAATGAATAATAATATAGTTACAAATTTTTGTACAAATTTTTTTTGGTATAAACTGATGTGGCATGATTTAGTTAGTTGAATTATATATCTCTTGATCCACATGATTTGTTTTTATTATTTTATATTTTTTTAACCAATGAGCTAATATTGAATCAATTTGTACAAAATAAGTTTATATAAAAGTTTGTGGCTACATCATTACTCTTTTTTAATTGTTTGTTTGCTTCCATTTCACAATAATACTAATCAAAGGGTATGGTTTTGGATAATAACTAACTTATATTTTGACCATAAAAAATATAAAAATGAATTTTAATTGTGGTTTTTTTGGCTGACACTTCACTTCTAATTATAATACTCTTATTATTAAATTTTAGCCTTTAGGTTTCAACTTTGAATGTTACTTAAATTAAAATTGTAAACTAATTAAAAATTAGAATATTTTTGAAATTATATTATTAATGAGATATTATAGGACGGGATGAGGTTTTATAGTTAGTCTTCATTGTCCTTCTCACTTTTAATTTGGGATATAAAAATAAATTTTAATCTCATCTCAAATAGGATAAGATCCCCCATTTCAACAGGAAAAATTACCATCTAGATTATCTATATGTGATGAAATTTTGAACTCTTTAATAACATTTAGATAATTTTTATCAAATTATTAATTTACTATTAGAAAAAATAATCTTAAATATCTAACCTATTAATAGATTATATATTAGGGTTGACACATATTTATGTTCAACTAAAAAAATTAAAACACCTGGGGCAATATAATATATATGATACAAGAAATTAACGTAGTTTAAAAGAAAAAAGAAAAAAGAGTGCGACCTCCCTTTGTTTTAGAAAATAGAACAAAACTCCCCTCGATTTTTAAAATACAGCGAAACCTCCCTTGATGTTGAAACATTCATGGTAAAAATATTTTTTTTCAAAGGGCAATTGTGACTTTCATTGGTTTAGTCAGACTACTTCAAACGAAAATTAAGTTTTTGTTAGCTTTTGACAAAACAAGTCAACATAAATTAAATTTAAAAATACTTTTTCAACTTTGACTTTTCTATTTTTACTGCTTCCCTCTCTGTTTAATCTTATTCTCTTTTCTCTTCCATCACGTTCTGGTCCACTTGATTCAGCGTGGTCTTTGGATGGTGAGGACCGCTAAAAGCAGTGGTAAGTCCAGAAACATCAATCACGCAAGGCCGCCCCATGCCACACATCTAGAAATGGCAAATTCTCCATCTCTATTCCTTAATAAATTTAACGGGGTAGAGATAGAAAATTCTTATATAAGGAATATTTTTTTATTTCTATCTTGTTTTTATAATAGATATAAATAAATAATTCTAGTAAGTTGAAAATAAAAATTTAAACAAAATTAGTACTATATTACAAAGTATTTAAAATATTTTTAAAAATATATATAAAAGATTGAAATGACATCAAAATTGAAAAATATTTGAAGAGTGCAGCACATTGAGTGAAAAAAGAAAACATAATAATGTTTTAGGGTTGAATAAGAATTATAATATAGAGTTTTCTTTTAGTTATAATCTATTTATATTAGGTAAAAAAAAACCAACATTGTAATTGATAAAATAAAAATTATTGAATAAAAATTAAAAAAATTCATATAAAATATGAATTGGAGTAGAGAGTACAAAATCAAACTCATCGCATTAAGAATTTAAGAACGATTTTTCTTCCGTTCCCCATCTTATTCGCTAAAAATTATTCAAAATTCACTTCATTTAGGATGAGACCCTATTGATTTCCAAACCCATAGAGAATTTTACCACCCTAACCATGCCTATCAAAATGATGGAGATATCAAAAATTGGAGCCCAGAATAATGACAAATCTTTTTTTGAATTAGAAGCCATTCTTTCTTAATTCCTAGCGGACATAATATGCATAAACCTAATTTGATCCATCGGACAACTTTTACAAATTCTACTTTGTTTTTTACCTTCACCACAAGGACTACGGTTTCCTCCTTTTATGGCACTTCTCATAAGTCAATGTTGGTTTGTGTACGTGTGTGCTTTGGCTGATGGGTTCAAGAGCTTTATATTAATGCACTAACGTTTCTCTTGTTTCAATATTTTAATAATCAATGACTCGACACTTAGGTTTGTTTATGCTAATATCAGAATATGGATAGGAGAATATTGTAAGTTTGGAGAGATAACCAACAAAGGAGCAGAGATTTTTTTTTTTTCAGCAAATTAAAAATTCCACCAAGCGTTACATGGGATATAATCCATTGACTTGAAAGAGTTTACGAGAACCAATATAATAAATAACACAGTAAGAACCACAAAACTTCAGCTCACAATCTTTTCAATTGAATGTAGATACAAATAAATAAATAAAAAAGGCATATAATATAGTTTTATTTAAAAAAAATTTAGAAAATGAAACTGTTTGCACCAGGCTTCAGCAAAGGCAAATCATAGTTGATAATGAAAAAAAAAAAAAAAAAAACTCAACTATAGCACACAACAAGTAATCGATGCTCTAGATAAACTGTTCTTCATAAGGCCTAGTACATAGCAAACTCAAAAATTCCCCCAACAGCAAGATTAAGTTCCAACAGTACAAATCGTTATAGATTCACATAACATAACAATAATCGAGAAACAAAACTCAATAACTACAACCTTGAGTAATGCAAATCATCTAAGAAAAATTTAGTCGAAATTCTCCCATAAAGGGTGGATACTCTTGACCGTATGACAAAGTTAAAATCCCCCACAGACCTAGCTAGTATAACACATTTGATTCCATTAATTTTTCTTCTTTCTTCACTTTCAAGCAAGCACAATATCAGGCCACAGTTGACAGCGTTAGGTGCGTATAATATTCAGGAAGCATTCTTTTTCACCATCTCATTTTCGCGATGGTGTAAAAGAATATAAAAGATTCGATAAGTAAACTATAATAATATACATACATACATATGTATACTTTCATCAGCTATAGCATAAAGTAGATTAATACCACATTTTATTAAGCTTTAATCAAATCTTAGCCATCGAAGTTAATAATATCACATGTCAATAAATGTTTAAAAATTCATATACTACTCAGATTATGAGAGAATTTAAAATACTAAAAATGTTCACGGTATCATTTATGTAGTGTCAGTTATTTTTTATTTTAGTTTATTTAATTTTTTAATGATTGAATTAGATGAGTTTGATAATTTGAAAATCGTATCCTTAGTTAATAATGGGTGTCACTTGTTAATACCACATTTTATTAAGCTTTTATCAAATCCTGGCCATTTAAATTAAGAATATAACATGTCAATAGATTTTAAAAAGTTCAGATAGTAGTCAGATTAGATGAGAATCTAAAATAGTGAAAATGTTTAACCGGTATCATTAGAGTGAGTGTCAGTTATTTTTAATTTTACTTTATTTAATTTTTTTAAGATTGAATTAGACGAGTTCGATTATTTGAAAATCTTAATAATGGGCATTGGATGCCTTAGCCCAATCAAAAGTCCAGACCGGTGAATAGTAATCAGCCCATAGCACATTTTCATCATCACGACGAACATGCTTCAACAAACCTCTTAACAATGGCGTTTGCATTTCTGAAGCTCACTAGCGAAGCTTTCAACAGTTCCTTTCATGGCGTTTCTTTCGCGGTTTTACAGAACCAGGTACTGTTTATCCTCCCTAAGCTCGTCGTTTTCACTGTTTTCATTTTCAACTTCAGTTCGGTCAAACTTGTCATACAACAAACGGTTATCGAATCAAAAGAAGAATATGTCAAGCCTCGACGAACGTCACGTTCTCAAGGAACTATCAGATTTATTTCAAATTTCTAGTCATAATTCATTTCCAAATTTATATAAAGAGTCTCGTAGTAATTCAGTTAAACGAATAGAGAGCAGCGAGGCAGTTGACGAGTTTTTATTACCCGAGGAGAAACTACGAGGGGTATTCCTTCAAAAGCTGAAGGGAAAATGCGTAATTGAAGATGCTTTATCGAATGTGAATGTGGATTTGAGTCTTGACGTTGTTGGTAAAGTTGTAAATAGAGGGAATTTGAGTGGGGAAGCTATGGTTTTGTTTTTTAATTGGGCAATTAAGCAGCCAAACGTAGCTAAAGATGTCAAGAGTTATAATGTGATTGTTAAAGCATTGGGAAGAAGAAAGTTTTTTGATTTCATGTGCAAAGTTTTGAGTGATATGGCTAAGGAAGGCGTAAATCCTGATTTAGAGACTTTATCCGTTGTGATGGATAGTTTTATCAGGGCTGGTCAGGTTTATAAAGCTATACAAATGCTTGGGCGCTTCGAAGATTTTGGATTGAAATTTGATGCTGAATCTTTGAATGTTGTTTTACGGTGTTTGTGTCAACGATTACATGTTGGTGCTGCGAGTTCGTTGTTTAACTCAATGAAAGGGAAGATTTTGTTTAATGTAATGACGTATAATATTGTCATCAGTGGGTGGTCAAAACTTGGTCAAGTTGTTGAAATGGAGAGAGTTTTGAAGGAAATTGTAGCTGAAGGTTTTAGTCCTGATAGCTTAACTTTCAGTTTTCTTATTGAGGGTTTAGGTAGAGCTGGTAGAATTGATGATGCCATTGAGGTTTTTGATACTATGAAGGAGAAAGGCTGTGGGCCAGATACGAATGCTTACAATGCTGTGATTTCTAATTACATTTGTGTTGGAGATTTTGATGAATGTATGAAATACCATAAGGGCATGTCAAGTAATAATTGTGAGCCAAATATGGATACATACACCCGATTGATTTCTGGGCTCCTCAAATCCCGAAAAGTTGCTGATGCACTTGAGGTTTTTGAAGAGATGCTGGCTCGAGGGATTGTTCCCTCCACGGGGACTATGACATCTTTCCTTGAACCTTTGTGCAGCTATGGTCCACCTCATGCTGCAATGATGATGTATAAGAAAGCAAGGAAAGTTGGGTGCAAACTATCCCTTACAGCTTATAAGTTATTGCTCAGGAGGCTGTCTGGATTTGGGAAATGCGGAATGCTGCTAGATTTATGGCACCAGATGCAAGAAAGTGGTTATCCTTCGGACGGGGAAATTTATGAATATGTCATTGCCGGACTTTGCAATATAGGTCAGCTTGAAAACGCTGTTCTTGTTATGGAGGAATCTTTGCGTAAGGGTTTTTGCCCAAGCAGGCTTGTTTATAGCAAACTTAGTAACAAACTACTTACTTCAAACAAATTAGAGAGTGCTTATAAGCTGTTTCGGAAGATTAAAATTGCTCGTCAAAATGATTATGCCCGGCGGTTATGGCGTTCAAAGGGGTGGCATTTTTAAGCTGATTTGCTTATCTTTGGCAAGCAAACCATTGTCTTTGTGGCGGAAGGTTGTAACTTTCTTGTAGGATATGGTAATTCTACTATCAAGTGCAAGCTCTTGTTTAACCCGATTCTTCATAAACTGTGAACTTATGCTTCTGTCATTCATGTTATGTCTACTTGTCTTAATAGCTTCAACGGCATCTTGCATGCTAATATTTAAAATGAAAAACTAATTTTAGGCTGTTGACATATTGGTGTTTGTGAAGCCGTGTATTAGAAGCTTACAATTTTTTATTTTCTATATTTGTGCATTAAAAAATAGCCGTCTTTATGAAATTCTTTATCCTTATTGCTTTGAAATTCTTTATCCTTATTGCTTTATGTGTAGGTGCACATTATTCCTGTGGACTAGACCTTGAGGGACAAGTATGCTATTCCATTTGCTTGTTACAAGAGCCTTGGTTGTTCATGGAAAGAAGAGTTAATGCTAACATTCAAGGTGAAATCTTAACCAGATTTTGAACTCAATCACAGGCTCACAGGATTACTTGATTGGATTGTTAAAATATGTGATGCAGGAAGTAGAGCGGCCTGTGACTCTGATAATCTTGGTTCCGGTTCGGAAGGCCTCATGTGCTGCTAATGATAAAGGAAAAACCATGGACACTATTTCAGGAAATTTTAGCTGACGTTGTTAGGGATTTCCGTGCTGACATGTTTTATAATAGAAGCAAGCAGAGCAGAACAATAACTTTTTTCAGTTTCCTCTGTTCAGCAATTTTCTAAATTTATTGTATAATTCAAGTTTTTAAATCTAAACGATTGTCTTTGTTTACTTGTTTTTACACCCTAACAATTATTTCAAAACGACCGAGGTTTATATTCATTCTAGAATGGCATTAATTTAGACCCTCTCAACAATCAGACGGAAAGAAAATATTGTTCTTTTCTATAATTAACTGTTTTTAGAAGTGTACTTTTGAAGCTGCGTGATGTGGATCCTGCTGATCCAATTCCCAAGCCGAGCTGAGCCCTCAGATAAAATGTCTAAAATGATAAATTGCCGAATAGACTGTAGTAACTAAAATTAAACAAGAAAAGAGGGGGTAAATGAAATATTTACGCCAAAGCCCAAGGGCCATAAGTTAAAAATAATAATACTAATAATAAGGAAAAGAGACAGATCCTGTGACAGTCTGCGTTCCTTACGATCGAGAGAGACTGTACAGCCATTTTTGCAAAGAAAATTCTCTTCTCTCTTTTTAATCTTTAATTAATTGTTACTTAGCTTCCAAATCCCCATATCATCTTCTCGATCTAACCACCTTATTTAAATTCCTCCAATTAGTCGCAGCACTAATAAAGATTCCTTTCGCCGGTTGTTGCGTCGTCGCGTTGATGCTTTATATTCAATTGATTAATTATTTCATTTCGCGGTTTGATCGGAGACTCGATTAATTTGATCAATTTTGAGTTGTTTTTTTCGGTTAGTTTAGAATCTTAGATGGCGGGGCCAAATCAAGATCAATTCGAATCATTTTTTAGGAGGGCCGATTTAGATGGTGATGGTCGAATTAGTGGAGCTGAAGCTGTCGCGTTCTTTCAAGGATCTAATTTGCCCAAACAAGTCCTTGCTCAGGTTGCTTTTTAACTTGTCTATCTTTCATATTTAATTTCGACTTACTGCTTATTCCCTGTTGAGTAGAATTTCTGTTTATATTTAGAACCTAAATTATCTCAAAGCTGTTTTTCTGGTGCTACAATGTGATATTTATTGATAGTTTGAAACCTCATTGTTACTTCTCATAATTAGAAAGTTTGCTGGCTATTTCTGTCTAGTCAATACTTTAAGTTGGTTACTACATTCGTTATTTTTTATATTTATTGAGCTTTAAATCTTATTTTCCTGGACCTCCTAGGATATAAATATCATAGGAAAATATGATTTGATTAATGATTTAGGGAGAAGAAAAAAGAATTACGTTCTTAACTTCATTTTATCTGTGAAACCATGTTCTAGTTAGCTAGTATTGACAATAATGACATTGTTCTGAAGCAGATGGATTGCATTTAATGTCTTGTAGATTGTCATTGTTCCTGTTTTGTAAGGAAGCCTAAACCTGATTTGACATCGCACTTCATGATAACGATGTATGCTACTCAAACATTTTCTTTATGGATGCAGATATGGATGCATGCTGATCATAACCATACTAGTTACCTTGGCCGGCAAGAATTTTATAATGCTCTCAAACTTGTAACTGTGGCCCAGAGTAAGCGGGAACTAACACCAGATATAGTCAAGGCTGCACTCTATGGTCCTGCTGCAACCAAAATACCGCCGCCACAGATCAATCTTCCAGCTACGCCTGCTCAACAAATAAATTCAACGGCTGCTGTATCCGTTCCACAAATGAGTGTGCCAACACAAATGGCTCCTCAGAATTTTGGTTTTAGAGGACCAGGAGCTCCAAATGTTAGTCAGGTCCAGCAGCAGTCTATTAGACCGTACCAAGCTGCTCCCCATCCAACTCAGGGTTCTGTTGGTCCAGACTTCTCTCGGGGAGGTAGTGTGATGGGTCAAACTCAAATCATGCCAGGGAGTACTGCTCCCCGACCACCTCAAACCATGCCTGCTGGTACTGCTCCCAGCCCGGCTCAATCCATGCCTGCTAGTACTTCTCCCCAGCCACCTCAATCCATGCCTGAAAGTACTGCTGGTCTGAATGTGCCAAACTCAAACATATCCAGTGATTGGCTTAGTGGAGGGGCTGGTGGAGCTTCAACCATGTCAAGAGCAATTAGTCCATCAACACCTCTGATGCCAACAAATCCTCAAACTCCAGTTTCATCGTCTTCACAGCTTATAAATAATAAATCTAAAGCATTAGTTCCTTCTGGTAATGGTTTTGCTTCTGATTCAGTTTTTGGAGGTGATGTGTTTTCTGCAATTACAGCTTCTCCGAAACAAGGGCCTTCTTTGTCAGCTTATTCGGCTAGCACTTCACCTACCTCGTCTGCCAACGTTCCAGTTTCAGGTGCTGCTCAACCTTCAAGTAAGCCCTACCCACCCAACTCGTTGCAGAGTGCTTTCTCTATGCAATCTGCAGGCAGCCAGATTCCGCAAAACCAGTTATCTTTGAACCCAGGACAGAAAATTTCTTCTCAAAGCTCATCATTTGCTTCAGCTGGGATTTCAGTGGGGTCAGGAAATTCAACTCCTGATAATTCGCAGGTTCCATGGCCAAAGATGAAACCATCGGATATTCAGAAATATTCAAAAGTGTTTATGGAAGTAGACACTGACAGAGATGGAAGAATCACTGGCGAACAGGCAAGGAATTTATTTATGAGTTGGAGGCTACCAAGAGGTAATTTCATTTTTCTTCTTGATATGTCTCTTTACGCTTGGCATTTTACTTCTTAAAGTTTTATGCCTAGTTTCTTAAAGGCAGTTGCCCTTCTTGTTACAATTGCCATAATTTTCATTGCATCAACTCGATTTTGTTAATGAAACAACAGAACCTACGTTTTGAGAGATACACAGAGATAACCACAACCCAATAATCAGCTTAGTGGGTTTTGCCTTCAACAGACATGTCATGCATCAAATTAGCACTGACCATGTCACAATGCTCTTGGGCCCTTGAAAAAATCAATTGATTACAAACCCAAACATGGACTGTAACAAAATCAACTAACCTAACTTACATAGATGCTCTCTCTTATTTTTAGGTAGATTATGACCAAATATTTTAGCCTTGGAAGGTATAAATCATGCTTTTACACTGATGGTAAAAAAAGGTTCCTTGTTCTGAATTGTGCATCGCATTGCATCTTGTTAAGATTTGTGTCCCCTTTTTCATGGATATTGCAGAAACTTAGTTCTGTTATTGAATTACAGATGTTAATTTTTTTTCTTTGGCCTTTTTTAGAGGTGTTAAAGCAAGTGTGGGACTTATCCGATCAGGATAGTGATAGCATGCTTTCTTTGAGGGAGTTCTGCTTTGCTCTCTATTTGATGGAGCGGTACAGGGAAGGCCGCCCTCTTCCAGCAGTGCTTCCAAGGAATGTTATGTTTGATGAGACGCTGTTGTCCATGACTAGTCAACCACCCAATGCTGCTTATGGAAATGCAGCTTGGGGTCCTGGTCCGGGTATTTGTTAGGAATTCTTATGATCTATAAGATATTTCTCCTTTCCCCTCTTTAGCTCCCAGCATGTTTGTTGACGGCGTAGTTGTTCCTTTAATTTTATTAGGTTTTGGACCGCAGCAGTTGATGCATCCTCGACCAATGACACCAGCTGGTACTTCGAGGCCTCCCAATTTGCCTACCCATTCTACTGCTGATGGTGCTAGGATGCCCAATCAGCAAAAGCCAAGGGCACCTGTATTGGATGATAACTTTGCGAACCAGCTTGATAATGGAGAGTATTCAGCAGACTCAAAGCTTCAAGATGCAACAACTGCAGGAAAAAAGGCATTCTCTTTATTTCTTTCTTGGTTATTACAATACAGTTCTGCTGTTTAAAGGATTTTGTAATGTTTGACACTTCTGCTCTTCAACTGATTATATGAATTTTTTTTTAATTCCTTAAAGGGTAGTGAGAATTTGAGGTATAGACGTTTCTGAGGTTTTGAATTAGTAACTGCTAGCTTTCAATTACACATATACCTCTCTTTGAAGTATGGAGGAATAATTTCTTTCTGCATGTATGGTAGGTCGATGAAAGAGAAAAAGTAATTTTGGATTCCAGAGAGAAGATTGAGTTTTACCGCTCAAAAATGCAGGAACTTGTAAGTAGCTTCTGTCTTCAATTTTCTTGCTTCTTTACTTTCACCAACTCCACAGCCCTTGTTGATTTTGTACTCCTTAAAAAATTTAAAAAAAAATGTGTACTTTTCTATGAACTGTTTCCAAATCTGTGTGATAAGAAACTTGATTTACAAAAAAGATGGCGGGTTTTCCTTCTGGATGGGCTAACATTTTGTTTGTTTGCTTTTAGGTCCTTTATAAAAGCCGATGTGACAACAGACTAAATGAAATCACAGAAAGGGCACTTGCAGACAGGCGTGAGGTACACTATAGAGTGTAAAAATTATACATCTGACTGATTTTACCTGGTTTTATTTTAACAATATGTTTTACAGGCTGAGACACTGGGTAAGAAGTATGAAGAGAAGTACAAACAAGTTGCAGAAATAGCATCAAAATTAACTATTGAAGACGCCAAATTTCGTGAACTGCAGGTAATGACTAATTATTGATTATTTTAAAGATGACTTGTAGATTGTTCCAACTGCATGAACTTTTCAGAATGTTCATTTAAATTTGTTGTGGACACTAAATTCTCCTCATCTTCTGAATTAGTCATCTGCCTTGTCAGTCAAGGTGACAACAGTTCTGAATTTTTATTGTAAAGTTGTTCTCTGAGTATCTTCTCCCTGTTTTAGCTCAATATCTATGGCCTTCTGGCTTTTCACCCATTTGTAATTAAGTGCTTACTGATGCTGTTATGACATTACCTTTTAGTTCACACTACCATGAGTCTCCATCTCATCTTTACTTACATATTCAGGAGAGGAAGATGGAGTTGCATCAAGCTATTGTCAATATGGAACGAGGTGGCAGTGCGGATGGTCTTTTGCAGGTTAAGTTCTGCTTATTACCTACAATGATTGGTTTGGGATTCTAAGTTAACTTGTCCAACACTGAAGCATTGTGGATTCTGTAGGTCCGCGCTGATCGTATTCAATCAGATCTTGAGGAGCTGTTGAAGGCTCTAACTGAACGCTGTAAGAAACATGGAATAGATGTTAAGTCACACGCGGTGATTGAGCTTCCATTTGGTACTGCCTCTTTGACTTGCCTTCAGGAAGCACCTTTTTAGTGATAAGTTGCTCGCTATGTTTCCATATACAAAATATTTTGTTTCCAAAATTTGTTAATGTATGTCTATGTACAATGCGTTAAGGTTGGCAACCTGGAATCCAAGAAGGAGCAGCTGTCTGGGATGAAGATTGGGATAAATTTGAAGATGCTGGTATGCTCTCTGGGCCTTGGGCTGTTAACCTGAGCCAATTTACTTCACCTTATGTTTTCTGATTTTCTATCTCCATTTGTGCTTTCAGTTCTGCATATATGTTTTAAAATTATTTATTTGACAGAGATCTGACAGTATTATTATATGTGACAAATATTTTCTTCTTCCAGGATTTGGTAATGAGATCACTTTTGATGTGAAAAATGCTTCTGCCTCTCCAAATACAAATTCATCTGTTCAGATGGAAAACACTTCCCCAGATGGTAGCCTAAGTACTGATAACTTCGCCAATGTGGATGGAAGACAGAGGGAATTGATGAATACTGGTGAACGGGCTTTTGAGAGTGAATCTGCATATACTCATAGTGAAGATGAATCAGCGAGAAGCCCCCATGATAGTCCTGCTGGAAAAGCTGCTCCAGAAAGTCCATCCCAGAATTTTTCGGATGTCTTCAGAAGTTCTGAAGCAGATGCAGAAACTCATAGGTGATGAGTTTGATTTTTAATTTGTTGTTTTTTTTCTTTTTCTGTTTTTTTAATTATGTGTTTTTCTATAGTTCATAATTTATAATTTTTTCACTTTAACTAACTTTTATCTATGTTGCTCTTAGCTAATTCTAATGATTTTTTTGTTCACGTGGCGGTGCTTTTTTTTTTTTGCTGTTTGCAGAAGTTTTGACGACTCAACTTGGGGTGCATTTGACAATGATGATACAGATTCAGTGTGGGGGTTTAATACCAAGGTGAGCTTTGGCCTCATCTGGCACATTTTTTATGCTAAAGTCTGGTTTGGTGGATATGTGGGGCATTTTCTTAAGTTCTTGGCCAGTCAATATAAAAGAAAGGATATTTTGTTTCTGGATTCAAGTATCGGCAAGCTTTGAAATTCTTTGGATGTGTCTATTGCTATTGTTTGTGCAGGATTTTTCCTTGCGGTCTGCTAATTTTGTAGTATAGTGTCACCTCGCATTTTACAGTGTCTTGTTATTAACTTCACATAGATTTACTTTTCCCCTATGTCTGATGCCATTTTTCAGGGTTCAAATTCAGACAAAAACAGAGATTTCTTTGGATCAAGCAATTTTGGTGGAAGCCCGATAAGAACAGAATCTCCAACTGCAGATAGTACCTTCCACAAAAAGAGTCCATTCAGATTTGATGATTCTGTACCTAGCACTCCACTCTCAAGATTTGGAAACTCCCCACCAAGGTATAGTGAGGCGTCATCGGACCATTTTGATAGTTTCTCAAGATTTGATTCTTTCAATGTGCACGACAGTGGATTTTCTTCGCATCCAGAGAGACTCAGTAGGTTTGATTCCATGAACAGTACAAATGACTTTGGCCCCTTCTCTTCACAACCAGAGAAGTTCTCTAGGTTTGATTCTATGAACAGTTCAAAGGACTTTGGCCCTTTCTCTTCGCAACCGGAAAAGTTCTCTAGGTTCGATTCCATAAACAGTGCAAGGGACTTTGGTGGGGATAAACTCTCGAGGTTTGATTCCATGAGCAGTACTAAAGATTTCGGGAACAGCCCTGGATTCTACTCTTTTGATGATGCAGATCCTTTCGGCTCCAGTGGCCCGTTCAAGGTATCAACAGACTCCAAAGAGAAATCCTCATTGGAATCAAGCTCCAAAGATAAATTCTAGAATTACTTTCTGGTTTTCGTTCTTCGGCAGTTCCTTTTCTCTCTTTTGCTTGTCTTTTCGTCAATTTGTTTAGGGCTTGTTGTGGGGGCGGCCATTATTTTTGTGTGTTGTATAGCCTGGGACAAAATTTGGACTGTTGTAAGTTTATTTCATGTACGGCCCGATTGAACTTATGGTGACAATTTTTTTTAAGAGAGAATGGTTTTTGTGGTATGGAGAGATAAGAGAAAATATGCTTGTTTGGAGTAATTTCTTCTTTTTTTTTGCGCCGGGGGCGTGTTTTGTGTGGGGAACAATGGATGCCTAGATAAATAAATATGGAACGTGGTGAGATGTGTGCTTCTTGCATTCCTATCCAGATTGTAGTATAAGCTATGTTTAATTTATTATCTTTTCATTTGAAGTGTGATGAGGCGATAGAAATACTCAGTGGGAAACTATCTTTTTTCTTTTTCTTTTTCTTTCTTTTTTCTTTTTTAAAAATCGTTGGCATTGCGGGGACGCGTCACTGTTCAGGTGGTAAAGTGACAAATAATTATTATTGAGAGTTATTTATCGCAAGCGACAAGAGATACACGTGCTATCTGAGCTGTGTTGTATTGCAACGACGTTTAAAATATGGGCGGATGAAAATGATTTGAAGAAGAAACGAAATGAAATTGCTGAACTTTATAGATTTAAAGCAGGAGCATGATATGCAAGGTCGAATTCTTCGCTAAATGTGATGGCACCGGGTCGAATCTCTTTATGGGAACTAAACATTTCTATTTTCAATTTAAAATTGGGTAGAATTGGGTATTTTTTCGCTGGTTTGTGGGTAGAGCAGATTTCTCTCCAAATTTGTAAGAGTGGATAAATTTAGGTTTGGATCAAACCGATTAAGTTTCAAATTGATCAGGATGGAATAAAAAAAAAATTCAAATTCAATCTATATTTAAATTAAATCGGATAAAAATTTCGAATTGAGTTCGGATAAGATTGAGTTATGATTATATTTGAATCAAGTTGGATGTGTGTTAAAATAAGATTTGGATCAATTAAGATGGATTCAAATTAGGGTAATTTTGAGCCATTTTTCTTTTGATTTTTTTTTTTGGCTAATTATTTTAGTTATTAGAAAATTGTGTTAATGCTATGAAATCAAATGAATAAAAATAAAAATAAACTATTATTGTTGGATCGGGTTGAGTTATTTACCCACCCCTAATTATATTTAAAACATTTCTTTTTTTAATTTAGAGTCAACCTAATTGGATTTTTAGATCCATCGAGTTTAAGTCGATCTGGTCAAAATCCCATCCAACAAGGTTGGAGCCTTCATTTGCATTCGATCCGAAAGCAAACTTTTCAGATCAAGTTGGGTCATTGGTACACCCCCTATTTGTATGAGAAGAAATTTGGGTTGTGACATGACAGACTTGGTCTAGGTGGTTTCAAACTTTCAATAGATGTCTAATGTCAATATCAGTAGAATTCTAATTAGACTTCCAATTGTATAATACATATCAATGATTTAAAAAAAAAAAATTGTACAATCAAGCTTCTAAATGGGGGAAAAAAAAATTTCTGGATCAAAGAAAACTTAATCGTATAGATCAAGATGATAGACATACGATGAGCAAGAAGCCAACATAACAGGTTAAAGGAAATAGCTTTTAAATCACAATTGTAGGAAAAATGCCCAACGAGTATCATCTGTCGGTATCTGTAAGACTTTGCCTGGATGCAATCAATCATGTCTTCTGCTGCAAAACAACCAACCTGTTGAAACAGAAAGATTACCGATTATGCTGACAGATAAATAGCAGTAAAATTCATCTAAGTAGAGAAATTACAATATGCACAAGTCTCAGCTAAGGATGCCTTGACTACCCCGACCCAACTCTGCATTACTAGCATGTTTGAGTCTTAACAGTTCCTTAGTATGAGACAAATGGGGAAAATACAAATCAGGGCCATACATACCTAAAGGAAGCAACTTGTTATGATCCATTGGTGTTTTCTAATTCTTTGTGGACTTGTTCAAACATAGAAAGCATTGTTGAACGCAAATTTGCTATTTCTACAAGTGTCTCCAGAGCTGCATGTAAAATAAAATAAGAAAATTCATTGCATTCGATTTTACATATTTTCATGAGCAATTGTGATAAGTTACAGACCTCTCTCAAATGATAATTGTGCAGATCGAAGCTTTGGGGAGACCAGTACTCCGAACACTGACAATGATTTTTGCCGCTGCTTCTGAACATAAGACAGATGAAACAACATTTATAAATTTGTTCAAATTATAAAACTGTATTATTCAGGAGTTCATCAAATTCTCTGAATATAATTAATACTCTCCGTTCACCAACAGTTATGTCATTCGTCTCTCCAATGTAATTTTGCTTGTGCAACAAACAACAAAGGTACACAGACTGATCATTCTCTTTATGTGGATATGCAACAAGAGACATAATCCAGAAAAAGATTCAATACAAAATCTAAAATACAGTATCCTCGTAACAAAAATTTAAAGTCCTAACAAATTGATAGTTGTAACATATGCAGAACTCTTACTTGGTCAACAAGAGTAAGTGGAGTTCCGGTCCTTGTTGAGACTTTCTCTTCTTCACAAGAGGGGAAAAAAATTGAAAAAGTGAGAAAAGGCTAATTAAGGAGGTGTCATGGCAAAGCAAACTCCTGAATACAACATAAAATCAAACAGTGATTTTTTATTTGGTTTTAACTGATACAAAATTACCCACAATATTCCCTAAAAGAAAATTATTCAAATATATATTTTCAAAAGACATCTACAAATGTATTTTAAGCTATTTACAGAGAAGTTCTGCTAAACCGGCAATGGCCCTAGGTTTGATTGCATACGAAAAATTATACATCTTGTGGAAGATCCCATTACTCTACTTCATTATTTTAAAAGGACTGCACTCACATACAGGAGAAGATATTATACCAGAAAGCTGGGAATTGTTCCGGTGTCGTAGCTGTGGACTTAGAGATTTCTCTTCTCCGGAAGTACGTTCTCCATTATCAGAGGATGCCCATTTGCATAAAGTAAAGCAAGGTTGCGACTCCATGGAATCAACTAGAATACATTACATTTTACATAAGTAACATCATTTCTCAAACTTTAAGTTCTCTTTAACTCAAAATCTTCCCACTTATCATACAAATCACTATCAGCTAAGCCCTTAGTGAGTCAAACAAAAAATTACCATCTTGTTCAGATACTTTCAATGAAGTAGCAGCGGCGTGAACTTTAAGGTCTAACAAAGCGCCATTAATGCGTGAAGCTCCCATTGCATGCCTGGCGCTTGCCAATTCCAGCCACCCCTGAAAGCAATTTTCTTACCAATTTCTTCAAACTTTTAACATGTTTTAAAAAATCAAAATATCACATTAAAACATATAAGAAAAAACTAGTGAGAGATTCGGTCTATATAGTAAAGTTTCAGTCTTGTGAATTAAAAGGGCATGTTTATTTCTATTATTTTACCTGGCTAAGGGTCGAAGATAAAGAATCTAATAGAGTTAAATACCCATCCAATGAATCCAAAAACTGCAACAAGTACTCATCTTCGACTTGCTTTTGCCTTCCAATCTCATTTTCAGCGTTGCCCTTTTCTTCTTGGTTTTCCATCATAAGCTGTAGTGACAAGCAATTCGACCCTTCGATCAAAAAGACACTTGTGTAATTATTTTGACAATATCGTGGACTTCTTCGTCACTTTCTTCAAAATAGTCAAATTAAGTAGAATAATGTAAAAAACAAGGACCATAATGAAAATAAACGCGGTCTTTCACAGCTTGTACGACGTTTTCACTTGATAAAAAAGAAAAAGGAAAAAGAACAAACCAACTGACGTCAAAAAGAAAAAAAATTCTAGGTTCTTGGAATCTGATGGAGGGAATTGTGAAGAAATATCAACAAAAATTTAAAAAAATTAAAGAAGAAATGAATCGATGGGACGAGTTGCAATCTCGCTTAATTTCGCAATTTAAAAACGCTTCTTCAATTATTGAAAGATTGCAGGTCAATACAAATCTTACTTATTAATTAAATTTCACTTAATTTGCTTATTTATCTATATTCTAATCATATCTCTCTTGTTTTTAGATTCTTCAAGATGCTAAACATTACGGAAATTTGAATTCTATTGGTGGTATTGAAGCTGCCGTGTTACGAAAACAAATGGAGTCTTTGCAGATGATTTTGCTTTCAATGCAAAAAACACTGTAAGTTTTTTTTTAATTATTAGTTTCATTTCATGAATTGTTTGATTTCTGAGAAAATGCGGGAAAATAATGTGAATTATGAGGTAAAGTAGAGTAAGCTACTATGGTTGACTTATTAGTTGTTTTAAGAAGGAATGGTGTTTGATGTATTGAACCTTAATATAGGGAGGAGTTTCGTGGAATTGTTTTAGCGCTCGAGAAGATTCATCGTGATGGTAAACAGCTAGTTAGAGGTGGCTCTAATCAGTTAACAGTGAAACAACTGCAGCAAAGAGTTGGTTTGAAGCCAACTCTTGCAGATTGCTTGGATGGGCTTATGATTCTTTGGGATATGCACAATTCAGAGTATGTAGTTCTCAAAGTTTAGTTTCAACAGTGTCCAGAATATTGCTTTTGTTAAGATCTAGTACATTGAGATTCTAAATGAAGCTTGCTATTTGTTTTTGGCCAGGTATGTGCTTAAAATGTCACTGGTTTCAACGCTTTCCACACTTGCTGTAAAACCCTGGTATATAGAAATGTAGCATATTGACACCTTGTCTCTTTATTGTTTAAGGGTCATTCATGTTAGTGTTATGTCTTTGCAGTTGATACAGTTCATTTTGATCTATTTTCATGTATCTATACATTTTGGTTGCAAGAATTGTGATTATAACTTGAACTCTCTACAATTCAGTACTGTTGATCTAGGTGCACTTCAGCAACTCTTGGTTGATCAGCCTAACATCCCCAAAGAGGAAGGTAGGATCTTTCTGGTTTGAAGTGTATGGATTTCGCATATGTGCATAAATTTTTATTCTGTGTGATAAATATGAGAAATTATTTGAATATTTAAATCAGGGTGGCTTCTGTCTTGGAAATATTTTGTTGAGATCAATACAATGAATTAATCATCATTACTAACCTGTCTGCCTATCCTTATCTTATGTTCATTTGGAAGTTCCTTCTTAATTTACATCTATTCTGGAATGACTGATGATTGAAATTATTTTCCTCTTTCGTATCTTCTCCTGATTGTCGCTTCTTTTGTGCTTGCCAGTGCAATACATTTTTGAAATCATATTTGCAGAAGAAATTTGTTGACTCTCTTTGTGATACTGAAAGCCAATGTCTTGTGCATTTACTGCTACATGGAAGTGTCATGAATTGCCAAGTGCTCTCATTGTTCTTATTCCTTGCTTCTGAGGGTCCAAAAGATTGCCTCTGAAGGATCTTTGGGAACTCATGCTCTGCATATACCAAAACCAGCAAAATGTTTGTGATCCCAAAGATAAATGAAATGATGAGCTGAGTGGTGACATTCGCGGCCCTGTGATCTTCATCAGAAACTAGTCCTTCACCGAGATTTTCTCCAGTGCATTATGTTAAACGAGGTTTTTTCGGCTCACAGTTAATGTGGAGTTGGTATGACTTGATGATTTACTTATGAACTATCATTTGCTGACCATATGTAGACTTTCAAAAGCACACCGTTATTAGTTATTTTTCCTAGGAGTTCATCATATTTTATCACTGTCAACTTGTGTGATACTCCCAAGTTTTCTCTTGAATTATATTAATAGTCAAATATTTACTACTATATTTGGGCCCTTTTTAACTTTCAAGCTATACTGTTTTATCTTGTACTTTAAACTTAAAAAGTTTGTAGTGTATGTTTTGCTTGTTTTATTTGATCATGCATATAGGGTTTTGATACAACAGGACATGATTTGGAATGTTGTGGATATCACACCCCAATCACGTCTTACCCTGTGGGAGGTCACACACTAGGTCAGTCCTGAATATAGTCATTATCTAATAAGGATCTCTTATTTTAATAAAGGAAAAGATAAATTTAAAAAATGAAGTGTATTTTTTTATTATAGAAAAATTACTATGTATATATTAATTCTATAATGAAGACATTTTTATTTTAACAAAATGAGAATACTATTAGTAGATAAGAAAATTTAAATTTTAATATATTAACAAATAAAAAAATATATTCTCTAATATATTAAAATCTATAAATATATTAGAGAATGAAGGTAAAAGGTATTTTCAGATTATATTTATTGTGACTTATATTTAAACTCAAAAAAAAAAAAAAAGACTAACAAAACAATGGAGTAAATGGATGAAGTTTTCCGACTATAAATTATATCAAATTTAACTTGGAGAGACCCAACGAACTAATTATACCGCTCACTAACAATTACCATGGTGTACGAAAACACAAAAACGACATCGTTTTTCGTCCATTTGAAATTCTTAACTGTGTTCTTGTCCTATTATTTTCAGAAAGATATTTATTATTTATTTTAGTTCGAAAAATTTTTTTCTCTTTTTTTGAGTTTTTTATACATCGATATATTATAATTAAAATTTTATATTATAATCAGAGTTCTACTAATATTTATTATTAAAAATTAATTAAAACTCTCTTAATTAATTATATTACAACACTATTTAAAGATCAATTCTCACTTAAAATTTAAAAAAAAAACTCTCACTATTAATATAAGTGAAAGATCGATTGTACCCTAACGTAGATTTTTTTTTTTTAATTGACTAACTTGGATTTTTGATAAGACTAAACAGCTGTTTTCTTTTGTTTGCTCGAGCATCGCTGGGCTTTGTAGTGGGGCCCACTTCTCTCAAATCTCTCGATGAACTATTCTTTTCTGTTCTGTTGGTGATGTAGCCGGGAGTCAACTTTTTTACGATGGCTCGCGGTCTCGGCTTGGCTTCCCCTCAATTTTAATTTTGTTTTGTTTTTTAGCTGCAGTATCCTCATCTCTCTCGTCAACACACGCAGAAATTCCAAAAAAGAAAAGTCTTTTATTTGCTTTTTATTATTTTAATTTTTTTCATCCCTGTTCCTATCTCAACCTTAACAAGTTCGAAAAATCGAACCCAAAAGAGAAAGAATCCCTAATTCAGATGCTGTTCTTATCTTTAATCACTTAATTTAACCAAATGGCCGAAGAAGCAGTTTTTATCCGAATCCATTCCCTAGAGCAACTAAGCTAGAATTACGCCTCTGTCACAGGAGAAAGGTATGTCTTAAGTTTTGTTAACTAGAATATGATGAGCTGGATTTGTGTGGTGATAAGCATCAATTTAGCTTTTTGGATTTTAATTCGTTTGATTTAAATTCTTGATAATTGACCCACTTGATGACAATCCTTAATTTACTTTATTTTTTTTTTTTCAAATGAAGTTCTGAAGTCATATTAGCTATGGAAATTTTGAATTTTCTTTGGAAAATCTTGATCGAATTCAACTTTCCCAGTTGTTTTTAATGTTGCTTTACATTTGTTGGTACTTTGATTCTTGATGCAATGGTAGATTATGATGTTATTCTAGTGCTGCTGCAGATTTCAGCGACTGATTTGATCAGATGGCTGGAAGTTGGGATGGAGGTTATGACTCTGGTAGCCAGTCAGATGGGAGCTACCACTTTGAAAGACCGCACATAGAGCCTATTTACGATGCATTTGTTTGCCCTTTAACAAAGCAAGTCATGCATGATCCTGTCACTTTAGAAAATGGACAAACTTTTGAACGCGAAGCAATTGAAAAGTGGTTCAAGGAATGCAAGGAGAACGGAAGAAAGCCGTTGTGCCCTTTGACACAAAAAGAACTAAGAAGCACTGATCTTAATCCAAGTATAGCTTTGAGAAACACAATTGAAGAGTGGAATGCTAGGAATGAAGCTGCTCAATTAGATATGGCTCGTAAATCATTAAATCTTGGCAGCTCGGAGAGTGATATTATGCGGGCTCTGAAGTATGTTCAGTATTTCTGCCAATCAAGCCGATCAAATAAGCGTGTTGTGCACAATTCCGAGCTAATACCTATGATAATTGACATGTTAAAGAGCAGTAGCCGCAAAGTTCGGTGTACGGCTCTTGAAACCCTTCGAATCGTTGTGGAGGAAGATGACGACAATAAGGTTGGTCAAATGTTTGCTCGTTTTTGTGCAACTTCATTGACATATCTAGCATGGATGCACTTAGTGCCTCTTCCTTTTTCTTTGTTCTGCAGGAAATACTAGGCCAGGGGGACACTGTGCGAACAATAGTTAAGTTCTTATCTCATGAGCTTTCGAGAGAGAGAGAGGAAGCTGTCTCTTTGCTATATGAGCTTTCTAAATCTGAAGCCTTATGCGAGAAAATTGGTTCAATCAATGGTGCAATTCTCATCTTGGTTGGAATGACAAGCAGCAAATCAGAAAATCTTCTGACTGTTGAAAAAGCTGAAAAAACACTGGCAAATCTGGAGAAGTGTGAAAACAATGTGCGGCAGATGGCTGAAAACGGTAGACTGCAGCCTCTTCTTACACAAATTCTTGAAGGTATATTTTTCTTTTGAGAAAATAAAAAAATTAAATTTTGAGCGTTGAAATCACGGAACTGAATATGCACTATACATTTTTCTATTGAGGTTTCTTGTCCTCTCTTTCTATGATCTGCATGGTTGATGTATTTGCAGCCTGTGAGTTGTAGGTCAGTGACACATTATTTGTTTCTGTAAGTTGTTGAAACATAGCAATCATCTCCTCAAATTGTTGGTAGTAGAAGCATCTATTTAATTTTTCTTCAACTGGTTGCAAATTTTAAAGTGCAGGTTGCCTTTTATGTTGTTAACATTCCTACAATTGGATGGATGCAGGGCCACAAGAAACCAAACTGTCCTTGGCTGCATTTCTTGGTGATCTGGCTCTAAACAGTGACGTGAAAGTCCTGGTTGCAAGAACTGTTGGTTCATGTTTGATCAATATTATGAAAAGTGGTAACATGCAGGCCAGAGAAGCTGCTTTAAAAGCTCTAAACCAAATTTCATCTTGTGAGCCAAGTGCCAGAGTGTTGATACACACAGGAATTCTTCCCCCTCTTGTAAAGGACCTCTTTACTGTTGGTTCCAATCATCTTCCGATGCGACTGAAAGAGGTCTCGGCTACAATTCTTGCTAATGTTGTGAATTCAGGCCATGACTTTGATTCCATCACTGTTGGACCTGACAACCAGACTTTGGTTTCAGAAGATATCGTCCATAACCTGCTCCATCTGATTAGCAACACTGGTCCAACGATCGAGTGCAAACTTCTACAGGTTCTTGTTGGACTCACTAGTAGCCCCACAACAGTCCTCAGTGTGGTTTCTGCCATCAAAAGTTCTGGTGCTACCATCAGTTTGGTTCAGTTTGTTGAGGCTCCTCAGAATGACTTGCGTCTAGCTTCCATTGAACTTCTCCAAAACCTCTCCCCACATATGGGTCATGAATTAGCTGATGCACTACGGGGTGCAGTTGGACAGCTTGGCAGCCTAATAAGAGTAATATCAGAAAATGTAGGAATCTCTAAAGAGCAGGCAGCAGCTGTTGGCCTTCTAGCTGAACTACCAGAGAGGGATCTGGGCCTGACACGGCAGATGCTAGATGAAGGTGCCTTCGGGTTAATATTCTCTAGAGTGAAAAGTATCCAGCAGGGGGAAACAAGGGGCAGTCGCTTCGTGACACCATTTTTCGAAGGACTTTTATCAGTTCTTGCAAGGGTTACATTTGTTTTGTCTGATGAACCTGATGCCATTGCTCTCTGCCGTGAGCATAATCTTGCAGCACTCTTCATTGAGCTGCTTCAGAGCAATGGACTTGACAAAGTACAGATGGTTTCTGCAACAGCATTGGAGAACTTGTCGCTGGAATCCAAAAACTTGACAAAACTGCCTGAGTTGCCTCCTTCTGGTTTTTGTGCCTCAATCTTTCCATGTTTCAGCAAGCAGCCTGTCATAACTGGATTGTGTCGGCTGCACAGAGGATTATGCTCTTTAAAAGAAACTTTTTGTCTATTGGACGGGCATGCTGTGGAGAAGTTGATAGCACTTTTAGACCATACAAATGAGAAGGTGGTTGAGGCATCGTTGGCAGCACTATCTACAGTGATAGATGATGGGGTTGATATTGAACAAGGGGTGATGGTATTGTGTGAGGCACAGGGAATCAAGCCCATTCTAGATGTATTACTCGAAAAACGAACTGAGAACCTGCAGAGGAGAGCAGTTTGGGTGGTAGAAAGAATCCTGCGGACTGATGATATAGCATATGACGTCTCTGGAGACCCAAATGTCAGTACTGCTCTAGTTGATGCCTTCCAGCATGCTGACTATAGAACACGGCAGATTGCCGAACGTGCCCTGAAGCATATTGATAAGATACCAAACTTCTCAGGAATCTTCCCAAACATGGGATGAGTTTCTTCCAGATGTTTTTTTTTTTTTTTAAATCTTACAAGGATGAGCTCCTGTACGTAATTCTTCCTTTGCGTAAGCAGTTTTGACATTTATGGATATTGTTTGTGAATCGTCGAACTGCAGGTAGATATTGTTGTATAAAGATGTTCAATTTGTAGAGTATTTCCAATGCCATTAATTTGTTCTTAATTTTACTGTTTTTCATCAATTCCACATCTTCAAATGCCTTGTCACGACTTATTGCTTATTGAGTCGGAATGTGTTTTACTCCAAATGCACATAACGGTGTGGTGTGTTGTGATCTTTGAATTTTATTTGGATTCTACCCCATAAGGTTTCCACACTTTCAAATGTTATTATCATATTCATCCTTAAATTAGTTCATATTTCATTCATTCATTAGTTTGAAATAAAAAGGTAGGAATGTTGACGTTGAAGAATATTTACCAAGTATAATTAGATCTAGATCTCGAGCATTATGGAAAATATGACTCAGAACATATTATCAGAGTGCAATCTTCCAAAACAATCGGGTCTTCTGTGCTACTATGGTTGCTGCTTTTTACATTTTTACCTTGCTGCAATTGTGGGGGCCTCATACCGATTTGATTTTCCTTAAATCTTCATTACTCTTTAAGAGATCTCTCTTCACTCTCATTTCATTAGCTTAAATGTTCATTGTACGTGATTCTAAATCTTAATTATGAGTATTGCATGGTTATCACCAGTTCGAATGTATTGCTTAATCTAGGTCAGCAAGGCAACTTTTAAAATAGCCAAAAGCATTCAAGTGTGACTTTGAAGTTTTAAAACTTCTCTGTATGGCTTCCAAGTGAAAGAAACAAGAGCCAGGAAGTTCAAGGAGAAGAACAGATATCACATTATCAATTTAACATAAACAATAAGCTCTTTTCCACCTTGTCAAGACAACACAAACAAGATTTAAAAACATGAATAATTTATACACAGTAGCAAAGAGAGTACATAAATGGCTACACGTGCAACATACCTCTTAAATGAGCCAGGATAAGATACAGAAACTAGAGGCAGGTGCAAAGGTTCAAATCAACTGTACCCAAAGAATTTGAAATGAAATTTGCAGGTTCAAGCCTGAAATTTCCAGCGTGAATCAGCCATACGCCAATAAGATTACAGATGTAAAACAGCCAATGATTTAGTCATGCATGAAGTAGCATCCAGTTCATAAGCCATGTGATTTCTTGAGATATGGCTCCAGTTCATCCTCTTTTCCGACACGTCACATGCAGTCAAGAAGTCCAGCACCTGACCAAATATCTTAAACATTTCGACACCAAATATACGGTTTCTGTCCGCAACAAATGCAGCATTCCAGTCCATTGGAGCATCAGGATGTACAGAGACCTCAGTCCAGGTGAGGTACATGAGATCTAGCTCCCATAATTTTCTCACTGCCTTGTTTCTACAGCCTATTTGACCATCCCCTTCACACCAGGAGACAGAAAGCATGAATAGACGACCACTACAGGATACAAGTTTTGGGTAGTACTCAATAACACGGGGAGGAAATGGAGAGGTTTGGATTCCAATCCAGAAGCCTCTTTCTATGTCATATCCTGCCAGTTTGTCAGTCTCAGAATAGACATAAAATATCCCATTGCAAACAACTCCAGAAGAAACAACCCCAAAATCTACCGGCAACCTCTGGATTTCCATCCATTTATTGGATACAGAATCATATATTTCTCCAGAATCCAAGGGCTCATCCCAAGATCCAAGGCCTCCTACAGCAATCAAAACAAACCTTTTACTGGTTTTTGTGATTGACTGATCACTTTTTTGTCTAATAAACTTATATGACTTTCTGTTGGGCAACAACGAACCCTCAAATCCATCAAAAGAATTTCTGTATTGACGCCTTAGTGAAAGCCTATGAGGATCCTCATAAACATCTGACACCCCACCAAGTCGTGACCTGGGGAAACGCCGATCTTGATGACTCTGATGACATGGGATGATAGAGAACTCCGGACTCACCTCAGATATTCCTAAAATAGGCATTGATCTGGCATATCTCATAGATGCAGCTTTTCGCCAAGATTTAGTTAAGGGACTAAATACCAATACCCCTTTGTGCGTCTTAAATGAACTCCTATCCACCCTTCCAAAGCTGGTCAAGCTTGAACAACCCCCAACAACATAGACATCATCCATGATGCTGACAACAGAGAACATGAATCTTCCTTTGAGAATACTGGCATCAATCCTATGCCACTGGTCTTGAGAAACATCCAGTGCATGAATCTCCCCAGAGCAATAGCCATCTTTAACAGCACCAAACAGAAACAACCAAGGATTTTGATGCAAACCTTCCCGTCTCATCTGCAGAAACCGAGGAGTGGTAGTCAAGTATCTCCATTTCTTGCACACAAGGCGGGCATTCATAAGACTGGTCAATGGGAGTCTCACCAAGCACATCTCCAGAATGTCATCCGGAAGAAAAATATGCATCCTGCTATTTCTCACCGATTCTTCGAGTTCCAAATATTTTCTGTTACTTTTCTTCCAAAACTTCTCTTTCACCCCGTATGAGAAACAATCCACTCCCACTCCTATTTCCTCAGAACCACAAAATGGTTTGTATCCCTTTCCTTCTTCGCTAGCACTTGACCTCCTCCTACTACTCGGATCCCCACATTCCTCTCCAGTTTCAGCACCTACTTTGCAACCCCCGCCTCTTCCATATAATGTGAGACATTTTAAAGACACCCCTTTCACATCATCCTCGTCATCCCCATCATAGTTTCTTAGATTCTTATTCCTCAATTTTCGGCTAACACTTCTAACAAGCCGTTTTGACACACTCAGAGATTCAAAATCCTGACGAAGAGAATCCTCCTCGCCAGTCGGACTCTCACAAATCATTCTTCTCTTTTCCTAACCAAAACCTAAGCCATATTCACATTTCTATCTTCATACAAGCTCTTCATCCAATAAATCCACATGATGTCTGCTTGAAGCACAAGTACACAATTTAAGTAAGTAAAGGTGAAATTTTCAATAAAATCACACGAACTTAAACAAAAAAGGAAGACGAATTACTCATAATACAACTACCGAGAAACGTTTCTTTTTCCATTCTCAACAAAACAGAGAGTAAAAACAAACATATTCAAATTTATCAACAGAAATGTACTTACACATGTACAAAATGAAAATTTTCAGATCCACAAAACCCTAAAAACGTACTTTTACCACAAAAAGGTTCACAAAATACACAATTCATAACGCTCATTAACCAGCTCGAATCATAACCGTCTGATCAAATATCATAAACACAGGAATCAAGCTATTACAATAAAAGCAGACAGCAGAAACGTTGCGAGATCAAAACGCAGCGTTTACGAAACTTACAGAAATGTGAAAGCAAAATCGGTTTCTGCGAAGTGGTTGAGTGTGAAAAAGCAAACAATATAAAGACGAGATTCCAGATGTTGGCTCCGTCCGAGCGGAAGCAAGTTTTAATTTCGTTTATTTATTTATTTCTGTTTGGTTATTTAAATTTAATAGTAACTAAAAATTAATAAATAAATAAATAAAATAATTGAAACAAATAGTTAGTGTTTTTGTCCTCTGTGTTCGTGTTCGGTTGGTGCGGCTAGAATTAGTAAAGCGACATGACACTGAATAATAAAAGCGACTCATCAGCTCTTCGCTTTCCCATTTGGCATTCTCTATCTCTGCTTTCCATTTTTCGCTTTTATTTTTTAAAATTGAGTTTTGTTTGTGTACGGGCGCGTCCTTCAACGGTTATCGTCCGATTCGCATCGCAGCCGTTCGATTGTAAAAGCGGAGGCGTTATGGGCTCGGGTCCCTATGGATTTGGACCCACGCAGATTGTGATCCTGTGAGGTAACAGTGGTAATTTCGTTGCTTTTGTTATGCACGTGCGAGGTTAGGTTGTGTTTTGACTGTTTGTAACAGTTGACACAGCGGAATGCCCGGCAACGAAGGTGGAAGAGAATTTTCATCGGTTGCTAAGACTGTGTACCCCTCACCTCTTATTAAGAAAAATCATTGAGGATTTACAAATTTTTCGTTTTTCTTAGCATTAGAATTAGAAATTTGTCAAAATCGGATTTGATTTTGACCACCAAAGCAATAATAAGCAAAACTTTAAAATTTAGTCCTAATAATGAAATTGTGGGAATTAAATTTAAATAACTGATTGAATAGTACTCTAATTAGGTTGCGTTTGGGGCAATACACCCATACATTTTTAGAAGAATTCTTCTAAAAATATATCCTTAATCTACATATAAGAGAGACCCGACTTCGTTCTAACTTTATCAAAATATTGATAAGTAAGTAAGCATAATTCATATATTACCTCAAAATATAGGTAGCATTATTTTATAACAAATGGTGATCAACTCCCTCCTATCAATTTCAAAATAATTAGTAATTAACTCCTCCTACTAATTTAATCTCTTGTATAAATTATAGGGACTTAATCCACTCTTATCAGTTTTGGTTGATAACATATTCTAAAAATATTATCAAAATCGAAATAGCAAAAAAAAAAAATCTTTTAAATTATGATTAGGGTGATTAATGTATGTAATTAACTACTGTTATACAGATTTTAAAAAATAAGCAATATCAAGAATTTTATCATATGAGTTTTAACTGAATATGGCATTCATTTTATTAGATGGTATAATAATAATTTAACAAGCTTTGAATCTCAAGTTATATCTTTAACTTTTAGGTTTTTTAGTGGGATTATTGTTTGAAGGAATATACAGCGAGATTAATTGGTGGGAGCATCATTAAATTTCACAAATATAGGATAAGAAAATGGAAAGCATATTGGGGTCATGATGACACCAAACTTGGATATTATAATACATGATGGCCAAGGTAGGCATGGGGCCACATGACCTTTCATTTTAGGACACGTAATATATTATGTCGATGGCCCATAACTATTAATACCGCTTTTCTCCATCTCAAGGCTCAAACTCAAAAGGCATACACTATAAACATTTATTTTTTAAACAATATTTACATAGAAGATTATCATGGCCTCATGGGCCGGACAAGCGATCGATGCCCAACCCGATTGGCTGATCCAGTGTGGGCCGGTGTTTTTGTCAATAATTTTTAGAATTTGTCCGTGCCTAAGGTTTGATTTAAGCACGAGTTGAACTATTGGAACCCTTTATAAGTTATAACCCTTATAAAACCATTCTCCTATTATAATTACAATAAAGACAAACTAAATCTGAATGTAATTAAATTCATATACTATTTATCTCTCTATAAGTTTCTCTGGAGTTCTTTACGCCCCCACCTACACTAGTATCTTTTATTTTTCTGTTCACTGACAAACGCATTGCATTTTAGTTTTTTATTTTATATTATTTTCTCTCTTATCATTTTTTATTTCAAAAAAATTAGGAAATGATTATTTGATTTTATTTGTAATTCTACTTTATATATATATATATATATATATATATATATATTTCAAAATTTTATTAAAAAAACTGTAGTTAATTTTTTTTTAAATCAACTGTGTAATTAGCGTTCAGTGAAAGAAACTGAAATTTTATTTTATTCTATATTAAAATCAGAAAGAAACTAAAAAATTAAATTTAAAAAGGATATTTTGGGAATTTAAATAAGGATTTGACAAGAAAAGGGGTTTGAAAAAAAAAAAATTCCGGGCGCTGATGTTTGCGTTTGCCTGTTTAAACACAGAAGCCGAAGGGAAGAAGAAACGAAAAAGAAGATGGCCAAGTCAGTGACTTGTCTTGTAATTACGCTCGCCATTTTCTCCGTCGCGGCTTCGATCGACGAGAAATGCGGAGCTTGCAATGCCGTCGCAGTAAGTCTTTACTTGATTTTAAAACAGAAAATAAAAGCATGACGGATCTGATTTATGGTTTGAAAATTGGAATAATTCTGCAGGAGGAGCTAGAGCGTGGACTTTCAAAGGTATGAACTTTATCATTTTTACATAGGTTTGATCTTGATGTTCCTTTATAGTATCTTGATATGCGATTGGTATTTTATTAGGAAAAAACGAGGAATCATTTGGATTTGAGACATAGATTGGACTCCAAAGGCCAACGTGAAGGGAAGCTAATCGATTACAGGTATAAAACTGAAATTGTATCTTTTGCTCTTTCATTTTTTTTTCTTTTGCTGCATAATTTTTGTTCAATGTGATGCGGAAGTGGTGGCTACTTGTGTTAGTATGTAATTGTTGAATGATGGTGCTAAAATGTCTGCAAGATCAATCGCGGAATGCTTATGATAGGAAGTGGCTGATGACTATGTATTTTTTGCAGAGTAAGTGAGCTTCGAGTTGTTGAGCTATTGGATGGACTTTGTGATAAGATGCAAGACTACACTCTGGAGAAGGTACTTTTGATGCTGAATTAGTTTCTTCATTGTGTAATGTTATGCTTTTTATATTGGAGCCTCGGAAGAAAAACCCGTTTACAAGGTTCTACTTGTTAGCTAAAAATTTTCACTCTCTGGCGCATGCATTTTGGCCCATTCATATCTTTTGATATCTGTCGGTATATTTATTGTTTTTGCAGATAGATTCGACCAGACAAGATTGGATCAGAGTAGATAATTGGGAGAACCTTTCCATTAGTATGTGATTATTTTTTTATATTATTAACATGGTAATTTCGTTATTTGTTCTAGCTAACGTCCTGGTAAAAGTTTTGCTTGGGGCATCCACGATGCTTTTAGTTCCCTGAGCTTTTTGTTTGATTGAATTAGACTTAAGTTAAAAGATTATTTCATGTCTGATGGTATGACCTCAGATTTGTGATTGAAACTCATTGATTCAGCTTAAAATGTCTTTGTGATTGGACTTGTGTGTCCTCAGTTGCGTTGGCAGTTCACTTGCCATTTCAAAATGGTGCTTAGTGTTGCAGGATATTTGATTGGTTTCTTTGCTTTCTCTTGATGACTTGTGCTACATCCAGCATCTTTCTTGCAACGTTCATGACTTTTGAACTTATTTGTTAGGTTTCGTTAAGCTTCAATCAACTTTACAAGTATTTCTTTGTTTCTAGGTAAACAAGAAGCTAAAGCATATGCTAATGATATTTCTACTTATTGTGGAAGGTGAGACAGAAGATTTTTACCATTCCACTTTATATGCCATTTGGCATATAATATCAGTAATTAATCAAGTTTCTTATAATGATATAGGTTACTTGAGGAAACTGAAGATGAGGTGAACTTTCTTATATCCGCCTATCAATAATTAGCATTTTTGAAGTTACATTTTCTTGTACGTGAGATATTTATATTTAGAATGATTTTGATTGCTGTTGCAGTTGGCAAAATTGATAAAGAAAGGATCACTTAGAACAGGAGATGTAAGCAAGGTTCTATGTGAAGATTTGAGCAAGCACTGCAACAAGTCAAGGTAATGTTGACTATTCCTTACTCACTTCCTATGATGCGTAGAATTTAGGAAGCATGTACTTTCATTTAAGAGAGACATTTTTCTCAACCATTATACTCATGCAAACCGCTCATGGCTTGTCGTCTGTTGTGTTTCTATATATATATAATAATAATATGCAGTGGCTCGCAGAGACTGGATTATTACAGTAATGAATCTTATGGAGAACTTTGAGCTCCCATGCTTATTGCTTCGTCAGAAGAAAAGAGTTGAAGTAAATTAATTGTTGAACAAAATTAAAGACGGAATCCCTCCAGAAGTGGCTGGGATATGCTTGTGAGGATAACTGAAAAGAATTTAACTCTAGTTCGACGCATTTCTTTTGTCAAATTCAAAAATTTCAGTAACCCTGTGTTTAGTCTTTAGTACTTGTACCGGCGACATCTTCCTTTTTTGTTTTATATTATTTTTCTTTGAAAGAGGCGTGACTAGTCTATTTCCTTGTCGACACGTAAACTTCCTTTCAAGTTTCAAATATATGCTAACTTCGTAACATCCAGGCAAACAGCTTGCCTCTGGGAAACCAACCACAATAGTCAACTAATAATACATCTTAGTTTTTTATAAGCTTAGCAACGAATAATACTATCTTCTTTTTTATAAGCTTAGTTTAACCAACGGAGTCTAATCAACGGATCAAATAAAATGATCATTAGATTTAGGGTAAATGTTCTTTTAGGCCATATACTTTGAGCGAATTGTGTAATTGGTTCTTGTATTTTAAAAATTACCTTAAACGTCAGTTGTCGTATATTTGTTTCCGTTAAAATCTGTGTATTTTCACTTGTTCAAATTCAACAATTATCAAAGAGACGGCTTTTTGAGTAGTTTTTTTTTTTTTTTTAAATTACTGGGGTTAATTAGATGATCGACTCAAAGTGTGGCGAATATCTATCTGTACAATCAACTCTAGAAAGTTTGAACAATGAAGTCATCTCAATTGCGGAGGATCAACAATTAACAAATTCAAAGTCCAGTTAGGCCTTAGGGGCAGGTAAAGACCATAACTCTGTAGAACGTAGGCCCCTACGATTCAGAGTCTATTTGCCCTCTCTGTCTTTGGCATCCAGGCACAAAACAAACGTAAGACACATTTTTCTCGTTACCAAAACAGTTTTTCATGGTCAACCACACATTTGACATTTCTCTAAGTCTCAGAGACGGTGGGGACCCTCACCCTCGCACATTTGACTTCCTCCGTCACCGATTAATTTGTGGGAGCATCCACGCGTTGCAGGAGAGAGGAAAAGTTCTTGGAACTTAGCTGATGCAAGGCCAGTTTGCACTGAGCTGTTACATACAGAGTCTGTAACGTAGCCTTGTCCGTTTTTATATGCTAACTACTTAATGTGAAATTACCTTGATTACCTTCACTCAATCTTTTGTGCTGCGGCCCTACTTATCAAGATGTTGAAACAAAGTTCCAATGACCCATTCGTAATTTAATTTTTCACTAGATTTATTAATCTTTATCATTTCAATTGCATATCGAATACAGAAGAAAGCCGCCACGGATTTATGACCCAGTTTTTTTTTTTAAAAAAAAAAATTCTATGTAAAGCAATTATTGCAGCAATTTAATGAACTCGTATGCTTCAATATCATAATAATAAACTAAATTCATTAAGCATACTAATCAACTGATTCAAATCATACAATTAATGACTAAATGCAGTTTAATTTAAAAAAAAGGCATAGTATATCAATCACTTCATTTTCATACTATTTACAATGAAAAAAAAAATATAGAAAATGAGGAAACAGTACAAATAATCAACTAATCGATTCCTAGTACAACAGGACTTTGACTTATCTCGGATGTACAAAATCAGCAAACTCAAAGAATGAGGAGTTTATTTCCTCTGACCGAAGCTGAATGTTGACCATGGCTAAGGAAGCAGTAGCAACAACAGCAGCAGGAACAAGACCAACAAGAATAATGCCCTTAACCACAGGATCCTCCTCCAATGAGTACACACAGAACTCTTTGAAATGAATCATCTCCCTATTTCATCAGTTACCGTCAAGCACACCCTTGAGTACATTCAGCCCTTCTGCAGAAATGCTTCTACGAACACGGGACGGTGGCATTTCTATCCGAGGAGGAGGGTCTGGCGAGAAACAAATCACGATCACAGTTAAATTGTCACAAGTATTGCGCTTGAGCGCTTCTCTAACGAGCTCTCTTGAACACCTTTCGGGATCATTATGGAGCATCAATTCTTTCCTTGCAACAGTCACTGCACCCTGGCTACTCATGACATCCCACAAGCCATCGCAGCCCATTATCAAGAACTCATCATCCTCAGTCAAAAGTGTTTCCTGCAACTCTGGTTCTGCACTCAGAGGACAGGCAGAGCCCTTTGGACTCTTCATGTGCCAGTCTCCAAGAGCTCGTGCAACAGATAATTGGCCATTAAGGTAACCGTCATAAACAACTCCCCCAAGCTTCTCAATTCTTAGTCTTTCAGATGTGCAATTGGGTTTGTGATCTTTCGACATCTCAATTGCTCTACCTCGCCTCCCCAGCACAGCTCTGCAGTCTCCAGCATTTGCAATTATCAGGTTCCTGTGAAGAGATAATTATGTCAGCGGCGATTCAAACTATTGGTTCTCTTGGTGTGGGATACAACTATAGAATTACCGTTTTCAATCAAGAGATAGTCAATATCTCTTGAATAAAAAAACTTACTTCACCAAACCAAATATCTGTAGTCAAATTCCCTGTAGCAATCTATCTTGAGCTATGTAACCTCCCACTGTCATCTCCTATCCTTCTTTATCTATGTCAAATTTGAGTTAGCAACCCTAATCAACACCCGCAAAATCATACATAATGTCAGAGAAGAGGCTCCTGACCTCTTGTTTCTTTCTTCTCTTGTTATATTATTTACTTACAGCTTGTTATAAACTACTGTACAAATCAATATCGTTATGTGTAATCCAAAATAGACAATTTCCAGCATGACTAGTGGTGACAAGGGATGATTTACAAGAGAAAATTCAAAACAAAAGCAGCTTTGAAGTTAGATTACCTTCCAAAAATAAGTGCAGTTAGAGCAGTGGTGCCAGATGAAATATCAAGAGAACTATTATCTGCAAAAGCATAATCAGCCCGTACAAAAGCACTCTTAATCGCCTTCTCCACACAAATGGGAAAATCAGAGTCCTCAACTATGAATCTAAGGATGTTAGTTCTAACATACGATGCCGCATCAGTACCTCCATGGCCATCAAACACCTGTCCACATATCAAAAAATATCAGTTCCTGAACCAGGATGAAGACAGCAGTAAATTCTAAATGACCTCCAAAAGTTGACATAAAAATACATATTTTATTTTAGAAACGTTGAAGACAACAAGAATCAAATTAAAAGGAGATTTTGACTAGCTCACCCCATAGAAAGCTCCTGGCACAGGAAAGTCTGCGGTGGTACCTAGATGCTCAGTAAGATTATCTATACATATGTGTTCATCCTCCATATATTGTTTAGGTCCTATCTCAGCACAGCTTCCTGATCGTAACACAGGTAAAAACTCCGATTTTTCATCAGAAGATGTCTTGTTGACAACCCCAACATCCATTGCCTAGAGAAGGGTAAAACAGAATTGTTATTAGTTATAAAGCATTTCTCAAATGCTGTCAGCAAAGAAACAATATAGATCATAATAAGACAAAAAATTGGGAAAGGCACTTGTCCTTCTATTCTCTAGAACAACAAAAAGTAAGAATTTCTAGCTGTTTTGGATCACATTGGTCATATGTAAAACAATATACGAAAAGTGAGGTAGTTGCAAGCTCTAAAACTTCTAGATTTTATTTTAATTGCTTGTAATCTGATGATTCACGAAATTTAAGGGAAGTTAAAATACTTGTAAAAAATTTGTAACTATCTGTAGATGCCAGCAACCAAAAACATAATGATTGAATAAAATGTAAGAAACAACTAAAAAATGATGTCAAAGGATGAAATTACCAAATCAGTCGCCGCAAGCAGCCTAGTGGTGCTCCCACATTGCCGCATAACTGAAAGATGCCGAGGAGGTTTTCCACTTGTCATCTGTTTTGTGTTATCCACATTATTTGCATTCTCATTTTCCCCAGCTGATCCACTATTATCCTTACTGTAACCATCAATTACTGTAAATGGAGGTGAAAAATCCATACCCGCTGCCATATTCTCCACTCTATGTCCTGACACAGACCCTTAAACTCAAAACAACCCTTCTCGTAATAGCTTATTGTTGTTAGCCTTGATACTATTATAAGGTCCTGATTTAACCAACTTCACTCTGATGAATACTATTCCTTCATACGCCAAATCAACAAACAACAAAGCCTGAAGATATCATCAAATTAATATAAAATCTTATGCTCTGTGAAGATTAATCAATGAAAGTACCTAGCAACCCTTTATTCCCTTTTCAATCAGAAACTAAGCTTCTTAAATAACCAACCTAAACTTCTAGGGCAACTTGATAAAAAATCAGAACTTTACAGTAGAACTATCAAATTCTCCAAAACCCAGATTAAATTCGAGATAATTCAACCAGAACAATCAAAATTCAGCATCAGAAGCTGCATAAAATACCTCAAGATAAAATCATGAGTGAACAGAAATGTTAAAAAGAAGAGGGAAAAAAAAAAAAGGAACTTCAATAATTACAAGAAACGAAAGTTAGAGAAACTCTCACAGACGAGGATCATGATTGTTTGCTTTTTGTGTAATAAATAAATTTCCAAATTTGATCATCAGAACAAATAGAAAAAGTTACCTCCCTCAATTTGATAGAGAGGATCAAAAGCTGTCTGAAAAGAGAGAGATTAAAAAAGGACTAAATAAATTAAACTTGTTGATGTTTGGTTGGCTACCGGCGATTCCAGGTAATTCTGTGGAACGTCTAGCTGTACCGGTAAATTCCGGAACCGACACGTGGTGAGTTATGGTTGGTATCTGTTCTGTTTTAATCGGATGGTTTCATAATTAGTTCATGGGGTTGGTGGTGGCAGTGCGTCCCAGCCGTTGGATTTTCGTGTGTGCGGTAGGATGATTAGAATTGGTTCGAGAGTTAAGTTTCGGTCACTGCAGTTAGACTTTGGAGAGTTGAAAGCATGGATTGGCGCGCTCAACGTGTCGAGTTTTGATTGGGCATAAAGTTTGTTATGATCGGCTAAGATAATGCACCATCGACAGTTGTGATAAGTTCATTCACAACGCGGCGGGGGCAAACTCTTGCAACCTGACTACGATTGTTGTGATTTGTCAGATTAATGATGTACAGTTTGAATTGGATAAGGGTGCATGATTCAGATAGACCAGTAGCCACGGGATAATTGCCCTTATAATATGCAGAATTTAGCAGTGGTTTCGTTATTTAGGGATAACAACGGGCGGGTTCCGGGGCACAATCCCAAACACAACCTCCAGTTTGTAGTGATCCTAAAACCCGTTTACTGTGGTAATTGGGGTTGAGCCGGGGATGTTCCCAATAATATTCTTAAATGGGGCGGGGAATAAAATGGAGGCCTAATCTCCAAATATTTAATCTCTTATTTTTTAAATTGCAAATAAAAGTTGATAATTTGAGAAACTAAACTAATGATAATAGTTGATAATAGAGGCAAATCGTCTACAAAATTGAACTTGTAGATAAATTTTAAAAAAATTTCTGTTTGTGATAGGGAAGGGAAAAAAAAAGGGAAAATCGACTTAAACTCTAGAAGAAGAAGCACAGCCGCATATGGCATAACGTTGAATTCTTTAAAGGACTTTAAAGAAGAAGAAGAAAAATAATCAATCAATCGCAGCCAACAATGAAACAATTGGGCTAAAGAAGAAAAAGTGAAGAACATTCATGAACAATCTCAAGAAGAGTTTGAAGGTGGAAAACTGTGAGATTGGCAACAAACTCTTCAGAGAGAGGAGGGATTGAGTGAAAAGTTAAAATTAGGGTTACGTTTTGGACTTTTTTTTTTTAAATTATTCTCTTTTGTTTTGTTTTGTTTATTTATTTATGATATATGATTTTTTAATTTTATCCTAACTATCTTAAAGTTGTTTAAAATAAGACGCCATTAATAACTACATATATAAAGTGATAAAATCCGGTTCAAAATTATTCGGGTTGAATTCGAGGGCCCGATAAAATCTCTGAGCCCAAACTCAAACTTAAATTATTTTGGGGCCTTGGGCTTGTCCCCAGATTTGGCCTGACATTTTTCTGAGGTTTTTTAGGGCCTATACCCACTTTAATCAGGCCCCTACGGGTTTGGCATTCCTGTTGTTATTGCAGTTGCATAGAATAAACATCAACCTAAGATGTCCTTGTTGAGTTGGTCTCTACTACTAACTCTAGGACATTAAAAGTATGTTGTTGTAAATATATGTTTATTGGATAATGAATTATATAAATTATAAATTTACTAATTTATCATCAGATTGATGAATGTCACATCATTTAAGAATTAAGTTGGGATGCCTATCAAAGTTTTATAATATTTCGGGTAAATACTCATGTCGTCTTTATATTTGGATTAAGTATTTGTTTAGTGACTATATTTTGAAAAAAAAATACTCCTATTAATATATCCTTGCTATTAATTATTTTACATTCTTGCTCTTATTTTTTCTTTACTTTGAGATTAATTTGATAATTTTTTTTTTACATTAATGTCTCCAAGATTGTTTCGAGGTTATTTCAATAAAAGTCAAGAGGTTAAAATAAAAGAAAAAGGGCATGGGTGAATTCATAATTAACAACAGATTTGTCTTGGGACATTTTAAAAATATAGGGACTAAACATATATCTAATCCAAAATATATATACTAAACCAGCATTTACTTACCTATTATTTATATTCAAATAAATGAAATTAGCTAACGTGAATTCATAATGGAAAGTTAAAATGAAATAGACAAATAGTGTGGTATTGTGATTGAAAGGGATTTTTCCAATAAAAGCGAAGAATACAAGCTACAAAATGGGTTAAGATTTGTTTATTCAATTCGGTTCAATTTAAATTAAATGAATTTAAATTTAGAAAAATAGGTTCGTTTAATAAATGGATGAATTCATATTCGAATCGCTAAATAAACAAATCAAGTATGAATTTGAGGTTACTAATTTGTTTATTCATTTAGAATTCATTTAACAAACAAGCATAAATGAATCATAAACGAATCTATTTGTTTAGGTAGGTTTAACTAAATTACTTGTTTACCATCCAACTTTTAAAATTTGTATGTAAAAAATTTAAAATTTGATGGATAATTTTGTAATTATAGATTTATAATAACAAGACAAATAATAAAAGAAAGGCAATGAACTTTCTACTTCAAGTGCGGGAAGTAATGAAAATATATTAAACCAAAAAACCATGGATTTGTTTAAGATACATTTGCTATTTTCTTATTTATTCATTATGAATCTTATCATTTCCTTATTTTTAATTGTTTTGGATTCTGACTATTATTACTTAATTATTATTTTGTAAGAATTTGATGATTTTGATAACATGGATTATAATGCTTTTGTTAGAAAGTAGCTTCATTTGGATGAACCGAGATAGAAAGATTGATTTAGACATTCTAAATTTTTGGAAAGGAAATGAATTTCACTAACCTAACCTTTCTTTAATGGCTCATGATATGTTGAGCATTCCTATATCTACTGTTGCATCTGAATTAGCTTTTAGTGTTGGCAATTGAGTTCTTGATTAATTTTGAAGAGTATTGAAGCTAGAGACAATCGAAGCAATTATTACTACAAGAGATTGGATGTTTGGAGAGATTAGTAAGAGTTGCTCATGTAAATAATTTATTTTCCTTTTATGATATTATATTCAATTGTTTCTAGTTTAGCCTTATTTTCATAAATTATTGTAGAAAATCATGATGCCACTTTGCCCAGCTTATTACAAACACTATGAACATGAGCATTAATAATGCTCCATCTGTAGAAAGTGCCAATGATCCTAAATCCTAATGATAGTATGGGAGTGTGACAGGTAAATGTTTTTCTTGCATTTATAGATTTAGTTATATTATTTCCTTACAATATGACAAAGTAGTACAATTGTTATATATATATATGTGTGTGATATTTTGGATATTAAAGTAACTTTTATCAAAATTGCAGCATCTTGATATCATTATTTTTACTTATTTATATGTAGAAACCTTGTTTTCAAGCTAACAAAAACAAAATGAAGAAAATTAGAGAAGTGTCAAATATACTGAAGATACGTTGTTGTTGTTCTTGTCTTTTTTTTGGCAAATGTAGTTAATTAATTACATGTGCATGTGACAATGGAATTCAATTTAGGCTTAACTATTCAAATATCTTCTTTTTTTTTTTTTTTGTTTTTGGTGGGGGGTTACATAAACGTGCCTTAGGCAAAACAGGACGAGGGTGTGAAACTCCAAAACAATCACGACGGACGCATAAGTCAGCCCCATCAGGAGGTGAATTGAAAATATGCAGCCCAACAGATGAAGGAAACCGCAGAATTAGCAAGAATGCGATGGCGATGGCTCACCGAACCCATCGTAATTCGTAAATGAATTAACCACGAGTCCAACTCCATGTAATATTTCGCTTTCAATCATAATTAATTAGCACAACAATTCTGGAGCGAGAAAGTATTAGAAAGCTGGCGGCATCCGATTCAAAACGTGGCCAAGATGGGACTCGTGGGGCCGCAACTACGCATGAGTAATAAATACTGTTTGTCATACTCTGTTCCGTGCATCCACGAAAGGAGGAGAAATTCTTTTCTTCTTACAGCCAATCAACACCAGCACATGATGCAATTGCATTGACCCTTATTCAAATCTAAGCGTCATGGTCCGCGTTTAATTTATTGTCATCTTCATTCTTCCCTCCCCCTCCCACCATTTTCTTTTGCTGCAATACCCGTCTCTTTTTTTTTTTTTTCCTCCTTTATACTTAAAACATGACATGACCTAGACATTCAATTATTTGTTATTCATATAAGTGGGTCGAAATCTGATACATCTTATGCTGCTTTCAAATGAGTTTCCCGGTATCAAATTTTGATAGACAACTAATTCTCACGTTTCTACATAAAATTTTAGATTCATGTGAAATAGGTGACGATAAAATCGATTTTTTTTTTCCTTTCTTTCAAACCATTATATATCCGTTGCCTCGGTGCCCGTGCCATGGATCGTTTTACACGGTTTATTTAAATACTAGTTTATAAGCCCGTGGAAACCAAATAGAAAGAAACAATCATGAGCTAAGCAACATTTAAAGATATTATTATTGTTATTGGATATTGATAACGCAAGACTAATTTAAAACCGCCTGCCTCATCGGATAATATATTGCGTGCGTTCTGTTTGGATGGTGGTGGAAATTAAGTGGCAGAATTAACAATTGTTTAATTAGCCAACCCCCAGAAAACCCAGTGGCAGTAAAACAGTAAAAAGCCAAATGTTACTTGTGCAGGTGTTGCTGTTGCGTGTAATTAAATCACGGAATCGAACAATAGTTAAAAGTCACTTCCTCTGGAGCTTAACACACTCTTAACAAAAAGTTTATTAAGGGCATCTTTATAAAGGTGATTTTATTTAAAGGGTGTTTTAAAATTTTAATTAATGGTGTGGCTCTTTAAATGAGGGAGATATCACGTCTCACTTTAAAAGAATAATTTAGAAGTGCTTCCAAAAGATTATAATTTTTATAAAATATCAATTCCAATTATTTAATCTTAATTGAGTTTCAGTTTTCAGTTCACACTTCACAGTAAAACGTAACTCAAGAGACTGCCTTTCCCATAAATATCGACGAACGGGTTTGTTTGGTCACCTTGGCCCGTCTTCAACGCCATTGGATTCCCCTCATTTATTGTTCAATAGCCCCATGTGAATCATTCATCTTGTTCTGTTCTGGGATTTGTCTCTCTGCGAACTTCATTGGGTGGCAAATGGTCCTTCATCGAATCCTCATGTTGGATTTTGGCTTTTCAGTTTTCATGTCGGTGAAGGTGAGTTGTTCTTTTTTTTTTCTTTTGGCGCTTTTCAAACCATATGGCGCCTTTAGAGCTTCTCTATTCTTTAGCTTTATTTCCTTCTTTTGGTTGCTGCTTCATTATATTTGTTGAGAGTGGAGCTTTTTAATTCATTATAGCTGCTTATCAATTGTTTGAAGGCTGATGATCTTTACTCTTTTTTGAGCTTGAAAGTGACTTGAGTTCGAGGGAAACTAGGCTTAGCTTCATGAATATGGCTTTCCCATAGTTTAAATTTGTATTTATTACTTTGGAAAAAAAAAGAAAAAAGAAAAAGAAATTGAGCTATAGTCTGAGGAGGGAATAATTCTTATTCTAATGCCTGTCATTTTATGTTAACAAGTTACATTTTTACGTATTCTTACGACTTTGTTTGTTTGATAAGTAAAGTGAAGAGAGAAAAGAGTCGGCACAAAGGCTCTGAAGCAACTGGGTCAATTACTTTCACGTTTCCTGGTGAAAGCAGAATATTGTAATAGGTTAGATTGGGTTGATATCCTTGTTTCTAATTCCCGAATGTAGTGATTAATCAATTTTGATGAATTTTCTTTTCCTGTCCTTCCCAGTGTGCTTCATCAATCATTTATTTAGTTCGAATTTGCTCAATTGCTTAATTTTAGGATTAATATTTTTCTACTTTTGCATCTGTACATTAGATTTGCTTACTTATATGTCATTTATGTTTTCTCATGAATTTCTTTTTATTTTTCTTATCTGTAGAGTCAATGAATCAACGGTGCCCTTGGTGAGTGGATCCATTCTGGAAAAGCTAAGATAGTCGCTCCTTATAAATTCAATTTGCGATGAAGACTATTTGGTTTCTTCCATTAGTCTTTCTGTATTTTGGATTATTTTCAATTGGGTATTGCAAGAATGTTTCTGCAAGACCAGCTGTTGTTAATGCCGGTGCTCTCTTTACACTTGACTCTACCATTGGTAGAGTTGCCAAGATTGCAATTGAAGAAGCTGTGAAAGATGTCAATTCAAATTCTAGCATTCTCCATGGAACCAAGCTTAACATAACAATGCAAAATTCCAATTGCAGCGGATTTATTGGCATGGTCGAAGGTACTTCATTTTCTACTTCTTCAGTTTTGAAATTAGTTTTAATTGGTTTGTTTCATTTGTCATGTGCAAGAATTCTGCTCTGAAAGAATATTTTGTAGTGGTAGTTAATTTTACTGATTATTGTGTTATCACAGCTTTGCGATTCATGGAGACTGATATTGTCGCCATCATAGGCCCCCAGTGTTCAACAGTTGCCCATATTATATCCTATGTTTCAAATGAGCTACAAGTTCCTCTACTGTCATTTGGGGTGACGGACCCCACTCTCTCTTCTCTTCAGTACCCCTTTTTCGTTAGGACCACACAAAGTGATTCATACCAGATGACTGCAGTTGCTGAGATGGTTAGTTATTATGGATGGAAGACTGTAATTGCCATCTTTGTTGATAATGAATATGGACGGAATGGTGTATCTGCATTAAATGATAAACTTGCAGAGAGGCGCTGTAGGATTTCCTACAAGAGCGGGATTCCCCCAGAATCAGGAGTGAATCGGGGTTACATTATGGATCTTCTTGTTAAGGTTGCCTTGATGGAATCTCGGGTTATTGTTCTTCATGTAAGTCCGAGTTTGGGTTTCCAGGTTTTCTCAGTGGCAAAGTATCTTGGGATGATGGGTAATGGGTATGTATGGATAGCTACAGATTGGCTGGCTTATATGTTAGATTCTGCTTCACTTCCTTCTGAAACCTTAGAGTCAATGCAAGGAATTCTTGTTTTGCGTCAGCACATACCTGAATCAGATAGAAAGAAGGATTTTCTTTCTAGATGGAAGAACATAACTGGTGGTTCTTTGGGGATGAATTCTTATGGGCTATACGCTTACGATTCTGTTTGGCTGCTAGCTCATGCTATTGAGTCATTTTTTAACCAGGGTGGGAAGATATCATTTTCTAATGATTCTAGAATGAAAACAATGGGAGGCGGTAATCTCCACCTTGATGCAATGAGCATTTTTGACGATGGAATGCTGTTGCTGAGCAACATACTGCAGAGTAATCTTGTTGGTTTGACAGGTCCTCTCAAGTTTAATTCAGATAGGTCACTTATTCATCCTGCATATGATATTATTAATGTTATTGGAACTGGGTTTCGAACGATTGGTTACTGGTCCAACCATTCTGGTTTGTCTAAGGAGCCTCCTGAGACACTTCATAGACAGCCACTCAATCGCTCAAGTACAAACCAGCACCTACACAGTGTTATCTGGCCTGGAGAGACCCTGTCAAAGCCCCGGGGATGGGTTTTCCCAAACAATGGGAAGCTATTGAAAATTGGTGTACCCAATCGGGCCAGTTACAGGGAATTTGTATCGAAAGTGAAAGGTTCTGATATGTTTCAGGGTTTCTGCATAGATGTGTTTACTGCTGCAGTAAATTTGTTACCATATGCTGTCCCCTGCCAATTTGTTGCCTTCGGAGATGGTCATAAAAACCCAAGCTACACACAACTAGTGTATTCAATCACCACGGGTGTGAGTACTACATTATAGGTTAAAATCTTTTGAAGTTGGGTAAGTTCTGACTGCTGATTATATGACTTTTCCATCACAGGTCTTTGATGCTGTAGTTGGCGACATTACTATTGTCACAAATCGAACAAAGATTGTGGATTTTACACAACCATATGCTGCCTCTGGACTAGTTGTTGTGGTCCCATTTAGGAAATTGAACACTGGTGCTTGGGCTTTTCTGCGGCCATTTAGCCCACTTATGTGGACAGTCACTGCTTGTTTCTTCGTTGTTGTTGGGATTGTTGTGTGGATTCTGGAACACAGGATAAATGACGAATTCAGGGGACCACCCAAAAGACAAGTTATAACCATTCTTTGGTGAGTTATTGATTATCTTGTTTTATATGATTCTTAAATGTACTAACTACCCATGTGTTTAGAGGTAGTTTATATAGAGTTATGCAGCGCTTGGTTGCAGAATAGCTGAAATTGTGGGTGACAGTGAATTTGTGGTCTGACAGGTTAAGGTCATGATCTTTATGATACGTTGTGCCTTTTCAATTCATGTTTCTAATTTCCAAAATTTGACATGAAAATCTTACCAGATGTTGTTTAGAAATATATATATATAACATGAGCACAATGTGAGAGACCAAAATGAAACCATTAATTTATCTTGAAATGGTTTCAAAAGCTAAGGTTATTTCTCTGCCTGATGTGTTTGTACAATTTTGCAGCTGAATCTATCTCAAAGCACCATTTTTTATAATTTTTTTTTTCACAGCAACATCACAAACTCATTGCAGATTGCCAAGATGATTCACGTTTTGTGTCTAACATATCAGTAGTGTGGATGGTTATCTGACCAGATTTTGTTTGTTAATCCTGCAGGTTTAGTTTGTCAACTCTGTTTTTTGCACATAGTAAGTGAATGTTAGGCACTTGTTGAAACTTTTATCTTCCATGGTAAGGCATGAAGGAGCAGAGTAGATTGATTTAGTTGCCATTTTTGTTATTCTTGCAGAGGAGAACACTGTCAGCACCCTTGGCCGTCTGGTCCTAATCATATGGCTTTTTGTAGTTTTGATTATCAACTCGAGCTATACTGCAAGTTTGACTTCAATCCTCACAGTGCAGCGGCTATATTCTCCCATTAATGGAATTGAGAGTTTGAGAAAGGGTGATGACCCCATTGGTTACCAGGAGGGTTCATTTGCTGAGTATTATTTAAGTCAGGAACTCAACATATCCAAATCTAGGCTTGTTGCGCTTCGCACACCTGAAGACTATGCTAAAGCACTCAAAGATGGTCCTGGTAAGGGAGGTGTTGCTGCTGTGGTTGATGAACGTCCGTATGTTGAACTTTTCCTCTCCAGCCAATGCTCATTCAGGATTGTAGGTCAAGAATTTACCAAAAGCGGCTGGGGTTTTGTGAGTATCTAATTTCTTGATTTTCACATCTTTGAAAACATGAGCATTAGCAATGCATGAATTTACTTGAAAGGAAATTGTTGCATTTCATTTTAAGCATTCCTTGCCTGTATTCATCTTCATCTTTCTAGGTATTTCCACGGGACTCTCCGCTGGCTGTTGATTTGTCGACTGCAATTCTAGAACTAGCTGAGAATGGTGATCTTCAGCGGATCCATGACAAGTGGCTGATGAAAAGTAGTTGCAGTTTAGAAAATGCCGAGATTGAATCAGACCGACTTCACCTTAGTAGCTTCTGGGGTCTCTTCTTGATATGTGGTGTAGCTTGCTTCATTGCCCTCTTGATATACTTTTTGCAGATATTGCACCAGTTATGCAAATCTGCCCCCTCTGATTCTATTTCATCAGAACCGGGAAGTGTACATTCTAGGCGTCTTCAGAGATTTTTGTCATTAATGGACGGGAAGGAAGACATAATAAAGAACAAGAGCAAGAGAACGAAAGTGGAAGGACCATCATTTCACAGTGACAGGGGTGAGGATTTCGGAAGGAGTTCCAATAGAAGAGCAACAGATTTGGCAACAGGGAGCAACATCAACTGAAGTATTTAATTAAATTTTGCCATTAGGCATCTCTCTGATCCTATCATTCTCGGCCCAAACCCAGTGATTCTAAGCATGAAGCAAGCGCCGGTTCATATTGATGGTATAATTTCTTCTTAATAGGCATTATATTTGCTGAAAGCAAATGTTGCCATATATATAGCAAGATTTTGTTTTATAACACCCAATGTCAACTTATTCAGATCAAAATGTAAAGTCAAACAATCAAAGACTATCACTATGTTAAATGTTATAATAACTGTCAACATTAGATATATTGTTGCTCTCCATTTCTTAGTTTTAATATGAGAAATTAGAACATTATAAATTTCTGAGCTGTCTATTATATATATATAATTTCTATATATGATTTGTTCTCTCATGCGGGTGCTTGCTTTTTTTTTTTTTTTTCCTCATATGGATATGCTTTTTTTTTTACTCATATCGTTTATGGCTTAATAGAGTTAGTGTTTAATTCACTATAAAACCATATAATTTAATAACGTATTTGCACCTGATTTTATTAAATTTCATATATATATATACACACACACAGAGAGAAACATTGAGAAAGTTCTTAGTTGCAGGCGTCTTTTTTTTTTTTTTAAATTATATGGATTAATGGAGTCAATTTTAATTTACTAATAAATCACATTATTTAATTATGTGATTTAATAAAGCCCTTGTTCAATTAATAATATATGTATGTGAAAAAAAGTATTTTTTTTAATGTGGACAAGTTATTAAATTATATAATTTAATAAAATTAATATTTAATAATTAATTATAAATTTATACAGTTTAACGGTGTGTTGGTGTTAAAAAAGAAAAAAAAATGACTACCGGATATATATATATATATTTAAGCATATCAATTTAATATCAGAAAGGGCAAGATTTTTTTTTTTTCAAACAAAAAAAGCCTTTGATTGCGGAGATATTGTTAGACTTTTATCATGCGCACATCTTTATCATTTATCGTAACAGAACAATGATGCAAAGAATCTTTTAAGCTAAGCACCCTTTCCAGCCAAATCCACGTGATCGATCAAATATTCAAAAGGTCAATTATCATAAAACCAACAAGTTCTATATATAAAGCTTTTCGGTGGCCAATAATTGACCAATAGCAACTAATAACATACTTCACATCTAGTACACTTGATTAAGAAGTGTAGTAAAACATACTACACTTTTATCCCTACTAAACACACCATTTAGTAGGGGTAAGAAGTCTTAACTCTAATTATACTCTGAATTTTATACTCTGAATCTGGATTAATCAGGTCCAGTCGGCAGAAGTGTAGTAAAACAAAATCAAAGCCTCAGGCGTCCTCATCCATCAGTAAATCACTGCTGAGAATACCGGCATGTCCCGTAACCTGATCTCAGATCAATGAAAAAGAATATATATATCATCAGCATGCAGTTAGGTAAATGCATATGGTACAAATTCATCGAAGCACAATCCATGGATGATATATTAAAAAAAAAAATTGAAATGGGAAGAATTAACGCATCTTATTATTTATCTGGACCTGATCACTTACTTGGATCACTGAAGGTAACAAGGCCAGTACCCTTGAAATCACAGTTCCAATAATTCCTCCCATGCATCTGATAATAAGCATTCATGGCATAGGAAGCATGGGCATGAAGCTTCTCAGGCTCAAAACAATCACCACTTCTATCAATTTCCCTGCAATCAACACCACCAGGTCCACAACAGAAGTCCAGCACAGATTGAAGAATCTTTTCGTCAGCATGTGGCTTGGCCACACACCAAACAGAAGGGCCTCTCGAAATGCCACTTGAGATCTTCTCAAACGTCATCCCATCGTCACTACAAAATTGGCAGCTCAGATCCACTTGATAAACTTTAGAGCCATCACCATTAAAAATCCCAAAATTCCTCTCACTCACACCCCCTTCTTTCTTGTTCTCATTAAACAAAGCAAACACAAACACCTCTATATTCTCCTTTGGCCTCATTGGTGTCCCTTTGTTAGACTGCACTCTTTCAATCAACCTGGTGTTGTAAGTCTTTGCATTCTCTGGGGTTGCTGCTGAATCACCCTTTGACGGCCACCCAGATTCAGAAACCGTGATCTTTATTGACCTATTACCAAACCCTAGACCATTAATGGCTGTCCTAACAGCATCAATTTGGGCCTCCAGCATGTTAGTGTACACGTACCCTTTAGGATCATGAACTGCATATAACCCCCCACCAGAACCAGAAGAAGAAGCATTAATGCCAACGCCGGCATTACCGCCCAATAAAGCATACTCTAAATTAACAGAGCTAGGGCTATCTCTGTAAGCAAAATATGGATAAGCATTGACCATAAATGGCGCCCCAGTATCAGCCAGAAACGCTAATATCGAAGTCATTGTTGGGGTAATGTCGGGGGCAAAAGTGGAATCCGAGGGAGGAAATGAAGAAGCAAGAACAGCCATACTATGCGGTGTTGTGACTTTGATTTTATGTTCGAGACCGCGCGTAAGTAACGCGGCATGCATGTTCTGCATGGCTTGGACTAAGGCTTTAGGGTTCATCTCCGTCATCTGATTAGCATCCGCTGTCAAGTACTCATTCCCCACGACAATGGCAACAATGGAAGTGGCAGGAAGGAAGGGCAACACACGAGTGGAAAGCCACTCGTCCGCAGAGGCCGTATCGGTGCTGATGTTGGACACGTGGTAGTTTTCAACGGCGACGATTAGATCAATGCCCGTGTTGGCAAAAGCCTCCAGGATTTCAGGGTTGGTGTCATAGATTTTAACCTTGTCGATGATTGTTGATTGGAGGAGTTGGGCTACTTTTTTCGGAGACGGCAGGTTGTTGCCGAGAGTGCCGTAGTTTATACCGACTCCGTCGACGTTTTGAGATGGGCTTAGTATCAGAAGGAGGAAGAGGAAGAGTAGCAGTACTGGCAGCCGGGGGGTAAAACATAGCTGCAGAGGAGGAGGAGCCATTGTGTTTATGTTTGTATTTGTTTCAACTCAACTCAACGAACAAAATCAATGAATAATGAAATTGGAAGAGTGGGCAGGATCAAAAAATTCAAAGATTACAGACCAAAAGGTAACTAGTGGACCAAGCATGTAATGTTAGTAGCTAGCTAGATGTCTAAAAAGTAATGATTCTAATGACCAACCTTTTTTTTCCCCCATTTTTCGTTGGGTTGGGGATCTAATCGGATCCAATAACGCGTTTCAAGATTATAGCAGCGTTTAGTTCTCCTAAGTAGGTTTAATAAGCGTTTGCAGCTTGTAAATTTACGTTCTTGGTCTTGGCTTGATGCCAGGACCAGCCTCAGCAATGGGAACGCAATCTTAGTAGTATTAATAGAATTTCAACTGCTTCATCTCGTGTTCTCGTCCTTTTAACCCTGTTTTGCTCCTTGATTTAACCTCGGTAATTGAATAATAATAAGCTTGTTTTTTTTGTCTTTTGTTAACCGTTGGCTGGTCTGAGGGAACAAATATTTTGAGCTAAAATGTAAATGGTAACCCAGCTCATATAAAAATCAACCAAATTGAAATGATTGGAAGGGGAAAAAAAAAATTTCACCGGACAGAGTCTTTGCAAACGCTAGAGCTTGAAAATTTCGCACACACCAACGGAGCCGTAAATAAATACCCTTTTAGGATTTGTCCAGATGAGCTGTCAATCAATAATGGTAATCAAAGCTCCGACACTAATATCAATGTTGCAAATGATATAAGAAATTTGTAAACCTCCGTCTCTACATATTGAGAGAAAGTCGTGTGCGGGTACGGCTCTGTCTCGTCACCTCACCGGTCAGTCTCCTTTGCACGCTAAAGTAGTAGTAAAAAAGTTAACCAAAACTTTGTCATCTGGCAAGGGACGGTGGAACCATAAATAGATCCTACGAGTTTTTGTTTTTCAAGTCCAACACTGGAACCGGCGTGACTGAGGATTAGTGGATTTTCTCACCAAATTAGCATGCTGACATGGTACGACAGTTTCATATGAAAAAGGTTTGGGTATTCTTAGAACAATTCTTCTTCTTTTCCATTCATTTCTTACGCATGTATACCTTAACCAGTTATAATAACAAGCATTAAATGGATGAGGAGCAATGCTGAGGCGAAAATGCCTTGTCATTCTACACAAGTTTCTCTTCTAGCCAGTGAATTCTGTATTTTATTTGGAGGTATATTTAAACACTACGACTATAAACTTTATACAAATTAATATCGTATAACATGATTGATTAATATTTTATTTTATTTTATTTTGTAGTGGGCAGTTTGTAGAGAAACCGCAAATAAATAATTATTTTAAAAGTTTAGATAAATCCATTTAAATATTCAGTGATAGTTGATTAAAGTTATTTTGAAAGCAGTCTTACCAACGTTGCCAAAGTAAATGAAAAGATTAATTTCAAACCATCCCTCATAAATTGACGATTTTCATACAGCTCTCCTTATTTTTTAAAAACTCAATTTATTACTTTTTTTTTTTTTTTGGTTAAGAAAACAAAAAAACTCACTAACCCATCCTCTTTTTCCGTTATCTTCTGAAAAAATGAGGGTATATTGAGATTTTCAAAAATAAAAAGAATAATTTGACAATAGTCGGTGGTAATCCAAAATTTACCTTAATAGAAATTTGAAAATCTCTAGGTGTGGGTCCTAGTCGATCAAATGTACATTTGAAATATTAGAAATTGTGATACATAACGTGCGTATATGTACAGAACAACAGAGTGAAGATGGATGGATTCACATTTGATCATTTGTTACATATTTGTGAAAGAATTCCTCCCCTTTGCAGCACGTCAAAATCACGTTATAAACCTCAATCAGAAGTTTCGGGAACCGGCAAGAGAAGTAGTTGTAGAACCCTTCAGGATGCGACCCTAACAATTCTTGGATGTCTTGAGGAAGTTCCCTGTAATGATTGGACTTGTTTCTTATAACTCGCAATAGGTCACGAACATTATCATATTTGTAACGCCTGTAACGCCCTATGTTCTCAATAAATTTAGTTTCCATCTTTTCATCCCATTTCCCATTCAAAGCCACTGGCGCAATACCTTCTAATGCTCTCAAGAGTTTTGAATCACTCTCTCTGTCTTCCAATTCAACTCGGTCACTAACATCTCGAAGAAATGAGAGTCTTGTATCAGCAGTCCAGAAAAATGGATGATACAAGACATTCTGTGCCTTTGGCCTAGAAAATATGTAGCCAAATTTTTAACCACAAAGAAACACCACTGACACATTATACTAATAGCAATAAGCTCAAATTATAAATTGAATAAGAATAATGGATCAGTGGGAATACGTGCCCCGGTCCATTATCAATGATTCAAGGTTAAAAAAGGTTAAAGTACCATATAAAGCTTCGTAATAACAATGTCATCTTACCTCAAATCTGGGTTAGGATCCAAAAGACGTGTGAAAAGATTCACTGCTTCTGGTATATGCTCCACCAAGAACAGGTCTTTCCGGTCTTTCACAATATTAGCATCACGCTCAAAACTCTCTCCATAAGGATGTTTACCACCAGTGATACAAAAAAAGAGAATACAGCCTAAACTGAACAAATCTATTGCACGTGTTTGACGTCCCTGTAAAAGCTGCTCAGGTGCTTGCCAACCTGAACTCCCATAACCTACAGTAAAAAAACAAAACACCAAACTGAAAAACATACTCACAAATAACAAGCTTCAATAAAAATGCTTACCAAATATACTAACTGAAGATCCGTACCAGTAGCATTCTGGGTTAAGGAAGACATGTCACCTTGCAGGCGCTTACTGATACCCATATCTGACAGTTTTGCACAAAAACTTTTATCCTTGCTTATTAAGACATTTTGAGGCTTCAAGTCCCGATGTATTAATCCAATCTCATGTAAATGAGACAGCCCAGAGACTATATCTCTGCAGAGATTAGAACCATGCCAAATAATAATAAGTTTTTTTGTGTAAAAAATTCAAACGTAATGAGGTCAATGTCTACAGTTCATAAACTAGTCTAAGAACTCAAAAGAAGAGACCTAGAGAAGAACCTTATACCAACTCAAAAGAAGAGAACTAGAGAAGAGACGAAGAGACTTAAACTTACCTCGTCAATTTCAACAACTGTGCTGAAGGATGCCCATTTGCCTTCCACAGTTCAATATCTTTAGTGTTTTCCATCACCGGAAGCAATCGAATTCTAACCTCATTTAACAAATTGGAATCTTGCTCTTTTGCATTTAATTGCTCCTCAAAAGATCCAGATAATACATAGATCAAGTCATTTAAACTACAAGTACAACGCTCCAAAGACAGATAAACAAAATCTTGATCAGATTCCACCCCATACCATCGCACAATATTTGGATGCTGATCAGAAGCAATTAGATTCTGAATCTCTTTCAAGGCCACATCATGATGAGTCTTTACAAGGCGTTTAACAGCTACTGAACGACCTTCATAATTCCCCTCCAGCACAACAGTACCATTGCTCCCTTTAGCAATTTCTTTATTAAAAACAACTAACTTACCAATTCTACGCCCATCAACACGATCATCAATAAGATCAGTAAATGTTAGCAGAAACTTCTCTCCATTTCCTGTAATGTGTGAAAGTCCATTGGTTTCATCAACCTTACTCTCATTTGGGATTATGTTCTGCATTTTCTTGCTGTTGGTAGTATTTCTATTGTACCCCGGTCTCCGTGACTTCTTCTTCCTGGGGATTCCTGTTTTCGTAATATGTTCCTCAGTCTGCTTTTTTGACTTGACATGTTTTGAATGGTAAAAGAGAAAGCCAATGATGGGACAAAGGGCAATAAATAAAACAATAAAAGATTGTATATATGATCTAAATCCTTCAACAAATGCATGTTTCTTATTTATTTCACTAACACTCCCACCAGGCATTCCCAGGGTCCAACGGATTTCAGTCTCAGTAGAGGGCAAAGCAAGCGGAGGTCTATCCACCTTGTCAGGAAGGAACAGAGGCAATTTTCTGTCAACTGGCCCTAACAGGGAATTCTGAGTGGAACCAGGCAAAGAAATCCATCCAGCTACCTTACCAATTACAGAAAGAAACTCCGGCAAACTATTATCACGAAGCCGGTAGACAGAAGCCGTCATCTGAGTATGACATGGCAAATGTGATTCAACATCGCCAATCAAGTCCCTTCCGAGCTCACTTCCTGAATTAAAATGATAGCCACTAAAAGACTTTCCCACCTCTTGACATCGAAATTCAGCGTTAAAATCTGCATATGCCACATTCCATAGAACTTCCCCGGAATCTTGAGAAGTAGACTGTAAGACATAATCTGTCCTCATTATGTAAACCAGTTGTCGAATTCTCTTCAAGTTCCCTACACCAGACTCCACCAATTCTTCGTAACCGTCCACCGGTACGACATGCTTGTTTTCATCACTTTGAAACCCTAGCGTAGAAGCTGAAAAATCTAGCACATAATTGTCAACTACTCTACCCGACTTCACATCAACAAGGAATACAGAAGTTTTCATAGCTCCTAATGTCACTCCACCATCCTTCGATATATACGGCATTCTTCTAATATACTCTTCAGCACTTGAAGAAAGTTTCTTCTAAAATTCCAAAGATAAAAAAGTTACAAAGTATGAGAGGAAAACATTTCTCAGTGAATCAGGCCACAAACCCAATTTTTCATCAGAATAACAATAACACTATACTCATCAAGTATCTCAACTGATGTGGCATCTATCAATAACTATTTTTGTCTGTGTAATAGAAACTTTTGTATCCTACTGATAAGGGCCATGTCAGTTGCAATACGAAATTGTGTAATCTAACTACACAAGTATAGTGTTATTGTCCTCTGTCATAAGAAAAAACCAAATATAATTAAAGATTTGAAAATAGAAATAAAATTAGCTTACCATTTTACCAAAGCGCTTACTATGAAAATAGAGTTCCCAGTCTTCACCAACATCAAGATAAAATTCAGAGGCATTACTATTAGAAGAAGCCTGATACGATGAGTAAATTGGCCGGCCCGTCCCAAACGACCATCGAATTTTCCCCAGTTTAGTGTCAACTAAATGAATTGTTCCATCTAAAGCAGCAACTAGAGCTACATCCGGTTCACTGAACCCAAAACATTCAAAAATAAAATAAAATTTTATTCATCAATCAGTTCAAATGCGAAAAAATTAAAAAAAAAATTGACCTTTTTTTTATCATTAGTTAAAAAGTTAATTAAAATGAAAATTGGATAACTTACGGTGGCAGCGGTGGTGGTAAAAGAGAGTTGTAGATTTCGGAGACATAGCGATTAGGCGGGGTCGCCGACAGCTCGGAAGACGAGACGCTCTGTATTATCGCCGTTGATAAGAGAAGAAATACAAGGGCGCGTCTCATCTCGCAGATCAGCCGATAAATTCCGTAATTACGAGAGTTGAATTCAGGAGATTTTCGATTCTAATTTCTAACCACGGGAGTCAAGGGTTGCGCTACAGCGTCGTTCAGCGTTGCTTTCGTCAGTCGTAACGTCGTGTTTGGCCGGTTGTACGTTTTTTTTTCTCTTTTTTTTTCCCCCCTTTTTAGGGTGTAAATTGCTTTGAAAAAAAGGAAAAACGTTATAATAATGAGAAAGAATAAAGAAAGGAATTCTTTCAAACAGTTTTATCAAAAAATTTATTTGCTCACTGTTGATATGAGTCACAAAATCATAGAAAAAATAACCAAATTTAATTTCTGAATTTACGTATTACGACGCAGCTTTTTTTTTTATTATATAAAAATGCAGACAATTGCATTCACATCCACAAACCATTAATATGATATTATTGAAAGGATTCAGTTAAGTTCAAATTCATTTATGGTAGAGCATAGTGCATGACTCTCAAATCGGTAATAAATAATAAATAATAAGTTATAACAATTTTTATTTATTTATCACTTTCTGCATGCGGTTGAGATTCGTGTTTTACTGTAAGTGAACTCTAATAAAACCATAACTTTATTGAAATAGTCCTTAAGTTTAGTGATGCAAGTAGATTAGGGGTGGCAAAAAAGCTCAGGCCAGCCCAAGTTCAGCCTGGCCCGGCAAGGGCTCAAGAAAAAGAAAACCTGGACAAAGCTCAAGGCCACTATTTTTTTAAAAAAATAATTTTATAAATTAGAATAATATAATTAAAATTAAAAAATAATAAGAAAACTTAAATTCTTAATTTATAAATCAATCATAATTCAAAAAAACTAAATTTATGATACTAAATTCTCTCTTTTGTGTCAATTAATTAAGAGAGCGTTTGAATTAGAAAATTCAATATTAAAGAAAATTAAAGTTATGAGGTTTTATTTGCTTTATTTATGATTTTAATTTGAAATTTTCATTTTCTTTAATTTATTTATGATTGTAATAACTTGTTGATTATTAATTTATTTCAAATTTATAATAATTTAAAAAATTTAAAATAAAAAATAAAGTCCAAGTCCGGCACAAGCTCGTAATAGGTCCGGCCTGGCCCATGCCCTCTTACTGAACTGACAGTGGGTCTAAACCTGAGTTTGAAAAAACCCAACCCAAACCACTGTTTGCCATCCGAAAGTAGACAATCACCACAGCATCCACGTACAATTGATTATTATTATTATTTTTTTTTTGAGAAGACATACAATTGCATTTGGTTGTAAAGAAATATGAATTTGGGAAATCGGTCTATTATCATGGGATTTTGGCCCGAATTTCGCATATGAGAGTCTGGATAAAGATTTAGGGAAAAAAAAACTTAGGCATGAATAAGTCTTTTATTTTTTAAAAAATAAATTTATAAATTAAAATAATAAACTAAAATTTAAAAAATGATTGAAAGATAAAAAAATTAAGCTTAAATTATATATCAATAATGAATAAAAAAACTCAAAATTTTCATAATAAACTCTCTTTTAAACGTTAATTAATTAAGAGAGTGCTCGAATTAGAGAACTAGTACAAAAAAAATTAATTCTATAAATTTTTATTTATTTTATTTTAAAGTATTTATTTTATTTAATTTATTATTGATTATAACAATTTAAATTTTATTAATTCATTTTAAATTTATAATAATTTTTTTAAAAATTAAAAAATAACAAAAGCCCATGTCCCGTCCAAGCCTGCAATGAACATGTCCTAGGCCAAACCCTTACACTTTTTATCTAATGAACATGGGCTTGGGCTTGAAAAAACCCGGCCCAAGCCCTTAATCACTAATTAGCAGGATTATTAATGGGTCTTATTTTAAGACCAATTGTTTTATCATATTAAGTTAGTGTGATCGACTCATATAAATTTTTTTCTTCTTAGTTGAAGGGTAAATAACTTAGAATTAAAAATATTTGTTATAGTAATTTGATATTTTATAATTATTGAAGTAATTAAATAATAATAATTTTTATAAATTTTAGTACAGCCTCCTATTGGTATGAACAAAATAAGTTCAGAATATCTTATCTTTGACACATACTTTTATAAGATTACAAAAAGTTTTTATCCGGGGGACTTGGGGTAATATAATAAATTAATAAGCCTAAAATAATTTCAAATAAATTGTAGGTTAATCAAAATACATTAATAATTTCATCATTAAAAAATAGTGGGTCCCAAAGCCCTCCGCAGAACACGGGCGTGGCTGGTCCTACGACGACCATTTGGTGTGAAGTTGGTAAGAATAAAACAGTCTATTTAACCAATAAAGTGTTGGCTCCACTGACAATGAGTCTTAAGTCATTGATTGGGTTTCTTTCAGGTTCGAGTCGCAGGAAAGTTGCCTTTGTTGGGAGAACATGTGCCTCCCGATTCGAGCGAGGACTTCTAGTTTGGGTTGTGGTACGGGCTTAAAGGTGTCTCCCACGGTTGGGGCCCTACCCATGATACCTTGTGAATAAGACAAAAAAAAAAAAAAAAACAGTCTATGTAGCAATTCTGTTTTCTCATTCTCAATGTTACGTCTCTCTAACAAAGACCAATTGATTCTGCAAGATCATCGGCTTGACATATAATTTGATAAATTGTCTGTTCAACTCACTCAGTTGTCATTAATATGAAAGCAATTTGTGACAAAGGCTGCGAAAAACCTATGTAATTATTAATTAGCCAAGGCCAACCAAACAAGAAAGAATTTAAGCTTCATAGACTTTGCACTCCTCATCAGCAGGGTTTGTCTGGCAGAAATCCTCCAATGGGTCTCCGCTTCCGCCTGCAGCCACACCCGGCCACTTGCTTGCAACCAAATGTGCCAAATCGACAACCCTTTGGCTGCAAAATGACATTTAAATAGTCGTTAACTTAAATACGCAGTTACAATTAATTCGTGTTTAAACAGCTCATCTTACAAGATGAACGTTAGAATGTGCCTAACTTTAAATGCTCAAAAGTGAGAGGCTCCGTGCGCTATGTCACTAAACTAGGGTAACATTTAGGCTCTTCAATGAGATGGAATGCTCACCTGTATCCCCATTCATTGTCGTACCAGGCAACAACCTTGACCATATCATCACCCATGACCATGGTCAATGAAGAGTCAATGGTGGAGGAAACATCAGAGCATCGGAAGTCCACCGACACCAGTGGAACATCGCAGACGGCCAATATGCCCTTCAGTGGCCCCCCAGCAGCCTTTCTGAAGGCTGCATTAACATCTTCTGCTGTAATACCCTTTTTCTCAACGTTCACAACAAGGTCAACGACTGAAACATTTGGTGTTGGCACACGGAGCGCAATGCCATTGAGCTTGCCCTTGAGCTGTGGCAGCACAAGAGAAACAGCCTTAGCGGCACCTGTGCTTGTTGGGACAATGTTCAACGCTGCAGCTCTCGCTCTCCTCAGGTCCCTGTGTGAAGCATCCAAGAGCCTCTGGAAACAAGAAACAATTCTTCAGTTTCGTCCTCATTTCCAGTAACATGTTATTAGAATCAATTGGCAGACCTCATAACATGATCTGTAAGTAACAATTTGATTTTCGGCGTACGCTCTAATAGTGAAGTAGACATTTTATTATGTCTGATTACCTGGTCTCCAGTGTAGGAGTGAGTAGTTGTCATTGTTCCCTTGACAATGCCTGCAAAGTAGTTTGTTGTTGTCAAAAAAACTCAATTCACTGAGTGATTGTTCAGGAGTTCGGATTGCTTACCCAATTCTTCATCCATGACCTTCACGAAAGGAGCCAAACAGTTTGTGGTGCAAGAAGCATTGCTGCGGACGCCAAATTGGTTATCAAGCTTATGAAACGGAAAAGAGTTGCCATTGTAATTATCATGCACGAATACACTGACCTCACAATGTTTGAAGCCTGGTGATCGTAATCCTTCTCGTTAACTCCAACGACATAGGTTGGAATGTCTGCACCTTTTGCTGGAGCAGTGATAATAACTTTCTTGGCACCAGCTTGGATGTGCTTTCCAGCACCAGGGCCGTCCACAAAAACTCCTGTTCCCTGAAGAACATGAAGTAAACCGATCAATTACCCTAAATGGAGTATTATTAACTTGGTTAGATGGGTACTTGTTGCTGTTGGTGTCTGTCAGCTTAGAATAACTTTTGCACTCAAGCACAAACATCCAAAAAATTAGTATTTACTCTGTGTGTGTGTATCAATTGACAACCGTGACAGGTGTTTTTATAATTAACATCTGGTGCTGAAAAATATTGCGATATATGCAAGTGGCGACCTCAATAACGATGTCAATTCCGAGCTCAGCCCAAGGAAGCCGGAGAGGGTCCCTGTTAGAGACAACCTTGATGAGCTTACCATCGACAGAGATGGTCTCGTTGTCCACTATTTTCACGTCTGCTTTAAAAGTTCCAAGCATTGAGTCATATTTTAGAAGGTGTGAAGCCTGTAGACAATTAGCATTTTGCAGATCATTAATCAATCAATGTAATCAAAGTTTCCAGCTAAGTTTCTGAGCTTCAGATATAGCAATTCAAAAAATAATAGGTTCACTCACATTCTTTACACCACCACTGTCATTGACAACAACAACATCAAGGGGTGAGTCCTTCCTGCCATGCCAGCATCGGAGAAAGTTCCTGCCAATACGTCCAAATCCATTAATTGCCACCTTCAATTTGGCCACGGTTTCTTTCTTTACAGGAACTGATCCTGCTGCAACCTAATTTTAACAATTAAATTCCAACATAACATATATATCAGTTCCATTTATCTAAGAGTACAGTACTCTCAACAATATATGAATTTATTATTCTAGTTTGAACAATACACTATTCAAACACAAAGAAACTATCTCACCAGACAGTCATCTGATCACAATACTAATAAATTTCTAGTAATATAGGAAACCCACCAAATTTGGCTCAAAAATTATACTAATAATAATTCTTAACTTTATATGCAAAGATGCATAGCCTAAGCCTTCCACATGCATCAACTTTTCAGAGAGTAAAAGTAAAGAACCTTAGGAGTAAGTTGAGCAGTCACAGCATCAAAGAAGGATGCATCTCTAGCACCAGTGGCGTATGTCGCGCCTGCATTTGCTCGAAGGCCAGCGAATTCAGCCACATCCAGCCTCTACAGAACCAATAAGAAATTATTATGAAACAGCTCTAAAATGTTAGTAATACCGTAGCTCAAATGCATGAGCAGGTAAAAGAGAGAGACCTTGGTGGAGCATTGAGTGGGAAAAGAGTGAGTAGTCTTGGATGGAATCCTAGTGATGGCCGGGATTCTTGAGGGAGCAAGAGCTGAGTGACTGGCCATGGCCTGTTGCTTAGTTGCTGATTTGCTGCAACTTCTAAAGCTGAGAGACTAAGTTCTCCTAGCTATTTATACGGTTAAATTCAGTTATTTAGTTAAGTTGATGATATTCATCATTCATGCTTCTCTGGTCAAAATTTTATTTATTTAAATTATGGTTGCAAGTGAATTAAACAAATGTGTGGTCAGTGATGGACAAAGACTATTACGCATGAGATAAGATTATGCTTTTGAGTTAGCCAACTTTGTAATCTGAACCACAGATATTTCAACCCCTAACTCTTTCCTATCATGTCCTTCAATGTTTTGTAATCACCGTGAATATGATTGCCACAACTGGAATGCAGAATCAGCCAAACGTAACACATTGGCAAACATATGGAAATGACAGGCCCATATGCAATTGTTTGAATTAGATAGATCTTTTAGTCATGCTTCTCCGGCTAGAATGTGATCCTATTGAAAGGCGGAGATCATTTTGAGGACAATCAAAATCTCCGTCATTTCAGCACTTCAGAATGAGACGTGGTGAGCTTGATTCAAATCATTTTCATGGAAGAATTAAGCATCCCACTCCGCGTTCAATAAACAAAGAGAATATGATTAGATGTCCCGTTCATGAAGTCTCTTAGCTGCTATGCGGGGTTTCATATTATCAGATTATCGTATAATCAGAGTAATGCCTCACTTACAAACTTGAATTATTCGATGTAAGATCATAAGGCCCAGGAATGACTTGTGAACTCGTGCTTCCAGCAAGGTACACTGCAATATTCACGAGATACTACAATACAATATTTCAATGAAGGCAATAACAAGGTTCCAGAACTTGTAGCAGCACAGGAAACAGATGAGATACAACTAAATCAAACTGGGTCCAAAAACGATGCTGGTTTATGAGTTATATAGGACAAATTACTCGTGACTGATGCAAGAAACCACAAAATTAAAGGACTAGCGTTTCAAAGAAGAGATGAGATTCATTATAACAGATTTAACTATTATTTCTTGACATAGAACTTGCTAGTAGCGAAAGCCCACAAGAGACGTTCATATATTAGCTTCAACTTCTCCAGAGTTCACAGCCACTCCATTTGGAGCATCATCATCTTCTGTTCGGAGCTGAGCAGAAACATCATCAATAGCAGAGTTCAGCTGAGCTATCTTTTCGGTCAGTATTTTTCGAGTTTTCTGTAGATCAAAGAAATCAAATGTCATTGTCAGTCCGCTATCAAGGAAGGAGCTATTTGAAAACAATGAGGAGTAAAATATCCAGGCTATTGATGAACAATGAAGTGTAAAATATTCAGTAAACCAGTGTGAGTTGAGTTACTAGTGAGGTGACTCCCACAAAGGAATTTTAGGATAAGGGAAGCCAATATATAGATAGAATTTCGTAAAATTCACCCAAGGTTCTGCAAGTTCATCCATTTCAGGAAATTTAACCAACAAAAATTAAGCAAGGCAAGGGTTGAATAAATTGGAATAATCACCATAAGAAAATTTTATATGAGCCAATATAAAACCAAAATTGGGGGGAAAAAAAAGGGAAGTAAACCCTGCTCCAAGCCTTTATCAAGCCAAGAAACATTGACAAAATGTCAAAATAATGGCTCACCTCCAAAGCTTTTTCTTCATCATATATGAACTTGGGCAATTTTCTCATTAGATCCTTCCTGTCAGCTGCAGCACCAGCTAGCGCCTTGCTGATCTGTATAAGAAAATCAGAACGATAATTTCAACCGATAGCCTCGAGTGACTATAATAAATTTTAAAAAAAAATTAAATAAGTGAAAGAACAGAAGTCAGTTGGCCAATCCCAGATACTCTTTGGGCTGCCGGACATAGTTTTGACCATATAACAAAGTAAAATCTGGTCATCTGGTCATTGGAAATATTACAACAAACCATCAATTGAAGAATACACTGATAAAGAGCACGAACACATTTTATCAGCATCCATTGGCAAATTATGATTACAACCATCAATTGAAGAACACACTGATAAAGAGCATTAACACAGTTTTATCAGCATCCATTTGCAAAACATAATTACAAACTATGAGGTATTTCTAACCTGAGGAGCATATACACATCCAAGTGTCCCAACTATGATTCCTCCCAGAACAAAACCACCAACAAAGAAGCCGGCACTGTTTGTCCTTCCACCCTCGCTGTATGAACAGTACATAGAAGCAGGTGAGTGGGAACAGAACAAGGGTGAAGGTAAATATGAAACATGACAATTGAATAATGGGTTCACAACCTTTCAATGATACACTACAATTACACACAAACACTTCAAAAAGCAATGGCAGCACAAAAAAATGGGAAAGAGAATACCTATTTGAAGCTTGAACTTTGAAAGGCCTTCTTCTGGAGGAAGAAAGCTGGACTTTCCATTGACTATTTGGACTGAATGACAAGTTGGCAGGGGTGTTACTCCCAAGACATAGGTCCAATGGCTTCAAAAAGGAGCCTAACAAAAAAGTTGCAAAAACGATAATCATGGGAAAATTAACAGTCATCCAAAAGCAGGCAAGATGAGCATATGAACAGTAACAATTCACTAAAAGAAATGCTCCAAAGCCAGGTTTAGCAGAGATACATACACCCTGAGTTGACCCCACATTCATGAGCATGTCAAATGCATCCAAGGTTAAAAAACAAAACCAGTAAATTCAATTTCCAAGAATAGAAGATATCAATAATTACATAAAAAAAAAAAAAAGAGAGGAGGAATGGAGGGACATATAAACAAGACATGAAGAGCAATCCATAAATTACAGAAATAAGTTCAAAGGTAGTCAAGCACATCAATTTTATCCGACATCCATACAGTTTTTTTTTTTAAACACTGCCGATGAAAAGTGCAAATGACTACTCTGCGGTGACAACATCAGCAAAACAATCCCAAACACACCCTAAAATGGAAATACCGAATGCTAGGCCTGGTTAGCAATGCATCAATAATCATTTCTCTTTATTATGATTAGTATTATTTTGGTTTCCTTGACTACCCTTAATCTACTACAAATCCATCTCTGTGAATACACAATTAAAAAAAAAAACACCCACGCCGAATCACACAGATCGAGTATAACGATAACAACAAAATGATAAGATAGTGAAACTGAAAGCTATTGAGATCAAATTGAAATTGAAATGCGAAATGTTTACCAGACGATAGCTCGACGCGAGGGTTCTTCGGTAAAACCAAAGAATTAGAAACAGCAGTCATTTTAGTTAGTATCGACTGAGAGAAACTGAGATATAGAGAGAGAGAGAGACTATAAGGTTTTTCTATATACAGGTATATATGACTTATAGTGAGTGAGCAGATTAGCGATTTGCTTTTGTTTTAATGGTTTTGGGTGTCAAGCTGCTACATCATCTACAACATCAGCCATCGGGTGGGTTAGCTCCTTCTCCGTTCGATGATTTCGATGCATTTTTTTTTTTTTAATTTCCTTTTTCCTTTTTTCTTTTTTAAATATATTTTTATCAAAATAGCGTTAGTTGTTTGAATATGGGCCGGCCTGCTCGGTCTGAACCGGCTAGTCAGAGTTGGGCCTTCTTCTAAGACTCAAGAGTCCGACAGGAAACTCTAATCTATTCCGCTAGCAATTTTTTTTTTTTGAAGTTAAAAATCAAATGAGCAATAAATTAATTATATCGCAAATTGCAAATGTTCTTTTTACTGTTACAATGACCAAAATAATAATGAAAAATTTTAAATTGTAAACTGTTATTGTATAAGATTTCATTAGATAAACATTTCCATATTGTTGTAATGCTTTTTACTTGTTCACATTTATGATAAAATTAATTGAACGAAAGATATTATTTTTACTTACATGATCAGCATCGCCAATTTTATGACAATTTTCACTTTCTAAGAATTAAGAGATAGAATTTTGTTTTCTTCAAATTCAAAGCTATTTTCAAAATCAGATACCAGTTTTGAAACTTATTCACTCACCAAATTTTGTTTGATAATATTAATTTAATATTTAATCCAATGATTTCTGGTAGCCAATTCCAACTCTATTTTACAAAGTCTCCCACCGATTTATTAAATAAAAATAGCAATGTTACTACCAAGAGAGACGAAAATACCTAAGACGACTATCCATGTCGACTGTTGACTACGAGTGATGAATCAAACACAACAGTATGAGGATTAATAATTCTGTCTTTTGGCTCCAATGTTAATGGCCGGCTTCATTTTATATTTTGTTGTATAACAATGACTATTTTCAGGCGAAACCATCCGACATCACAAAATAACAAGCAAAACGAGACAAACTGAAGCTTGATTTAATTTAAATGCATTTTCAAATGCAAACTTGAATTCGTTTGCTTTGGTTCCTCCTCAATCTTCACATAAACATAACTAACCAAGCCTGCTGAGATTTTGCTGCAATTAAATCATGGCTGGTGGTGGTGCTGCTGCTGCAGGAGATAGACCATTAAGAGATACACCAACATGGGCTGTTGCTCTTGTTTGTGCTGTGCTTCTTATTTTATCCATACTCATAGAGCATGGGATTCATTCTCTTAGCAAGGTACGTTTGTTATATGATTACATAATCGTTCTCATAATTGTACAAGATCAAATCGCGCGTAATAATTTAATACTGTCTCTATGAGCACCTAATATCACTGGTGTTTCGTGTTATTGCCTTACAATATTTTATTGGCAGTGGTTTCAAAAACGGCAGAAGAAGGCCATGAGCGAAGCCCTTGAGAAAATTAAAGCTGGTTAGACTAATTTACTAAACATCTTTATCTACGTTCTTTTAGTACTTTTAAATGTTAATGGATTAATCAACATCGAATTTTGATGATTTTTTTTTTTTTGGGTGGGTTTAAATGTACAGAGCTGATGCTTTTGGGTTTTCTATCCTTGCTTCTAACTGTGGGTACAAGATTTATTTATAAGATATGCATCCCTGCTGAATACGGAAACACTATGCTTCCGTGCAAGATTGAGACAGACACAGGTCGTGATGATGACGATCATCGGAGAAAGTTACTTTTGTACTCCGGAGATGTGATTTGGCGTCGGGTTTTGGCCGCGCCCACCGGCGGAGATGATTATTGCTCCAGAAAGGTAAATAATAATAATAATGATTGTTATTAATACACCAACAACAACTAGGACTAGGTACATATGTTAGTGCGTACGTTAATGTGGCTTTGCTTTTAATCTTGTCTTTAGGGACAAGTGTCGTTGATTTCACAGACGGGGCTTCACCAGTTGCATATATTTATATTTGTTCTTGCCGTCTTTCACGTTCTGTACAGCGTTATCACTATTGCATTGGCCAAGGCCAAAGTAAGTTTTCATCATTTTATTTTTATTTCCAACACCAAAAACAAAAAAAAAATAATAATAATAATAATCTGATGAATTTTTGTTTTGCTGTTATTATTTCTTTTTTCGGGGTTTAATCAGATGAAGAAATGGCAGGCTTGGGAATTAGAAACCAACTCCTTGGAGTACCAATTCACAAATGGTGAGTCCCTCTTTTAAAAAGGGCCCAGATCGAACTAGATATAGGTGGTAATATGGGCCAGAGGCTCATTTACAATAACTGGTCTAATTGGGCTTTCTTTAACAGATCCAGCAAGATTTAGGCTCACTCATCAGACTTCTTTTGTGAAGCGACATTCTGGCTTGTCTAGAACACCTGGAATTAGATGGATTGTAAGCTTCAAAAGCCCAACTCATACAACTAAGTATTGAGCAAAACAAAGCCCCAAGTAGTTATTATCGGACATCATTATCTTTTTCACAAAATGAAATGGAATGCAGGTGGCATTCTTCAGGCAATTCTTTGGTTCAATATCAAAGGTGGATTATATGACAATGCGCCATGGATTTATCAATGTAAGTGATCATTATTAATTAACAAAAGGAACCAACCAGCCAACAATGTAATTAATAAATATAAGCATTGAAATAATGGAATATTGTTATTGATATTTTTTAATAACAGGCGCATTTTGCTCCTAATACCTCATTTGACTTCCATAAGTACATCAAAAGATCTCTGGAAGATGATTTCAAGGTTGTCGTCGGAATCAGGTAAATCGTACATTAATAATTTAATTAGATTTTATCATGTATATTTTGTTTACATGAATGGAATGAATAAAATTATTATGTACATTTCACCGTTCCTTAGACGGTTGTATGCACCGCATATACATACTAGCTAATGTATTTTATTTAATTTGATTTTGCAGTATCCCTCTATGGATTGTTGCTGTAATCTTTTTGCTTGTAAATGTATACAGTTAAGTTAATCTCCATCTCCTTTTTCCCATGCACTCTTGGGTGCAGGCACTTAACTAGTAGTGGTGTCTCAGGGAAATTAATTAACCATTAACGTACAATATGAATCTGCCACTGCAGAATGGTACTCACTTAGCTGGTTAACAGTCGCTCCACTCGTTGTAAGTCACTCATCTATTAAACTGTCTCTCAATTAATTAATTAAGGTCGTTTATTAACAGTCAGCGGATAAATTTGCAGATACTTCTCTTAGTCGGTACAAAGCTAGAACTAGTCATAATGGAAATGGCACAGGGAATTCAAGATCGAACAACGGTTGTAAGAGGGGCTCCAGTTGTTGAGCCAAACAACAAATATTTTTGGTTCAATCGCCCCGAATGGATTCTCTTCTTAATACACTACACCTTGTTTCAGGTAAAAATTCAGAATCATTTAATTAAATTAATTATATGTGATAGGTCATAAGCTCGATCGTGCACTAACAAACATAATTAACTAAAAAGCCTGATGCGCACGTACCCTTTACAGAATGCGTTCCAAATGGCGTTTTTCTTGTGGATAGTGGTAAGTACTACTTACTTTTAATTAATTAATCTTAATTAAATTTATTTTATTTGTTTATTAGGAAACTTTTTTTTTAAATTTTTTTATTATCGTATTAATTAAATAACATGTAATAGAATATTTTATATACATACAGTATGAATTCGGGCTTCATTCTTGCTTTCACGAGAACCTGCCACTAATTTTGACGAGGGTTATAGTCGGGGTGGCCTTACAGTTCCTGTGCAGCTATATCACTTTTCCTCTCTATGCCTTGGTAACACAAGTGAGTAGGTCGCAGATATATATATAGGAGGGGTTTAGTTTATACATGATATATTTACTCTTTCAATAAAGATAATGATATATATATATATATATATATATATATATATATATATATATATATATACACACACACACACACACACATATATATACTAAAAGGAAAATTAATTAAATTGATATCAATGCGTGCATGGATCATGCATCGATATGATGTGCATGCTGTAATTGCAGATGGGGTCTCACATGAAGAAATCAATATTTGAAGAGCAAACAGCAAAGGCTCTTCAAAAGTGGCAAAAGGCAGCAAAGGAGAGAAGGAGATTGAGGAATAAAGCAGCCGCAGACGCAGAGGCAGATAAATATAGTGTCGTGAGCATCCATGGCCGTGGCTCCCCTTCTCCTCCTCCTTCAGGATTCTTGAGCGGAGAAAATACACCAAGCCAAGGGGCATCACCGATCCACTTGCTTCACCATTACAAATACAGATCTAATCAACAGGACATTGAAAGTGTGAGATCTTACCAATCTGATAATGAGCTCCCTGAGATTGAACCTTCTTCGACTCATCATCATCAAGATCAAGAAAGAGCTGAAGGTCTACATAACAGTGACTTTTCATTTGTAAAACTTTGATAATTCAATTTTTACGTAGCAAATCGAATGAGCAGTAGTTAAGAACAATAAACGATATACGATTTCATTCTTAAGTAGCACCAAGCAAAGAGCAATATTATTGAAACTGACGACTTGTGAATTCTTCTTATTCGAACACCGCTTAAACAGCTCGTCAAAATCATATATGCATGCCAATAATCAAGGTCGAAGTTTATCGATGATCGATCTTTATTAATTAGTACTGTTATTTTAAGAAGGAAACAACTATATATTTTCTGCCAAATTTATCTTTATTTTGCCTAATTCATTAGGTTATAAAAAATTGAATCTTTAACTAATTAACTCGTGAACATAATTTTACTTACATTTTCAGAGGATACTAATATCGAAATACATATAGGTTAACTAAGACTAATTAATAAACAAACCAATCAAACGTGCCATACAAAGCATTAGGAACTTGATCAATTTTTATGAACCTTAAATAATTGTCTATTTTCAGAGTCATTTTTGATAAAGAGTAAGAAGATAACATCTTTGTTAACAAATTTTGGGTCATTGCTTATGAACTTTTTTTTTTTTTTTAATAATAATGATGATGACGATGATGCTACTATATATATACATATATGTTCCACCGGAGAGAAATGTCATTCATGACGTTAATTTGCGGGAAGTTGATGAAAATTTCAGTAATTGAAGGGCTTCATCATGAAGAAAGTTTAATTGGGAATAAATTATAAAGATTCCTCATCATTAGTTACAACAAAGACAAGGGGCGAAATAATTTAAACATAAAATCAAACCTTGCACGTTTCCTCAAAATTATAAATAGGTTAAAGAACCCTTATCTTTAAAGCATTTGTAATAAAAGAATACAAATTGGGACAAAAATCTAAGTCCATTTTGAACAAAATAGTAGGTAGCAATTGTTTATTAATTTGAAGCATTCAGGCAGCTCAATTAAGCTAAGCATCTACGCTAAGTCAACATGCTTGCATATTACTACAATATTGTAACTAAATTTTTTAATGTTCTACTTTCTCTTTTTCTACATTCTCTCTCTTTTTTTTCCCCTTAAATATGTTGTTCTTTTCTATAATCAATTTCATAATTAACACAATTATTTGATAAAACTATGAATGATGACATAGGAGAAGAATAAACAAATTCAATGAAGAGCACGGCAGTTCTTCGAATGTAAACTTAGTTTATCAAATTAGATGACATGTAAACATCTTGAATTTTGTAAAAAAGAAAAGGTTTTTCCTTTTTGGTTTTGTTCTCTTACAATTTTTATGCCAAATTTTACACCTTAAATTATTTAAAAAATAAAAACAAAAGCTTGTGTTTTCATACAAACTCAAATACAATAGCAAATAATATTGATTATTCCATGTTAACAGATCATTAGATATTAACACTCGTAATCTCTAAATTAATTCATACTGACCGGCCTAACTAAAGAAAATAAATGTATTTCTTTAGTGGCTATATAATTATTTTAAAGAAAAATAGGACGTCATTTGCAATGTTAAAAGGCGACCCTTTTGTAAATTAGGATTTGTTCAAGGACCACAATGAAAATTAAATTTAAGAAGTTAGCAAGCCGGCATAAACAACGTGAATAAGGCAACGAAACGCGAGATGATTAAACGTTTGGTGATGAAACGCGTTTTTTTGAAATAAAAAATGGTTCCGCACCAGTCTGTTTTTAATTCTTCTTCTGCTTCTTCCTCTACTTCTCTGCAAGGGCTCGTTGATCCATAAATCGAGCTCCACAAACTCTGAGACTCAAAATGAACTAAATGGGTCATCTTAAATTCAGTTTTTAACATCTGTTTGAGATTGAAATTTCGAAACTTGGTTTTTGTGGCGACTAAAGTAGAGAGTAGCCAAGTAAAAAGGATGACTTTTTTTCTGAAGTAAATGTTTTGATGGGAGATTGTAGGTTTACATTATGTATTTAGTTAATTTTTTTTTTATCATAAGCGTTTTTTGAGGGGTTAACGGTATTTATTTAACGAGTGAGTGGACTTGTAAATTTATAACTATGGCCAGGCGACATGGATGGCAACTTCCAGCTCACACTTTTCAGGTACTCTTTTTTTTTTTTTTTTAAGTTACATATTATCAGTCTGTTCAAATGTTGTTAAATGTGCTTTTTGTAGTTAAGTTTTGAGTTTTAATTGTAATTAGATTCTGTGCGTGAATAATTTTAGAGTGGTGGACTGGCGGGTATACAACTATATATTGTGTTTCTTCTTTCTCCTGCTCGTGTGAGTTTTCCTCTTCAATTACTGAAAATGCATTGTGTGAGTTTTGAGAAAAGTCCTTTCTATTTTCACTTTGGAGCCTGTAAATCTTTATGTTTGTGAAAATAGGGAGATGACTCGTTCAAACAACTAGTTTTAGTATAATTTGCATACTCAGTTACTGGTGAGATCTCTTATTAAAGAGGGGGAAAAAATGCAAAGATTACTGATGTTGAGGCCAACTTTTTATGGTTGACAGGTTGTGGCTATAACTGTCTTTTTCTTGTTATCCGTTGCATATTATGCATTCTTTGCTCCTTTTCTTGGGACAGAAATCTATGAATATGTGGCAATCGGTGTTTATTCTGTCTTGGTAAGAACAATCAAAGCCTATTTTTTTTCTTCTCCAACAAGCCCTCACTTGTTTTCCCTTTGTGTGTTATCTTAACGTTTGAGTTGGAGTTTCAGGCTTTCTGTGTATTCATTCTTTACGTGCGGTGCACTGGTATTGATCCTGCTGATCATGGAATTCTAATTGAACCTGACAAGATATCGGTGTATAAATTACAAAATGACACTGATCTGCCTGGTAAGTATTCTGATAATTCTCAAATTAGGGTGCTGAGTGCTGAATCTGGTCGAATTCACCACTTTGATGGTATTAAGCATACTTGGTTACTAAATGTAATATAAAGGTTATCCTGGAAGTTTCTCCAATTAATACACCGGACCTGTTGTTTTGCCTCATGATTCACTAAACTGGTGTTCATCCTCTTTATTAAACGGACAATGATCTGTGGTCCACTTTGTTTTAAATCTTCATCCTGAATACATTTTGGGTTTCTTATAAAGAAAGGGGACAATAGTCTGGTCTTTCACCTGTCAAGATACTTTCTTCTTTGCTTTTGATCAGGCAATGCATCTTCTATTGAAGAACCTAGCAAAGTAGGTCTAAAGGACGGAGGAAATTCTAACGGGCATGGTCCAGGTTGGTGCTCAAAAATTGGAGGTTTCTTTTGTGGTTTTCTTGTAATCAAAGATTGCCGCAAAGATGAAGATCTACTGCAATCACGAGAGGAGGATGCTCTATTCTGCACATTATGCAATGCTGAGGTACATGATTGTTTGAGGCAGAGATCTTTCTTTTAAATGACATTGTTTTCTTATGCATGGAAACCCCACATTCTCGCTCAAATACTTCAAAAAACCCTAGAAAATGGATAGAGAGATAAAGAAAAGAGAATAAAACTGTAAGATAACTTAATGATTCAAAGACAGTAATCTGCTAATGTCTGGTTCTTTCAATTTGCCATGCTTGAACTTGAAGGGATGGTCTGACCAGCTCGGGCACTCAAACAAAAGGTGAAAACAGAGAGTGATACATTAAACTGAACTGTGTACTAAAGAAAGTTTTTCTTTGCAGGTACGCAAGTTCAGCAAACATTGCAGGAGTTGTGACAAATGCGTTGATGGATTTGATCATCATTGTCGGGTAAGATTAGATGTCTATCCCTGTTAGTCTCCGGTATGGCGAAGTCTCAGACATTCTAGTCTTCTTTATCTGAGGAGGCTTGATGCAGAATGGAATATTTTGCTTAGAAAATTGCAATCATGTGCCACATTTCAATGTTAGCATACGTTCTTTTTGCTTCATTAATAGGATATCCTGGTATAAAACATACTCTGCATGTCCTATCTGTACGGCACAAAGTATTTACTAACTTAATGCTGTTATATTTTTTTTTTTTTGGGGGTGGGGGGTTGTCATCTTAAATATTTTTCTTCTGTATATGTTTATGAATAATTTGGTATGACTAAAACTGTCTGCATATATGTTGCAGTGGTTGAATAATTGCGTGGGAAGAAAGAACTATATTACCTTTGTGTGCCTTATGGCAGCAAGCCTTGTCTGGGTAAGTCTTAGAGCAATGCTTAAGTCTTAGAACAATGCTTATTTGGGTTGGGCATGCAACCTTTCATTTGTTTATACTTTATGGTCCTACAACCTGTTTAAGCTATCATTGAGGGCATGCATATGCATTTTTTTTTTTTTTTTGTTTCAGCTTATTGTGGAATTTGGGGTTGGAGTTGCTGTCCTTGTTCGATGCTTTGTGGATAAAAAGGGTACAGAAAATCATATAACTGAGAGACTTGGAGTTGGATTTTCTCTTCCCCCTTTTGCCACTGTAGTAGTATGTTTCTGCATCTCTGTGTACGGTTCAGATTGTTTCTGTATTATCTGGAAAAGATTCTTCTCTTATTAAGGAAGATTGATGCGTGATTATTCTAATTGTGTGACCTGTTATCTAAGGCAAATTTACCTCAGTTCGGGACATATCCCCAATTTTCTCAACCATTTGTAAAGTCACACATTGGACTGTTAATAACGTGGAAATGGCGGCTGAATCCATGAAAGAGCAACTAATGCTTTGCATTAATGATTTCAGGCCATATGCACAGCTGTTTCTTTTCTGGCCACCGTGCCTCTTGGAGAACTATTCTTTTTCCACATGATTCTGATACGAAAGGTAACTTCTTGAAATGACTTCCTCCCTCTTCCTTTTCTTCTGTCTTTCTATATGAATTTGCAAATATTCAGTTTTTGTTGTTTCTGGCACAGGGTATCACAACATATGAGTACGTCGTTGCTATGAGAACTCAAAGTGAACCACCTGGACCATCTATTGATGAAGGAGACCAACACAGTGTGCCAACTTCACCAACCAGTTCGGCTGTGACTGCAATAAGTGGAGGAAGCTCTCTTGGAATGAGTCTGCAATACAAAGGTGCTTGGTGTACTCCTCCAAGGATCTTCATGGACCACCAGGTACATTAATTTAACCTTGTCAACTTTGATTGAGGAGTGTTTTTTCTCTTAGGGACATAGGTGAATGGGAGCTGTTGATTTAAATTGTCATAAATACCATCCATAATTGGAAAGGCTGTAAAGTATTAAGACTATGCTGGGTATATGTTTAATTACTAGGGAAACTCTTGACATGTACTTATTGCTACTATGTAATTTTCTTTGTCGGGAAACTGTTTCCATTTCCTGTTTCACATGCTCTGCATTTTCTTTGGAAATGGCATCTCAGCTTCTTGTCTACTGGCACGCTAGCCTTTAGAGAACTAGTTAAAAGTGGCTCCTCAAAATAATGGGGGAACATCAGTAAGTACTCCAATGCTTTTTGTGTCAAAAGATAATTCCCCTGTATGCTATTGTTGGCTGAGCTTCAATTTCTATCCTCACAACAACATAGAAAGTGTGTAGATTTCCTACATAAAAAGTTCATAACTGGATTTATTTTCTGTATTTTATTTTTATAAGCAGGACGAAGTTATACCACATCTGGAACCAGGACGCTTACCATCCACGGTTGATCCAGACGCAGTGGGAGCTGACAAAGGGAAAAGGTTGGCCCAGCGTCCAGTACGAATCAGTGCATGGAAACTTGCAAAGTTGGATTCCACTGAGGCAGTGAGAGCTGCAGCAAAAGCTAGAGCATCATCATCTGTTCTACGTCCAATTGGTGCTCGACAATATCCATATGATGCTGATGATTTCTGCAGCAGCAATGTAAGCGGAAGAAGTAGCCCGGTCAGCAGTAACCAAGGTTTTCCATCCAGAAACGCTAAAGCAGGGAAATCGAAGAGCCCATATCCACCGAGTCGTGCTAGCAGGGAAGATAGTGAGACGTGCGGTCAGAGTCTTAGTAACTTTAGCAGTCCCCAAGTTTCTAACCTTGCCCCATCTCCATTGGTGCAGCATATTTCTAGCATGGATCACTTTAACCCCATGTATCAATTATCAGCTAATCAATCTCCTTTGTCAGTAAGACAAAGCCTAGGACATGAAACCACTGTCCATGAAACTGCAGCACAAGTTCCTATCAGAAAAAAAGGGAGTACAGCCGCAGAAAATTCAAGAAATTCAGTCTTTTGGGATCCAGAAGCTGGGCGCTTTGTCTCCTCTTCTTCAGGAGGTGCTGGTTCTTCTCAGGTACCGGGGGCAGAGCTTTTGTACACAGGTCAATCTATATTCTTTGGTGGTCCTCTTGTGAATGATCAGCTGAGCAGAGGGACAAGAACTGGCAGTTCAGTGGCCTATAGTCTCGATAGAGGTTCCACGTCAAGTAATTATCAACAAAGTAGATTACAGAGGGGCGGCCAGCTACCTGTGTTTGTTCCAAGTGATTCTCGGTCTCAGCACAAATAATTTTCGTCTAGGTTGCCTTGAAAGCTAAATTAGGAACAGTGAATTGTCTCTCTTTGCTTTTTTTTTTTTTTTTTTGGTTTTCCGCTCCCGGATAAATAGAGTTAGAATTTTCTTTTGCATGTGGTCTTTTTGGTTTATTGTGCAGCGAACTTAATAGCTTTGCATATGCTTGTTTTCCCTGTTGTTACGACTAACCCGAGGGCCTCCGAACATTTCGGCTACAGATACTTGGATCCTTGACGGCAAAGAAATATTTTATGGCTCTATTCAATGTCATGCTATTATCATATTTTTCAAAGTCCTGTCACCCCGTCAACGGCGAAACTTTTATTTTATATTTTTCCAACTCCAAATTCTTACATGCGTGGTTCTGAACTGATTGAGAGACCGACCATGCATAGTTTACCTAAGTGCCTAACAATGTGAGAGCTTAACCTAGTATTATAAATCAAAATTTAAAAACCAAAAAAAGAAAAAAGAGATAAAGTTAATTTCCTATTTTAGCTATTATTTTGGCTACATAATCGATTCTGAACCTCATATTATGATTATCTCTCCTATTAACACTCTGGTTTATAGTTTTCATCAATGGCAAAAAGGCATTTAACAATTTTTCGTTCCCAAAAAGATAGGCAAAACTTTCAACCATAATAACGGCCTAATGATCCTCTCCGTACACTTTTCTGTTACAATGACAAAAAGATAAACAAAAAAGAGTTAACCCAAAAAAGGGGGTCAAAAAAAAAAAATGCATCATCTCACCGGCCTTCTCTTTCACAATTGATTCTTGGAATAATTTGAACACAGTTATACATATATTAATAATAGTACTAATAATTGAGGGTTGCTTTTTTGTTCTTTTTTTTGGGTTTTTGTGAGGAAGAATTGGAAAAAACGAAAGAAGATGGCGGGTGGTGGTGGTGGTGGATCATCTGGAAGAGAGCTTGATCAAACACCAACATGGGCAGTCTCTATGGTTTGTGGTATCATTGTTGCACTTTCCTTCGTCCTCGAAGGGATTTTTCATTTCGTAGCAAAAGTACGTAACAACATTTTATTCACTTTATTTATTTTATGCCTGTCACGGAAATGGAATGCCTCATGAATTTCACAGTTCTTTCTTTTTTCTTTTTGGGAGTGGGGTTGTTCTGCGTTGCATTTGTTTATTTATTTATTTATTTTTCCAGATATTTCATAAAAGACACAAGTATGCTATGTTAGAGGCACTGGAGAAAATTAAAGGAGGTAAAAACAACCAATTCTGGTTTTGTTGGTTTTAGTTCAACACCAATAGTGGCCTATTGATCAAACACCTTGACCAATTTTCCGTCCTCCGCAGAGCTCATGATTTTAGGTTTCATATCTTTACTCCTGACATTCGGCCAAAATTACATTGCCCAAATCTGTATTCCGGTTGAGGTTGCTGATACAATGTTACCGTGTCGAAAAGAACGCTTGAAGAAAGTAAAGCACAATTTGTTTGACAACCGGGGCAGAGCTTTATGGTATGAGCAAAGATTGTTAGCGGGTAAAACGGACGATGTCGGGTGCCATAAGGTAAATGCATCTTGTTGATTAAAGTGTTACTTGTATGATCTGCATATACCTGACCTTGATTGTACAATGAACACTCTTCGTTCTTTAAAAAATATTTGTCTACCGGAAGCATCAATATTATTATTAACCCATTGGAACTAAACTGGACTGCCCTAATCTTTATGTTTTGGTAATCGACACTTAATATGAGTGATTTTAAGTGACTGCTAGTGGGCCTTTCCTTCCGAGCTCTCAAGTCTCAACTAATATGTTTTGCTTTTTATAGGGAAAAGTGCCGCTAATATCCGTGCATGGACTACATCAGTTGCACATTTTCATTTTCTTCTTGGCTGTGTTTCATGTGTTTTACAGTGCAATAACAATGACGCTTGGAAGGCTGAAGGTGCGTGGTTATAGGAATTTTATTTATGACTGAAGGGACAAATTCAATTTCTTTTCCTTTTTTTTTTTTTTCAAAAGCAATACATTCATTCAAGTTTATATGAAACATGATCAGTTGCTTAATACAACCTCTGGCACGCAGATCCGGAAGTGGAAGCAATGGGAACGGGAAACTGAATCTGAACAACATATGGTGAATGGTATATGGTTAGATGTTTGCGGCTAAATTATTAATGATGACAGTATGTGGTTAAATTTATTGCATTTACCTGTAATTTTTTCTGCTGGCTGACTTTGAGTTCGTGCTTATCATTCAGATTCCTCAAGATTTAGGCTCACTCATGAGACGTCATTTGTTAGAGGCCACACCAATAACTGGATGAAATCACCGACCATCTTCTACCTTGTAAGATGTTAGGGAACTGTTATTTCTTTTCATTTTTCCATGTTGGAATGGTGCAGAAAAAAAAAAAAAAAAAATATATATATATATATATATATATTTTAAAATTTTTTGGTCATTTTGGCACAAAGAAAAATCATGCTCTGAAATCATTCTTTATGAGGCATGGATCCATGTATAGGATGCAGGAGTGGCAATATGAGTAGATATGCCTGGTAATTATGCCATTTAAGTTGATGATAATGATGGAATTTACAATCTGTTTGCAGATATGCTTTTTTCGACAATTCTTAAGGTCTGTTCGCAAGGCTGATTACCTTACCATGAGACACGGATTTATCAATGTGAGTTTCCCAAGTGCTGAAAATTTCAGCATAATGCATGTTTTTGGTGAAATAGCTGTTCTATTCTTGTAGGTTCATTTAGCGCCAGGAAGTAAGTTTGACTTCCAAAAATACATCAAAAGATCCCTGGAAGATGATTTCAAGGTGGTCGTAGGAATTAGGTAAGTTTTTCTGTATTTGTTTGCTTCAGAGATTAAGTTGATTAAACCCCCTGCCTCAAGTACCTTCTTTTAATAATTTAACAGAAATTATGTTAGTTTAGTGATTTTCAAGTTTATAATTCTTTCCATGTTGTTGTAACTAATATTTTCTTGCTGACAACAGTCCAGCATTATGGGCATCTATGCTAGTCTTTTTGCTTCTTAATATTAATGGTTAGTCATTTTTTCATAATCTTTTCTAGCGTGTGATCATTTTAAGTCGGTGGTTATCTTTTTGCATATGGAGACTAACAAACTCTGCATTTTAATAAAATGATTTGTGCATTTCAGATTGGTGGCCTGTTATGTATTTTATGTCCTTCTTTCCTCTAATGGTAAGAAATTTGCAATGAAAAAGTTAAAGCTGATATTGTTTACCAGTGTTTTTGTATAAATTAAAAGGTAACTAAGGAGGGTCTATCATATGTATACATATGTATGTGTGTGTGTATTTGAAGGTAATCTTAGCTGTTGGAACGAAGCTTCAAGGAATTATATCACAGATGGCAATGGAAATCAAAGAAAGACATGTAGTTATTCAGGGGATACCTTTGGTGCAAGTCTCTGACAGCTACTTTTGGTTTAGTCGACCTCAGTTAGTCCTCCGTTTGATCCATTTTGTCCTGTTTCAGGTAACCTTCGCCTTCGTTATTTGTATTTTATGTCCTCATTTTCGTTTTTGAGAGATTATTAATTGCAAACCTTCAAGATTAACGAAGATTTCTGACAAAGGCTGCATGTGTATCTCATCTGCAGAATGCATTTGAGATTACGTATTTCTTATGGATATGGGTAATAAACTGCTCTCCTCATTTGCCCTTGATAGTGATATGCTTGTTAGCTACAACAACATTTTTCTAAAGCTTGCTCATGCTGCAGTACGAGTTTGGATTGACGTCTTGTTTCCATGATGATTTTACACATGCAATTGTAAGATTCCTTCTAGGGTATGTCGGTCAATCTTCCGGATATAGTTATTATATTGCTTCAAAACGTCATTCATTAAATCAATTTTCAACTTGGAAGCGGTTAATTTCTTTTCTTGTAAGCTGTAACACTGAAACAATGTAGCAAAAAGACTCTTGATTTTGATTCAATTTGGCAGGATAGCAGTGCAATTTATGTGCAGCTACATCACACTTCCACTCTATGCTCTTGTTACTCAGGTGCATACAAATTAATTAAACATTCCTTGGTGCTTTCTATAATCTTGTCGGATTTTCACTGCTCTTAATTTTCAAATGGATCAAATAAAATGATTCACAGATGGGGTCGACCATGAAGAAGGCCATCTTCGATGACCAAACTTCAAAGGCCTTAAAGCAGTGGCACAGGAAAGCCAGGAAGCATGAAAGCATTCGTTCCAACTCTTCTTATCATCGTTCTCTATCTCATTCACTGTCTCAGTCAATCAGAACATTGGGAAGGCCGATTAACAGCATCCGACTGCAATCGCTAACTTCACAACGAGTTGCACCAACAGCAGCGGCGGCGGCGGCGGCAGCAGCAGCAGAAGTAGAAACCCCTCCTCCTAATCAAACAGCCAACATCACGGCTAGTGTTGATCTTACTGGAGATCAACGTCAGCCTAACGACAAAGGCCCTCCTAACGGACAGCCACCTGATCTTTTGAGTTAACCATCCATCATGCTCGTGTTCTTGAATTTTGAAGACGATGTTGATGCTTTGCTTGCAATCAGGCTCTTCCTCAATTCCCCTGAAACTGAAGATTGAGTAATAATCCCACAATTTCTGGGCCAATTTTCCAATTCACTGTCTGAACAGTTCCGAGACAATTCAGATACATATAGCTCAGAGGATGCCCTGGTTCTTGTGTAATGCCTTTTGACAGTACCTTAGCTCACAGTTATATGTGCACTCTTAATGCATGTTCATTCTTCACTCTTAATTTTGAAGACAAAAACTGGACTTGCGTGATATTATATATATATATTAAAAAATTGTAAGTACCAATTGTCTGTCAAAGCCTTCCTCTTTTTTATTTATTTTTTTTAAAAAATACATATATGTATATGAAAAAAAAAAAAAAGAATTTTCAACAGGGTTATGAAGGTAATTTCATTGAAAGGGAACTAGACCATTGATAGCGAAGGGCGAAGGCCTAGGCCCGCAGGAGGAGATAATATACGCTGGATTATTTGCGGGTTTCATTCATGCAATCTAAGAACTAAAGAAGCAACCTGTTTAATTTCCCAACGCCCATGGCTTCAATAAGGAGCTTAGGCAAATGGACAGTTGATCATCAAAGTTGCCCACAACACACCACAATACAAGCAAAGCAAGCTGTTGTCTCAATACCCACTTCAAGAAGAACAGCAGCAATTCTGATATCTTCACTCCCATTTAGCATCATTTCACTACCCAAATGCTCAGAAGCAAGAGAGAGACGCAACAAGAAAGCCATCCCACTTGAAGACTATCATACTACTTGTAACTTTGAACTTTCTTTTCAAACCCCATTTCAAGAAACATTTGGTTTTAATTTCCAGTGATTTTGGCGCACTGCATGTAAGAAATACGCATTACAAAATGACAAAGCATTTGATAATTGACATTTGATTTTGCAGCTGATGGGTTGAAATACTATGATATTGTTGAGGGAAAAGGTCCAGTAGCTCAAAAAGGATCAACAGTTCAGGTTGGTTTAAACTTCAAAGTAGAATTTCAAAGATATATTATTATTGTATTCACTTTTTCAGTAGTACTACCAAGTACAAACGTGACGCGGCATTTAAATGGTGGAGTGGAAACACAAATTTTGTAGAAATAAAAGAAAATAAATACATGTGAGAAAGCCTGGCTGTATATGGTACCATCACATTTGTTTGTTTTGAGTAGAGAGTTGTATTATATATAATTGACTTGTTTTCTGCGTTTTTTTGAATCTGTGCTACTTACTTTTTCCTCTTAGGTGCACTTTGATTGTATTTTCCGGGGTATCACTGCTGTGTCAAGTCGAGAATCTAAACTTTTAGCCGGAAATCGTAGCATTGCACAGGTATGTTTAGGATTTGTCTATATCTACTGAGGTTCTGCTTAACTTTGAGACGCCAACACTTCAATGCCTATGGTGTTTGATAAACACACAATTTCACTTGCCACTCATCAATTTATGTTTGATAGTTAGTGATTTCATTCCATGGCAGCTTACCTTGATCACAAACATAACCCTTTTCAGCTGAAAGTTGTGTCTTGTGTGTTTGTCTATCTAATTTTTCTCTTATTTTACATATTCTTATGCTTTATTCAGCCATATGAGTTCAAAGTTGGAGCTCCTCCTGGTAAAGAACGAAAGCGTGAATTTGTAGACAACCCAAATGGTCTTTTTTCTGCACAAGCTGCACCAAAACCCCCACCAGCAATGTACTCAGTAACAGAAGGGATGAAAGTAGGAGGCAAGGTGAAAACATCTTCAAAATTTCTTATGGCTTTATATGCACAATCAATGCTTCACATTAGAATCCATAGGCCTATATTGTCTTTCTATTTCGTCACCATTTTCTTATCTCTTTGCAGAGGACTGTGATTGTTCCTCCAGAGGCAGGTTATGATAAAAAAGGATTGAATGAGATACCGGTAAAAACCTAGTCCTCAATTCTTTTCTTTCTTTCTTTGATTACAAATTGTGAAAATTTGAAGCTATAAAGTGTCTATGTTTCAGCCGGGAGCTACATTTGAGCTGAATATTGAGCTTTTACAAGTAAAGCCACCCTAAGGAAAGTAAAGCGTTGTCTGGATCACGTGTGTTTCGTGGTGAATGAAATTCTTTTGATCCCATCGGTCGAGGGAATTTGTATGGCTGCAATGCATATTATTCATTCTCAGTTCTCAAGGAGTGGTTTAACCAAAAGCCCCAGCTTCATAGTACATAAATTTATGTCTCATTTTTTTTTTTTTTGTATTTTTTGGACGTCCTTGTAACGAAATAATGTTTTGATTCAGGTTCTTAACTTCCTAGTTTCCGCGAAGGCTTTTGTATTGGAAACTAATAATGAACTAATAAATACAACAGAACGTGAGAGGTAAAGCAAAATTCTTAGCTCGGCCAATTAAGTTGCATTCAGCAGGATCCCAGTACTCATTTTACCTATGTAATGTAAAAGTTCTACAGCAAAATGACAACATAAATCGAAGTTAGTGCAGCAATATCCTTAAATAACAGAATTCCGTCCTGAAGCACGACTTCACCAGCTTCGGTGGATGACTCAAAGCAATAAACCTAAAACTATTCTTTTATATCTCATCAATAAGCTCCAGAAGATTTTCGACCTCCCGCCTCAGACCTGTAATTTTCTGCTGCTGGGCAGCAACCCGGTTTTCACTATCCCGTATCCCTGTCTTCTTCTCATAGCAGTCCACCACAATGGAGTGTTTAGCCATTACCTTCTCTTGCAGATCTTTCTCCTTGGCAACCAGCTCCTCCACCTACATATACAACCAATGTTTATTAGATTTCCCAGATAACAGATGCATCACTGTATAGCAGCATCCCAATCATGTACAAGAAGCAAAGGAACTTAATATTTCCATGTCACAAATTGAATAACAATCCAGTATTTTTTTTTTGGAAACAGCCAACTTGGTCAAATAAAGTGCTAAAACTTCATGTGTAAAGGCAGCATCACTTGAAGATTGAGAATGTAAAAGAGAGCATAAAGTGAATGTTGATCAGACCTTGGGCAATATTTGTGAAGCTGCCGATGAAGATTGCAAGAATGACAGCACCAGCTTCAACTCCTTTGAAAGCTCTTTCAACAAACCATCAGCTGCTTTACGAGCTGCTTTGCAAGCTTGGACATCCCCTGTCCTAGAAAGATCACGCAGTGATGCTTCCAGCTTATCATGCATTATTAAGCATCGATTGATAACATTTTCAACTTGTTGAATTGCTGCTTGAACCTGAAATTATGAGAAGCAAAGCTTGTGATGATGGCCTAATCTAAAGTATATATTTTCATGCTAGATTGAAACTTAACCGATCACATCATACTTACTTCATCCCACTGCAATCTTGCCAAATAAGCTGCAGATGATTTGGAAATTGACATGTCAACATGCATATATACGATGCCAGCAACAAAAAGAGAGAAAAAGCCAAAAATTAACATAAATGGCTCTCTAAGCATTGAAAGTTTGGAGAACTTGTAATAGACCTGCAAAATAAAAAGTGATTGCAACATCAGCAAGAATGATGACTTTGCAAGGTGATGATGTCATACATGCAATTGAACGTAATGTTGGCTTCATTCAAATGTTATCACCGAAGGACTTCAATCACATTCAAGACAGGAGATAAGAATACCTGGAAAAATTGATTATGCTCTGGCACAACATTAGTCTTTTGCAGCACAACCACAGGCCTACCAGTAAGATCCAAATGCGACAATTTGGTCTACATTGAATCATAATCACAATAAGTGGAAAATGATAGAGCCGTGTTTCAAACTCTACACATAAACATATACAAGACTAGGATAAAAATATGTAAAAAAATGAAAATATCGAATGTATCTAAACAAAGAATGAAGAGGGTTGATATAAAAATGCTTGTACCTCTTCCCACTGATTTACAGGAAATGGAGCAGAAACAGATATATCTCCAGAACCCTCGGGCAAAACAACCTGTAAGCCAAAAATACTCAGTCAGGACAGCAGGGTAGAAACCACCAGGATGCAATTCATGTTTTCCAAATTGTCTAGTCACTTATTGTGGCATTTGACTGTTTGCAAATTGATTTGGTGGCTCCATAATGTGTATATTAATTAACCCAGTAAGTTTTGGACTTAAGATAGTCCAGCCTCATGTGGCCTTTGTTTCTCATAATCAAGTAAGTTCTGAAGGGACGGTCGCAAGTGGGTAGATGTAGAAAAACGATTTGCCAGCGACTAATCACATAATGACAAGATATGAAAACTAAAATTTTCTGGGTTAATGAGTTTCTAGAGGTTATTTTAATAGATTTAATAAGGGCTCAATTAAACAATATTTAAACCACCCATACGGTTACTGTGGGCTTTTATGTTTTTAATTAAAGTGTGGGCTTTTATAATTCTCAAAGTTAAAGTTTAAATTTTATGGGTTTATGAGCTTATGGGGCTATTTTTATAAATTTAACGGGGGCTAATTAGTAAATCAAGTAATTTTCTCTTTAATTTTTTCAAAATTATTTTCCCCAGTGGTTAAGCCCCCACACGTCATCAGGTAGATCCACCTCTGATGGTGGGAAATGTTATCCAGAAACCAGTTCTACTGTTACATTCTATGTTACCAAACAAATAATACTTGGGGGAAAAAAACAAAAACGTAAAAGAACAAATACTGCTTAGGCTTGGGGAAAACAAACTTAAACATGAATCCCCATTCAAGTTCAATGAAGTTCTGGAAAAAGATCTTTGGGACATAACTAAAAGAGTCTCACAGTATTTTAGAGTAATTACTTTCTTAAGATGTAAGAGTAAGGCTAATTCTATCCAAACCCAATTTCCCACCTAATGTCGTTATAGTGTACAAAATAAACAAGGAAAACAAATTATATCAAAATATTATCAAATTACCAACCTTAACAATGAGGTTATCAATGACTAATTCATTCATAGGGCTTCCAAAGGTAATGTTAAGGAAACGATTCCCTTCTAACTCGAACAAGAAGTCCTTAAGCGGTAGACCATATCCAATGGTAAACGCAGTTCTCCAACCACCAAACAAGGGGTACCTCGGTTCAATCAATAATTCTGTCTGCAATCAAAGTGGATACTCTAGTTAAAATCAGAAACCACAATCCATACATCTTCCTCTTTTTTATTCTTTTGGAAGTACATCTTCCTATTCATTATATCAGAGATTTACCTTCTTGGAATCACCCCACAGATTAGAAGTTGATATATTTCCAATTTCATCTCTATAATAAACTGAATGAGCTCTTGGTGGCAACTTTGCTATAAGATATTTAAATGCTGATGCACCTCGGATGGTGGGTCTGGCCTGGTAATCAAGCCTGTATGAGAAAAATGCAATACAAAAATTCAGGATTCCAAGCAGCAGAGCTGTAAACAACCCACTTAGCGATAAAATGTAAGGGCAATAGGGACAAACCTAGAAAATTCACCCTTGTTTTGGGCACCACCGTGGACCAGTTTGTAATGCTCTGTGACCTGCACATTACCCCAATGGGAAATTTCTATCTCTCGCACTACCTCCTGAGCAACTGCGAAAGGTTGATTACTTTCAAAATGGACAACTATGGGCGAATATGAGAATGAGGGGAGGTTCTCATACGGGCCATATTTGATCTCAGAACCATGGATCTTCGTATTCTCTAGTTTTGTATAAGATTCAATTCTAGATTCAGGCAATTTAACACTGAGTGACTGAACCTTAACGGCATAAGGAGTGAGGTAGAACGCACTCTCCTGGAAAACAACAAGCTGAATATCAGCCTGTGTGATTTTCTCAGGAAACGGTCGCAATGCACGAGTAAACACAGCCAAGACATCAAAAGTGTAGCTGTCACCCTTGCCTAATGCCTTAGGTAATTTTACTGCATAAAAGGTCAAGGCTGCTGGCATTCCATTGGGTTTGACATTTTCGACGGGAAGGCTAGCAGACAAACTTTTCACTTTCCCTTTCCCCTCATGAGGGGATGCCTTCAGAAGTGCCAAGTCTTTCACTTGGAGATCAGGAAACGCCAGCAAAACTTCTGAAACTGGCTCAGAACCCTCATTCTCCACCTATAACACACATTACAAAGGTCCTAATATGAATACAAAAGTTTCACTGATGCTAAAGGTGTAAAAGTTGGAAATTTTAAATATATCGAGACATTTCTTTTAACTAAGTTCATATTATTGGGTACCTTTAGTGTTGAAGTAATGCGTACAATTTGCGATGTCAAATCAATCTGCAAACAAGGGATCGCAAGATGAAAATTAAAATCTTCATCATTTTTCAATTTCTCGTTTATAAACTGTAAATTATACTTGTATCCATAAACATAAACACAAATTAACTAAAATTTCAAATTACTTCAGAATTATAAAAAAATAAAAGAAAAGAAAATGCTGCGGCAGATAACAAAACTGAAATTTGAACTTACGCGTCGATCGACTTTTGAGAGGATCAGATCGGAGAGTACAGGCGATGCAAATAAAACGACGGTAAAGATGATTAAATCAAATCTAAGCGCCATTTTCCTCCGTACTCGCATTGCGGAAAAACCTAAATCCCAAGTTAGGATTTTACACAAGATCCTAAGTATCACTTCTGAGAAGTCAGAAGACCAGACTCTAATTCAATGTTAATTAGAACAGTGAAGCTTTTAACACCCCCCAAAAATCCTTATAACGCCTTTTCGAATTTTATTTTCCTAAAATGCCCCTGTTTTAATTTATAAAACATGAATCCATTTATTAAAATCAAATATCTTCTCCTTTCAAAAAAAAAAATCAAATATCTTCTGATTAAATTTTACCTTAAAAAATATACTTTAAAATTTTTTATTTAAAATAAAAATTAATTTATCTTTAATTATTTAAGTAATTTCAGTTAAAAAATAATATAATTTGTAACAATATAATTCACCCGATTTCAAGATAAAGAAAATATATTAATAGCAAAGGCTTACACTAATGGTGCGTTTTAGGGCTAGGCAAAATCGGATTCGGGTCGGGTTCCGATCAACTCGATCGGGTTTTGGGTTGGTCGGGTTGAATTAAAATTCATCCAAACTCCACCGAAACCTATAACCTGATCCGATCCGAATATAATTCATATCGGGTTATAAGTTTGAGTGGAGTTCGAATCGGATTCGGGTGATGATGGAGCTCAGATTGTATATATACCATCACTTAAGTATCAAAGGCCATGGCTTCCGATTCCAAAACTCAAAGTCAACATTCAATATAGCCAAATAGAGCTTGAATCAAAGGGAGCTTGCCGGATGGAGCTTTAATCTAATCAGGTGATGGTGGAATGGAGGTGCGGAGGTGCGGAGGTGGCGCAGCAGATCCGGTTCTTGGTAGCAACAAATCAGTAGATCTGGTCACGATCCTTGCGAATCAGCTTCGGTTGGTGTCGTTCTCAGCGGTGGTTGTTGTGTATAGTGGCCTGATGAATTTTGTGTGTGTGTGTTTGATTGTTTGTCTGGATTTGGGCTTGGGCCGTTGTTGGTGTATAAACTCAAATGTTATTGGTATCAATGTGCAAGTGTACACAACAAGTAATAAAGCGATAAGTATTCAAAATCGTCTCCACAAGGATTGATGTTATTAGATTTGCTACAGTAATCTTAACAGAGCAGATTTTGTTCTAAATTAAAATAAAACAATTAATGAAACTAATATACTAATTAAAATAAAAACGCAATAAATAAAATACAACAAAATAAATTATCACATCAAACTCAAGGATAAAACTAATGGGAATATAGAGTAGTTAAGTGAATAAACTCTTTAATGGTCTTGACTATTTTTCTAATGTTTGGTTAGGTTGCTGCAGCATCTGCTACAACACTGGGCAGAATCCTTATGTATCTTCAATCGTCGCATGTTGGATATCTTATATCTATATGCAACCTAACAATGATCAGTTGTTATGCCAACATAAGATATAACATTACACGCTTAGGTTCTATTTACCTTACAAGGTGAATCCCTATGTCTAGTTCATCACTAATCTTAAGTCAACTATGGCCTTTTTGGGATTCAAGTAAAACTTAATCCGGGAAACCCAATGTAAGATCAAGTATTGTTTTGATATGTTCCACTAAGATAAGGCTTTTTACGTCTTTTCATTAGCTAGTATTATTAAATGGGTGATCAACCGAAATAATGAATAAAAATAAATACTATCAAAACAAACTACTACAGTAAATTTGCAGCAACTAATATTTTCAGTCAATAAACCATCAAAATTGTTTATCACTCAACTACAAATAAATTTAGTTCATGATGTGCAAAAGAAAAATAAAACAAGGTTTCAGCCATCAAACACATCCCCATGAATAAAAAGAAAACACAAAAACAAGAGAATGATAAGAATGATTGAGCTCCCAATTGATCTCTGTAATTTTTCCTCTTGTGTAGGCCTTAATCTCTCTCTTGAATCTTGTTTTTTTGGTTTCTTTGTGTTTTTTTTCATTGGATGACGGCTCCCCTATTCCTTATGATGTGTGCTTCTTTTATAGTTGAAAATTAGGGTAAACGAAAGCCTAGATTGCGTATAAGTCATATTAGAAAACTGCAGATCGTAATATTCTGCATAATTTTCTTTATCATCGTTTCAGAATTGCTACAGCAATGGCATGGTTGCTACAGCAACGATTGCTACAGCAATGACTCAGCAACTGCACTGTTCCGGATTTGTTTCAATTCTTTTGTAGCCAAGTTCTTTTCCATCTTTTGCAAGCCTATTGCATCAGCATTCCTTCCTTAAAATTTGAGCTTCCGAACACCTACAATTATGCATATGATTTAGCACACAAATTATTATAAAACAAACAAAATTTATTAAGAATAAACTAAAATGAATGATTATGCAAAATATAACAAAAATGTAATTAAAACACATTATTTACTCTCTAAGTATTATTGATTTAAGTCTAAAAGTGTCATAATAACTCTCATTTCATAGAGTTATCAGTCGTGTGGCTGTAGCCTGGCGGCAGTGGGATGCGAGCGACGGAGGCTGTGGGTAGTTGTGGCCGTGTACAGCGTCGGTCGGCAGTGGGCTAGCTTCTTTAGCCTGAGTGCTTGTGCTGTGTGTTGTTGTTGCCTTGTTGGAAATGTTAATGGCAGTGTTTGTTTGTAATGGTTTATGTGTATGGTGTTTGCGTGCTGCGTGGTGTGTGGTGTGTGTAAAATTTGGAGTCCGATTTTAATTTTTAGGGTTTTTTTTAATTTTGTGTCAACCCAATCGAGTTGACACAATTGCGTGGTGTGTGGTCGGTTGAAGCTTAATGTTTCAAATTATTAAATTAATTACTTTTTCAAGTGAGTTTTAAATTTATTTTATTTTTTTCTGGTTATTTTTATGTCATATTAATTTATAGATTTCCTTAGATCTGTATGGTATTTTGACATAATGTCGACACATTAATATAGTTGTTGCACTTTAGGTACTTGATTCCATATTTATCCACACACATAGTTAATTAAAAATTAAATGACATAATAATTAACTGATAAAAGTGAGGCAAAATATAAAATGATAGAGTATTAAAACCATAGTTTAAAAATTGAGAGTAAATCTTGTAGCCTTCGCATATTTTTATATTGATTCATATTAATTTCTTTCTTGCATTTAATTTTCTTTGTTTGACAAATTGACTACTATATTTTAAACTCTTTGTCGTTCGACCCCAGACTCACCGAATTATATTATAACTAGACACTCTTATATTTTAGAGTAATAATATTTTTGAGTCGTGTCATGTATCATTTGAAACTAATAAAGGAAACTATAGATGAGAGTATCAATTACAATAATACAAGTGGGAAATAGAAGAAATAGTTATCTATTGCTAATAAAAAGATATTAGAATCTTGAGAAAATCAGATATACCTTGCAAGAGGGTGCTAGTACAGGAAACATTCATCTTGAACCTTTGTCCATAAAATTGTCGGTTAGAAAGGAGTAAATAGGCCAACAACAAGCTGACCAGTTGTAGATGCATAAAATACTCGTCGTAGCCCTTTGTTAACCCAATCTTGAACAAAATGATAAGCAAGACCAATGTGTTTTACTCTTGAATGGACTGAATTGTGACATAAATAAGTAGTTCTAATATTATTACAACATATGGTAGGAGTTTGACTCAAGTGGAGGTCGAGTTCATGAAGTTAACTTCTTTAAGTCTTCCATTATTTCTATTTTCTCAGATGATGGAGGAAAATTTATAAAATTAAAACCATTCTTCACTAAATGTGGTATTTCCCATCTCACCTCACCTCCATATACCCCTGAGCATAATGGTACTAGTGAATGGCATTATTGTCACATCGTAGAAACAAGTCTTACCTTATTGCATCAAGCTTCTCTTCCTTTATGCTTTCAGACTTATGCTTTTTCTTGTTGTTGTGTATTTAATTAATCAATTACCCATTAATATTCCTAAGTTAAAAAGTCCTCATGAAACACCTTTTAGTGATGTACTTAATTACAATAAACTCAAAATTTTTGGCTGTGGATGCTTCCCCTGGCTACATCCATATTCCACTCATAAATTAAACTTATGTCTAAACCTTGTATCTTTTTCGGATATTGCATTTTACAGAGTACCCTAAATGTTTCAACTTGTTTCTAGTCGTATGTATATATCACGTCATGTTATTTTTTATGAATTTACTTTTTCTTATGATGATTTAGATATACCTCACGCTCATGTTTCCAAGACTCAATTATGTTAGCTACTTTTTCTCCATTTATATTTTTTTATAACACGTTTGATGTAGATAATGGCGCCACTTAAGATGCTTCCTTACATGTTGAGCCCAGTATCGATTTTTCAGCGACTAATCTTTTACCAATTGAGACAGATCCTTTGCTCACCATGTCTACGTCCCATTCATCTCCTAACTAACCAGATAAGATATCAACTCCATCTCAACCTCTTCCATGTCATAAAATAAGCCAACCCAACCTATGATAACCGGAGTCAAAAATAACATCTTCAAGCTTAGAAACAAATTCTCTTTCTTTACCACTAAACATCCCACACTTAATACCTTGGAGCCAACATACGTTGCACATGCTTTACAAGATCCAAACTAGAAGCTGCAATGATACATGAATATACAGCTTTGATCCAGAATCATACATGAGGATTAATCCTTTATTCACAATCACCAAACATAATTGGCTACGAATGGATCTTTTGCATCAAACAACATCTAGATGGTACTATAGAGAGGTATAAAGCCCTCTAGTTGCCAAAGGTTTTAATCAAGGATTCGGTGTTGACTGCTTTGATACCATATAGGAACAATAAGCAAAATAAAATTATAAACAAGAGTGAAATATTTTTGAGATAATATGATACTAATTTGGTTAGATTTGGGTCTCAAATAGCTAAATTAAAATAAAAAAATAAAAAAATAAAACAACAAATTAAATTATTGTTTCCTTCTTTATTGTGGAGAGAGATTAGTAATTGTAAATATCAATAAATTTTTTATTAAAATTTACATAAAAAAGAACCATTGATTCATCTCAATTTAATTTATTAAAATGTTAGGATCCTAATATTTTAATTTCTTTTTTTTATTAAGATTAAGGTTTCTTATTGCAGTTATGATTTAGAGTTTTAATTAGATAAGAATTAAGATTGTGTTTAGTTACTATAAATAAGTGGTACTAACATGTTTTTGAGCAAGCAGTAATAAATTAATTCCTACCCCTGTTAATTGTTCTCTCTTTCCCCTTAATTCTTAAATTTTTCATCCTTTCTATCCCGAATTCTCCAATCAAGACCCTAAAACTCTATCATAAAATAATTTAGGTCATGAATATAATTGATTAAAAAAAAATGGTATTTGATTTACATTTTCCCACTGGTCCACCTAACGAACAAATAATTTATTAGTGATTTACAATGATTATTACATTTATAATACTTGAAACATGAGCAAGTTCATAAAATGATGGAAAAGCAGAAGTCCTATTTTTACATTTTTACATTTTTTTTTTCCGAAGATTCACATTTTCACAATTGATCTAACTTTATTGAGTACAAGTGATTTCAATTATTTATTAGTTTAGATTTGCAATTTGTTTTTAGTTCTTCTTTGTCAGCCACGTTAGGGCAAACTAATTAATTGGCATTATCCTTAGACCTCCGACAATGACACTAACGCACTAGGCTGAGACAAATGTTAAATTGTTAGATAAGTTGGTTTTGTTTATTTATTTATTTTTTTTATAAATTACAGGGAATAATTTGATAATTAGCGTCGGTTGAAACTAGAAGGTTATTAGTGTTTGCGTTTTCTCCGCAAAGCGCAAGGCGTAGACTCAGAGAGTGAAGGCTAGGGTTTATAAGTACAGAAACAAATATTGAAGACTAAGGTTTCAGGAGCTGCTGCTTTTGCTTTTGATTAAAGCAGGGAAGAAAATGGAGACATCTTTAAGATATGGAAAAGACTCGAAGGCTCTAAGAATCCACGCGAAGGAGAAAATTCCCATTGATTCCAATACTCGCTTGCAGGTACTTAAACTCATTCTCTCTATCATTCTTGGTTTCTTTTTCTTGTTTTAATTCTGGGATTTCAGTTTTTAAGTAAAGTTGGTATGAATTGATAAAACTGTCACATGTATTGGGTAGCTCATAATTGAGTTATAAAAGTCACTTGATGTTAACTAATAGTTGTTACTTTTTAGATTCTTTGTTGAATATGTAATTATGATTATACTATTGTGTAAGTTTGCAGATTGAGTTGATGATTACGGTATGTGTACTTATTTGATACTTGCTATCATACAAATAGATGTGTTTGCGTTTGTTTTTATGTTATGGGAAAAGAGTGGCATCCTGGTGTACCAGGTGCATTAAGATGTGCTGGATTGTTGGCTTGTATCATTTTGTTTTGCAAACCACTGCTGTAACCTCACTAGGTTTTGTTTAATGAAGTCTTATACTTGTCAAAGTAGAATTGCCCTGTTGTTGGATTCAATCACACCATTAACTTTGGACAAAACATCAAATACTACTGTGGAACTAGATTATTCTTTTTCAACTTATTTTATGTGTGATTCTTTCATTCTGAACAGTTTCAATTATTAATTTCTGTGAATGATTCTTATTTTTATTTTTTAATTATATTTGTGTTTGAATTAGGTTCATGGAGAGCTAGATACAAGAGTTGGAGCTCCAAGTTACGCTAGTGCAATGATAAGACACTTCTATCCAGATGTATGTTCTCACTCTGCCCTTCCTGTTAATTTTAACTTTTATAGGAGCAGCTCCTGTGGAAATTTGACTTCTCTTTTTAGGAGTTTAATGGTCTATATCTGCCAATTTCCTTTAGTTATCAGCAAGCTTCGGGTTAGGAGTACAGTATGATAAACATGAGAAGCTAAGGTATACTGTACGTGGAAAGAAAGCGTTTCCTGTGACAAGTACTGGTTTGTTAAGCTTTAATATCAAGGGAAGATGTGAAGTTGACAAGGAATTTAAGCAGGTTGGTGGATGCTCTGAGTTCTTAGAATAATTCAATATCAGATGTAATTGGTTCACAGAGACCAATGTTCACGCTATTTGCCTATTTGGTGTCCTCAGTATGAGAAGTTTAACAACTTCACAATATTTTCATTAGCCCTTTTTTTTTTTTTAATTACATGTTTTGCTTTTGCTTTCAGTCGCACTGTAATTATATTTTGATCTTTTGTTTCCAATGAGAGAGATGCTAAAGAATGCAACTCAGCATCCTAACATGTGATCTTTGTGTCCTTCTGCTGTCACTTATACCACCTTGACAGAGAAAGTCTAGAGGAGCTGCTGAATTTTCTTGGAGCATATTCAATTTTCAGAAAGACCAAGATGTTCGATTCAAACTTGGATATGAAGTTGTTGACAAGGTATTTTCTGCATGCATGTATGTTTGGTTTTACAATATGAAGCAGTTCCATTCCATCTTTTTTCTTTATGATTCTGATGCGTTGTTCCTAGTTCTATTTTCATATTTTTCCTTTGATGGCGTCTCTCATTTTATCTCTAACTTTCTTTCCCTTGATTGTACAAAGTTGAAATGTAGTCCTTCAGTTTTTTGATGTATACTTTTTTCTCTCAGGTTCCCTATATGCAGATTAGAGAAAATAATTGGACAGTCAATGCTGACGCGAATGGTCGGTGGAATGTGAGATACGACTTGTGAGAATGGAGACTCGAAAATTTTATGGAGACCATATATGTAACTAGATGTTTATTTTATTTACTTGGATTATGTTATCCAGCTACTGAGCTGAGGCTAGTTAATGGAACTGTATTGGTATGAATCTTGAATCCTCAATTGATTCTCCCGTCTTTTCTTCATTCTTTTCATTAGCAAATGTCTCTATGGCCATGGTTGCTTATGAGGGAGAGGGTCCAATCTGTCTCCCAGATTTTGTGGTAGATGCCTTATAGTTAAGGTTCGTACAGTGGAAGTTGTCCCTATGTTGGAAATAGGTAATTAAAACAATGCCGAATTATTATCATCCATGGGTTTTCCTCGTCTAGTAACTTCATAAAATGTGTGGCTCATGTTATGAAAGGTGTTCTTGGATAGAAGAGTACTAATTTTGCCAATCAAAAGGAGCGGAGCTGGGGTTATGGATATTTGCCTGCGCAAACTGTTTGTTTGAGAGAAGTTGCACTCGACCATGTCCGGTCATCTTGATTTTCACTTTTTGGCCTTAGATTTCCATTATCTTTCCTCTTTTTATTAGTTCTATTTTTTTTTTTTATCATTCTACTAGAGTCAGGTTTGCTATGCTGTGGGCAATGGATTACTAGAGTTCCAAACATGTATTTTGCAGAGAGTAGAGCATCTGGGGATCTGTATCTTTTCATGCTTGATAGATGTAGGAGGTTCGTTCGATTGAGTTGAAATTTGAATCTTGGGTTGGCGACCACTGAAATGATTTGACCCCAGTGTTTGGGGAACAAAGGCCAAATAGCAAGATAACGAGAGTCGTGTGGAAACGGCTGTTTGTTTATAGATATAGCGATGATAAAGCATTAAAACAGGAATCTCTCTGCATTTAGTTGTCAGGTTTATCAAGAAAGCAAATATTTTCTTGACCAACTCACAGGGCCCATATCACATGGGAAGTTAGGGTGCGCTTTTCCCATTGACATGTCACTTATCCAATTTTTTGGCCGCTTTGATGCTGTGTAGCCATGTGTTGGGTCATATTTCCATATTGCTAACCATGGATTGCGGAGACCTTTGCCCAAATCTAGAATTTGGCGGGCAGACGCTCGACCATTTGACTCCTTGCGGGTGCCAAATAGTCAAAAAGGAAGACCTAATTGTTCACTTTCTTTTGTTTTTAGATCCTTTGGCCATTCACCATTGGCCGTGGGTGGTGCATGCATTTCCTCTTTCGGCCATGATTGCTAGCTATAGTGGCATTCAGCCATTATAGAAATCTTATTTTGCCCATCATTGTATTGTAGAATTTAAAGAAAAAGCTCCAATGGTTTTCAGGAGTACATGTCTGCTTTGTCATAAGCAATCCAATCCAATGTGTAGAACCACTACGTATGCGGTATGCTCTAAATGAATCCGAAGGGACCCCATGCTCCATCTTCCATGCCCAAAATGAAATTGTGCTTTGTTGGATTAGAGTTTTCCGATTGGGTCCCTTGTTATGCTTTCTTTGGTGACTTGAACTCAAAACACAACCAAATTGAAAGCAAACAATGAGTGAGTGTTCAACTAAATCCGTGTGGAGATTTTAGATTAAATAAAATAAATAAATAAAAATACAAAACCGGATGAAGTGTAATTAAATAATTTTGCCTCAATGAATAAACAAATTGGGAGATAAAGATTGCCTGATCCAAGGTGTGAACTTTCTCTGTCACACGAGCGGCGTGACTTGGGAAAAGTCTTTGCCGCCAGTGCAGTGGTAGGCGGGCAAGGCTACTAAAATTCGAAAATGGCATACGCGGATTAACGATAAACAAGTAGGGATATTCACGTAAAACTCACCGTATAGAAAAGGAACCAAACTTATAAAATTCAATCTCCAACAGATTCCTTATTATAAAACTCCTCCAAAATCATTACAAAATGCACTCACTCACTCACTCACTGGTCACACAGTCAACACATTTCAAAACAAATTTCAAAAAATTAAAGAAAAAAAAAATATCTCTATCGTTTCACTCTCAGTCACATGACTCGCCTTTTAAGATTTCTAAGCGGCGTGAACGCCACCGCCACTGTATCACCTCCTCCTGCCGCCGCCGTCGACTCCGACTACGTTGTAATCCTCGCTGCTCTCCTCTGTGCTTTAATCTGCGTGCTCGGCCTCATAGCCGTTGCACGCTGCGCCTGGCTCCGACGCCTTTCCGGCGGAGGAGCCGCCGCCACCAACCCCAGCGGCACCGGCACCCGTAATTCTCCTGCCAACAAAGGCCTGAAAAAGAAAATCCTCCGTACGCTCCCGAAACAAACGTTTACGTCCGAATCCGTCGCTAAATTCTCCGACTGCGCGATTTGCTTGACGGAGTTTGTTAACGGAGACGAAATCCGTGTGCTGCCGCAGTGCGGCCACGGATTCCACGTGGCGTGCATCGACACGTGGCTCGGGTCCCATTCGTCGTGCCCTTCGTGCCGCCAGATTCTGGTCGTTGCCAGGTGCCAAAAGTGTGGAGGCTTTCCCGCCAGTTCTTCGTCGAGCTCCGGTGCCGGCGTCGAAGGTGGAGCTGCTGAAACGAGTGAAGCGAGATCGGAGGAGAGACAAGAGGATCCTAATAGGTTTTTGCCCTAAAGCTAATTCTAGGATTTATGAATTATGATTATTAACCTCAGTTCTTTAAATTACAGTTCAATTATGTAATTCATTTTGATTTTATAATTTCGTATTTGTTTAGGTTTTAATAAATTAGGATTAAATGTAATTTCCATGTATTTTATTTGCTATTTGTAAATTCCGTATTTCAATCTTCTTATGTAATTATATACATACATATATATATATATATATATATATATATATAATCAAAGTCACGTACTTGTTTAGGTTTGATAAATTAGGATTAAATGTAATTTCTATATATTTTATTTCCTATTTGTCAATTCCGTGTTCTAATATTCATATATATTTTAAGTCGTATGTCCAAATTCAAGATCTTAAATGAGTGTGTGTGTGTGTGTGTATATATACACATATGTAAAATTATTCTTAGGCTGTAAACGTTTCATCTTTTTTAACACAGGTATGCTGTTAAATCATTTAGTTTAATCGTTTGGTTTAAGAAGGTTGTTTTTGAATGAGTTATAAAATTATGCGATCAAAAAGAATTAAAAATTAATTTTTTTAATTTTTATGATTTAAAAATGTGTTTATATAAAAAAATAATAATATATATATTAGAGAATGATTAATATTAAGAAATATGAATAAATAAAGGTGACATGACTTCATAATTTTTTTACTGTTTTTTTTTCGCCTATTTTTAATCTTAACCTTCGGTTGAAACCAAATGCTGGCATTCCACAACTTTAAAAATTAAAATGATATTTATTATTTCAACTCCTCAATTTCTGTCCAATTTCTCTTATTGTCCGTTAATACCCAATTTTTAACACAGACATGCTAATAGGTTTTTGCCCTAAAGCTAATTCTAGGATTTATGAATTATGATTATTAACCTCAGTTCTTTAAATTACAGTTCAGTTATGTAATTCATTTTGATTTTATAATTTCGTATTTGTTTAGGTTTTAATAAATTAGGATTAAATGTAATTTCCATGTATTTTATTTGCTATTTGTAAATTCCATATTTCAACCTCCTTATGTAATTATATACATACACACACACACACACACACACACACACATATATATATATAAATCAAAGTCACGTACTTGTTTAGGTTTGATCAATTAGGATTAAATGTAATTTCTATGTATTTTATTTCCTATTTGTCAATTCCGTGTTCTAACATTCATATATATTTTAAGTCGTATGTCCAAATCCAAGATCTTAGATGAGTGTGTGTATATATATATATGTAAAATTATTATTGGGCTGTAAACGTCTTATCTTTTTTAATACAAACATGCTATTAAATCGTTTAGTTTAATCGTTTGATTTAAGAAGGTTGTTTTTTAATGAATTATAAAATTATGCGATCAAACAGAATTAAAAACTAACTCTTTTAAATTTTATGATTTAGAAGTGTGTTCGCATAAAAAAAATAATAATATATATACTAGAGAATGATTAATATTAAAAACTATGGATAAATAGAGGTAACATGACTTAATAATTTTTTTACAGTTTTTTTTTCGCCTATTTTTAATCTTAACCTTCGGTTGAAACCAAATGCTGGCATTCAACAACTTTAAAAATTAAAATGCTATTTGTTATTTCAACCCCTCAATTTCTGTCCAATTTCTCTTATCGTCCGTTAATACCCACTCATAAGTCATAAGAAAGCATAATAAGTCGTGTTATTATTCTTATAATTTCTTCTTTCTTAAAATCTGATTTCCATCCTTGGAAACTAAAGAGTAATAGATTCATCAAGTTAGCGATGCACCTTATCTGCTTAGCTCAAAGATTATATATATATATATATATATATATATTTATTATCTTGTGGTAATTTTATTTGTCTGTTCAGATTTCTTGAAAATGAATGACGTACCCATTGAAGTAAGGCGGCATTCTTTAGTGGCGAAAACTTGTTTGCACAGGAATACAACCATCTATTGACAACTTCACGAAGTTGGTAGCTGGAGGCACGCAAAATGTTTGGATGTTTACTTATAACCGTAAAAGCAAAATGAGTATTGAGTTTAAAGGACATGATGCTGATATGAGCATTTTCAATCAGAAGAGAAGAAGCCGAAATTTACTTATACGATGAATATAGTAAATTACAATCTCAAATATATTGAAATTTTTTATTTTTTAATATTTTAGTAACACCTCATTTTAATAAATTTAGGATGTCCTCATTAAGAAAGAACTATAGTGAAGACGTTCTCATCTTAACAAAGTAAGAATGCTTTTAACAGATAAAAATACAGTCTCTAAGTATTGAAATCTGTAATTTTTTTTTTTGTATTTTAAAGTGTATTTTTACTTTGACAAAGTGAGGATTTTCTTACTAGAGAATGATTATGCCAAAAGACTAAAACCATAGTTATTAATGTATTAACCTGTATTTTTTTATTTATATTTTACAGACATCCTCATTTTAATAGAATAAGGATGTTATCACTAAAGAATGACTCATATATATAATGGGATTCAAAATTCTCAAATTATGAAATGCCCAAACGCCCACGAAAAGTATAGGTTCAATAAAAAAATTTCCACAAAAAATGGTTTTAGGTTTATTACTTATAAAGAATGATATAAGCATTTAGAAAATATTAAGAATGATGTAAGTGTAAAATACCCAAAGGAGAAGACTTCGACAAAGTGTTAAAGACATGATTTCACAGTGAATGACTTAGGTCAATTCTTAATAAATAATAACCTAAATACTTTGAAAGTATTTTAAAGTAAGATGCCAAAAGGGTAAATATCAATAAAATGCCTAAGCTCAAGGGCTTGATTCTATAAGAAAACGGCGCATGTCCATTCTTCGCAAGAATGATTTATATACTCGGAAAAAATTCAAAATAAAAAGCCCAAAAAGCAAATATCAAGAAAATATTAATTGAGACTCAAATATTATGATTCCTAACCATCCTCTCAATTTATAAAGATTTGCGGGTTTTTATTTAGAGGTTGGGAAAATAATGCTTCTAATAATTTTATAGGGAGGGGTGGGGGCATGGAATCCAAGTAAAGTAAGAAAACATGCAAGGCAATCCGTGTAATGTGATTTAGGGAATCAAATGGTGAGGTCCTATCTGTTTTTTCTTTTTTCCTTTTCACAATCTTTCTTTTTGACTACTAATCAGTTGTCTAAGTATCGATGTAAGTCGTTTCAATTCTTTTGGAGATAATTCTAAAGGCTTCTTGAGCGTAGTATATGCATCACCGACCAAGTACCGGTGATTTATTATCAACTCTTAGGCCTTATATAGTATTGAAGTGTCTTAAAAATTATAGTTGTAATTATGAAATAAAAACTAATAGTTTGTGATATATATATATATATATATATATATATATATATATATATATATATAACTTTTAAGTAATTATTTTTTCAAAATAATCAAGATATAATATGTTTTCCACAAGATTATAAAGACAATGAGAGACAAAAGAGAAAAAATAAATAAATAAGGAAAAGACCAATGGCAAAGAGAGCAAGTGTTTACCAACCCAACCACAGTATCAAACAAAACTGTAGTCAACTGAAAGAAAAACTAATCTAATTCATTAGTTACCGTCATTTAAAAAAGTAAGTTTTGAACTTGTTGAATAAGATGGAAATTATTTTTACTCATTTTACAACAAACAATTGAGATTGACATAATGCAAACGCAAAAAAAATGGTGGTCAGTGCTACAATATATAGAAATGGGGGTGGTTACAATATATAGAAATGGGGGTGGTTGAAGTCAAAAACAGAACTGTTACTTGTTCTTCTTATTTTAAGCTAGGAGTGATAGAAACAAGAGTTGGTAACCCACTAACAAAAATAAAAACGAATTTTTAAGATATCATTAAATATAAAAGTTACTTTATGATCACACAAAGCAAAAACTTTCCATTCTATCACCCTCTTTCTTGTCTTGACCTAACAATTAACAACAATAATATATATATATATATATATATATATATAAGGTTCAGATGTGATTCTATCGTTGTACGGTACCACGGTTAGATCTAACCATTAAATTCAGTTAATAGTTATTCTTTCTCTAAATCTAATGGTGGGATAAAACTGTGTTACCATACAATTGTGGTACTACAATTTTATCCATATATATATTGGTGTTTGTCCAACTTATGCTAATGGCATTATTATAATTTTTAATTTGTTAATCTTTTAATATTCCATTTTTTTTGGAGCCGTTCAATATGATAAGTTTTTGGATGGTCCAGGTCCGCAAGAAAAAGTTGCGGAATAACCAAGTAATTAAATTAATTGGCCTTTATTCCTTATCGCTGTCTCTTATAACAACATTGAGGCTATAATAAAATGCAATTAATAATTCTACGAAGCAAAAGCTTAAGTACAATTAATTCCTTTTATGTATGGCCCAAATCTAGCGATCTTGAGGTATCTTCATTAATTTTCCAGGGTTTTTTTTTTTTTTCCTTTCCTTTTTCTATTAGTAGGACTACCTTAACCTAACATTTGATTAGTAATTGCCGCTCTGTTAATGGCCTCAAATCAATATTTGATTTCCCAAATCGATACGGGCATTGACTTCAAGTCTTCAACTTTGCGTCAAGTCAAGCTTTGTGCTATGCCTACTACTTCTTATCCTTAGCCTTATTCCTCACATGCTTAAATTGCGTGAGAAGTTGCATGCCACCACGTCATGACCAAAGTATATCTAATTTACCACATTCTCTGTCAAGATCCTCGTCGTTGTTATTCAAGATTAAATCCTCAGGTGCAAGCATTCGGTCTTCATAAAATGCAGATTTAAAACATTTTACAACACAAGAGTGGAAGAGAATTAAGACTTAGTCAAAAGTTTTGAAAAACGGAGTAATTGAACCCGACGAGAATCGAACACGCAGTCTTGCGTTGTGTTCTGGAGTCAGACGCACTACCATTGCGCCACGAATCAGCAGCTGTTCTGAAGCGATCTTAACTCTATTTAATAAAAACATTGAAAACCCTGTTGAACTTGCAACCGAGCCTTGCTGCGAGCAGTTTACTTCTCAAATGTGAGCGAGCACTTGTGAGATTTTCCTCCCAATGGCGTCAATTTGGACTCTCCAATTTCACTCTCTTTATTTCCCGGTAATCATCCTATGCTCCTTTTTTTTTTTTTTTTCTTTTCCTGGGAAATTATACACACATACATACATGGTTTTAATTAACTCTACATTTCTTTGGGTTTCAAATTTCAAAGCATCGGGTGTCTTCCACTGTTGCAAAGCTTAGAACTGAATTTGCATTGAGTCACGGCCGATTGAGCTTGAACCGATGGTCAACAAATCGAAAGTTTCAACTTAAGGCTGTTAGAGATTCAGCGAGTTTTAATGAGGACCAGAATCTGGAGTCTGGAAAAGTTGCTGTTGCTGCAGATACGAAAGCAAAAGACCCAGTTCCTAAATTTCAAGAAACATTAGTCTCTTTGCCTCCCGTTGCTTTTGTGGTAGCATTTTTATTTATTTATTTATTTATTTATTTTACTTTTGCAGTATTCATGTTCCTGTAATTGAATTTTTTTTACTGTTGATTTATTTGGAAAATATTACAGGTATCTTTTTAACTATTGTGCTTCTGCAAATTTTCAAATCACATCAGCTAAAATATTTGGTTAATGTTTTCCCACCATCTACTTGCTTATATTTGATAGCTAGTGATTTAATTCCAGGGTAATTGTGGATCAAAAGTCCCCGTGCATCAAATCATGAACATACTCTAAGTTGTGTTCATTTATTTTTTTAAGTGAAATAATTGATCTTTATGCTTGGATTGATGGCATTGTATCCTTTCTGTATTAGATGAAGAGGCATACTAGGAGTAGTCTTGTGATTGGATTGTCCCTTGCAACTGCATTTCTGGTTATTGTTGTGAGGGCATTTATTGTTAGGAGGTCCAGATACAACCGGCCTGGCTCTGTAGAGGATCTTGTCAGACGCGGGCAGCTAAGATCTGACAGAAGAGGCATGTATGATTCCAATCCTTCATCCCTTTACTTTCTTTGTCCGTGAATGTTTTAGCAAGTGGTGCTTTATAACTGTATTTCTCATGTTCTGTTTAGTTTATTGTGTGAATTATTACACTGCACCTTAAACTTCATCTGCATTGGTAGCTAATCACATTGAAGTTTCTTAGATGTCAAGCTTTTAGTTACCATGTCAGCACATAAGCGTGGTTATCTTTTGAAATCTCCAATTTACAGCTCAAGGCCTCTCAAGTACGAGGACCCTTTTAATAATCCATTAGTGAAGGTTGGCAAGAGCAACTCAACTATGGAGATGTGTGGAAAGGTTTATCGCTTAGCTCCAATCACTCTTACCAAGGAGCAACAAACTATCCACCAGAAAAGGAGGTCTCGAGCATATCAGTGGAAGAGGCCAACAATCTTCCTTAAAGAAGGGGACTTGATACCTCCTGATGTTGACCCAGATACAGTCAGATGGATCCCTGCAAATCATCCTTTTGCAACCACTGCCAATGACATTGATGAAGACTTGGCACAGAACAATGTGTATCAAAAGCACGGTGTTCCTTTTCGTATTCAGGCTGAGCATGAGGCACTGCAGAAAAAGCTTGAAGCACTACAAAATGTAAGTTGTTTTAAATAATTGAATGTTTAACACTTTTAGTATTATGGTTAAAAATGGAATATCAATATTAAGGCAACAAATAGTGCTTGGCAGACCTAATTCAGGGACCAGACTGGTAACTCCATAAATGACAATTGAGTACTTGTGCACTGTCTATTAATTCCTTTGCCGTTGAAACTATATCACGTGTGATATTGGGGGCCATTTGACATTGATTTTCCTGTGCTAGTTCAACAATTGCCGACATTTTTGTAGACATGGTTGTTTCTATCTCTTGACCATAGAAAGAGTGTTTTTGGTGCAGGGGCACGTGAATTGTTAAGTATTCAAGCTTTTACTCATCTTTTGCTCAGATTGCGATGCTCTGCGTAATTTGGTTACTTGGGTCTCTGAAAAACTTCCTGCTCATTCTCTTAGATTTCTTGTTTATTTGTTTGCAGGAGCAAAAGCTTAATAAATTAGTGATTGATTCTAGCAACGCCAAGGATTTTGAGAGAGCATTCAAGTTAAATCCCAAGTCAGAAGAACCTTTAGATCATAACCCCTTAGTTAATCAATCTGGAGCTTCGAGGCCACCTAGGCCAGATCAAGCCCCAAATGGATGCGATAGCAATTCATCCTCGGAGGAAATGCAGAAACCCTAAACAATCAATATCAGTGTTATGTTCATGTTCCTCTGTATCTACTGTGAAGTGAATTCCCATTTTTCAAATATTACGCGAGAGTTGCCTGGATCACCATTTGAAAATTTCCCTGCTGTTGGCTTTAGTTTTGCCTTTTCTAGAACCAGTTGTAAGTTGAAGGCTGTAAATATGAACTTCAGTGTTTTACATAACCGATATCTTTTTCTTTTTTTTTAAATGCACCCTGGAATTTCAATAGGCTTTCTGCAGTCGGATTGCAGATATTAGTTTCTTTTGCACATATCAACGATGGTGCAATGACTTCAGTGATCCTCAATGAAACCATTATACAATATGGTATTAAAGAAGCTTCAGTAGTCACTAATAAGATATTTCATAAATCAAATAAGTAGAGCAAATGTATTTGAAACAATATTAACAATATAATACTAAAAATGCATTTCGGAGGGGAAAAAAAAAAGAACCACAACCTCTTTTAATTAGAATATCCTGATTCCCAATGCACTGTGCAAAAATTCTCCAAATGAAAGTATGAGCTAATTCTGCCGGCTAAGTTGAAAGCCATTCCCAGTTTTCGATTAGTCAGCCTTGGTGGCTTGCCTTGCCCCAACAGCAAAGAACTCAGTAATGACTTCAAGAGGCATGCCTTTGGTTTCAGGTACTCTCAAGAAGACGAAAACCCAGGAGATGAAACACACAACAGCATAAACACTAAAGGCACCGGCTAGCCCAATTGAACTAAGCATCACAGGCAGTGTGTAGGTGACAATGATGTCACAAATCCAGTAAGCCATGGCACAGATGGCAATGCAGATGCCACGGACTTTTGTTGGGAAGATCTCTGCACAAAGGATATTTGGAATTGGTCCATAAGCCGCAACAAAGCAGCAGAAGTAGATTATAACACAAGCTGTTGAGATCCCTGCTTTTAAGACTGGGCTAATAAGTTGCAAAGTTTCACTAATGACAAGAATGATGAGCGACACTATCAGCACAGGGATTGTGGTGAGCAGCAGCTTCCTGCAAAATCGGGTTAATTAATTTGACAAGGCAAGTACAAAAATTAAAATTACCCTCAAGAAAGAGGAAGAGAAAGTATTTCACAATGCAATCAAACAGAGCTGAAGTATATTTTCATCGGCTTGTGGAGTTACAAATAATAAAATTCATACAGTTGCCAGTTTCAATACTTAAGATGACAAGTTGGCTGCATAAGAAGCACTGAGCTTGATTCTGATCAAAATCAGAACACACATTTTCGATAGATTAAGGACAATTCTATTCCTACTTCCCTAGTGATACTAAAACATAACTTTCAGATAAAATGATAATTTTCAAGATGGCATTCAGAAAACATTTTTGAGGATTTTAATGTTCAGATAATGAGAATTTAATTATGAAACAAAAACGTTATTTTCTATAACATCAATCTAACAAGGATATAACCAGAAGGAAACATTGACAAAAACAAGCAGTGTCCTACAGAGTCACCCCTCAGAAGAAAAGGCACGATAGTGAAAAATAGACGTACAGAAAAACAAATCACCTTCTGCCTGCTACATCCATAAGCTTCATGGCTACACCTATGCAGGGAAGCATCAGAAAGGTTGTGAAAGCACTGATAAGGAATGATGCAGATTCCGAGCTAATGCCCAAATTAGAAAGAAGAACTTCAACACCTGCATGTTCTAGGATTTGAGGAGTGTAGTAAAGGACCCCATTGATGCCAGAAAACTGCACATACATTAAAAGAATTAATCATCATATTATCAATCCCAGGGTCAGATAAAAGGATTAAAAGTGAGTTCGCTTAAGTTTCATTGATATGAAGAACAATCTTGTTAATCTAGCTGTTGGTACTCCTCCTACAAAGTAGGACAGGCCATCTGTTTTCCTTTTGATCTTCGGGAAGCAAAATGTTCAAAACAAGGATGAAAGAGAAAGCCAACTAAAACCATGTTCATGTACTAAACTTTTCACAGGATCACTGTTTTCATTTTAATTCAACAAGAGAAAAAGTAGAGCATCTAATGAGTAAAACAATTGCCTACCTGCTGTAGTATCTGGATTCCAACCCCGACCAACAATGCACGCTTAACTCCAGCCTCCAAAAGAGCGGCCCAACTAGGCCCTTTCGAAGCAGTTTCAGCAGGATGAACCATTGCAGGTCCAACTGGATGCTGATCCATAAGCTCCTTGGAGTATAAAGCAGGCTGGCTTACCAAAGCGGCAGCCTGGATATACTCACCTTCTTCAGGCACGTCATAACCAGGAACTGAAACAAGAGATCCACGTCGGGATCCTGGAACTCCCTCCTGATGCAAGTAAATCCTTTTAAAACCCCCTTCCTTCTTTCCATCCTCACCTTCTCTCTCAGTCCATTTCCATGCCAATTGCCAACCACCACCAATGCCTGTACTACCAACAGCCTCCCCAGATCCCTGCATGAGACTGCTGTGACGTCTCATGCTCAAAATACTGCCATGGGAAGGAGGGGCAGCCATGTCCTTTTCCATGCTTGTTGTCTGGCGAGAGATTAATGGACTATGCAAATTGTCATCAGAGTCTGCCCCAGCAATGTCTGATGCATGGTCCTCTCCTTCCCTCTGTAGGCTCTCTTCATCCCAATGATCATGTTTAGCATGATGCTCCACAGTACTAAACATGCTTCCAAAGGTTGGAAAAAGCGTACTTCGCATACTTCCCGATTCTGGAAGCTTTTCATGAACGCTGCCAAATAGAGTCACAAGAGGGTCCATAAGTGAGACACTTTGGTTTGCCAGGCTACCCTGGCGAGAGAAAAGTGCCAGAGAACTCTGTCCTGTGACAGGTTTGGCAACCCATGAGAGGCCTTCTTCAGGTCCATATAATCTGATTTTGTCTTTCTCGTCAGTAGGTTCCTCACCATCAGCAAGTTCATCACCTGGGCCTATTATATATTCTTCTATAGATGTTTCACCCCCGATTCCTAGACCTTCAACCAGCAAGGCCATCTCACCTATGGATTAAAGAAACTTTAGCAAGACAAACATGATCAAATTGTCGCAAATCAAGATTAAATGGAAAAGATAGGAGGGGTGTAGAAATTTCCAACTGCCCTTGCATTATTAGGCCACAATAATTGAGGTCAATTAGAATGGTTGTCACAAAATATCTGTGGACTTTTTCCTTTCTCAATTCAGTATCTTGTCATTCGGTGAATGTATAAAATCAACTGGGAAGCGATATGAGAGAATTTCAACTGCTTTAAATTGTATGCTGCGTGGTACATGATTATCACTGATTTGATGCATTTACATGAATCTGATCAAACAATGAAGATCCAGAAGCTTCAATATTTTTCTTTTTCTTTTTTTAATAAAATCTTAGTGCCAAAATTCAGCACTCATAAATGTATCTGAAGTCGATACAGAGCTCTTTGGAAATGATAAATCTGATTTTTAAAGACGTCCTTTCAGAACTCTGGATCAAGATGGTGACTCTCATTAAACTAGCAATAGCAAAGGACGGCAATGAAAAACTTCAGTTGAAGATAGAATAATAAGCTTTGAGCCACATATTAAAAATATTAATTGAACCAACCAAATCGTCAATGCTTAAGAACCGAGTAAACTAGGGCAGTCCATATTCCATGCTTCTATTAATAAACATAATGTGCTTAGTCTAGCAGATAGTAAATCTTACTGAAAAATTCAGTCAACTGTGCAGTGTACATGATGTTTTCATCAGAAATTGTTTTAAGAACATCATACACACCACCAAACACTGGAGGCAAGGCTCAAGCTCAATGGATGCATGCAATAAGCAAGGAGACAATTTTCTAGGCTCCATCAGAAGTACATAATCATATCTTGGGAAAGGAAAGAAGAAAACACCATGAACAAAGGCAAACCTGAAACGTCTTCCCTGCCACGTAATCTCTGGAGGACCTGCTTTGCCTCAAGCATCTTTCCTTTACTCACAAGCCACCGAGGAGATTCAGGCAAGAAAAATACTGCAAATGCAAAATAAAGAAGGGCAGGAATTGAAAGAACCCCAAGCATTAACCTCCAACTAGGTGAAACTAACAATGACATCCCAAAAACCATACAATATGCCAGAAACATGCCTCCCGAACCAGTGAATTGTGGAAGAGTATTTAACCGTCCCCTTATTTCTGATGGAGCGGTCTCAGATATATAGAGTGGGACAAGAGTAACTGCCAGACCAACTCCAAATCCATCTAACAGTCTCGCAATGCACAGGACATAAACATTGGGAGACCATAACGTTACTAAACCACTAACAAAGTAGAGGACTGATGAGAGTATGAGCATTGGGCGCCGACCAAGCCAATCTGATATGGGTCCTGAGCATGTTGTAATAGCTGTGGCTCCAATGAGTGACATGGCCACAACAAGACCCTCTACGGCAGTACCCAAGTTGAGGTCCTTCTTGATGTAAACAATTGCCCCTGAAACCAAAGAAACAAGATTATAGAAGTGCGTTTTGAGCAATAATTTGACCTGACAAAATGGCATATATCACCAACTGATCTAAAAGATCCCAATCCCAATGGACACAGACCACAGAGTCGTCGATTGAGCAAAGAAGTAGCCAATCGCATTGAAGAACTAACAAACAGCTGACAAACTAAATCTGTAAATAAAATAAATAAATAAATAAATAAGCAAAAGCTGTAAAGCGTTAACTACCAGCGATTGTTGCGTTATCCCATCCTTGCAAGAAGTTACCAATAGTAGCAGCAATAGCTACAAGTGCAGCTCCGTTCATCTTTCCGCCAATGATTGAAATCACTCGTCAATACTCAAAAAAGTAAACTGTAAGAAAAGAAGAACCCACATCTATCATCATCAACATAGATCCAGTTCACCCAAACAACAATAATTGGACTACATACATCGACCAACCATAACAGTGAAAGCAATAGCCACAGTGTCAAATCCTTACAGATTCGACTAAATTATTAATACTAGCATATTTACATCCACATATCAACAGTTTCAATAATCAACCTTTAGAAAATTCAGATCTCTTAGATTTCTCACCTCTTGATACCTCAACAGCCAAAAGGGTCAAAGCCAAAGGACCCTTGCTTGATGAAAAGGTAGCGAATTTAAAGCGTACACAACTTAGAAAAGCTAACTTTTCAGATAAAGGGCTGAAGGAAAAGAGAAACAACTAATCTATGAGTAGTAATACATAACAGAAGCAACTGCAAACAAAAGAACTGGCTCTTTGGAATGAAAAAAAGATGGAATCTTTGTGGACAGACGAGAAGATTCTCTACTGAGATCAAATTAAATAAAAAAAAAAAAAAGAAGAAGCTTTATGTAAATTTGCCGAACGAAGTGCGCTGATGAACTGAAACAAAAAGCAAATTTTAAATAGTTTTTCAACAACCCATCAAACACTTGCCACTTAAACTTCACTCCGGTACTCTGACATAAAAAAAAAAAAAAAATACTTCACTCCATAAACTGAGTTCGCTGACTCAAGAACAAGTGTTAGAGTTTTGGTCCCGGCCCAGAACCGGACACCTTCTTAGATTCAAATTGAAGTGCAATAGTTCCAATTTTTACTTCAAAAACACACAGTTAAAATGAAATTAAAAAGAGGGTGTGGAGCGTACTGCTAATGACTAATGATTTGAAATTAAAAAGAGGGTCTGGAACGTACTACTAATGACTAATGATTAATCAAAGGACAGCAAAGCAAATCAGAAGGATCCTAATATAAATACACAAGAGATATATCTTGTGTATTTTTTATTTTTTCGGATTTTAGTTTATTTGTTAAATTGTATATATACATAGAGGTGTATAAATTAAAAGTTATGGTTATGGTAAAGTTAATTTAGAGTGGGGCATAAATTTTAATCACATATATAAAATAATAAATAATAAATAATTTATTATTATTTTATAATAAATTATAATTGAAGATGCTGAGCTTCGGCTGCTTTACTGTACTTGCTCTGCTGCCTTTTCGACATCTATCTTTTGAAATCGACAAGATGTCTTTTCTTTCCTTATTTTTGCACCTTTTTTTTTTTCCTCTCAATTCCTTGTTAATTTTGCTAGTCAAGCTGTGACAACGTAATCTAGTTACATAATACAATATAGCTTTGTATAGTATTAGTTGTTATAATTTTAAGGTTAGTCTTAGTTGTTAAGGAAAAAAATTGTAATTTTAAAGTTAGTCTTAGTTGTTAGGAAAAAAAAAATACTTAACCGAGATCGAAAAGTTTATTGTATTTGATAAATTTAATTGTGTCTAATAAATATAATGAAATAATTATAATTATATAAATATTTCTTAAAATAATATTTTATCTCTATTTAACAATTCTTCATCTTTGATAACTCTCAGTATTTGATAAGAACTTAATATTATGATTTTTAAAAAGAAATTATTTTATTTTATTTTAATTATGTTAATTTAGAACAAAAGGTAATTTCATTTTTAAATATGAAAAATAATAAGTAATTTTCTTTTATTTTTTTCAATTATTTTATTAATTATTTTTTAATCATGTGTTTCTAATTTATTGACAAAGAGGAGACATGTTCAAAATAATATATATAGAAATATACTAAAGAAAAAAATGTGATTAAAATAATTTTTTTTTGAAAACCAAAAAAAAAAAAAAATAATAAGATTTAGGTGGCTGAAGTTGTTTTCTACCTTGCACGTGTACGTGACTGGCATAGAACGCAATGCCACAAACGTGAACTTTGAAAATCTGAGATAGTGTATAAAGATTTTAAAATACAATAACATAATAACAAGTGAAAAAAAAATGGCATGGCATGGCTTGGCTTTGCTTGGCTTGTATCTGTACTATAACATGTCATCTTTATATCACCTTCATTCAAATTACAGCAGTAGAACAGCTAAGGTTTAAATTACCATAAGTTCGATAACCCAGTACAAATATTTAACTAATTAAAATCCTCAATTCAAGCAACATGGCTTCATTAATCAAATCTACTATGTATGTATATAACTTCAGAATGTCAACACACAGAGCAAGAGAAGTTTAAAGTTCTAACTTCATAATATTGATATATATATTCTTTTAGTTGATTAGGTCATGCATGGTAAAGAGGAAAGAGCACACATAGTAAATCATGTTTTATAGCAAACATATTAATCGCTTTGTACATCTGATCCTATTTTGATCATTCCTTCATGCAACTTAGTTTGTAAATCAGGTACTTCCTTCTCAGCATTGAAATTAAAGCACGCTAATCAAACTATTTATTTTATTTTAGTTACCATGGCTGCAACCAACTTAGCCATTACCCCAATATTTGAGCCACTAAACCCAATAAGATATAACATGTCTGACAAAGCACAATATTTTTGCTTTAACCATTTCTCTCGAGAATGCTTTGCAACAAGAACCTTGACAATTTGGCTTCCATCTTTTGTTCCACTTGTTGTAAATACCTATTTCAGAACCTGCAACCTAATTGTCACGTAAAATTTTTGACTTAAGTCCAACAATGATTCAACTGATGATACAGCATCCTGGGCTGTCATCCAAAAATTGCTTATTTTGCCTGGACCTCTTTGAGTTGGAATAGAACTCATTTTTGTTATTAGAATCCAAATAGGTACAATGTCAAATAAAATTTAATTGCCATAATTCATAAGCAAAATCATTAGCAATCAGATCATAAGGAAACAAATACAATGTCAAATGAAAATTAATTACGTAATTCAAGCAAACAAATGCAATGTGAAATGAAAAAGGATTGCATATGTCATAAGCAAACAAATACCAATTAATGTTAAACAACTCAATATAAAAAGGCAATAAATCTCACGCAACCAACACAAACTCTTCATTATTCTAAATAGAGAAAGGAAAAAAAAAAACCTTTCCTACTGTTGTAGCTACCATCAACCAAGTAATAATAGCTTATTAATAAATATAGGATACCATTAATCAATCTAATTGCCAAATGATGTAATCTTAGAAGTTAAAGATCATTTCGGTTAGATAATAGATATATTAACATTAGAACTTGGAAACCATTTCTTCTAGTTAAAACATCTTTTAGCATGCGCATATGTTGAGTTCAACCTTTCCATCCCAATAAAAAATAGATAGACTGCATGTCGTGTAAACAAACTGTCAAGATATTTGTTGCAATTTTATTTTTTTTAGTTTTATATTTTATATAAACCTTGGAAACGTCAACCTTTTTGTGCGTCTTCTAACGCACCCAAGCAATTCTACATAATAAGATAATAATATATATAAGTCAGTATACCAAAATGCATAAGAGAAAACATGGTTTGAAAGCAATATTATAGATACCTTAAACTACTTCAATTTTGGGTCTGTTGGATTCTCCATCACTAGCTCAGGTGTTTTCCAAAACTCCTTTGGACATTTAATTATTGCCGTTAAACACTCATGGAAATATTTACTAACTGTTTGTTTAAATCTTGTGAAATTGAAACCAACCACCCAATTCTTCATTTGATGTGCCGAAATATAAAACATTGCAAATATCTCCTTGGGAAATACATTTTGAGTGCCAACCAAATGCCTTTCTCATGAAGAAGGCTACAAAAATTTTTGAGTCTATCCATTCTTAATTTTGACAAACATTTGACATCACTTTGAAAAAGCAAATCATACAAATAACTCATTTGTTAGAATACTCTAGAGATTGATTTTGGACTATCTAAGTCTCCATTCATAGGTCAAGCAAAGGTGAAAACACAGGGCAGCGCACACGGTCACAATCATTTGCAATACCATAACCAAGTTCTGTATAACTACCATGACTCTTCTTTCTTGCAAACAAATAAGTAATTTCCATATATCAACATAACAAAATTAAGCCAATCGATATTAATTATTTAAAATTAATGAACAGAAGCACAATATCAGATATGAGCAGCAATGATTGTTTGGGCATCATGTAAACGAGATATGCAATGTTAATAGTACTTTAAGCTCAATTCCTAGAGAGAGAGAGAGAGATGGAAAAGATTTGCAAATTTTCTCCAAAGACCAAGATTTGCACGGATCAATTTGTCTTTCAAAAGCCAACCACAGAATCCGGCAATTTATTATCATGATAAATGATAAACGATACACAAATAAAATAAAAAAGGGTGATTAAGAAACAAAATGTGCAATCAAGTGCCTAATTCATATATTTCTCGCATACCGGAGCCAATGCCATAGTGATTGTAACAGAACAAGTAATCAATCCAAGTATGGCATGGATCACCAATAACATTGACTTCATGAAAGTGCCATAATACACATGAATTAAAACAAATCAGTGAAACAAATTTAAAGTGATATACTTTTTTTTTTATAGAAATTAAAACAGGAAAATATGTCAAAATTTTCAAACAATTATGTTTCTAAATTCTAATAATGTAAATATGTAGCCCCCAGCCCCCAAGGGAGCAGTACAGTTGGTTGAGAGATTTGGATCTGATTTTTGGCTCTATCATGTGTTAGGGGGCCTAACTGACCTTCAGTTTAGGGGTCAGGTTGGACCCGTGGTCTGATTCGGCGTGCGAGACTAAATAATAAAAAATAATGTAAATATGCCAAAATTTAATCAGTCATATTCATCTTACTTTTTTTCTTTTCTTTTCTTTTCTTTTTTCCCCTCTTTTGTATTATGAGCTGATAACAAATATCTCAAAGACCTCCACAAACAACTCAAAAGCCTCAACTGCAAAACAAAAAAAAAAAAAAAAAAAAAAAGAGGGGCAGAGGAGAGGGGCAATTAACTGTCAATAGAATGCTAGTAATTCGGGCAATGAATATGAATTGTAAATAGAAAAGTATACCTAAAAAATCCAAAAATATAATAGAAAAATTTTTTAGATGCTCATTTGGAGAGTGTCCATTCCGACATCTGCTCAAGCAAATCTTTATTAAAGCATCAAAGAGAAGGCACAAAGTTTATACAAAATTAATCAACTTTCTTTCATTTTTTTTTTCTTTTTAAACATCCAGCTTAGCATAACAAAAAAATTAGCATCTAATTTAATTTTCCAAAATAATGAAAGCACGGAACGACAACAAATTAATTCCATCAATACAATAATATTGCACTACAGAAAGAAAGAAAGAAAAAAAGAAAAAGCTTCACGCATGATATTGTGATTCTCAGATTAAACAGAAAAATTAAAAACAAAAAACTGAAAATTTTGCTCCCATAAAACTAAGAATGGAAAAAAAAAATAAGTAAATGAGCGATTACTTAGCAACTATGTATTTACTGGTATTTCCTATACAAATAGAAATAGAGATTCTTCCTCTAGGTTTGGCTTCTCTTATTTAATTAATTGTCACATTCATTATGGCCTTTTGCCAGAAGATTTTGCTTTTGCAATTACAGTAACAAAATAGGAGTACTACAAGATCAAGAATCAAGAGTTAGCAAGTAATACTCAAAACAAGGAAGCTGCGAACGGCGACGGCAACGGCGAAGAACATTCACGATGAGAAGGGGCCTGTGGTTTAGCGAATCTGATCGTTATTATTATTATTATTATTTTAAAATATTGATACTGTGGGGCAAGCCTGCGATTTGTGAGTTTTATGAAGTGCCTAATTGTCAGTTCTGAGAACGAGGATTTCAGTCCCAACCTCCCATCCAATTGAGAGATTCGTATTACTAACTATAATTTTGATGGGTCGCACACATCCTGTTCCATTCGTAAATTTAAAATTTTGGAAGTAAGCACATCCGTCGTTCTTATTCTCTACTCAATTCAGGTACATTTACCTTGATTATAATATTGCTTAATTCAAATAAAGAAAAAAAATTGCAATCCTATTTAAAAATACAAACAAAATTTAATATATATATATTTTTTTTTTAAAAAAAATTTTTAAATATAAGAAAATTCAAAAAAATTTTAGAATCCTATAATTTTTTAATTTTTTAAAACCATTTATTTTTAATTTTTTTTTAAATTTTCTTATATTTTTAAAATTTCTGATCAGAAAACTACCGTACGTGTGTGTGTGTGTTAAAAATTTGCAGAAAAATGAGGTCGGTAGCTGTGTGCGACGTGAATATGGTGGCATCCAAAAATGCCACATGGGGTAGCTATATTTGAACTTGTCACTTTGTATACGGGATTCTTACGCCAGTTAGGATTGCATTTGCATGTCATATTACGTAATGTTTATTTCAAGATCACAAGCTGTTTGGTACGCTTTGGATCTCAAATTGGTTTTTTTTTTTTTTTTTTTTTTTTAATGCTTATACATGCAGCCAAAATTGCCAGAGATGCAGCACGTGACATGGGCCAAAATAGAAGTTGATTTTGTTTTTTTTTTCTTGTCTTCTCAGAGTCAGAGATTCGAAAGGTTTACTGTTAAAAAAAAAAATCGCATGTCATATCCTTTAGTATCACAGTAATTTAATTCTATAAAGCTTACATAGAGAACACACACATATATACAGTATGTGTGTGTTCTCTATGTATAAATTGGTTTTTTTTTTTTTTTTTTTTTTTAATGCTTATACATGCAGCCAAAATTGCCAGAGATGCAGCACGTGACATGGGCCAAAATAGAAGTTGATTTTGTTTTTTTTTTCTTGTCTTCTCAGAGTCAGAGATTCGAAAGGTTTACTGTTAAAAAAAAAAATCGCATGTCATATCCTTTAGTATCACAGTAATTTAATTCTATAAAGCTTACATAGAGAACACACACATATATACAGTAAGGACTAAGGACCAAGTTAAAATAATAAAAAAAAAACATAAATTTTGATACATTAAAAATAAAAAATGTATTGTGTTAGAGTATGCATGTTTCTTGTCTTTTTATTTAATCTTTATTTTAATAAAATAAAAGATTCCCTATTGAAGTCCTAATATTATTTTTCCTTATGTAAAAAAAATGTCCTAATAATATTGTATATATATTCAATTTATAAATTACCAATAACATTATAAAATATAAATGATTTATTGGCTGATGTTACCCAAACCTTGTCGCAGGATGCAGTCATTTTAATCTACCGCTTCAACTCTATTATGAAGTTATGTAGACATCTCTCATCAAAATAGTTGTATAATAAAATAAAAACTTTCCATATGGTCCTATCAAATCTTATTCTCGATCCAAGATATATTTCTTTTTTTATATAGAGTGAATATTTATAAAGCTTCACCTTAAATTGGGAAATTGTCCTTAGAAAGTAGAAACTCTACCATTATTAACTAGAATATCAAGAGCCTAAAAGAGTCACATGAATGTCATAAATGGCTCAAATTTACTCACGAGTCCTATCCAGCTAAAATCGATTTCTTTGTGTTTTTTTAATTATTTTTTTTTAAAAAAAAAGAAGCCCATTTCTAAATTTGAGCTGTTCAAATATTTTATTTCTATTCCGAGTAAATTTGAGGAAAATTTTTAGATAGAAGTGAGCAATTTCTTCGAAATGATGGTTGATAGTTTTCCACGTACAATTTCTAGAGAAGAAAGTCATGGGCTCTGTGGGCCATGTGGCTTTAATAACGGGCTATTCTCCATAACCCAGTACGAGGAATGCGTATCTGCGACGTCGTCTGTTCGCAAACCAACAAGCGACGTTGTACCTCTTAGTTACCATATCCTTAGTAGCACAAATGCTCCGTGAACAAACACAAACAATTACCCGCGCAAAATCAAATGAAACTTGTAAACGACTAAACAGCATCCAAATCTCGAATGATCATCAACTTATCAGGGAGCCCTTTGAAATCAAAACCCAAGATCTGCTACGATCCCTGGATTCAACAATCATATGTGCAACTTCCCCAGAAATGTTACGAGGCAATGAAAGCTTGTGGATCATTAAAATCGCTTCCTATTGCTCGAAAAATCCATGCCCAGCTCATTTCCACTGGTTTGATCTCTTTGATTTTCCTCCAATTGATAGATGATGGTTGTCGCGTGTTTTATGATATTGGGCCTCGTTATTTGTTCACTTACAATACGATGATTAAGGGGGGTTCGGTGTCTGGGGTCGGGTTGATGGAAGCAGAGAAATTGTTCGATGAAATACCGAAGAGGGACTCGGTTTCTTGGAACTCAATGACGTTGGCTTATTTTTGTAATGGGATGGCCTATGATATCTGAAGGTTATTACTTTGATGATTCAGGAAGCTAATTGAGTGCCAAATTTGTATTCGTTCTCTTGTGTGATTAAGGCTTGTGTGTGTTGGGAATATCAAAATGGCTCTTCATTTGCACGGTCTTGTGAAGAAATTTTATTTTGGAAGTGAAGAATCGATTGAGAAATCTAATATCGATATGCATGTTAAGTGTGGTGCAGTTGATTATGCAGAGAGCATGTTTTTGAGGATGCCGAATCCGAGTTTATTTTGTTGGAATAGTATGATTTCTGACTATTCTAAGTTATATTCTGTAGATAAGGCTATTAATTATGTTTCAGAAAATGCCTGAACGTGACTTAGTGTCATGGAACTCAATGATTTCTATTTTGACTCGGCATGGCTTTGGGTTGAAACTCTCTGTACGTTTGTTGAGCTGTGGAATCATGGTTTCGGATTGAGTTCCATGCTGTATGCTACTGCTTTTAGTGCATGTGCGAGCATAGATGATCTTGAATGGGGCACCCATTTGCATTCTCGGGTCGTGCATATGGAACCAAGTCTAGATGTTTTCGTAGGCAGTGGCCTGATTGATATGTATGGAAAATGTGGATGTGTAGAATATGCAAGGCGGTGTCAGCAGCTTAAGTGAATATAATGCAGTTTCGTGGACTTCTTTGATTAGCGGAGTTGCTCAGTTTGGGCTTGAATGAGAAGCCTTGGTGTTATTTTACCAAATGAGAGAGATTCCTGTTGTGTTGGATGAGTTTACACCCTTGCCACAGGCTTTGGGGCTTTGTTCGGATCCAAAGTACCTTTGAACTGCAGAATAGCTTCATGCATATACAAAAAGAATGGCATAGAGTCCTCTATTCAGATGGGAAATGAGAAAGTAGATCTTGCATTTGAATTGATGTCAAGAAGGAATATGATATCTTGGATGGTACTGATTTCTGCATTCTCTCAAGCTGGTGGTCTTGAAAGGCCCGGATTTTTTTTTTTTTGGGATAAAATGCATGAGTGAAGTATTATACCTTGTAATTCTATGATAATCATGCATAATCCACATGGATTTGTAGAAGATGGTATCAAACTGTTTGTTGTAATGCTACAAGAAGGGATTAAGCCAGGTTGGGTCATCTTTGCTACTTCAATCAATGCATGTTCTGGTGTGGCAATAGTAATGCTGGGGATCCAAATTGTAGCTCTGGCTGAAAAGTTAGGATTTGGTTCTGACGTTTCAGTTGTAAGTAGTGTTATCTCTATTTATTGAAGATGTGGACTAGTTGAAGAGGCATGAAAAACATTTGATTCTATATCTATGAAATCTGATTTCTTGGAATTCAATGACAGCATGATATGCTCAGAGTGGTGACTCGAAGAAAGCTTCTGAGATTTTTTTATTATATGTCGAAGATGAAATGGAGACCTGATCATGTAAGTTTGTGTCTCTCCTATCAGGTTGTAGCCATTCAGGGCTAGTGACCAAAGGCAAACATTATTTTACTTCAATGGCTAAATTCACCTACATATGAGCATTTTGTGTGCGTGGTGGATCTGCTTGGGCTGTCTGGGTTGCTTGAGGAGGCTAAGAAATTAATTGATGAAATGCCTTTTAAGCCAACATGTGATATATGGAGAGCTTTGGTTGGTGCTTGTTGCAGCCACTTTAACACAAAATTGGCAGAACTTGTAATGAGGAATTTGCTCCGGCTGGATGTCAAAGTCTTTGGAAGTTAATAGTCTTTTAGCAAATCTCCATTCAGATTCTGGAGAACTAGATGGTGTTGCAAGTGTAAGGAAACTAAAGAATTAGAAACTAGAAAGAATCCTGGTTGCAGCTGGATAGAAGTTGATGACAGGGTAAATGTCTTTACTATTGACAATGTGAATCATCATCGAAAAGCAGAAATCTATGGTCTTCAGAAGATTAGCGAAAAGACAGAAAAAAGAGGAAACTGTGGTGAGGCAGCTTAGTTCCATTAATTCCCAGATCTGGCCATGTCGTCTGGATTGATTAGCATCTCTGCTTGGATGTCCATCCATGTTTTAAGGATATTATGGAGTTTGGCAAGATTGCCGCTTGCTACATATGCTGGATTCCATTATTACATATTCTTATTCCAATTATTCCCTAATATAAGCAACGAAACAATTCAGACAAGACCACAAACGCTAATCCACCCACTAGTAAATAATGTTTTATACCATTTAAATAAAAAAAGCAATAGAAAGAAACCAAAATAAATAGAATATTTAAATAAATTGATGGTCGTGTAAATGATACAACGTGAATTGTTTGTATTTCCACTAAATTATTATCAAATCAAAAGCTCTTTCTCTTTACAGGTGCAACAAAAATACAGTCTTTAATGTTTGTACCCTCTGCCGATTCCACCACCCCCCCACCCCCTCTTTTGTTTGTTTCTTGCCAGAAAGGAGGGTCGTAACGAATTGCAATTATGAAATCACCCTAGATTTGTGAAACAAACCACCGAGGTATTTGCTTGCTTATTTTGAAAACTTCACATCTGGATTTCTTATTGGTTTAAGCCACATATCAGCCATTACTCGCGAGGAAATGCTCCACAACAAATCTTGGCTCTTTATGAATACATGTTTCCCCTTCTTCCCTGCCTTACCTAGTCCATATGCCAACAACCATTGCGTAGCAGTCAGCCTCTGCTTCTCACTATCCCACAAACTCCTTTTTCCTTCTGATCGCACCTTGAAACCTCCAAGATGCGAACTCGTCACCTTGAATCTCTTCTCCTCGTCATACTTGTTGTCCTTACTGATTTCAGCACGCACTGCATCTGCATGAATAAGTGCAACTACAGGGCCTCCAACTGCCTCATATCTCCTGATTGGATCCCGCAGCTGGATGACCACTGCAAGTGTGATCGTCTCTTGACCCGCAGGCTGCCCATTCCAAGTAGTCAAGCTGTAACTCTTGGTCCAATCCTCAAGTGGAATGGCAGAAGCAAGAGGGTGGTTCTGGTATTTGCCACTGCCTGTAATTATCTTTTCACTGAGTGGAGAAACATCAAAGGGAGCATCTTCCTCAGCCATTTCTGCCTGAACTTTTAAGGCCTCAACTGTCATCGTCTCAATCTTCTGCAATGAGAAAGCCAAAATCTCCTCTGCTGTCATTGGATTCTCATTCACATTCCAAATTCCTGTTAAAATTCTCTCTTTCCGGCCGGTACTCGTGGCAGTTGCCATGGTTTTTACGGCAGCAATGGTCCGTGCAGCACTTGAGCTAGCACCTTCTTTGTTTCTCCCTTGGATGATTGCAGAAGCAATGCCTTCAAAAGCTATCTGTTCTGCAGTTTTACCCATCAGTTCATCCATGGGCATCAAAGATAAAATCTGTGAGCTGAGTTCCTCAAATCCAACAGCTGCCATTTGCTGGAATACTTCAAACCCGCTCGTGGATTTATTTGATGGAAGGACCAACGGCTTTGATATTTGCATCGCTAGTTTTGGAGTGTCTTTCCTTGCAACTTCAATGTCGAGAGGATTCATGGCCACTACGTAGCCACCATCCCTTGTCTGAACCACAGAACCTAAGCCCTTTCCAAGATCTGCGAGGTACACTTTGGTTTTAGTATCATTTGTATCCTCGGTTCCATCCAGCTGCAGAGGAGGAATTTCAGGTTGATAAAATTTGAATTCTTTAGTCCCTTCATCCTCAAGCATTTGCAAAAATTCCCTCGTCACAGTTTCTTCGTCTGCGTCTAATCTTTGTGATTCAGTTTCTTCTTCTGTTTTGATGATTCTTTCTTCTTCCATCATAGATTCAAGAGCTTTTATTTTCTGAGCAATTGAATCAAGCTCTGTTAATCTTGAGAGATGTAGTGGATCATGCATCATCTCCTTAACTACCTCACTTGATACTGACTCTCCTTCAGATGCTCCTTGCGCAGCCTCTACTTTGTTCTGAATCTCAACTCCTTTATCCACAACTTCGAAGTCTGGGAGATCAAGATCCTGATCCTCCAGAACTTCCTTCTGTGGTTCTGGTTCTTCAGATTTCTTAACCGAGGTAGAGGATGATGGAACTGCGTCAGGCTCATCAAGGTTCAATTCGTCAATTCCTTGAAGATCAACGGAAGCTCCAGTCTGTGAGGAAGTCCAAGCTTCAGCTCGGCTTGCCAGTCTTGGACTAGGCACACTGAATGAAGTTTTTGATTGCTTACGGCCGAAAGATGAAGAGAAATTTCTGGACTTGTTCGACTTTGCTCCCTCGGTCTGACAATAAATATCAATCCCTCCATCTTTTTCCATAATTTGAAACCCCAGTTTGAGAACAAGTTCTCCTCCTTTTGCCTTTCCTGATAGATTGAAGCTTATATCCCACTGTCGAACACGAGCACCCTGAATACTTTTATCCATGGATTCCTGGATTAGTTGGCTCAAATCCACGGAATGTGTCCCGAAATTAAGCTCTTGAGCATCAACTGCAAACACATAAATCCAAAACGGACGGGGCTCAAACCTTAGCGGCTTTCCATTGCCAGGGGTGCAATATACATGACACCTGACAAACAGGGTTTCCTCAAAATCGGCAGCTCCCTGTGAAACCCTAGAGGGCATTGTATGAACCGCTCCATCCTTAGTTTCTTTCTTCCTCACACAAACAGAAAGGCGAAGCCCATTCATAGAGGCAGGCAGGCCTTGGACGGTTACAACTTCAACAGAGAACAAACAGCTCAATTTATGCATTCCAATATGTGTAAGGGCTCGAATAGGCTTCCAGTTCCAAAGCCCTTTCTTTTCAGCCGAGCCTATTCTTTCGTCCAACCTCTTGGCCTCCGGCTGTTTCGACACCTTGCCTCTATCCCTCTGTTCATTTTCAATTCCAATGTCACCATCAAGCTTAGGCCTAGAACGCCAAGGGGACAAGGACATACGTCTTGACCGGAGCCTATTGCTGGATCTTCCCTCAACTTTAGAGGCGCTGATCTCATTCTCATCCGCAGATGTGATTTGGGGAACTGAACTTCGGGGAAGAGCAAGAGAGGCGGTTCTTCTGTTGGTTGTAGGGTGAGTTTGGTAGAGGGATTGGCTAAGTGCTTCTAGTTCTTCCAGCAGCTGAGCATTGGAATTCCTCCTATTAGGATCTGTTGCCATTAATATTGAACACAAGAAAAACAACAAGAAGTGGTGAAGAGGAAGATGAAGATGTTGATTGAGGCTAATTTTTACTTTCAGCTTCGGGAAGATGGAATGGTGAAGACAAGGAGTTGAAATGTTTTTTGAGGTGGGAAGTTTGCCATAGAATAGATGATGAACACTTAAGGCAACTGTGGTCCTTGCAGAACCAAGTAACTTGTTGAAAATAATGTGTGAAGGATAATGCAAGAACGTTATTACGCCAACTCATTGGTTTCAGGATTGAAACGTGAAAGCGAGTGGCAAAATGGTCGCCAGATTATTTATTTATTTATTTTTTATTTTCCAGAAAGTTGTGTGGTTCTACTACTACTGTTAGTTATGACTTACTAGTTAAACTTCATTTTCCCTTCCCGCGAAGCCGCCGTGACTTTTCTCCCCGTCCGCCTTTGGTTGTTTTGTTAGTTATTAGTTAGTGTGATTTGTTGAGGCTGTCAGGCTGTGATGTCAAATATAATAATGGAGGGACATGCGTCTATACACTAATACTGCCATTGCCCATCAAACTCCTCGTTACATTTGCCTTGCCAAAATGTTTTTCCAATTTGTTCATTGTATTTTGATTTTAAAAGCCAACTTGAAGAATTCTAACTTGAGTGACTGGTCAGACATACAATTGGAAAAATATACACACACACACACACACACACACACACATATATATATATATATATAACAAAAAATTTCTCGGGATAAGAGGCCGATCTTCTTCAAGAGCTCACATCAGTAGAAGGGTTTGACCTCTTGATGTCTGCTTTTGCAGCTTGGGGCTATAATATGTTCCAAGAGTTGGGCTGTTTGCCCATTAAAGCGGTAAAGATCTTAATAAATTATCGAGATTTCTCATGTTCTAAGCTTTTAACTATGATTTAGTGTATGTCTAATATACCTTGATCATAAGTGCTTATTTAATTTCTTATATATTTTTTTATTGTTGTTTGCTTGTTTTTTGAAGAGAGATTTTGAAAATAAAGTAAGCTATTTTGGTTTTACTAGTAAAAACTCAAATTTTAGACTTTTAGAAGATGAGGTTAAATTTTTTTTAAAAAATATTAAATTATCTAAGATATCCTTCACTTATTTAACAATCTTATTTCATTAATATCATAATCCAATTTCAAAAAACTTGTAAGTAATTTTATTATTTTAGATAAAAGCTGTCATTAATAGCTAAACAATTAAAATCTTTTAATAAAACTTTACTTGTAAGAGCTCTACAAACAAAATCTCTAATTAAATAAATTTTATTTAAAAAACTACACGAAATGAAGACTAATTTAAAACGAATTGGGCTTCGAGCATGAAATTGAAACCAAACGACAGGATGGCTTCGCTGATGAATTGGGCTGGGCTGTCATTAAGTTGGACCAAACGGCGTAGATCCATACAATATTTTTCTTTTTCTTTTTTTTTTTTGGGGAAAAAATGTGCTAATAATATACACATATTTCCACATCCACAGCCACATCCCCACTAAAAAGTAAGCAATGTGGGGCCGCGAAACAGCCTTGAATAAGTCAAAGGGCTTGGCCAACACGGGTTTCTCTTGACTTGACTGACTAAAATTTTGCAAAAATCTTGGACATAATTTCATGGTTGCATGCATAAATAATGCTTCATAAAAGAAAATTAAAGCAAAACACACAGGATCAAATCATTTATATTGTATTTTATATAATAGATTTGAGAGTAGTTGAGCTGACGGAGATGTCAGAATTGAGCGAGCAAATGATAAGAGAAACAGAAGCCAAAAAGGCAATATTTGAAGGGCTGCCGGTGGAGACTAGTTCCTACTTAAACTGCAATGATTTCGAGGACTGCAAAAGGAAAGGCTATGGCACTGAGGCACACTTTCCAGTCGTCAATCCTCACCAAGGTGGAGGCGGCACTGACCTTTCTCCCTCTCTTTCTCATTCTCAGGCAGAAGCCACCGCCTCCGTTGATGCTGCCACCCGCCAACGCCAAGGCTAGCTCAGCTCTTCCATTTCAGTAGCACACATGCTCTTAGTTCTATATTTTTCGGTACATTATGTAACAAGCTAACTACCGGTTGTATATTCAAAGCTCATAATATTAAATAGGAGAAAAAAGAAAGTGAAAATAAAATGGCTAGATAAAAAGTTTCTATTATATTAATAAAGATTATAATAACACGAAGTAGTATGAATGAGTATTATTTTTAGATCCTACTTATGTGAACGAGTCATGACTATTTTTATTAACAATTTTAGTGAGAATCATTTCTATTGCGTGCATATATCCATGCTAATGTGGTGTGTGTGTGTTTTGAATATTATATTTTTATGGTGGGATTCGGGCTGAATTTAAAAAATTATATATATCTATATATATATATATATATATATATTAAATCAATGCGATTTATCTATCGAGTATCGACCAATGGACCTTTCATCACAAGCCAATTAACATAGGCTTATATATTTTGGGATTGAACATATGATTGTATGCAATACAATTTACTTATCATGATCACGAGCTAACTCGCAGACACAGAACAAACACGATGGCGTTAGTGTTACTGTTACAGTTGCACGCGCTCCTATATTCATTGAAGCAGGCCCAAGGTCCGAGGTAAATGGGCCTCAAAAAATAGAAAGGCCCAAAACAAGCAGGCCGATAAAAAAATAAAAACTTGACGGAGTTTTTTTTTTTAACCAAAAAAACTTGACGAAGTTGGATTTGGAAAGGAGAAGGAAAATCGAAACAGAGAGAAAATGGCGATTATGAGAGGCGAGCCACTAGTGGCGAAGCTGGCTGCTTTAGCTAAGTACGTGATTTTACCGGGATCCATGGCTGCTGCTTTAATCTATTCGCCGCCCCAATATGGATCCTCCACCAAGTCCCAGAAATCTCCTAAATAGGTTCTTTTTATTTGTTTATTTATTTATTTATTTATTTCACCCTTTTATAGAGCTAGGGTTTTGCATATTCTGATTCTTAGCTTTCGGATTTACTCGAATTGCTTGATTTGGAAAATTGGGGTATGTTCGATTTATTGTCTATGCACTGGAGTAAAAATTATAACAAGTTGAAAATCTTAGTTTCAGCTCAGAAAAGGGTTTTGTATTTGATGGTCGTGTATATTATATTTCAAATCCCGACCAGTTGATGGTAGCTAATACATTGGTTGCCGGTTTAGTCCATGCCAGAGGGTTATTGGTTTCTTATCATTTGGTTATTCTCCGTTCCAGGTTTTAATGGTTGTGTAATCCAATGGTTTTCTAAATAGATTGGTTTTTCTGTGGATTCCTAGTTATGAAATTGGTTATCTCTAAATTCCTTTTCCCCGGAGCTTTTACCTACAGTAAGTAGACACCTGATTTTCCCTCCTAAGATTCACGGTTATCAACTACGTTTTTTACTTTGTAAAAGCATTCTGAGTCTGTAATAACAAGACTTGTTAGTATCTAATGTTGTGATTTAGGGTCAACATAATGCTTTTTACAGGAAAAGGCTGTTGTTTAGTTGCTTGTGGACGCTCAGAAGTGATGATTTACGCCTTTCTTACTTACCCTTCCTATGCAAGAATTGTGAATTCAACTTAATCTGACTAAACTCCTAGTATACTTGATGCAGGGGCATTTTGAACGCTTTGCTCTGTAATTGCAGATGGTGGGCAATGTTATAATATCTGCAGCCAAAAATAATTGCTGGATATGTTTTGCAGGCATTTGTACTTCAGTGTTTGTTGCATTCTGATGAAGAACTCGTGTTGTGAATCTTCTTTATGAATAGACGTTGTTGGAAATAAGCTGTTGCTCCATTGGTTCAAGAAGGTCCTGTTTAATTAAATTGATCGCACGTCAGTGCTTCACATTGGAAACATTAATGGCTTTTTTACTTGCTTGCGGAATGTCTGTTGTTGAGAGCACGAGCGTGGCATATATCATATGACTGTAGGGCAGATCATACATAAACTTGAGAGCCCTCGCACATAAAGTAACACGTCTTTTTGGGGCAGATATTAGCATACGCGATCCTTTCATTTGGCGTCTTGACTTTATAGAGTTAGATGGCCGAGAATATTTGAAGCCATTGCAAGAGCATTGGTGTTAGCGAATTGAAGGCTACGTCCTGAAGTAGGAGGGCCTTTGATGGATTGAATAAAGATAAGAATTGAGTCGGGAGGATGATAATTTAGAGAGTGATGATTGATTGTTAGCATCGTGGGCTTGTCTTCTCCTGCGTTTCCCTTGAAGGCCCACGAAGGGAAAAAAATGACTACTTCATCGCAAGTAACAATTGTTAGAAATTTGAAACGATCAAATGCAAACTTACAGAAGTGTCGCGAGAAACGTGTATTGATGTCTCGGTTTCGCTGTGAGATTCTCTCACACAAGTCAAGGTCAAGTATGTGGCCCGTCAATGAAGGGAAAACATCTTTTTATTGATGGAAAATTTATACTAGATTGGATATAACTATGAACCAGCAATGCCGAATCTATGCATAGCTAATGAGCAACGGCCTGATGATTACAGAATTTGAAACGCGTTGGTGTCGAACATGATGATGCTGATGGTATTGTCATCCATCATCATGAATCATGATGATAAAATGAACTGAACGTGGGTGTCTTTTCGGATGCCCAAATCCAAATCCAAAATCCTTGTCTCCCCTAAACAACAGAGCCAATGTAGTATCAGAATTCAGAGTGCAAAGCCATAGAGTGTGGCCAGACCCCTACAAACCTGTAGGCTATAGCCTCTGCACATTGCATGCAAAACAGGAAAAAGGGCCCCAATCCCATCATCAATCAAAAATAAGAGTGACGTCAAAATTCATAAAACAAACAAACAAACACAAACACACCTCAAATCTAATTCCCATCGTTGCTGTCACATCGATCAAAGGCATAAGAAAATTCGTTTTTCATTTTTCATTTTTTGTTAGAATAACGCATTTGAAAATTAAAATTGCATAAAATAGCAAATATTACATAGAGGGATACGAGTGTGGATTATATATAGATGGTATAAAGGCCAATATATTATATATGATTATTATAATAATCTAATGAAAAAGAAGATAAGTGCATAGAAGGAAGATCTCTTAAGCATCCAATGGCCAAGATTTTTCGATGACTTGAAAGCCGGTTCGGTTGAAAGCAATTGAAGTGGACGTGTCATTGACAGCAGTAGAGGCAAAGGCAGAGGGTTGTGTGAGTCCAGGAAAGCTACAATCGAATTCAGAAAACAAGGGATTTGAATATGGGTTTGGTTGAATTTTGCTGTCCATCCAGTAGCAATTGCTCCGGTTATCATTATTATTATCTTCAGCAGCAGTAGCAGGAGGTAGCTGGATATGGGAAAAGTTTGCTTCTGTCTTGCAGTGTTTGGGACTAGTGGCCAATTCATCGCAGCAGCTGAAATCTTGATGTGAGAGGAGTGCCTTGAAAAGCATGGATGGTGATGTGTTGTTGCCAATGTTTTCAGTGTTGTTGTTCATCAAAATGTGTTTGTTTGTTACCGCGGAGGTCTCAAACAAGCCATTTACAGGGAATAGGTGATGATGATGGTTGTCTTGTTGCTGATTCACGAAATGGTTCGGAAGATTTTCCAAGATTGGGTTGTGGTTTTGAGACTGACATTCCAACAGTAACGTTGTTGTTGCAGGCCCTGGGGCATCAAGCAAAGCAGGCAACCAAGCACCAGCTGTTGCAGCGGCTGCCTCAAACAAATAGTTTTGTCCTTGGAGAAGCAATCCATTTTTCTTCTCCCCACTCACTACTGCTTTGTTAAATATCCTGCAAATCACCCATTCCTCCTACAGCCCCCACGCATTTCACACCCGTAAGTTGCAACACTACAACGAGTAATTAAATATACAAATACCATACATGACAAGTCAACCCAGAAAGTGACAAAAGATAGCTAGCCAAAAGCTACTAAGCTAGCTGGCTAGCTTGATTGGCACGGCACACGTCTGACGTGTGGGGAAGAGTTGAGGGTTTAGGACTTATGTAAGAGGGTCCTAATGAATAGTAAGTAAGTACCTTACACGTGTGGCGGTATGAGAAGTCACCGTCGAGGCGGTATTCATGCATGACCCATTTGGTCTTTTCGCCACGAGGAGCTCTGCCTTTGTAAAAAACAAGGGTTTTTTTCATGCCAAGTAAGGCTCCACTTGAGCCACTGTACACTTCTCTATCTTTGCCTGTAGCTTTCCAGTAACCAGCGCCTGTTGCTCTGTTTGTTCTTAATCCAGTAGGATACTTTCTGTCTCTTAAGCTGAAGAAGTACCACTCTTTCTCCCCCATTTTTGCTACATCTACACAAATTAAAACGTGCAAATGTTATTAACACATTAATTCATTATTAAGTAACTAGCTTCGTAGCTTTGTCAGGATTAACAGGTTACGAAAGGGGTATGTGTGTGTTTCACCCGGACATATATGACGGACGACTTGTGAGTGAGAGAGAGTCATTAATTATTTACCAGGAAGCTCCCAAGGTTCACATCTGTTGAGGTCAACTTCAGCGATTTCAACACCACAGAAGGTGCCATTAAAGACCTTTGAGGCTAAATAAAATGTGATGAGCTCTTCATCAGTTGGGTGAAATCTAAACCCTGGTGGCAACCCTTGCTCATTCACTTCATCTTCATTCAGTTCACTTAAAACTTCTTCCATAGCCAACATGATGGTTTTAATGATTGATTGGTGATATGTATTCTAAAAGAAAAAGTAGGTTTTGGGGCGCCGGGGGGGGGGGTGGTGTTGTGTGGAGTTGAGAGAGAGAGAGAGAGAGAGAGAGGGAAGAGATTTGTTATATATTTAGGATGTAACAAAACTTAGAAGTAGAGGGTTTGTAATATATATAGGGAGAAGCGCTGAAACCAAAGGAGAAGAACAGCTAGCAGTAGCTATTTTAATGAATTATGAACGGGAAGCTTTGAGAGAGAGAGATTTTGGGTTCAAAATATGCTATGTGGAGAGCGGTGAGGGACCTAGAATAAGCCCACCTGATAGCTGAAAGGCTTCTTCCCAAAACAGGCAAAAGAAAATTACAAAAACGACAGCCAAAAGAAGATTATAAAAACGAGAGAGAGAGAGAGAGAGCTAATTATAAATGCAAAGAAGTTGGTTGTAGAGATTTATGCGTGCGTGTGTGAGCATGTTTTTAGAGACTAGAGACTGGAGAGATGAGTCAGGTTTTTTTCAGATGGATAACACGAGAGGGCTATTGTAGCCCTTTGCCAGCAGCTCTGATTCTCTCAACAGTGAGATCATCATCCCACCTAATTCTTCTTTTTTCTGTGTATCAAAATTTTAATGGTGATTGCAGGGTTTAATTGTACAACAAGATTTCCAAATCCGCACAACTCATCATCTCCCTTTTCTGTTTTCCTTGCAAATACCCCAGTTTTATCTATCACAATTTTTTAATCGACCTGGATGTATTTTCGGTGTTATAACTCTGATTTATTGTTAATTTACACATCATCCATTGATTAATTGAGGTACTTGCTTTTTTTTTTGGTCTGTTTTTTTTTTTTTTCTCTCTATGACTCTATGTTCAATAATGAGATCGAAATGGTTTGTTGGATTGTCTATTGTACTGATGCATGTGTAAATCGGTAGCTATTGGCAGACATGAAATTCTTGCCTTTGCTTTTACTACGAACTTTATTCAGTGAAGGCATTAATAACCAAGCAGAGGTAAATTTGCAACAAGTAGCCATTCTAGTTTCGAAATCTCGGAGCCAGCTTTCTTGCTCGTGTCTGCCTTCGTTTTCTGGGAAAATAAATAAATAGTTTATTTGACGGATTATGCTGGTGATTTCGAAAATAATAATAAGAATAATAAGAAAAATATTAAATGAACTAAATCTTAACAAAAAATGTGCCAAAAACACACTTAAAATTCCTCATCGAATTAGTCAGATGACATACAAGAGCATAATCATAACAACTAACAAATTAATTTCTTTTGTTAAATTGGTCGGTATTCCATCATTAAACCTAGTACACTAACTCACACACGAGCTATAACTAATTGAGTACGTATGTGTGTGTGTGTGTGTGTGTGTGTAACAACTATACCCAGTAATTAAGGAAGTAAAATTAATCCTTATTCATATACATAATATAGGCTTTTTTGGTATGAAATGAAACAATTTAAATAAGCTCATTGCTGCGACCTAGAATCTGATTAATTTAGCATAGGTTTCATGAACAACCAACAATTTATCTGATAGATTGATAAGTAGCGTATACTTGGTCCATCAATTGATATTGGTGATTTCTTGGTCAGGATCTGTTATAGCTAAAGTTTTATTAAAGAGCATTTTCATGGAGTAGAACCTCCAAGGGAATGTACGGTTTTCAACTTTTCATAAGGCTGGTCTTACTATTGGATTGAGTGGATTTGAGGTGATATTTTGAAGTCAAAGTTTTAAATAAAAAGAAGCTCACCCTTAATAAATATTTATAAACTCTCATGTGATAGTTATAATCTTCATTTTACCAAAAACTAACTATGACTTTGAAGCTACAAAATCTATTACACTAGATGGAGCTTTAATGGATATATAATTTGCAAATTCACGCAAATTTGTGACTTGGACAAAACTCAAATGATAAAAGCTTATTACTAACTTAGGACGACGAGCGTGTTTCGAAATTTTCTTGAGCAGACCAGATACAAACAAAGGGAGAGAATTGGGTCCCCGTCGTTAAATAATTTAGGGTTGCAATAAATGGCCCAGCAGCGGCTCTTCAAATGTCGGCGTTGCACGTGTTGTTATTGATCAGCTAGTTAATAAAAAGGGGCTCCCTCATCAGTCATCACTGCACTGCTGCCAATGTTTACTATGAAAATAATTTTAACTAAGCGTCTTGGATCTTTGGAAACTCTTTCAAGTAAAAGATAACACGACAGCCCTAAGTCTATGATCTATCTAATGCACGTACGTACGTACGTACGTATGTATGTATGTATGTATGTATTATTAGTATTATTATTATTATTTCCTTGCTCTCAGCTATTAGGCTATTATCATTATTAGGGTTGCATAAGCCTACTACTGGTTTCTTTGGTTTTTAATTAGCCCTAGCCCTAGCCCTTCGCCTGACCCAGCCCCTTATAGCCCTGCAGTTTCTTTCTTTATATTTCCTTTTAATTTATATGTTTTTCTATAGAGATTCTCTAATTCTCATCACACGTGATGTGGAGTCCCTGATCTCGTTCCTTTTTTAAAAGAAAATCTTTGTTACCATTAAATTCATCCAACTGTAATAAAACTGTTATTGGGGTTGATTGAATCAATGGCCGCTTGAAAGCCAGTAGCTTTCATTCTGATTTTCTGACAAAAATGAACAACTCATAATCATACGCAATAGATTACCTTCTCTCGTTATCCCAAAAACAAACTCACCAATCATCGCCCTCCATTCTAATTTCTAATTGCATGCACGTCATCAGCCAATTAGTAAAATAATATTTTTCCTTTTTTTTTTTAATTTTGCATATATATGCATGCCGGTTTAACGTACCGTACACACACAGAGCAACAGTAACAGGCCCCATTAATAAATACTGTTGCTGTGTGTTAACCCAACATATGGTGATTCAATTTAAATATATTTAAATTTCAAATGCAAAATAATTTACTTTACAAAATACTTACCGAGTAAATCCAATGCCATTTTGCAGTAATACGTCTCCTTTTTGTTTGAAAGGAAGGTGTTACATATACATATACGTGCTTAACAAATTCCATTCACTATACAATGAGCAACTACATATATATTCTTAATATAATTATGCAATGTCTCATAAATGGTATATTGCAGCTGTAAATTTCAATTAATCCAAGAACAGAACGTGGTAATATGGTTAAGGCATCCTAATGTAAATAATATCGTCTACGAATTTATTACTCACCATCATATAAGTGACAAGTTTAAAGGGTTTATTGTAATTAAACAGGAAATGGGATACTTATATGTGTATCTTCTCCTCCCACCCACCAAAAAAAAAAAGGGTAATATGAATGAACAGATGAACGGTGAAAAAGTAGAAGAAAGTGAGAAAATTAGGTGCATGGGAGTGGGAAGGGATCACATCAGACTGAGACTCAGAACAATAATAAATAGAGAAGTCAGGGGAAAGGACCTGCCACCACCGCCCCCCCCACTGCCCTATGAGACTGAGACATCGCCAACAAGCAAACTCGTCAGTTACCCGTTTTATTATTTTTATTTTTATTCTGTTTCATCAATTCACATTTTATTTCTTTCCATTCATTTATTAAAATAGACGAATTTCAAGAAGATTATTCAGCGCATTATATTATTATTATTATTATTATTATTATTATTATTATTATTATTATTATTATTATTATTATTATTATTTATAATGAAATGAAATCCATTATTATTCGATGAAATTTCAATCGCAGACCTATGCTTTTATGGTGCGTTTACTTTTAAGGAATGGGAATGAGGTGGAATGGGAATGAGCTGGGAATAGGAATAAGGAATGAGAATGTGATTTCAATGTTTACTTGGCAAAAATAAATGGGAATGAGAATATGCTGGAATGCCATTGATATGTTTATTTGGCAAAATAAATGAGAATGAGGAATGGGAATGATAATCAATTTACCAAAATACCCACAGTATTAAATAATGTAATTTTCATTGACTAGATACATGTATAAATATTATTATAAAAATGATATTAATTAAAAAATAAAATTAATAATAATAATATTTTAGTTGTTATTATTATTATTATTATTATTATCATCATTAACAATAAAAATAATGATAAAAATAATAATTAATAAAAATAGTTAATTTATCATTATTAACAATATTATCCTTATTGTTGTTGTTATTATTATTATTATTATTAAATTTTATTAACTTTATTATTTTAGTTATTATTAATTGTTGTTATTATTATTTTTATTAATATTATCAGTATTAATATTTATTATTATTATTAAAATTAAATTTTATTAACTTTATTATTTTAGTTATTATTAATTATTGTTATTAATATTAATATTAATATTTATTATTTTAGTTATTATTAATTATTGTAATTATTATTTTTATTAATATTATCATTATTAATAATAAAAATATTGATAAAAATAATATTAATAAAAATAATTAATTTATCATTATTAACAATATTATCCTTATTATTGTTGTTATTATTATTATTAATTTATTATTATTATTAAATTTTATTAACTTTATTATTTTAGTTATTATTAATTATTGTTATTATTATTTTTATTAATATTATCATTATTAACATTTATAATAATTATTATTAAAATTAAATTTTATTAACTTTATTATTTTAGTTATTATTAATTATTGTTATTAATATTAAAATTTATTATTTTAGTTATTATTAATTATTATTATTATAATTAAATTTTATTAGCTTTATTATTATAGTTATTATTAATTATTGTTACTATTATTATTATTATTAAAAATAAATTTCATTAACTTTATTATTTTATTTATTATTAATTATTGTTATTAATATTAATATTTATTATTTTAGTTATTATTAATTATATGAATTTTATTAACTTTATTATTTTAGTTATTATTGATTATTGTTATTAATATTAAAATTTATTATTTTAGATATTATTAATTATTATTATTATAATTAAATTTTATTGACTTTATTATTTTAGTTATTATTAATTATTGTTATTATTATTTTTATTAATAATAATTATTATAAATGTTAATAATGATAATATTAATAAAAAATAATAACAATAATTAATAATAACTAAAATAATAAAGTTACTACAATTTAATAATAATAAAATTAATAATAATAATAACAACAATAATAATAAGGAAAATATTGTTAATAATGATAAATTAATTATTTTATTAATTATTATTTTTATCATTATTTTTATTGTTAATAATGATAATATTAATAATAATAATAATAATAATAACTAATAATAACTAAAATAATAAAATTTAATGATAATAATAATAATTATTATTAATAACATTTAAAATAATAAAATTATTTGTGATTTGAACAAGGGTAATTTAGGAAATATGAAAAAATAAGAAGGATAGAAAAGTAAATTTATGTTTAATTCCCATTCCCACATTTTCATTCCCAACCCCCCCATGGGAATGAGATTCTCATTCCTTATTCCCAAATTATGTGGGACCCACACATTTTATTCCCATTCCCAAATTATTTTTCACAAGAAATACTTGAGCCATTCCCATTCCCATTCATAAGAAACACACCATTCATTCATTTTCTTCTTCTGTTATTGACTAAAGCCCCCACTTTTGTTCTATTGACATTTAATATTTGGAATTTGTCACAGCTCATCATACTTACTACTCATATGATAATGCACAGGGCCCCGGGGTTGGACCTATTTGATGTGATGAATATATTCCTAGAACGATAAATTCTTTTATGGTGTGTTTACTTCATGGGAATGGGGAATGGGAATGAAACCCATGTTTACTTGGCAAAATGTAATTTGGGAATGAAAATAAAATGTGTGGGTCCCACACAATTTGGGAATAAGGAATGGGAATCCCATTCCCATGGGGGGTTGGGAATGAAAATGTGGGAATGGGAATTAAACATAAATTTACTTTTCTATCCTTCTTATTTTTTCATATTTCTTAAATTACCCTTGTTCAAATCACAAATAATTTTATTATTTTAAATGTTATTAAAAATAATAATAATAATAATTATTATTTTTTAAATTTTATTATTTTAGTTATTATTAGTAATTATTATTATTATTATTATTATTATTAATATTATCATTATTAACAATAAAAATAATGATAAAAATAATAATTAATAAAATAATTAATTTATCATTATTAACAATATTTTCCTTATTATTGTTGTTATTATTATTATTAATTTTATTATTATTAAATTTTAGTAACTTTATTATTTTAGTTATTATTAATTATTTTTATTATTTTTTATTAATATTATCATTATTAACATTTATAATTATTATTATTAATAAAAATAATAATAATTAATAATAAATAAAATAATAAATTTTAATATTAATAACAATAATCAATAATAACTAAAATAATAAAGTTAATAAAATTCATATAATTAATAATAACTAAAATAATAAATATTAATATTAATAACAATAATTAATAATAAATAAAATAATAAAGTTAATGAAATTTATTTTTAATAATAATAATAATAGTAACAATAATTAATAATAACTATAATAATAAAGCTAATAAAATTTAATTATAATAATAATAATTAATAATAACTAAAATAATAAATTTTAATATTAATAACAATAATTAATAATAACTAAAATAATAAAGTTAATAAAATTTAATTTTAATAATAATTATTATAAATGTTAATAATGATAATATTAATAAAAATAATAATAACAATAATTAATAATAACTAAAATAATAAAGTTAATAAAATTTAATAATAATAATAAATTAATAATAATAATAACAACAATAATAAGGATAATATTGTTAATAATGATAAATTAATTATTTTATTAATATTATTTTTATCAATATTTTTATTATTAATAATGATAATATGAATAAAAATAATAATAACAATAATTAATAATAACTAAAATAATAAATATTAATATTAATAACAATAATTAATAATAACTAAAATAATAAAGTTAATAAAATTTAATTTTAATAATAATAATAAATATTAATACTGATAATATTAATAAAAATAATAATAACAACAATTAATAATAACTAAAATAATAAAGTTAATAAAATTTAATAATAATAATAATAATAATAACAACAACAACAATAAGGATAATATTGTTAATAATGATAAATTAACTATTTTTATCATTATTTTTATTGTTAATGATGATAATAATAATAATAATAATAATAACAACTAAAATATTATTATTATTAATTTTATTTTTTAATTAATATCATTTTTATAATAATATTTATACATGTATATAGTCAATGAAAATTACATTATTTAATACTGTGGGTATTTTGGTAAATTGATTATCATTCCCATTCCTCATTCCCATTTATTTTGCCAAATAAACATATCAATGGCATTCCAGCATATTCTCATTCCCATTTATTTTTGCCAAGTAAACATTGAAATCACATTTCCATTCCTCATTCTCATTCCAGCCCATTCCCATTCCCATTTCACCTCATTCACATTCCTTAAAAGTAAACGCACCATTAGTGTAAATTATCACATGTAATTTAGAACATTCATTTTATATAATCAGGAATCAGTAACAGAATAATAAGTAATAACCACGTACTCTAGATCCGCACAATAATAATATAGTTCAAACTTAAAAATATGTGCATGGCGAGACTGAAATCTAATATTACATTTTACAACGGGAGATAATGCCACTGATAAGTAATAATATCCATGTACTATATATGCATTAATATCAAACTCAAGTGGCTAATTGTAAGAAATGATTATTTAAATTTCTGTATTTATCTTAAGTTAAAGTTTATGATATTAATACATATCATTTGAACAAACACGTGCAAAAGTTTAAAAATTAATTGACCTCGAGGAGGCACAAAATTAAATTAATTCTGATATTGTGTGTGTGTGTATGCGAAAGATTAAGTCTTAGAGAGAAATTGTAAAAGAGGCCAATCACCAATGACCAATATATGATTTATGGAGAAATTTTAAAATATATTAAAGATGTTATGTCAATAATATAATAAGTAAATAATGTTATAATATATGTATATTTATTTTAAAAATTTTAAATAATAATTATATTAAATTTAATTATATAAATATATATTCATCAATTAAATTAATTGATTGTAATAAACCAAAAATATTCTGGAATTTCGCATTAGGAATGGGCGCCCGCGTAACGTTTACTAACACGTGATGATGATGGCGATGAAATGATACCGCATTGCCCTTTCGCTACTTAATAATTTATTAGCCACGGCGAATCGCCGATCACTCAGCTGCGAATTAAATAACAATTAATACATACATAACTGATAACACACACTCCGTTTGCTGGAAGCTGCCGGGTGGCGGCCACCTTTTTCATGTCAATTATTGGTGGCAACTTTACGCCATTGTGTGCTCTTGAATTTGCAGCCAACTTGGATCCACGTGCGACTAGGACTCACCTCGTTAAATGATCAAAATCACTATTTATCTCTCAATCAGAATTTATATTACATGAGCCCTACTACTACTACTTTATTATATACATCAATATCCTCACTACCTTATATACACACACACACTCTAGCGAGAACATTTTAAATTTAATAAAGTGAAGATTTTGATAATAAATAAAACAAAAATATAAAGTTCAATACAAATAAAAATAAATAAAATCTCTAATTTATTGAAATATGTATTTTTTTAATATATTTAGTAGTGTATTCACTTTAACAAAATGAAGATGTCCTCATTAGATAATGAGTAAATATATATAATGAGGACATGGTAATTTTTAATGAGTAAATATATATAATGAGGACATGGTAATTTTTAATGAGTCTCAATGGATAACCTAAACAATTTTAGATGTGGGCAGCTTCTAGCACTTTTTTTTTTTTTATCATATAAGATTCTTTTGATTATTTTTCTCCTGAATTACAATTTTATTCCTTTTGAAATTGTCAAATGGGAATACTAATTTTCTCTCTCATACTAGAATTGTGGTTTTACACGATAAGTAATGGGGTGCCAATAGCACCGCTCTTTTACAAATTTAGAATCTCATTCTAGCTAGCGTATAGCACATGCAATTTGCAAGGCTCAATTTGCGAACAAATCAAGAAAGCAGCTGCCAGTATCCATAATAAATTGCTAGGGAATTCTAATCCGACCTAAAATCTTTCTAAGTAAAAAATATCAAGTAAATAATAAATAGAAAATAGATGGAGAATAAAACTAATCTCAAACACAAGAATTTATGTGAAAAACTACTGTACTAGAAAAAAACCACGGCTACCAAGGACGATGAGAGAAAAATCTACTATGTGAAAAATTATTACAATTACCTAGTAGTTTTCTAACACTCAAACCTCAATAACACATAATCTTTTAATATACCTACCGTTTTCCTCACACTAGTTAGAAGCTCTCTACTTGTAGAGAACTGATTGTTGTGTTATACAAATAAGTAAACTCAACCTTTATATAGATAGTGATTATTTCTTATAAGAGAAGTATTTTTTTTCCTTTACATTAGTTGTACTCCTCATTGAATAAGTCAAGATCGAAAGGGAAAATTACTTATTCCTTAAATAGGAATCGTACTAAAGAAGAAAATATCCTAGGAAATAAGGAAATCCTTATTGAAAAATAAAATACATTTCCTAACAGTCTCTACCTCAGCAAGTTTTTCAATTAAGCAATAAAACATGATCTACCATGTATCTTCACAACCATATCGTCTCTACCTTCTTTACTTTACCAAAACTACACTTACATAAGGATTATGAGAATCTCTCCACCATGGGTAAAATCTTATCCGCTATCTAGCAGCCATAATTCTCTACACCAAGAATTATCACACTCTACCTTATCTAAAGTACACATATTTGGCACATGTCGATCACCTTGCTAAAAACACCCACTCTTATGTTTGGCTTCCTTGAGAGTCCTTAGCCATCAATATGAAATTTCACTACACACCCTACATAAATGCCAAACTATATCTTATGTGCAAATCCTTTGGACCCCTAATAGTAACACATCCTCTTCCATGGCACGCAAAAAAAAAAAGATAAACAAGTCTCTTATGGAGAAAGGAAACACACCACCAGCTAACATAATCAATATCTCCGTCTTCTGATTTGGAGATAGTTTCCAAACTTATTCTATTCCAACAATCTCCTTAAATGTGCCTTGATTGTCTACACACTTTTAGGAGCATCTACTAGTGGGAGTAAGGTTTACATTACCCCTGTTTCCCTTGTGTAATCAGATTAAATCAATATATCCTTGACTTGAATTTGCCACAAGCCAAAATTAATTCTTATATCAAACTTTTCTATTTCTACCTTTACAGGTTTTGAAAATCTCATTGCTAATATATATGCTTTGTTGTAACCCTAGCTCTGATACCACTTATTAGGTAATTTTAATCTCACGTAAGATCTTGCAAGTAAAAAATATCACCTAAATAATAATAAAAAAAAATAGATAGAGAATAAAACCAATCACACAACACAAGAATTTAGATAGAAAACTTCTATACTAGGGAAAGACGACGGCCGCCAAGGACAACAAGACACAAATCCACTATACAAAAATTTATTATAATTACTGTAGTACTTTGCTCACACTCAAAACCCCAATAATACTTGATCTCTTAATAGACTTACCGTTTCTCGCACAGTAGAAACTGTCTACCTGTAGAGAGCTAATTGCTATGTTATACCAATAAGTGAATCCAACCTCTTTATATACAATGATTATTTTTTGTAGAAGTATTCTTTTTCTTATTCTAATTGTACTCCTCCTTGAATAAGTCAACTCCAAAGGGGAAATTACTTATTCCTTGTTCCTTAAATATGAATCATACTAAAGAAAAAAATATCTTAAGAAATCCTTACTAAAAAATAAAACATATTTCCTAACATAAATCGTAGTCATACTAAAGTAATTTCAATTTTAACTGAATGTTAATGAGAATTATATCAAATCCATAATAATAATTGGGGATGGGGGATCCCCATGCCATACAATTACAATTTATATTATGAATTTCATATAGTCATATTATGTTAAAATTATAAAACCTCATATTTCATGTTCCATTATGATAAATACAAGTGCCTCATTTGTGAGTTTAAGATACACTTTAAATTGGAACAAGCATACATAAAGTTTGTATTGTGACGTAGGAATGTTTTCAAATTTAGTCCAAGAGACGAACACAATCCAAGATCATGACTCCACTTGTTCGATTAACTGTATTTTTTAGAGGTAACTAAATTATGTATTTTATATTGATAGAAAAATAAATGTTTCTAACTTTTTAAGAATTTTATGGAATTAAATTCAAATTTCTCTTTATAAAAATATTCAAGATTTTGTCAACAAAGTCATACTTGTCAAGATTTCTGCACAAGTTTACAGGAATTAATGCATCAAGATTCGGTTAATAAGCTTCATATCATTGGAAAGCTTTGTGAGTTAGGAGCTTAATCAACTTCATGGTGTTCCATTTAATGAACTTCATGATCCCCAAAAATCCTCATAATTAATATTGCCTTTTTTTCATCTCTTTTTGGAGAAAAAGTTTGTGCACAAATTATAATTTACAATTATGGAGGGACTAAGATACTCTTCTTGTCTCTCCTTATACTTATAATCTAGTGAAAAAAGTTGGCTTGAATATTAAAAAAGAAAAGTGAAAATATAAATACAAAACTCAATTTTAGCCACCCATTAAACAGGGGGAGGTAATGAGAAAAAAAGACAATGTGAGCTTTATCTTGTGGAATTATAATAATTTGATATGACAATGCTTAGATCAATTATTAACAATATAATTTGTTTAGATATTTAGTCCATCATATTCCTGCTAACACGATCTAACTTTAATAATCCTTTATATTAGGTTTAGGACGTCCAGTTTCATCTCAAAAACTAATTCATTTAGTAATTAAACTGATAGATCTTATTTCTAAGCACTATTTATTTTATTCGTCAACTCAACAGTTAATACGTTTATGCCAAAAAATCGAATGAGTAGGTAGTTCCCACCAATTAAAACAAATAATATTTTATGTCAATTATCCACCATATTATCAAGGCACATGAACATATGCTTAGATTGAAAGCCATGTAAAGAACCAATCTTTAAGACTCGGTTTTGAAGACAATTATATCCAACAACTTTACTTGAAAGCAATATTTCAATTACATAAAACTATATAACCCCATTTTATCTTCGCCTTCGTCTTCATCCCTCAAAACAAAAAAAATGGCTCTTTCTTCACAGTTTAAGACAATTTTAATTGCATTTTGTATTTCTTTGTTTATTCGTTCATCTTTTGCAAGAGATTTCTCCATCGTGGGCTACTCTCCTGAGGACTTGACTTCAAATGACAAGCTCATCGATCTCTTTGAGTCATGGATGTCCAAATTCGAAAAGGTTTATGAGAGCCTTGAGGAGAAGTTGGAGAGATTTGAGATTTTTAAGGATAATTTGAAGCACATTGATGAGACTAATAAGAAGATAAAAAATTATTGGCTTGGTTTGAATGAATTTGCTGATTTGAGGCACGAAGAGTTCAAAGAGATGTTTTTAGGATTGAAGCCTGATTTGGCTAGAAGAAAAGATCAATCCCATAAAGAGTTTAGTTATGAAGATGTTGATTTGCCTAAATCTGTGGATTGGAGAAAGAAAGGTGCAGTTACTCATGTCAAGAACCAAGGTTCATGTGGTAAGCATTTAAATATAGCTAGCTTGATTACACAAGTAATTTAGTAGTATGTTAAATTTAATTAGCGCATATTTGTTAAATTTAATTAGCGTATATTTGTAACTTTTCTAGTTAAAGTTGAAAGCATAAGCGTACACGAAAAATGAGTTAAAGCAAGTACTTGTTTGGAAAAGAGAATCAGCATAGATTAATTAATTTATTTAACATCATATTCATATTTTGGAACCACCCATCCATATTACACTTAATCGATAGTGATTCACTTTCACTTTCACAATAATAATGGATTGAATGCAGCCGCACTTTGATTTCAAGCATATATACCCTCAACGAGGGGTGTGCGTGTTTATATATAGCAAGAGATTATCAATGATATATATAGGGTTGATTTTTTTTATTTTGTTCGGTATGTGCAGGTAGCTGCTGGGCATTTTCAACAGTGGCTGCAGTTGAGGGAATAAACCAAATTGTTACAGGAAATTTGTCTTCATTGTCTGAGCAAGAGCTAATCGACTGTGACAACACATATAACAATGGTTGCAATGGGGGCCTAATGGATTATGCATTTCAATACATTGTCTCAACTGGTGGGCTTCACAAAGAAGAAGACTATCCTTACATTATGGAGGAAGGCACTTGTGAGATGACTAAGGTAATTAATCTCCAAATTTAACAGTTGACCCAACATCAACAATTTTATTAGTTAATTACCGAAGTTTAAACAAGAAATAACGACTTTTTTTTAAAAAAAAATTAGTTACAAAAGATTATCCAATCCATGCATGCATTATGGAACCATTTTTTAATTTTCTTTTACAGGGAGAATCAGAGGTTGTAACCATCAATGGGTACCATGATGTTCCCCAAAATAGCGAAGACAGCCTCTTGAAGGCACTTGCAAATCAGCCTCTCAGTGTTGCCATTGAAGCTTCTGGCCGAGATTTCCAATTTTATAGTGGGGTGAGCCCTGCATTGTTATAATCTTTTTTTGGGGGTGGGCTGAGCCCCGCATATATAAGGCGTTGTTCATTGGTCAAGCATTTATTGATTTATATGTATATATATATATATATACAGACACGCAGAATTATTGATGGTAGTCCTATGTTTAATTGCAGGGTGTTTATGAAGGGCACTGTGGAACTCAGTTGGACCATGGAGTGGCAGCCGTTGGATATGGATCTACCAGAGGCTTGGATTACATAATTGTGAAGAATTCATGGGGACCAAAATGGGGGGAAAAAGGCTACATAAGAATGAAGAGGAACACTGGAAAACCTGAAGGCCTCTGTGGAATCAACAAAATGGCTTCTTATCCCATTAAAAAGAAGTGATGAGCCTCATGCCTCCTTTTTTCACTTTCATCAAAACACTATATAACATTTGCTAGTGTGTCAATGTTATTAATTAATTTCTATGTTGTCAATTTGTCATACAGGCTATACATATATAAAAGCAATTAACAATGTAATGTTTATATTACAACATGCCTTTTCACTTCTAGTATACACAAGGTTTTCAAGCTTAATTATGTTCTACAAATTAAAATGCCTTAATCACAGAATTCGTAAATCGCAAACCACATTTTGATACAATTTACATTAACACAAGACGGAGAGTGATATTCTCTATGGAGCAGCAGCAGCAGCAACTTCATTATTGTTGCGAGGTGAATTTGTTCGCAAGCTTGATCTCGTGAGACATCTAAGAAAACACTGCGCATCGGAATCATCCTCTTTCTCATTCTCCTCCAATGATCTCCCCATTGTTTCACGGGTGAAAAAATAAGTAATGGCGAACCCCATAAAACAAACACCACCCAAGATCAACAATGCTATGGTCACTCCAGTCGCATTAACTGCCTTATCATTTTTGTTATCATCTTGTGAAGCCCACAAGAAGGCTACTGTGCCAATTATGGCACCAACTTTTCCAAAAGCCCCCGAAATCCCATGACATGTTGATCTAAATCTTGCAGGAAATAGCTCAGCTGGTACAATGAAAGTTGTTGTATTGGGACCAAAATTTGCAAAGAAAAAAGTTAGGCCATAGAGGAACATGAATCCGAAATTGGTGTGCCTGCTCCATATATGGCTATAAGGTACCCCAATGGCTAAGTAAATCACCCCCATGAAGAAAAACCCTAGGGCTTGGATTGCGACTCTGCCTATACGATCAATGAAAAAGACGGTGACAAAGTAACCTGGAATAGTGGAACAAATGGTGAAAATGGCTTGGTGTCTTGCAATTTTGAAGGCTTCTTCAAATGCATTCGTGGTGGGATCATCACCGTTGCCATCAATGTATTGATGGTAGATTTTAGATTGGAAGAGGTTGCTACTGTAGAAGATTATGTCGACGAGCAGCCACGAGGTGGCACAGGCGAACAGGTCGCGGCCGTGGCGGCGTAGGAAACGCTTGGAAATTAAGGGGTAGTGGGGTGGACTTGGTGGCAATGGATACTCCTCTGCAATTTGGTTTATTGATACGTCGAGTACTTTCTCCATGTCTTTTGCTGCTTGCATTACATTTTGCTCCACCAAAGCCGTGTATCTTGAAATTAAAAGTAATACAATAATTTATTTATATATAACTAAATTTTAATCATAAATTATCAAGTCAAATTAGTTAAATATACATATAATACAATAAAAATCATTCCCTAATAATTAGCATATGTAATATATATATATTTCAATCCGAAATTTTAAAGTGGCAGAAATATTCGTAGAACATATAAATTTCAACAGTTTTAAAATTTTTTTTTTTTTCACACTTTAAGATCGCGGGCCAAAAAATTAATATGTATATAAAGACATTGGATTGGATGCAGGGATATATATATCTGCGCCCGCACATATATGTACAAATTAAAGGGGTCAAAACACAGGTAGGTAGGTGTATTTAGGTAGCGTACCTTGCAGATTCAGGCATCGTCATACGCCAATAATAAGTGAAAGCAGCCGGAATAGAACCCAGCATGAGAATCAACCTCCAGGCAATATCAGCTTGATGCGGCGTCTCGTTGCCATCGTCGTCCCAAGTTGTGGTTGCCTCAAAGATTTTGCAAACCGCCATGGTGACCGTAGAGCTGGCCAAGATACCAAAGCCCTGCATAGAAAAAACCGCCGCAATGAAGGCGCCACGCGTCTTCTTGTTAGCAAACTCGGACATGATGGTAGCAGATAAGGGATAGTCCCCGCCAATGCCAACTCCAAGCAAGAACCTGAAGAATCCTAGACTCCCGAGGACGCATTGTTTAGTGGTGCAAATGGAGAAGCCACACGCAAGGGAGCTAAGCACCATCAACATCAATGCTAATCCGTACACGCGCCGACGTCCGATGCGGTCACCTAGTCTACCGAAGACCAGCTGCCCTATCACTGTGCCCAGTAAAGCCAGGGCTAACATCATCGATACGACCGCGTTTGGGATTTGGAATCCCTTCTTTCCATTGTGATCGGCGCCATCGCTGTAATAGATTCTTCCGAGGAGCTTCATGATGGGCGGGATACAGAAGAGGTCATAGGCATCGGTAAAGAGCCCCATCCCCGCTATTATTATGGCTTTGAAGTGATAGTATTGTGTCTTTGCTGAGTCTAGCGCTGATAGCACTTTCAACGCCATTCTTATTTATTTTTTTCTGATCTCTTTATTCTGCTTGCTCTTGATCATCAGCGAGCTGGATATTTATATAGCTCATGAACAATTAATTCAAGATCTCTCTCTCTCTCTCTCTCTCTCTCTCTCTCTCTCTCTCTCTCTCTATATATATATATATATATATATATATCCTTACGATCTTTTTATGTAGAAATTTATTATTATTATTATAATAAATTAATATTAGCAAGAAAGCCCCAGTACCATGGGGTTTCGTTGATGTGATCGAAGGTTGACTTGTAAAATTAGGCCCTGTTTGTCTGATTATGCATATAATCTAGATCACAAGCTCATGTGTGTACCAAACGGATCCTTATCTAGGGCTGTGATTCCAAGAAGATGCGGATAATTTGATTAATTTCATCGGCCATTTTAGCTTTAAAATATTCACTTGGGTTTTGTTCAAAGTCTTTTCTCTGCTTCCATAATCCATATAATAACAACAACGTTCCTTCCTTTGAATTGTTTGCTATTATTAATTTATTATTTTTTGGGCCAGCATTAGTTTTCATTTTTGCTTCTTCTTTTTTTTTTTCCAACAGTTTTTGTTTGGAAAATTTGGTCTTGTCGATGCCGATGAGGAAAATGATAACAATGCTAATTAGCTAGAAAAGTCTAATTGTCTTGTGGAAAAAATTACTCGCAAGTATTGAGAGTAACAATCAAACATTTATGGCGTGGGGTCCGTGGAGTGTGGACGGTCCTTCGATTGGACTCAATGTGTTGCTTGAGAAAGAAAGAAAAAAAAAAAAAAAACGAATTGGAAATTTTCGTCGGTCAATAAACCTCATCGCTGGATACGAAGCCACCCCGAAGGAAATAAATTCCAGTCTTATGAATTCTAATGTATTTTTTTTCCCACGGAATGTGAAACTTTTGTCTTTGGCTCTCTCTGTGTGTGACTTTATAGTTTATTTCTATTAAAAAGAAAACAAAAACAAAAACAATAAAAAGTAAATTCTGTCATGAGAATTGAGATAGTAGCTTTTGCTTTGGCTTAATTCCCCGCCACCAAATTTTTCTCCAAGTCACAGATGCACCAAAATGATGTTCGTGACACAAGCTGACATGACATTGGAGGACTTGTATCAAAACAGCTTTTATAAATAAAAAGAAGAATAATGCCAGCAATTCTAACAATTAAATCTTAACCTAAATTCTAATTAATATGATATTCATTTAATAGATGATAGAATATAATTTTATTCATATTAATTATATAAAATTTATTATCTAATAGATGAATGTCAGATAATAATTGAATTTAACTGTTGAAATCTAAATAATTATTGATTTCTAATATAAAAAAAGACACATCATTCATGATTCAAGCATTATATTTAAGAATACACACACAGATACATATATATATTAGTAAATTTTCCAAATATTATCTCAATACTTCCATCTCAGTTCCCAGTTATTGTAACGTCACCAATATTCCTTCCCACCATCAAATGAATAAATACCACCTCCCTCACCTAATCAAGATAAGAAATTCAATGGTAAAAGGAAATTTTGCTATTTTAAAAATTATTTTAGCTTGACCAAAGAAAGGCAAAATCTATTTACATTAAACCCAAGATGAACTTCCAATATAAACTACTCTCTGTAGCACTCTTCCATAACTCCACAGAACATAAGTTTTTTCTCAAATTTCAAGGTACAGAATGTTGATGCGGCTATCAACTGAGGTACTTGCCAGCCTTTCTTTGTTTCATAACCACCCCCTCCAGAATTCCATCCTGGCGGAATTGGGGGTGGAATAATCTGGGATCAACGGGTCCTGGTAGACTAAATGAAACAGTGAATTCTCCTGGTGGACAAAGTTGCTGCTGCAACATCTTGTAAACTTTTGATGAGTTTTTTGCAACATCTCCTTCAGTCATAACTCCTTGTATTTGGACATTTCCATCGCGGCGGATAATACATTTCAGGTTACCTGTAAGGACAAGCATTATCTACCAGGTCATCTCTACTTATTACTTTTTTTTTTTTATCGGATAGATTATTCACTACATGAAGCACTGCAAAAAGCTCTCCTTTAACTTTAAAACGAAAGACCGGAAAGGACATTGCGTACACCTCGTTCACATGCATACTGCATCATCTCCCATGCCAATGACATTATTAAATAAATTTTGATCCTTACTTGTATCCCTTCGGGCGCCAGGCAGTGAAACTCGGAAAAGATAGGCCTTATCACTCACACCGAAGTCATAAAGACCAAGGGGTGGCGCGCCACAACCTTCCTTCGCTGATCCTTCTACAACAACAAGTGGCTTCATTCGTGGATGGTCAGCATACTTCAACACGTCCATTATTCCAATTTTTGCTTCGCAGCCTACATAATTACCATGAGCAAGCAAACAGTATGAGTTTATGTACAAAAGAGTGTATAATGCTCTCTCTACTGATCAACGAAACGTGCTTCTAGCAAGCACCAGTTCTCATTTCTTAAATAGCTTTCCTAAGTCATTAAAGAAAATTGAAAAAAATAACAGAGAAAGGGCAAATATTGTTTCCCTAATTAGCCACTGGATCCTTCTTAAAGCTGGTTCATTGACATGCTATTTAAATCGTGGAGATGCTCATAGAACATAGAAACATTATCACTTACAATCTCACATTATCCGCAAAGGATAATCCTGAAAAAGGAAAGAAGAAAAAGGCACAACACACAATTGAATTGAAATCAATATGGTCATAAATACAGCGCAACCTCCACTGTGCCAAGCTCTTTTAATTTTATGCTATATTAGTAAAAATCACACTTCGCTAACATCAAGTTTCCAACCACATGAAAACACGAAAAGTCTGCGAGCATGCATGAAAAGCGATCTCACCTTCAGTTTCTAGGTCAAGAGAATGATTTAATTTGCTGATATTTAGTATATTCAGGATCATGAGGGTTGGGGGGGGGGGGGTTGCGGAAAAAGGAAAACACTGAGATTCTGCCCTAGAGAAGATGAGAATTACAATAAGGATAAATAAGTGCAATGTGTTGCTTAACATATTCTCCAATGGAACTTAAAGGGACATAACCATATTCAAGAAAAGTTGGCAGACACGACACCATAAATAATGACACCGCTAGAATATATCTTCTCTTTCCGAAGACAACCCCATGCCAAATCACCACAAAATACATGTAAACTGACAAAACTTATTGTAAATAGTAGAATACTCAATGGAGTTTTAATCAGAGTACAATCAAAAAACTACCTCATCGAACTACTCATGAAGACTGATAATAGGAGAAACATTATGTTATACAGAAAACATAATCAACTTCATGATGGAAAAAATGGTAAGAAGAACAATTCAAATCCCAAAATAGCACAGGAAAAGGTTGGTCTACATGAATCAATTTTGCCGCCACGTACCATGCTACCCAAAAGGTCAAACAAAGATAACATGTCCCCAAATGTACAACCCGGAAGGAGATAAACCCAAATACTGAAAAGAATACAGGAAGAGGTGACTCTAAAATTAACAGAGATAACATATTCCCTTATGGCAAAAACCAGAAGGAGATCAACTGAAATCCTGAGGCACTGGAAAAGTTTGGCTTTCATGATTTAATTTTCCTGTGACTTATGCTGCCCAAAAGGTCAATCAAGCACTAAAATAACAGAGATAACCTATTTCCTACCAGGAAAAACCGGAGGAGATCACCTCAAATCCCTAGAAAGCGCAGAAAAGGTTGGCCATTTTGCCTCGAAGTACCATGCTAAACAAATGGTCGCCCCACCCCGAAAAAAAAAAAAAAAAACACAGAATCCACCCCATGACAAAATTACTACACAGAAACAAAGATGATACAAATCGAAACAACCCTAAAATATTATTATCTACTTAATCCACAGCTCACAAAAGACTGTTCAGTTGCTAAAAAAGTAATCAGTGTTCAGTGTGACTATGTTTCAAAAATGCAACCAGCATTTAAAAAAAAAAAGAAAAAATAAAATGAGTTCAAGAATACCAAACAAGATGGAACAATGATAATATCAATGTCAAAGATCCTTAAAAGAATGAACTTTCGACCGAAATATTAACCAAAAAAAAATCATCAATACATTAAATATAAGTCAAAATAATGAACCTTCACATCAGAAATGCAAAAATCTAAGAGAAAATTCGGAGAAATGACAAATAATTCGAAAATGCAGGAAAATTAAGCAAGATATGATCATTACTAATCGTTATAATGTACATTTAAAAAAAAAAGAAATAATTTGCGAATGGAAAATGGAAATTCGGTCACAAAGTTATCACCTGAAACGAAAAGCATTAGTTAAGAAGGTATGAATTAATCAAAAGTAAAAAGGATGAAAATGAACTAAGAAAGAAAAGTTACGCTTAGGGTTTCGAGAGCAAAACGACGGCGTTAACGTCTGAGCTACGAGGCCGTTTCTTGCTTTGTAGCGGCCAGAGGAACCTGCTCACACTTTTCACACTCTCGTCTGCTCTTGAGTCTCTATTTATTTATTTCAAGTACGCGGACGCAATTGAGACGTGCCTTCATTGTGACACGTGTATCAACTATCATGAAACAAAAATGCCCTTCATTTATTTTTATATGTAGTGATACACACACACACACATTAGAGCATTCACATATTTTTATACACACACACACATATTTTTATATGTAGTGAAAATTTTTTTGTAAATAGAGAACATATTTATTGGAAGAAAGAAAAAAAATAGTAACTGTAAAAACAACTTAAAATTAAAATACCGTTGAAACATCGATATATTAATATTTCTCTTTAGTAATTTTTATAAGTTAATAAATTTCTTAAGAGATTCTTGTTTTTACAAATTTGGTGAAGAGTAGAATCTAAATAAGACTAAAACTAGATTATGTGAAGTAGAATATACGCTATTTTACATATTATTACACCCGTCACAATTCTTTTCTTTTCGAAACATTGATTCTAACCTTTGTTGTGTATTTTTCTTGAAAAAAAAAAAACCTTTACCGTATACCACATCAGTTATAAATTTATAAATTTCCGTTTGTTATGAAATAATTATAATTTATGTGGATGTTCATCAAAACATCCTTTTATCTCCTCACAATCAACTTTTCATCTCTTCTAACTCTCATTATCTCCTTAATTTAAGAATTGTTGTCTCTTATAATTATGATGTATTACTTACTACGTTATGGTTGTATCACTATAAAAAAAGACTTTTACTCTTTATTTGTATACACTTGGAAGTGTGAATAACACAGAAGAGATTGAATAAAATTCCTCTCTACGCACATTATGTCTCTTATTTGCTTTCTTTCTTTCTTTTGCTATATGGTTGTGCTCTTAATTAATAGATTTTATAACACGTTATCAGCACGAGTCTTTAGCCATAAGAGATCAATTTTCATCCTCTTTAAAATATGGCAATATCTCTTCTTTAATCTTACTCCTAAAAGTATGAGGTAAACAATCTTGATTTTGTCTAAGATAATATTTACATTTGCATATGTATTTTGATAATCTAGAATAATGCATCAATGAATTCATACTTTTATATCATCATTACTTATATTGTTATTGTTTGACATTTTTTTATTCTAATATTCAATTGCTACTATATATTTTCCTTTCTTGAAATTCAAAAAGTTCATTCTGAAGTATGAATACTATAATATACAATGAAAGAAAATTAAGAATTCATCATTGGAGGATTGCATTACGCATAATGAAGATTTTCTGTCAAAATATGTTCTTGAAGAACTATTCCAAAATTATGATGCCATTCATCATCATCTTGTTTATGAAGGATTGACTATATAAGTGTATATTTTATATGTCCCTGAAGGACTACACAAATATTACGAGTTCATGTTGTCATGCAAGGCTATATACGAATTTCCTTCTTAATATCTCCTAGAAAAAGTTATAAAATGAAGAGATAAACATGACATAATTGTTTCTTTGAAACTATTTTGGAGGAAAAATATGACAATCAAAGGTGTTTGAGTAAATGCATTTCTGGTATAAATAATTTCTTGACTTCATTGGCTTGTTGCTTTATTTTCAATCATCTAAACTTTTAATGATAGATTTTTGCATGCCTATTTTATAATTTCTAAGAACAATTTGATAGAATAAAATATACGAATGAGTTATAAATAATATATATGCGTATTTGATCTTTTTAATTGATTTGTATGTTTTATTAAATTCTAGATACATGATTCTTCTATTATTGTCTTGAATTACTAAAGTTTCATTAATATTTACATGTTTGAAATCATGAATAGTTATAAAATATTTTTTGTGGAAGAATTCAATCCCTGAAGGATTGTAAAAGGTTATGATTTTCTTTTATGATCTTCTCTTTACAGGAGCTAAAAGTTCATATATAAACTTGACAATAATTTCAAAAGCTCGATTGATTCTCTCATTTGAAATTATATGGAAAGAATAATATAAAAGGAAACATATTAGAGGGCACATGATTTTACAGTACAAATATGCTCCTGCAGTAGCAAATTAAGAGTGTCAATATAAATTGATACTATGTTTTCTTTTGTTAAAGATAAAATATGAGCTTTTGATTAAAAGAAAATCATGACTAATTCAAATCCTTAATGGTGACTAATTCAAATCCTTAATGGATTCCTACTCTTGTGAGAGTAGTAATGGAAGTCATGATTATCAAATAACTATTTAAAATTATAATGGTCATAAATCTTATTATAAGAAATCAACACGTGAATATTGTATCACCAGAAGTTGTCTAAAATTGAATTAATATTGGAGATGGACCAGAAGTTCAATCCAAAATCTTCAATAATTTGACTTAGTAAAGTCTCTATGCAAGCTTAATAATTTTTTTGAAAATTCTCCTATGATTAGGGGGAGTAAAGCGATATACATTTGATAGACAATATAAAATGGTTTGTTTCACTTTTATCCCATTTTGATCTTTACATGCGTTAATTTATTTGAACTTGAAGTTCAACAAGATTATTGTGCAATGCGCATTATTGATCAATTATTGAATGAATTTATTGACATGTGAAAGTGAAAAATCACGAACAAAATATAATTGTTGGTTGATATGATGTCCTTGAAGGATGAAATGGTGAGAGAAATAAATCTGTGAATGCCTGAAGCATGTAGTAGATCAATCGGTGCAAATGTTTAATTCTTGGGAAGTTGAAGTTAAATAATTTGGTGCTCCTGAAGAGACCATGTTTGCATGTGTGGCAAAATATTTGATCTATATTAAATTATTGAACATATTCCCCTTAGAGGAGCATAATCTACCAACTAGAAGATGAGTCTCAAATACCCTTGAAGAGGTAAAATTGTGAAAAATAAAGAGAGATGCATATTACCTTATAAAAGATATGTGTGGAAATTAAGAAAAGGAGATCTTTAGAGCATGCAGAGGCATATATATTAGAAGTTTCGAAAGATCTCATTGGGCATACATATTACAAATTAAAATGTATTTGATCAATAGTATGTTGGTACTTGGTGCAAGAGAAAAATTGAAATTGACATAAAATTGTTGTCAGTAAAAGTTTAATTATCATGATAAAATATTCAGGATCCTGAATCACAAAATTATGAAAGAATGTTAATTTATATGATTGGCGAAATTTGGACCTGTAGTCCATATGCTAGAAGATGTATAATTAATTAGCAAGACATAAAGAATTTTGGACTTATAGTCCATACGCCTGAAGTCGTAAACTTTATTGATAAAATATGAATATGAACTATAGTGTGTCAAAAATCAAATTGAAGAATCTATGCACTTATCTCTAAAGGATAACTAAAAGTACTAAATGAAAAAGCTTGCAGTTTATATGTTCTTGATAAAGCTATAATTATAGTTGTGTTATAGCAATATAAACTTACGAAAGTACAATCACTTGAGTGAATTTATTATAAGTGGGATATGTCATTATCCACTTTGCTATGTGATTTTTATTAAAAATTGAAAATGAAATTTGTAATCTTTGCACAATGTGTTGATGATTTCATCATGAAAAGACTCTTGAAGAGGTTATGAACTTATTTCTTTTAAGAATACAATTCAAGATGAAAGATCTTGCAATAAAAGAATTCTCTCAATTTATGAATTGAAGTTTATGAAGTAGAATGTTGATATATAGAAATACTAGAAGTATTTCATGTTTAAAATTATTCTACTTTAAAATATGTTGTATATGTCTTGGTCTCGAAGAACCATACTTACTCAAAATTGTACTTATAAGACATTAGAAAGTTGCATAATTGTAAATTAAATTATGCTCAGCATATACTTGAAAATTTCAAAATAGTGTGAAAAATATATCGTACTCTTTCCATGATATGGATGCAAAAGCTTAGTTTTATTTAAGAAGATCAACAAAATTATGAAGATATATGTATGACAATATTATTCGAATTCAAGATGATGGTATCTATAATTTATTACATGTTTTTCAAGTTTCGAAAGAATGGTGTAGATCTTGCAGATTATTTCACCAAAATATTATTAACTACATCAAATTATGATTGATCTTTGATGCATCCATGTCATTTTGAGGGGGAACATATTTATATGGGGGACTACATGCACTGTACTCTTTTTCCTTCACTAGGCTTTTGTCCTATTGGGTTTTTCCTAATAAGGTTTTAATGAGGCAGTTTGCACCTCCATAAAATACAAATGAATAATGTACCATTTCTCATTCACTAGTTTTTTTTTTCCCATAGGGTTTTTACTAGCAAATGTTTTAATAAGGCATATTCATTTTAAGATGAACATCCAAGGGGGAGTGTTATGAAATAATTATAATTTATGTGGATGTTCATCAAAACATCCTTTTATCTCCTCACAATCAACTTTTCATCTCTTCTAACTCCCATTATCTCCTTAATTTAAGGATTGTTGTCCTTACAATTATGATGTATTACTTACTACTTTATGGTTGTATCACTATAAAAAGAGACTTTTACTCCTTATTTGTATACACTTGGGAGTGTGAATAACACATAAGAGATTGAATAAAATTCCTCTCTACACACATTATGTCTCTTATTTGCTTTCTTTCTTTCTTTTGCTATATGGTTGTGCTCTTAATTAATAGATTTTATAACACCGTTATCGATTATAGTAAATTTTCAGTCAATATACGAACTTATTACGTTCAACTTTTGTGTATCACAAAAATTGGAACCATAATAATAGTTTTGTTGTTGTTGTTTTTTTAAAAAAAAAATATTTAGGCCGATATTTATTTATAATCTAAATATTTGCAACTCAAAACAGAATTTTAAATCGTTAATTTTGAACTAGTCAGATTTATGCAGCAAATAAAAAGATAAAAGGAAACAAAATTTTTCTACTTCTTCAGAACAGACCCTTGTTAATTAGATTATATCACCCTTAGAAAAGACAAATGGCATAAATATACACATGAGCCAATCCAAAAAGGAGATCTGTTGTGGATGAACTGCATCTTACGGATCACAGATTCCCGAACTGCTGATAAAGCAAAAAAAAAAATGATATGTATTACTTTTGCTTAATGACAACTGCTTCAAAAATGCCATCACGTCTAAAATGAGGTGAAAACAGCCGCGGATCAACCGGCCCGGGAAGACTGAAATCAAGTGTAAACTGGCCAGGCGGGCATATTTGATGAAGTCTCATACGGAATACACGGGAAAGTTTCCTAATAGTTTTTCCACCAGATGTTGACCATTGAATATGAACCTTCCCATCAGCTTCAATCTCGCAACTGAAGTGACCTGCTATGAAGAATTGTTATCAGTTGTCAGAATCCAAAGAAAGACCAAACTGCATTGTAATTGTTCATAAAAGAGTGCACTAAGAGAGACATTGACTGAGCCTGATTGCAAATTGCATTCTGATGCATTCTGTAAGGGCAGCACCAGCTTGGGGTCTTATTAAGTTGCATCACTAACCCAAAATCCTTTTTTTTAATGTAATTCAGTTGTTGCATATTAAACAATTAGGAGGCATGACAAAACTACTTTTGAGTCAATGTTAGTTGCATATATTGTAACTTAATAGCTGCTTCCAGCTTGACATATATTTAGAATATATCACTATGAAGGTGTCAATCAGACTAATAGCAGCTGGAATGGTGAAACTGTGCAGCCTGCGCAAGGAACAGTCAACTAAAATATACACTTTTGATTGATGGGATTCTAATTATTGTCATGAAACAAAAATGTTCTCCCATCCTAACTCTGTTCTCAGTTCACCTTCATGGTCTGCATAATAGCTTGATGAAGGAGGCATGTTAATGGCATTTTCATGACACAGGGAAACCCCAAAGGCTAGCATACTAGTAAATAGTAACATACACTATTGGTAAATACATAAAAAAGAACCGGGCAAAGAAGAAAAAACTTACTATAATCCCTCCTGACTCCAGGTAGAGCAGCTTGGAAGAAATAGGCTAGTTTGCTAATGCCTATGTCCACGACGCCAATTGGTGGTCCTACCATTCCCTTTGTCACAATTCCAGTCAGAGTAACAGATGCATCCGACATACATTCTTTCCCATTTGGAACAGTTAAAAGAGGCATCATGGCAGGTCCATCCCTATTGCAGTTTTTCTGGAAGGCTCCTTGCAGAATATGATGATTTGACACTGAAACAGGATGAGAGAGTGATGGCTCAGGAAGAGGGTTATTAGGGTGCCTTTCCATACATGGTTCTCGGGATTGTGATGAAGAATTATGGTTTCCATCAGAAATATTCCCAGTAGCATTGGCCTTACTATTTTTCATGTAATTCTGCTTCCCATCTTCTTTGCGTTTCTTGTATTCATGTTCATAACACAGGGATTTGATTTTATCAATCTTCAAATCATCCATACCAGATAAGGATCTGAACCTCACTAGGTCCTCCTTTTTGATGAATGATGTATCTGGATCATCAATACGAACAATCCCCTTCACAATCTCGTAACGTCCAGAGTACCTTTTATGTCCATGAATATTCAATGGGAAAAACCTTGTGAACTGCTGACAATCCTCTGGAAGCTCAGAGCTTGGCAAAGGCATGATGCCTTTTAGATACATATGAAATACAGAAGGTTCCACAACCAGGGCAGGATTAGCATTCCTCAGTACGTAGTAGTATAAGCTCTCTAACTGAGAAAGGCTGACAAATGAAAAGCTCAGACTATTTGAAGTGTATGGTGGCAAAGCTTGGGCTAATCTTTGAGATGCGGAACGTCTTGGATTATCGAAGAACACATCAGGACCCAAATAAGTGCTCATGATGAAGTTCAGCAAGAAATGTTGATCATTAAATGTTTTTTCAACAGACACTGTAGAAGGACTATTATTTCCTTGCAAGGCCATACCCCCCGGCGCTTCACTTCTTTCACGAGACTACAGAACTATCTGCGCTTGTCTGCATAAGTGAATTAACCTAGCATCATGTGCTCATTTTCTTAAAAGAAATATCAAAAGATACTAGTTTTCCTTCAAAAATATGCAAACATGATAAATACATGCAATGAGCCCAGGAATAAAAACTATGGTACAAATACTAGCTACAAGATTTGTGAGATAGGCTGCATAACAGCATAAGCATAAATGAAGGCATATCCATTATCTTATTTCACTTGACCCCTAAACATGAACTTTCAATCAAGCAGTGAGGCCTCCCTCCCACTTTATTTATACCAATCCCTTAGGCTAAGTACATATCTTATCAATGCTGCCAAGCAATAGTGTAAAATGCTGTACTAACTCAAAAAGGACCGATCATCTTTCATGTGAAACCAAAATTCTCATTCTTCATCAACTACTTGTGCATAAACATCAAATTCAAATTGAAAAAGCCTTCAATTTACATGCATTTCATAAATTTAGAGTTTCCACCTTCTTAATCGTTTAAAATGGCTCTAAATTAAAGCATGTACATGTAAATGTAATGATTTCCTCTCCAATGCTTACTCAAAAGTCAAAAGGTATAATGGGTTCTGTAATCCCATGTTAATTACCCACCACTACCACAAGCACAACAAAATCAAGAAAAGAGACATTAACGGATAACACAAGAGTTGCAAAACGTTACCCTTTTTTGAGCTGCCGAAACCAGACCCAAAAGCTTTCACTTCGGCTCCATTTTTTGTGAAAGGGAACCAGTGACGGACGCAGACTGTGAGAGGGACCTGAATGCAAAATTCAGGAAGATCCGGGCCCACCAGACCAGAAATATTATTCTCACTTTTTGGGCTCTGGGCTCTAATTTGTGCCATGGGCCCATCAACATGCCCCCGTTTGCATGAATATACACTCATATGACTTGTCTAAGAGGGTAAGTCTTTCTGTCTTTGTCTATAAGACAGAAGAAGTTTCCAAAGAAATAAAAATAACAACTATTTCATTATTTATGGACAAGAGTGGAGATATCGGCACCCCTCTAAAATTCTCATTAAACGCCACTTTTGCATTAATAAATCATGTTTATTCATAATTACATAAATGGACAAATTAATAGAATTAAAGTGAACTCAGCTATTATCTTTTTACACCACACTTATCGTAATATTTTCATAAGTTTTCTTTTATTTGACACCTTATTTTACATAGACTAGTAACAAATATATTATAGATTTGAAGATAATTTTTTTTTGGTGGATTTATATCCTCAATTTTCTAATTCATCCTCTTTCATTATCATGTTTTTCTTCCTCTCACTAATAGTCCGGTTGGTTTGTTGAGTATTCAACAAAACTTTTTTACAAAGATTTTTAACATAGTTGCGCAAATCTCTTAATCTTTGTTACCATCTCCAACCTTGAGAAAATTAAATAACAATGACAAAAGAATTTTTGAGTTAAAATTTATAAAAACATGGTATAATAACAAAATAATAATAATTGTAAACGTACATGTGCTATACTTTGTTGTTCTAAATTATTTAAAATTCATCAAAATTAAACGGATTAGAATTCAAAAGAGAAAAAAGAGGTTTAAATGTTTGGTCGAACGATATTGTAATTTTTTTTAAAAAAGAATATGTTGAGATTTTATTAGGTCTATACGTCCTTAAATGTAATTTGTTTAGCAATTAACTTATAAGTACAAAAAATGGGGTTTTATAAGGACAATGAGAGGTGCCAATAGATCCACTCCATGGATAAAAATTTCTCCTTTGTGCATAAATATCCTCTTCTCATTTGTGCTTTTAAAGATGCTATTTGAAATTGTTAAGATGAAAGCCCGAATCAAGAAAAAAATATTGATTTTATCACCTATGATCATGTAGTACACTGTATTAAATTTTTTATATATCGATCTCTTAATCTTTTATCTCATTATTGTTATAATATTATATATCCAAGCTCAAATGTTGCTATATATATTTTAATGCATTATTAGATAAAGTACACTGTATTAAATTTTTTTTTTATTTATTCCTAACTTTAATATGATTAGAAATTTTTAATTTGATATTTATGTATGTATGGATGTACGTATGTACGTATTACATTGATGATGCATGTGTGTGTATGATATGTGATAGGATATTTAATTTTGTTAGTGTGGCTTTTGGGTTAGCATGGATATGGAACTAAGAAAGTAAAGCAAAGGGTGTGTGGCTTCAGGCTTGTGTTGCCGAAACCGGTGAAAGAATTCAAAAAGGTGGTAAGCTGCCTATGACCACAATGATCAGAAGATCGATGTAGAATGTGATGATGCTCGATCAATGTGCCTTCTTAGTCTGAAAATTCGAGAGATCCAGATTCCGATGCAATTCCCTCCATTATTATTCTCCACGTTGATCCCAAGCATCCTCCACCCAATCAGAATCTTCCTGCCTCGGCTCCACGGAATATATATTTTTTTTTTTATGAATCCTTCTTTTTTTTCTCTCTCTCTCTCTCTCTCTCTCTCTCTCTCTCATTATGTAGTTAGTCGATGTCCAGTGAAAAATGTGCAGACTCGAATCCACATTTGGTAATCGGTACATAAGGACGTACGCGTCCACTAGAGTTTTAGAAAATATATGTTGACCTTCTTCTTCTTCTTCTTTCTTTTTTTTTTTTTTTTCCCCACCTTTTCTGAGAAACCAAACTTGCTGTTTAGTTTATTCTCCTTTTGTGCTTTTCAATGTTTTCTTCTTTACGAATTACGACTCATCATATCATGTGTGAATTAGTGCAGTAGTTTTAATAATTACAAGTAGTGAATGAAACGACATCGCGTACACTTTGGAATTGATCAGACGGCTGAGATCAAATATGCAAAGTTGCACATTTACACTTGGGTTTTATATTCCTCAACATCAAAAAGACAGAGAGTCGGTCAATAATCCTAAGTCCTAACCAACTGTGAACTGTAACTGGAAATTGATCGAAAGCAAAGATGTATTCCCAAGGGAAAAGCAAAGTTGGACCCGTCAAACTCCAATCATTTCAAATTGCTTCAAACTCATACGCCGCCTCTGCGCTGGTGGGACCTCCTAAGCCTCAGGGTGCTCCATCATGCCACAGAATGGTGAGGACCACACCAACCGTAGATTTTATTATGACATCAATTAAATTTAATATTAAAAATGAGGAGTTCTCACTATTCTATCGCATTAGACAATTTATTAAACTGGTAAGATAGTCCCGCACAATTTAAGTTTTGAATCTCGAGTTCACACGAATCCCATAATCAAATAAATATCTAATTACGATAATTAATACAACAATATCAAATTATGATTCGACTATTATTAATATTGCTTAACCAAATCCATTAAGGGACAAACAAGGCTAATGGCATGTTTTTATCTAGTTAGTTGAAATTATAAATTTGTCCCTATTTAATTAATTAAATAATTACATTCAAGTTCGAAATTTATTTCAAAATTTAAATATCCAAACCTAATTGAATCCATTAAAAAAATAATAAATCTAATTTGAAATATTATATGATTTAGTCCAAATTAAATGTAAAGTTTAATATTAATAACCAGCCAAAATTAAGTCTATTATTTAAAAAATCAAAATATTTAAATGCACATGCCTACTCTTCAATCTTTAGGATTTGGCTGCATTCCCTTAAAACTCGAATTTCTCAAGAGGCATAAAGAGAAATACTAATAAGATTGATAGTGCAATGAAATAAGGTTGTAAAAAAATTTTTTTTTTTCATTTAGTCGTTAATAAATTTTGCCCCTCTTAGTATGATTATCTAGGCAGGCCACTCTGTGTGTAAATGTGTTATGTAACTTACATAAAACCATAAAATAATTTGTTTGTATGATTAAATTGATATCAACTATAAAATTAAAAGATCATAAAAAAAAAAAAACTACTTATAAGTTGTGTAAGCTATCTATATTGTAACTTAGCTGATGGTTTCTATTATACATTATAACATAATAAGCCTAGTATCTGTGTAAACGGTTTTCTTGTTAGTTGGGTTTCTTTTTCTTTTTTTTTTTTTTTTAAAATATATATATATATATATATATATATATATTAAAAAAAAAAGCGAGGACAAAGAAAGCAGATTATTTTGCCTAGTGTTAGAAGCCAGCAGACCGACCGAAGACTAACTTTAGTTCTGTGACTGTTGATTTTTTTTACGCCCGTATATAGCCCTTTAGTCTTTGCAGTGTATGAATGTATAAATAGGCCCGACATTCCTCGACCATCAATCATTCCATTTGTTTCCTTCTTTCGTATCATTACCCTCTGTCTCTTTCACTTTATTGCAATCCAAAACACCAAATCATCTTCTGCAGAATTTAGAGACAGCTCTTCATGGAGTTGGAGGTAATATTTTATTTTCATTTACTTTACTTCAGTTATCACATTAAAAATAATGCCCGTCCGTTTAGGATTGATCGAGTTGACGTTGAAATGAAATCATTAAAACGTGGATGGTTGTATAATATAATATATAATCTCTAACTGGTTTATAATATATATCAGAGTATATGTATATATGTGCACAGAGCTTTCAAAAATTAATTGTATAACAAGCTGAAGAGGCAGGATGATCCATATATTATATAGTTGCAATTACGAGCTAATTAATGAAAGACTGAGACTATCGTTATGTGTGTACTTCTTATTCGTTTTAAAACGACGCAGACGGTAGAATTGAAAGTGGAGATGGTTGGAATCCATGAGAAAAGACTAAGAAAATGCCTGTCCAAACTCAGAGGTAATCAGCATACCATTATGCAAATAGCTCAAAACTAGCTATTAACATATATGCCAGCGACCCTGAAACGAATATTGTTTTTTACAGGAATAGAGAAAGTGGAAGTGGATGCTAATAGCCAGAAGGTGGTGGTGACAGGCTACGCACACAGGAACAAAATATTGAAAGCCATTAGGAGGGGTGGATTGAAAGCTGATTTTTGGTCTGCCCAAAATGAACTTCTCAGTGCTTATGCAAGCGCAAGCTATGGAAACTTGAGATTTAACAACCTCAACTTCTTCTAGCCAGCTATTTTTTTTGGGGCCCCATTTTAATTATTTATTTTATATGAAGGATGTTAATTATACAAAAAGAGTCTGGGATCGGAGCTGCTCCAAGCCATTGCGTTTTGTTTTTCATGCATGCATTTTTGTTCAGTTCTCTTTTTATTATTTTATTTATTTATGTTCTCCGGCTTTCGCCCTTTTCTTTTATAAAGGAGTTGTTACATAATGTTCAATCATTGATACATAGAGTGAAATTGAAGGATTCTAAATTTTGCAGCCTGTGCCTGTGTTGAACATTTTACTGGTCTCTCTCTCTCTCTCTCTCAAATCGAACCAACATTTGGGAAAAGCTTTTGTAATGTTAGTTGTCACTGCCTGCAGCATGCTCCCATTCAAATTTATTGGGCTAACAACAACAACCTAGAATGGGCTAATCCAAACTCTTTGGACCTAACATAAAGTAATTTGAAATTTCAGGCCCAAACCTCTAATTAAATAATTCAGCGAGTCAGCCAGTTAAACAAAAGCAAATCAAATGTAATAATGCATGCGTCACATATTCGAAACGATGAGGTGGCGTCTTCTCATGCCATCCTGCACCGCCAGCGCGCACAGCAGATCAATCTAATACTACATGTGTGTCGGTGTGGGGGGTTTATAATATCCTGATCCCTGTACTTTTATTAATTTACAACTAAGCACCGTAGATTTTCCCATTTACTAATAATTATATTAAATGAACAAAAAACCGATACGATGGCATCATCGTCTCAAATCTGAGCAGCAAAGCAAAAGCCAAATATGCACCTGAGCGAAAACGAAGGTATTGAAGGAAAGACGTTCCTGGTGACCGGGGGGCTTGGCCACGTGGGCTCGGCTCTTTGCCTGGAGCTTGTCCGTAGAGGCGCTTACCAAGTTCGAGCCTTTGACTTACGAACTAACTCTCCTTGGTCTCACCTTCTCATCAATCATGGCGTCCATTGCATCCAAGGTTTAAGGTTTCTTCTTCTTCTTCTTCTTCTTCTTTTTAATTCCAATTCAATTCCACTATTGGATCGCTTTTATTATCATATATTCAGCTTGCTTTTTAATTATGAATTATATATTGAAATATGTGATCAAATTCGATAAATCAGCTGATCAAACAGTAGCAAGTTATGTAATGGACTGCATGGACATTTTAGGTCTAATGACTGAACAACTGGGTATCTTTTAATGACGTTGAATTAGATTTTCCACTCAGCAAAAATTCTTAATGACAGGGGATGTTGTTAGCAAAATAGATGTTGAAAAAGCTGCCCGTGGTGTAGATTGTGTATTTCATGTTGCTTCCTATGGCATGTCGGGGAAGGAAATGCTCCAGTTCGGTCGTGTTGACGAGCTCAATATTAATGGAACATGTCACGTCATTGAAGCCTGCCTCGAGTTTGGGATTCAAAGGCTTGTCTATGTCAGCACATACAATGTTGTGTTTGGGGGAAAGGAAATTGTGAATGGCAATGAAAGCTTACCCTATTTCCCCATTGATGAACATGTGGATTCATATGGCCGCAGTAAATCAGTTGCTGAGCAATTGGTTCTAAAGAGTAACGGTCGTCCCTTTAAGTGAGGAGTTATTATTTATTGCCTTTTTTTTTTTTTGGGTTATAAGTGTGCTTCCCCTGCTGCAATTTTATTGTTGTCGTGATATTTGTTTCTTTGGCTAAAATGGCTGGGAAAGAAATTGTAGAAAAGAATCTATATAATGAATGGATATTGAGAACAATAAACAACTGACTTATAATCCTCAAAAGTTTGGAACACTGATACAAGTCAGCAGATGGGGCATCAATTTTCGTTTACTTTCCATGACTAAAGCTGAGATGTTTCATGCATAGGAAAAATAACAGAAAATGCCTTTATACGTGTGCTGTTCGTCCTGCTGCTATCTATGGGCCAGGTGAAGAGAGGCACCTTCCGAGGATAGTATCACTTGCGAAGTTAGGATTGGTGCCATTTAAAATTGGTGAACCAAGTGTGAAAACCGACTGGATTTATGTGGATAACCTTGTGCTTGCTCTTATATTGGCAAGCATGGGACTTCTGGATGACATTCCTGGGCAAAAAGGGCGTCCAATAGCTTCTGGCCAACCATACTTTGTATCTGATGGTAATTTATTTCTTCTTCAGTTAGATACTTCCTTTTGAATTCCTGATCAAGAACTATTGGTAGATGAAATGATTTAACTTTTGACTTGGTTTGAAATGCTATGTTATGAATAATTCCCTTCTTTCTCAGGGTTTCCAATCAATACGTTCGAATTCATTGGACCTTTACTTAAAACTCTGGGCTATGACTTGCCGAAGTCTTGGTTAGCCGTTCCCCATGCACTCTTTTTGGGCAAGGTCTTCTCATTTTTCTATTCAGTCTTATATCCGTGGTTGAATCGATGGTGGCTTCCTCAACCGTTAATCCTTCCTGCTGAAGTCTACAAGGTTTGTTTCAATTTCCAGTCTATCTGATGAACACATTGGCAGACCTAGAAGGGTTGTTTTTAGGCATGTGTATTTTCTTTGCTCTTCAGCAGTACGCAATGTGATAAGCTGAATTCTATGCTAGCAGGTTGGTGTTACCCATTACTTCTCTTTACTTAAAGCCAAGGAGGAGCTCGGCTATGTCCCGATTGTGAGTCCTAGGGAGGGCATGGCTGCTACTATATCATACTGGCAAGATAGGAAAAGGAAAAGTTTAGATGGGCCTACTATATACGCATGGTTATTCTGTCTGATAGGATTACTGGCATTGTTTGCTACTGCATACTTGCCGGACATTGGCCCTGTTCCAATCTTAAGAACTCTTGGGCTTTTCATCTTCAGGTCAATGTGGATGATAAGATTGGCGTTTGCCATTGCAGTATCGGCACATGTCAGTGAGGGTGTATTTGCATGGTGCCTAGCAAAAAAAGTGGATCCTGCAAATGCAAAAGGATGGTTTTGGCAAACTCTCGCTCTTGGGGTGTTTTCATTACGGTTGCTGCTCAAGAGAGCTAGAAAGTAAGTCTGTCCACTTAATTTGTGTTGTTGTAATCTACACACAACTGGAAAAAATACTGGTTATTTGTGGTGGAAAGTGAAAAGCATCTTGTTGACGAATTTGAATAGTGTTTTTACCTTTCTCTTAGTGAGTAATTTTTGAATCCATTAGATGCTAATGGAAAATAGGAGAAATGGAGGTTTGGAACCAACTGAAAATCACGGGTCAGATGAAACATCCTGTTGAGGGGCACCAAGCTAGTAAGCTTGATGGTGTTGTATGAGCAATGGAGTTTGGAACCAACTGAAAAATCACAGGTTAACTTGCCTTTTGGTGAACTTTGATAGCATTTTTATTTGGGTGTAATTATTTGCACTCTAAATATTACTCTAAGTATTCTATTATTCTGTTATTTTGTAGGCTCATGTGCTAAATTAAAAAATTAAGTTTTAGTTTTTACACACCTTCAAATGTCAGAAAAGATTTTACTTAACCTAGTTAAACTAATTTATTCAAAACGCCAATTAAATTATTTTTCCAACCCAGAAAGAATTAATGACCTTTTAGTATATAAAATGATAGAATCAAATCATGCTATAAATAAATTCCTTAACGTAAGTTTTTGTTATTAGATTTTCTTTATTAAAGAATACGTTCAATATTAATTTTTACCCCTTGATTTTTTAACATAATAACTAAAAAAATAAATATTTGGGTGAGGTTATTTGAACCCACCAATTTTTTCCCCACACCTTCTTTTTAATTAAATTTTATTATTTAAATAATTTTTAAAAAATTACTTAATTAATCATTTCTTCTCTTTCTCTTCTTAATTTCACAAATTCTCATTAATTGATTCAAATAAATTCTTTTAGTTTCAAATAATTGGAATTATTAACTAAAGGAACAAAACTCTTAAGTGAACATCAACAAATTTTTATTAGTTACAAAAGTTAATGGATATTAAAAAATTAATTTTCACAAAACACAAAAGTTAATGAATGTAAAAAAAGGAAATTATATATAAAAAGCATGAGATATAGATCACACATACTAAAAAATAAATTTAAAAGAAAGTAAAATTGAGTGTTTCATTTATAGAAATGTGAGTGTAAAAAGAGAATAGACAATTGTGAGGTAGAAAGAGAATGATTAGTAAAAGGTAATTTTGAGATTTTTTGAATTTTTAATTTTTGGTTATGAATTTGATTGTATCGAAACACCCAATAAATTAGGATTTCCTTGCGGCAAGATAAATTATAGAGAAGAATTTAGTGAGTTCAAATAGCTAAATCAAAATATTTTACTTAAAAAACATGGTGTAGAGAAAAAATAATGGGATCAAATAATCGTATATTATATTAAATATAAGGGTGTTCAACGTAATTTTTTTTTATGTATAAACAGCTTTTTTTTTTTAAAAAAAAAAGTTTTTTTTAAGGTAGATGTTCAGGACCTCTATATGATATTTTCAAGTTTTTGAAAATATTGCATCGAGAATGCTGAGAATACTACATTATATTTTATATTTTATATTTTGTTGTATAAATAGTTGTTCATGTAGAGCTATTGTGATTCACAAATGGAATTTAAATTTCCTCTCTATTCTCATAAGGGGGTTTGAGTTCCAAAATTCTTATATCAGTAAAGAGATTTTACTAGATAAATTAACCAGTGCCATTAATCTCTTTCTCTTAGCTTTTTATTTTAGTGAATACATAATTGTAATTGGATGTTTATGTAAAAACGAAAACAATTAAAGAACAGATCTTGATAATTCATTGGCTATTTGACTAATAACGTGTACGTGGCATAAGATATTTGAAAGTTCGGTAACATGTACGTGGCATTGGATACTTGAAAGTTCAGAAAAGGCCGGATGAGCGGAAGGTTTTTATTTAAAAATCAAACTTACTTTCAAATATTTAATAAACACAGGTTGCACTTGCAATTTCGAAGATTGCGAATCAAGCGGCAGCCCCTTGTCATTTTCAATTCAGTATATATATATATATATAAAATACAAAATCAGATCATCATCTTCGTTCTTCAATTTCTCTTCAATTTCACTTAAGAGTTTTGTAAATTTATTATTCTATATATATATATATATAGTAATTTTTATCTTATAATTAATATAAAATACACCTCCTCACATGAACAATATTTGTACGAAATTCATATATTGTTTATGTGAGAGGTGTATCTTCTAATTATTAATTGTATAAGATAGGAGAGTCCCAGGATATATATACCTGGAAGATCCCTACTACACGGAAAGTCCGAGGCTGCAAGATGCTCTTTCGCAGAGCTTGCCCTTGAAGCTGACTCGAAAATAAATCAAGTTAAAAAAACATTCGTAATTTTCCAATGTAAAATTTTTAAATGTTGAAAAGTTTGAAAAACAATTTAAAACTGTATAATTTTAAAAATTTAATTTCATAATTTAAAACTTTTTCGAATTTTTTAACATTTTATAATAACTATTTTGTATGGCCACCATAAACCATGCGATCATGTCTATCTTTAAACAGACGCCATTCGATAACGAAAAATTAACGGCAGATAAAATAATCCGGAGATGAAAGGTTCTGATGAGAAATACAAATGGGCATCTTGCGGTCCCCTCCTGGTTAATTAAATTAAATACAGAGAAAAACAAGGATGAAACCCAGTACAGGTATTACGCAGCAACCACTGGTACAACGAAACAATTTCATATATATATATATATATATATATATATATATATGTATATATATATGTGGATCACTCTTCTAAAAGCCTGGGCTCTAATCATGGTGGTGAAACAAGAAAGCATAATGCAAGTTATTCTTCTACATCAACTTACACAAAGCTAACATTAGAAATGGATCTCCTCAAGGTCCTAAGGTAAAAAGTAGCTAATAACACAATATTAGAGCCCTCGCCTACTACACAAATTTGCGGTGACGCTGAAGTCATGAGTGGTTTATTTCCACGGTATGCTGGTCGCCATTCCCTGTGGCGGGTGATTGTTGTTGCAGGCTCCTGTACTGTGATTAAGTGGGCTCCCAGGTCCACCTGAGGATTCGCTAAGAGTCCCACGAGAAGGTGGACTGCACTGTCCTGCAGGCTGACCACCTGGAGCAAGCTTTGGAGGGACAGGTAGAGATTCCACGCGGTGAGATGATTTTGATTCCTTCCGACCATCAGCAAGGAAGCTTCCAACGACCACCTGCAAACGTTCACGTACATAAAGCTTAGAATCATTACAACCCATTGATGGCAATACTGCACTTTATAGGGGAGGAACTGCTAATTATGTTAAACCAATATTAAGCTGTGTTAGATCATCATGGCTAATAAACATGACACATCCAAACTGTCAGCATCTCGTATCAACAACTTCAGAATTTTCAGAAAGGAAGGAAGAGTATCTGAGAAAATTGCTATAATAAGGAATGCTCAATATCATAATTGAATGAAACAAGTAGCTTGAATTTTGGCCCAATTTATCATTTTTTTTCTTTTTTCTTTTTTCTGTTTTTTTTTAACAACGTGTCACCAAAATTGCAAGATACCAAATTCATTTAGAGAATAGGCACAATTATCAATGTGTTCACAGAGATTTACAAGAGATGAAGACAGTGGTAAACATTAAACAACCAGACAGACCTGAACAGGAGTAGCAGCAGTTAGAAGACCAGCCACACTGCCGCCCAATACACGACCATCTGGGCCAGATAATGAGACACTTAGTCCGCCAGTTCTGCTCCGCTGACCGCTAATTTCAGATAGTAAAAATGAACCAGAAAGTGAAAGAATCTCAAATCTCCCCTACACAAAATAACTACACAAATAAGAGGAAAATGGAGGGAAAGAAAGATTGGTAAAACATGGATCATTGTGCAGCAACATGTGCATAAATGGGACAATCATAACTTTAGCAGAATGTCATGGATTTTGAAAAATTCTATCTCTTGGACTAAATCCATTCTGAATTCTGGTTACTTAGCATCCATTGGCCAAGTAGTCTGCTTCAACAAGAAGTATTTGATGACATTTTGCTCTTCTCACATATGATTCAAGGAATAAACATTTCAAACAAAGCCAGTTCTAGAAAAGTTGAAACTCACATACAAACAAGCATCTTGAACAGCATTTTTCTTATTAGAAAGTTAAACATAGGGGAGAAGGATGGGTGGATTGAAAAAGGAGGGAAAAGAACACCAGGAAAAACAATAATTATAAGCAACTTTATAAACCTCATAAGTTACAGTTCCACCAGATGTTGCAGCTTGGCGGAGAGTGACATTAGATATGGCTCCATTAGCTGAGAGGATGCAAACAGCCCTGGGACCATTCTGAGAAAATGACATTATTTTTGATGATACATCCTGAAAATCCAGATATATCCAATATTAATATATGGAAATCCTAACCAGAGCAGTAAAATTGCCTACAAATCTGCCTGAACAAGCATGTGTAATTGCAAACATTGACATTAAGAAAGTTGGAATTAAAGATAAAGTTACAATAAAGCAAGGATCATAATATCATAAATATTCAGAAGCTCTAGGATGGACAGAACAGAAGCTCTAGCATGCACACCTGCACAGGAATCGTTCAATTGAGATACAAGATGAGTGGCATTTTCGCAAGCCACTATATCTCATTGGAGGAGTGTCAACAAACAAAAGAATCATATACCATTAACTCCCATTCTTTACCAATCTACTATAGACAGTCGTTATGAATACTGGTTGTGACATTGCAAATGCACCAACCTTGATATGGCCACTCTACTGCCAGTCTTATGCAAAACAATATCAATCGATTTTGGTCCAACAGTTACTAGTTTTTAATTCTCCACCTAGAGATAAAATCAATGAAACTGTTACATTTTGTGATTTGCGTTATCAGCAACCGAAAAACTGAAGTCACCAAGTCATATGCACCAAAGTGCTGTGGTAAAATAAGAATTTGCTGCAAGCACAAAAATTGGGTGCAGACGTATAATGGATTTCAGGCCTCACATTTAGAAGTCATTTTCTTTCATAACAGCAATAAGATGCAGCATAGAAAATGCTTTTATAACGTCTGTTATTTGATATAAAGATAATAAACCATGATTCTCAAAATGTAAAAGCTTGATAAATTCCCCACTAGAAACTACTTCCTTAGTGCTTAGTCATTAGCTAAGATTAAGTTGAATAGAAAATTAAGTCATTGGCAGTTAAGATAGCTTTCAATTCTCTTAATTCCTTTAAAGTCGCTACAAAAGAGTTTATTTTACAGATTCCATTACCAGGCAGTTAAACAACTTCCAGCGAATAAAACAATTTTAATCACTTACCTTCCAGAGATAAAAATTGAAAAATGAAAATTTCCAACCAAAACATAGTTTACATAGTATTATAGTAAGAAAGAGAAATTAAACTAGGAAACAGCATCAAGCATTTCTGTGCTAATAATTGATTTAGAAACCATAATTGGTTATGCTCTAAACACGTCTAGTTTAAATTCACATCAACATTAACCACATCTAGTTTATATTCGTTCAATGAAGCGATCACTCTCAACTTAGGAAATGATCACCTTTTCTGACATTTGAGTTTTATTGAGCTGACAAATGCATATAATACAGCAAAATAAACTAAATTAAACTTACAAGTTAGGATTGCAAGGTCAAAAGCACAATCAAGTTCAACTGTTTCTTTTCCATTCCCTGTTATATTGGTGTGGTTAAGGATGAATTAATTGGCTCAATTTCCTAGCACTACCTTTAGACCACACACTTACCTTGATAACATGTACACACAACATGGCTGTCCAAGAAAATAATAAATCAGTCACATCATATAATTAGTAAAACAAATTTAAGAATAAATGACACCCAACAACCAGAATGAATGTTCAAGATCTACCCCAAGAAGCAGTTGGTGCAGCAATTATCCTTGAGTCAGGCCAACTCTAATGGCACAACTAGAAAGAAGCATCTCAACATCAAAAACTATATCAGTGCTAAAACCATGGTTTCAAAAAGCATCGGGAGTGAATATAATTTCTAATCCAAAAGAAAATTTTATAAAGACACCCAAGATGTTTAATGAAGTAAAAAAAAAAAAAATTCTGCAGAATCTGAGAAGTTCATTTATGAGAAGAAAATAAAAATTAACCTCCCCAGCTTTTACAGTGATAACATGTGGAGTAAATCCAACCCCTGCTGAGCCTGCAAAAAAGAAACCTTCATAAGAAAATCAAAAATACCATATAAAACTAGCATGTCAAATAAATTCTAATTGAAAAGCATTTTATTTTCACGACTGGTGTGAAAGACATGCATAAGAATATTAGCAAAGTACGTGAGACTTGAGAGACTCGGGAGAAATACTATAAAGCCAACAGCAGTCGAGGGCATAAGCGTAATTCACTTTAGAGAAAAAAAAAAGGAAAGAATCTGAGGTCAGAACCAAACAGATCCCAATTTCCAGCAAAACATTTGGCTATTGATTGACAATTCCTCCTCATTCTAGTTCTACGAGATCCTTTTAAGACACAACACAACACAACAACAGTACAACACTTTGACCATAACAGCAAACAACCACCATTTCGTTTCATGCAACAAAATTAAACCCGAGTTGCAGAGAGAGCAAGAGGCAAAGCAAAAGTTGTAGTTTTATACTCAAAACGAACATGCAGCACGTGACAAAAGCACAAATAATTTTCTAATTACCCAGAGCTTCTAGTTGGTGTTTCTTTCCAGAACCAGAACCAGGAGGCCTGCCTCTAGATTTCTTTATAGAATCCGGCGACAACGGACCGCCAGCGGGAGAAGATAACCCGCTACCAGTACCACCGGTGGCGGTAGTAACAGAAGAAGGAGAAGGAACAAGAGCCAATGACATGGTGCCATCGGGCCCATACTTTCGAGGCCTCCCTCTCTTTCTCTTCATCGGCTCACTTCCACTTCCCATGTTCATCACATTAAGTCCCTGTGCCTGTGGAATGGCCCCGTCTCCGCCGGCGCCGGATGGCTGGTAAGTTGGCGACGTAGCAGTTATGGGCTTGTACACAGCTGTGCCGTCCGCACTAAACGCTAAACGCATGCTCTGTATCGACGCCGGCGGCTGTGACGTCATCACATTCACTGCTGTCTCGGATCCTGACATCTTCTTCGAGACTTCAGCTACTTTGATTGAACTCCTCTCACTGTATCAAAATTCCATGCACTACCAAACTTTAAAATATTTAAAAATTTGTAAATCCAAATTAACAAAAATTAAAAACAAGAAACTAACTTTACTTCACAGTATTGACTGGGGGGAGTGAAAATTAGATCTTTCAATTAAAGAAGAGAATTTTGAATAAAGTGAGCTAATCCAGTTAGCTTAAACTTAAAAAAAAAAAAAAAACCAAACCCTAATTACTGCAACTTCAACTATAGATTTTGACAAAAATTGAGCAAAGATCAAGATTAAAAAAAAATAATTAAAAAAAAGGAATTTTGGGAATTTACTGTTTTTAAAAAAGGAAAATTACATAAAAAAGGGAAAATTACATAAAAAAGGGAAAATTAAGAAAAAAAAAAGAATAAACTTACCAAAGAAACAGGTGAAATTAAGGGAGGGAAAAAAGGAGTGAAGAGACGAAATTTTAGGGTTTTGGAAATGAAAATAGCAGAGGAGTAAAGGGAAATGGTGAATAATTTGTTTACATTTTAATTTAGATATTTATTTGATTTGATTTTTTCTTTTTTCTTTTTTTTTTACGGGGCTTTATTAAAAAAAGCAGGTAAAAGCAGGCCTATTTTGCTTTCGTACAAAAAAGATATTGATTATTTATTTTTGCATTTACTTCAACGCCTTCATTACTCCACTCGCTTGCTTTTTCAAAATTTTTCATTTTGTAACCCGAGTACAAATTCAACACACTCGCTTGCTAAACACTCCACGTGTCTTATCCGATTTAATTATACGTTATCGCAGTCCGTGTAAAGTGAACAACGGCGAGTACAGCTTTCCTGCGATTGCGGATAAAATTTGAAATTTTTGTATTTGGCGCTTGTTTGTTATCTCTTCTTTTTGCTTTTTTAATTAATAATAATAATTACTTGGGTATTGTACAGTTGGATACTTGGACATTGGTCTTAGGACTTTTAATTTACATAATTATTTTGTTCATTTCCCTTTAATTAAATATTATTAAACATTTGGTTTAACTGAAAATTATGGTTTTGTTATAGTTGGCAGAGAGGAGTGGGTGCGTAATTATAAACAATAATTGAAAATTAGAATTACAATCACAGTATTAACTCATACTTATCTTGAAAGCTTTTAATATGCCAATCAAGCAATCTATATTGTGTTATTCACTTAAATCCTATTTTTTCTGGGTTTTATCCTCTTCAGACAACCAAAATGAGTGCAAGTCTTCTGTTAGTGACCATATAAAGCCAAATGAATTTCACTAATTTTAATTTTAATGATTAATAATTAAAATCTTACTTGTGTTATTCAATATTTTTTCTTGAAATATAAATTAATTATTTTTCTGGTTGATTGCTAAACAAAAATGGAAAAAAAAAATTCAGGGCTAATTATGTTGTTCTCTTGGCAATTGGTGATCTTTCTCTTTTTTTTTTTTTTTTTGAGGAAAAATTGAATTGCATTAAATAGACAAATTAGTAGACAACCAGGGAGGTGTAACAAATCTCCACTCACCCGGATCTGACATAGAACCCCCCACCCTTGCAACAGTATGGGCGGCAGTGTTCGCAGATCGACGAACAAAAGAGAAAGTCACTTCTCCTAGGGAGCAAGCTAATGCTCTACAATCATCTATTACAAGACCAAACCCATTCGGATAGACAATATTGTCGCTTATAGCATTGAACACCTCCAACCAGTCTATTTCAATAATAATTGGGAGAGCATGAATACACTTGATCCAACTGAGAGCTTCTCTGACACCCAGAGCTTCTCTTTTGAATAATAAAATATTTAAATGATTAAACTTAAAAAGGTAAAGACAAAGGAAGAAAGTTTAATACAGATAGGTGAGTGCTAATTTAGAGTTCATACTACATTTATTAATTAATAATTAAATAAATTAAAATTAAAATAGATTGTAATATAAATGAGAAATGAGAATTAGAATAAAATATGTACTTAAACTATGAGAGTCAGAAGTATAATAATTAGTATTTACCATTAATATATTTATTTTATCTTGGAATCGGAACGAATTATTATGAGTTATTAAAATATTCTCAGATAATTATTATTATCGTTCAATAAACTTATTGTTAACAGTATAAAGCAATAATAATGGCAACGACTAATAATGATGATCATCATCATCCCTGGTGATCGGCAGCAAGTCGGAAACAACGATTAGCAATGAACAACAATAATGATTGGTAGCCAGCAACACTTGCAGCAGCGGTCGATTTGCTCGATCTAATTTTTGTAATTTTTTTCAAATATTTACAAAAAGGACACAACAGAAAGGGTTAGTATGGTTAGTCGTGGGAATGACTGTTTGAAAGTAAATAAATTTTAATTTCTCCTCCTTATTAAGTAAATAAATTTTAATTTCTCCTCCTTATTTTGAAAATAAATAAATTAATTAATCATATTCGGTCATTTACATTTTCATTCCCAATTAATAAACACATTATAAGAGTTTAAATCCCAACTTTTTATAAGGCCAGATATTAAAAAAAAGGTAGAATCCCAATTTTTTGTAAGTATTACAAAATGTAATAATTAATTTTGTAATTACTTTTTGTAATAATTTTATTGCAAAAAAATTGCAATAATTTTCTTTTTTTTTTAGGGAATTAAAACTGCTGATATGAATTAACATTTTTATGAATTTGCTGATCAATTACGTGATTTGAATTTAAAATCTTTTTTAATAGTAATTTTAAATTCAAATTATAAAATGCACATGGGAATAGATATTTATTTTTCATCTTGAGAAATTCTTATACCATTTAAAAAAAAGAAAAGAAAAGAAAACAATGACCGCAGAAAAAACCGTTAACGGCAGCAGCTGAAGAAAACGGAAAAAAACGGATATATGTCCGAAAGCAGAAGCCAATCTCAAAACATGGCTTCTATTTCTCCACTCCATACTTGGTCTCAGCGGCCTCACCACGGCTCCTTCACAGCTTTTTCTAACAACAATGGTCTAACAAGCTTCAAAAAGCTCTTACCTCCCCCATTTTATCTCTTACTATTTGTTTTTTATTGTCATTTTGATTTTTTTCTTTTTTTTTTTTGTTCAATTTGTTTCAGGAATCAATCAATATAAAAAGCAATTTGTGTTCTGCTGCAAGAAACAGGAACAAGAAGACGAAGCAAGAACCCTGTAATTTGCAGTTGAGTTATTTGATTCGTGGGTTTATTTTAGAATTTTGGATAATAATTTTTTGGTTTTATTTTAAATAGTAATAGATTTCGCATTGAAGAAAAAGATGATGACTCTAGGACTAAAAGAAGAGAAGTGATGTTTCAACTGGCCTTCACTGCGAGTTCTTTCCCAGCAATTGTTTCTAATGCTTTTGCAGCGAATGGTAACTTTGCTGTCTTGGTAGTAGTGCCAATGATTCAATATGAGACCTCTTCTTTTTTTTTTTTTGTCTGTAATCATTTTCATTAAGTTTCTTATGTCGCAGAGGACCTCCGTGTTTTTACTGATGAACTGAACAAGTTTGAGATTTCGATACCCCAAGGTACATAAATGATAAATCCCCATCAAAATTTGATTACTTGCTGTAAAACTATGTATGTAATCACGGAATTGATGCAGTACTGATTAAAGAATGGAAGTGTCTAATCGGAGACTCTTGGGTTCACATCAGTCTGTTGCTCAAAATATGACCTTAAAATTTGTTTATGTGTGCATGAGTTATGTCGAGAGTTCATGGAAGTAGTTTTGATGGGTTTAAACTTTATAGGAGTTGAAATATCAAATTTATTGAGTGATGAGATGAGAACAAGTGCTGCTTGTTGAAACAGATTGGCAAGTGGGTGCCGGGGAACCGAATGGATTCAAATCCATTACTGCTTTCTACCCACCAGAAACATCTAGTTCAAGCGGTATTTGAAAACTCTTCTGGTGGATTTATGATTTATTTTATATATTCAAGTGTCTGTAAATCTTAAATTGGTTTCTTTCTTTAGTCAGCGTGGTGATCACGGGGCTTGGTCCGGATTTCACGAGAATGGAATCTTTTGGCAAAGTTGAAGCTTTTGCTGACACTCTGGTATGTAGCTTTTTCAATTTTATTTCAGCTTGTGCTTGGTTGCTCATTTGTTTGCTTGCCCGCTCTCTGTTCTTATCATAAGTCTTCTCTGCAGGTTAGTGGATTAGATAGAAGCTGGCGAAGACCCCCGGGTGTAGCAGCAAAACTCATAGATTGTAAAGCATCCAAAGGCATTTGCATCTTCTTTTCTATTCAATAATCAATTCTGACATTACAAAACCATTTTGAAGATTTTAATTAATTATTTCCCATGGCAATTGAATTATGTCATTCTGATTAGAAGTTCTTGAAAGAGTGCCGATGAAATCATGCAAGATGTTATGTGTAATTATTCTGAATGCAGGGTTTTATTACATAGAGTATACACTGCAAAATCCAGGTGAGAGCCGTAAACATTTGTTTTCAGCCATTGGGATGGCATCAAATGGTTGGTACAACAGATTATACACAGTGACTGGCCAGGTACATTGGAATATCTTAGAACTTCTATTCTTTAGCTGTTGCCGTCCCTTCATGAGTTAATTCCAAGGCTCGGAATCTGTTTTAAACTCTGACATTCTGATGCAGTTTGCGGAAGCAGAATCGGAGAAATATGGCTTTAATATTGAGGAGGTAACTTTTTCTAGTAGAATTATATTATGTAGCACATCGAGCCATGAAATGGCTTTAGATTCATTTATGGATGACCGATTTTACTTGATTTTGCAGGCAGTCGCATCCTTCAGGTTCATTTGAAGAAAGAACGACTACAATGCCGCCGTGCTTCGTTTTGCTACTTTTGTATTCAGAGCACGTTACATGTTTGTTACTTACTGTCATTTTCCTCGGTCAAGGAAGGAAAAAAAAAAAAAAAAACTCAAAAGGATTATAGTTAACCCCTGTCTGAAATTCAAGCACAATTTTGAGTTATGTTGAGCCATAGCCTAAGTGGAAAGTGAAGGCTCCCCAATCTAACATCTACTACTAGGTACTAACAACATTCCTTAGGCCACGGAAAGAAACAAATTTCACATTTCATACAGAATAGAAGATACACAAGGTCATAAAACATCGGTTTTAACATTCTCCTCAGTCCGGTCTCCATTTTTCCGAGCATTAGATTTATGAAATAGAAGAGAAAGCTGATCAACGAAAAGCAAATTCTTGACTTGCTCCAACTGTTTCCACTCTTCCTCCATTTGCAAATCTAAACTCTCAAATCGAATAATCTTATCCTGGATCTCTTTCATCTGCAAAACTATTTCACATTTAGCTAATAATTTATAATTGAATATGACAGAAAAAATGACCAAGAATTTTACACACCTGCACTTCCACAATCCCAGATATAGCTTTCTCAACATCCAACTCTTCCTTCTCAATCAAGGAACTTGCATCTACAGAAGCTCTTGCCAATGCATTCTGGGTGGCACCACCATTGGATGCAACCTCAGCTTCTGCATGTTGAAGCCAAGTCAATAACATACTAAGCTGGATGGTCTCAACAAAAGAAGTTTCCAACTTTTATTAACAGAATAACAGTTAGGGTAACAGCTCGTCTTAAGACGCTACAACATGGCTTTATTCCTTGAATAATAGAACAGAACTGGGCTAGGAAGGATTGCTATTCATACCTTGCTGTCTTGTATTTCTTATAAGACTCCCTTTACTTGCTCTATCATCCACATCTGACAGAGTTGTCACAGCTGCTCGAGCAGCAACTTCAGCAATCTCGACACCAGCCAAAGCCGACAGGAAAGCTGCCTGAGAGAAAATGCAAGTAATTATCTTATATAACTTTGGAGAAACAGCAATATATATAAACATAAAATTGCTCCAACATTGAGAAGTTAATTAATGCAAGTCACTATTATCTAAAGCAATCTGAAAATAGAAGCGTCTGGTTTCTGCAAGGTAATCCTCGTACAGTTTCTACAAAATCAACAAACTTATTTCCAAGTATCAGAATGGAATCCATCTGATATTCCAGAAATTGGTTTCCATTTTTTCCCTTGATTTATCTCTATATGTACTTTGTAAAAGGGCATACCTGAGCCATTATTGGGTTACTTGCATCGGCAAGAGGGGTGAGACGAATTCTCTTGCTTGAGGATGTAGCGCCAACATTTTCCGATTCACTTACAGCATCACTAGGGTTGTTGATAGAAAAATACTTATTATCCACATCCTCCGAATCTGATTCTTTACAAATGAATTCCTGCCCAAAAGGGAGCTTGATAAAATGAGTGATGCAGTCCTTCTCACTTTTACCACTGACATGCTGTGCAACCTTCCTCCAGTCATCACCAAAATGCATAATGGCCTCCAGAAGTTGCAAAGTTTCTTTCTCTGTCCAATCCGATCTAGCCTCCTCACTGATCTCGACCCGCCTGAAATCAGACGAGCTAACACCCACCCGATGGTTTCCACGAACATAGCATCTCGCACAAAGGGTCAAGTCATACTTATCACAAGCAAAACAAGCAATGGTACAAAGGGTCTTGCAACCATTGCAGAGCCTCTTAGAGGTCTCCTTAAGAGCGGAGGAGGATTCAGCAGAAGCGGCAGAGGACTTGGTCTCTTTATCTTCCCACTTCAAGGTCTTAACAGAAGCAAAGTAATTAATAAGTCCCCAAGTCTCCAAGAAATCAAACACCCTTCGAATAGATCCCACATCGCCGACAAGAGTCCTCCTCACGTCGGTAAACGTAATCTTCCTCGAAGGGTTCTCTCTATAATGCTTGACAATTGAATCCCTATAGTACCTGTAAACCCTAGGGTTTTTCGATGGCGAACGGGAATCGAAAAATTCCGGAAGAAATTTGACCTCACATTCACTGATGCTGTCAAATGAAAACCACCCTAAACCCACCAAAAAAGAAAAAAAAAACAAGTAAAGAATTCTAAACAATTAGACGAAAGAAAAATAAAATTTGTCAATTTCGGAGAGGGGCCTACTCACTGGAATAGCTGGGGACGTTAACGACGTCGGGTTCGGAGGAAGAGGGTAGCTCGGGCTTGACGGGTGCAGGAGCAAGAGGAGTGGTGGGGTTAACGGCGGACGTTCCCAGAGGTTCTTTAACGGGCGATTTAGCCGCCATGAGATAATAAATTCACTAGCATTCCCAACTCTCTCTCTCTCTCTCTCTCTCTCTCTCTCTATATATATATATATCTATATCTATATATATATGCTTCTTAGCAGTCTGCTGCTCTAATATCAAATTCAATATATGCCGTATAGCCTGTGTGGGATTTGCTAATTTGACGTTCGCAGGTTCAAAGTAATTTCAAAAATTAAAAGTTAATTTTTTTATTTAATAAATAGAAACATATTGAGACAATTTTTAAATATAAAAGATAACGGATAAATTAAGAGTTTGGTAAAATTTTTAAATTAGTTTTCACAATTTGTGAATTCATTTTATGATTTTCAAGTTAAAAGATAAAAAAAATTAATATATTAAATAATAAAAGATATTGTATTAGAAAATGTGTTTGTTTATTATTATTATTATTATTATTATTCAATGTAGTATATTTTTTAGCACTTGTTATAAAATTGAGAACTCCAAATTTTCACTTTCTCATAATCACAAAACTAACCCTAATTGAGTATTTTAAAAAAATTTGCTCTCTATAGTGTAGACCTCTAGCATTTCTTCAACGGCAAATCAAATCAAACCAAACTTTCTTCTTCCTTATCTGGAGCTGTCTCTTTATTCTCCTAAAAGCGTTGCCGCGCAGCGAAGGCATTTCTTCTAACTTTGGGATTTGGATGTGTTTAGGCTCTAATGTGTACATCTCACATGTTTAGCGGACGAGGCAGACCCAATATTTCCTTCGTAGAAAAGAAAGGCAGGCTTCTCCAACCATGTAACAATACTCATTTTATTCTACTAGACTATGCATCAGTTCTTCGTCAATGTTGCTCTGACTCTCCACTGTGGCCTCCTAAATCAAATTTTTTACCTCCCAATGGAAACTTGTTTTGGCAATTTCGCATCAGTTCGGTTTTTGAATTGAACAACCTCTTGTTCTGCATCACTGCCATCTTGGACTTCAAAGAGCAAGATTGTCTTCTCTTCCATTCTACAACAATTATTCCCTGAATAATTATTATTCCATCAAGGTTCGATCAACAGCTAAATACTAAAAAATTGTGTGGAAGCCACACAATTTTTTATTTAAAGCCGAACATAACTAATTTTTTTTTTTTAAAAAAAAATATTCGGTCCTACATTTACTGCAAAAATATAATTAAACCTCATAACTTAATTCCTAGAAATCGTGTAGCTTAAAAGAAAATTAATTAAAAAAATTTAAACAGCCCATTAACTAACCTTTTGACTTATGAGGAAGCCACACCTACAGTTGTCGGATTTTTTTACAATAACAAGGCGGTCAAACACAGGCAACGGCAACAGCTTCGTCCAAGGAGTAGCGCGCGGCAGTGACCAAATTCCAGGCGGTATCATCAGCAGCAGGTTCGCGCGATGGCTTCGTTGAACGGTGGGTTTCGGCTGTTAAGGTGAGATGGTGTGAATTTGATTTTGAGTAATGATATAATTATAAATTTTTGTATAAATTTATTTTATATAAATTAATTTAATATTAATTTATTTATTAAATAAAAATATAAAATAATAAAAATAAATTATATAAATAAAAAAATTTAATTTAATTAATTTTATAATATTACATTAATTTATATAAAATAAATTTATACAAAAATTTATAATTATATTATCACCTTTGATTTTTTATTTTTGCGTTCGAAATGAAGAAGAATTTATACATGTAATTGTATGTGCGCAAATGTATGATAAATTTTTTACACAACTAATCAAATTATGCCATGTGGAAATATTTTTCGCTTCAAACGAAATCTCAGCTTCTCACGTTATGACTAATATTTGGGCTTTTAAGCTTGCGCCTAATCACAATGATATTGCTGTATCCGGCTAAACCCCCTTGCCGGTGCTAAACTGACAACCAGGCGTCTACCAATTAATCAATCCACAGATGAAATTTAATTTAGCAGACATTGCCAGGAGTGCGAATGCGCATACACACACACATGTTTCGTTTAAATCAAATGAACCTGAAGCTTTCCCCATGTTTTGAGGACGGGCTCTCAGACCATAGATGTAACAAATGTTGAACGAGTGTCCAATAAAAAAACCCCTAGAGAAACTAATATGCACAAAAGTTGCAATGACATGTAAATACAATGCAGGTCACCAGAGAACACCTTGGTTCTATACACCCAAATGCTGGGACTAGGCCTATAAAAGAATCATAAATTGATTCTAACATGTCTGTTTTGTGTTGTCTTTTTGAGCTTCTTTTTACACTGTCTTATTCCTACATGGCTGCTAAAATCCCCTGTTCTAGCATCCATCAATGCATGGTTGCATGCCGATACTCATCCTGAGCATAGGCAGCATACGAACTATGAAGTTTTTAGATACACTAAGGTAAATGAAGAGCACCCGCATCTTCCATTTTCCTTCTCCACCCATATGGCGCAAGAGCAACTCAGACAATAGACATCTCTGGTGAGAATGACTTTGGATGACCTGCATAATGAAAAATGTGTAAGATCTAGGTTTGAAAAAGATTCTTAAAACAGTATAACAGCAGAATACACACAGATAATGAAGAAAAAAGAAGATAGAATTATCTTTCCCAATCCTCTAATCCCAATGAAGATACCAATATAAAGTTATATCATATTTATGAATAACCAGCAAGCTAACAGTAATCTACAGGAGTGAAGACGATAAATTTACCTCTAGAATGCAAGAAAATTAATTTGCAAGGCTAGATCCGAAGCCCGCCACTCAAGTAGCAGTCCCACTACTCTTAGTCCTGCTGCAATCTAAGGATACCTGAAAACAAACAGTCCAACCATATTTTAGTACTTGGTAGCAAGATGGGAGTGACAGCATAACTCGAGAGTTTAAATACCACAGACCTTGATCAACCTCTCACCCAGTTGTTTGGTCAGAACCGCCACCTTGCATGAACTGAGATGGAGCAGGAACTAAAAATTGATGTTGCGCTTGTACAGGAGCAGGTATACCTTATAAAGCCAATGAAATATATTGATCAGGTCTATTTTACGTAATATTTTTCTTTATGAAACACAATACAATAGATTTTCACAATACAATAGGATTTCTCAATAATCAGGGGTCTCCTTGTTGACATTTAATTTCTCCTTTTCTCCATCAAGAACCTAAAATTACTGCTCTGTGCTCTCCTGGGGTAAATTCTCTTTCTCACAGCCTTTTCAGGTCATCTACCTCTTACCATTTTAACTTTGCTTGGTTATGAGTTTCAAACTTCTAATTTACATTCTTAAGGGCTGATATATGTGCTTAAGACAAAGTAATTCAACCTTGACGTACCGCTCACACAAAAGATTTTAGCATACTGCTATTTTCTATTTAGCTAGTGATTGGATATGAAACCTAGATAAAACAATAAAGCTTGACTTTAAAATTTCAAGATTCTCCAACAAAACTCCATCAACCTAATTGAATCCTGGAGTAGCACGCACCGGCAAAATATTAAAACTCAAAGGGGACTATATGCTCATATTCATATAAATGATGGTCCAACAATATTCGATAAGTGCATGTTCAGTGGATAAATAAATCTTCATAAAGCATTATTCAACATAAAGTGTTTTGTCACAAAGCAGGTGATCCTTTAGTCACAAGGATTATGAACTTGTGTGATACGTATAAAGAGGCTCTAACATCATTGGTGTATGCCAGTGTTTGGGGCAGGATGTAAAAAGAAAAATCATACTTTCAATATACGGTTTCTAAGACAATAAAATTTACCAGTAGGATATGGTGCTTGAACTGTCGGCAGAGGTGATGTGGTGATTGCATTTAAATTTGGTCCACTGAACTGCACAATCTGATGACCAGGCATTCCATATCCCTGCACTGGTGTATAAGCATGGCTTCCAGGGATTGTTTGACCCAATTGCCCATAAGGATAGACAGCCGTGTTGACTGTCCCAGGTACTCCATATATCGGAACATACTGCTGGTATGGATTGTAAATACCCTACCATTAGGACAAGAACATGCAACAAATAGAAGTAATCAGCACTGCAAAAAATTAAACCCTCAAAATAAGAAAATTTTGATTGCTCCAACCAATATGGAGTACCATATACCTGGGGGTAAACATATTCGGGTCCATATGTAGCATACCTGCATAGGTACGACAACCATTCAATAAACGGAATATCAATATTAACAAAACTTTTGGGGTAGATTGAGAATGTAGGTGTGAGAGATGACACTACATGGAATAAATGGTGAATGTTATATACATTATCCATAGCATAGATGGGATCCAAGTGTACCATCTGCACTAAAGGCAGCATTCTCCTATTCTATGAAGGAGCCATCCCTAGAACATCCAAAATAAACTAATAAAAGATAGACCTGAAAACTGAAACCAAGATTTATCAGTTTCTTTTATGGTTCTTATAAAAAAAAGAACATGATTCTTGCCTGTACAATAAACATTGAACTTGGGCACATATCATCTGCAACTACCACCTGCAATTACCAATCACACTATGTCACATCTCTGTAGTTTGGACCACATCATCAACCTTGAAATCTAGGGAAATGTTTAATTATTCCTAGAGCAACTTAAACCCTAAGCTCACATTCAATTTCGTGATTGGTAAATGCATAAACTGACAACAAAGGAAAACAGAATGATGGAAGAAAGAAATGTAGTTGCAAAGGAGATGTACCCAATTAAACTGAACTGCTGCTAATCTTTCCATCAGACATAGGAAAGAATTGATGATCACATATTGACAACATAAGACTATTAACACACATTCACCCTAAAGCTGTCACTTACTAACAGATAAAGGCCAAATAGGGAAATATGCATATCTTTCTCTACATGGAGTGCAGAGCCATGACCTGGCCGACTAAAGAGTTACTCCGTCAGTCAGTCAGTCACATGCGAGGCAAGAAGCTCTAACACTAAAATCTGCTAGTCCATTAGCTTTGACAAAAGCACAAAGGGAGGAGCAGAAGCCAAACTGATTCTGCTGTGGACTTTAGTAATTAACAAATTTTAATTTATAATCAAACTTACAACTTACCCATAAGAAGGATACACCATTCCCTGTTGGTAGTTGTAAGGAAGTGGTTGCTGGTAGCCAAAACTTCCAATGTAAGGTCCACGTGTAGCTTGAGTACTGCCACTGAAAAGAGTAGCTGGTCTCAGACGTCCTACAGGTATCAGAAAAGTAATCATGATGCAAAAGATAATAGAACTGCCAAATGAAACATCAGTTGCACATATACGCCAACTAAACACAATAGACATGATACCATAGAGCACTTGTGGCCGAGGTCGCCCAAGTGAAGCCAAATTACAATTTGCCCGCCTACCATCAATGATTGGAGTTGGATCAGCACAGGCTCTCCTAGCAGCCTCTGGTTCTCGAAAAGTCACCTACACCCTCCATACAAATACAAACAGAAAACCAGGTCATTCTACAACCATGAATTTCACCTCACACATATGCTCACAAGTGTCAACAACAGCAATCACTTGAGAATAACACTAACCAAGCAATAATAAGTATATTCTATCACTATTAAACTGACATTTGGCACTTTTTGATCATCCCAAATAGCATGCGCAAATGACATAATATACCATTGCACTGAATTCAAGAGATCAGGCTGTTCCACGAAAATCCAAACTTGAATAGACTAAACGAAATTAACCAGGATATCAATAACTACTCACAAAGCCATAGCCTTTGGATCGCCCAGTATTCTTATCAGTGATAACGACAGCCTCAAGAATCTCACCAAATTGCTCGAAATACCGTCTCATGGTCTCACTTTGAGTCTCCCAAGCAAGTCCTCCAACAAAGACTTTAGTGTAAGTGGTATCTCCAAAAGGAGAATTCAAATACTGAAACCCTGAACTCGAACTCGATCCCGAGCCAGGACCCGGAATCGACTGATAAGCCATCAAAGATACGAAAAAGATAGATAATTACTATAAACAAACAAACAGAACAAGACTGAATGAAGAATCCTATCGATAGAGAGAGAGAGAGAGAAAGAAGGAGAAGAAAAAAGATGATCAATCGGATAGAATCAAGTGACACTAAAGTAAACCCAATCGATAAAAACCCACATGGTAAACGAGAAACCCTATATAAACCCTTGAAATGGAAGATAAAATATACTAGGAATCCACAGAATTGAAAGGGAATCAAAGAAGAACATGGTGAGCCAACTCTTTGATGAAAAGATGACAAGAAAAAGATCAGATAAATAGGAGAAAAAGGAAAAGGAAGAGGAAAAACCCTAGATGGGCCAGCAAGAGTGGGTGGTGGGTATAAGTTTGTATGGGAAAAGTTGGTCACAGAAGAGCAGTTTGTAAAAAAGAATCTAGGAAGGTAAAATCGTGATACTAATAGTGGCTTTGGCAAATAATTATTTTTATACACCAGTAATAGGACTGTTGAGGAAGAGAAAGGATGGGTTTGTATTTTATCTTTTTCATTGATTTTGTAGCAGTTGTTGATGGTGATGATGGTGGCGAGCCAAGAGCGTAAGATGAAGAAGAAGGGTAGACTGGGTAGTCATGATTTGCACTGAAGAAACGCATAACAAAGTTGAAAAAGCATAATAACATTCCAATACCAATATTTTGCAAAAACGTCAAATGGGAACATAGTTTACACTTCTCCAACAAAAAGCCCCTGCTGCTGGTGCAGTGGCGTCGTGAGCTTTTATTTATTTATTTATTTTTTTAAAATTTCAACTTACTGTAGTGCTTTGGAAAATGATAAATTAAAATAGTATATCGGGTGGTATATACCATTAATTCCCCTTGCAACAACAGCAAGTCAGGAACCGCATGAAAAATAGAAACGTCATCACACACAGGGCACGACCTCCCGTCCCGCTTCCATTCTCCCTGCTGATAGCATGCATTATGGACCTATTTGAAAAGAATAAACAGATCAGCTTGATCTTTGATTTTGTCAAAAATTAGAGACTCCGAGATTATATAAAACGAAGGGCACTCTTTTGTCTTCGAGAGTTCTCAAACAAAGCGAAGCCAGATTGGGATTGTGCGGACGTGGGACCCGCTCTCTCCAACTCTCTAGCCCTATCTACTCTCTAAACCCTAATTTTCATTTTTTTTCTTTTCTTTTATTTATTTATATATATATATATATATATATATTTTTTTTTTTTTTTTTCACACGTCCGATAAAAGAAACTGTCCCACGCCACGCACCACACAGAAGGCAGAACAGAGCACACGGAGTTAACACGGTCTGTGACTCTCTGTCCAGTCGGCAACAAATAATTTGCTCAGTATCTACTTTGTCATCTACTTCGGTACGATCTCATTTCGTCTTTCTGTTTAGGCAAAGTAGCGCAACAAGTTTGTTATTCCAGTTCGGCTTGTCCTTGTCTTAAAACTACCGCTACTATCATTCAAAAAAAAAAAAAAATAAAAATAACTACCGCAGTGGAATGGAGGGATTAGAAGTGGGCAGAATTACACATAAGTGACAGCCTATCCAAATTGGATCTTTCGATTTCCTTATTTGTAACTTATTCCTTTTATTCTAATTCTTTTCAAAGCCAATTGGCTCAGTCAATATTTGGGTTCAATATAAAATCACACCGAAATTTTAAAATACATTAAAATTTGATCAAAAGCGGACTGACAATTGATAACTAAGGGATAATTTGATAATATTGTAGCTTTTTAGAATAATTGATGTCAGGCTGTGATTGAATAGATAATCAACTGCGAAGGTAATTAGTTAAACGTTTAATAAAATTTATTTTTATAAGTATTGTGAGTTTTAAAAGTAGATGTATGTATTCAGTAAATTTTATTGTTAAATTGCTATAAAAATATAAATGACTGAGTTGAACATAATGTTAAATAAAATTGACTTACATCTTTATAAATATGTATGTAAAATATTTTTAATTGTATATATATGATAATTGAAATAAATATTTTATAGTATTAGTTTTATTTTTTATTTTGTTATCTCAATACAATTGATGATGATGATAGTAATAATAATAATAATAATTTCTTTAAAGTTAATGATCTTATTTCCTAATTAATAAGGATAATTTTAGATTTTTATAATGAATATTAAGAATTGTATGCAGTATAAAAGTGATTATCAAAGTTAGATTTTTGAAAAACTACTCATTCTTTGCTTTTCAAAATGTATTGTAGAATTGGATGATTTTGCTAAAAATGATTTCTAAAATAAATTTATCAAACACCAAAATTAGTTTATAGCTTTTTAAAATCACACTTAAGTTTCCCAAAAGTAATTTCAAATGTGCCCTAAGTCTAACCAGTTTGGTTTGTATTGGTTAAATTATTTTCTAAAATGTGTTTTATTCAATTCAAAATATCAAACATTATTTTTGTTTGATACTAACTAAACATCATTACATAATTTAAATGGATAAAATAAGTGAAGCTATTTGATCCCACTAAAATTTTCTTTACACCTATTTATTCACTACAACATTAGGGATTTTAAAGTTTTAAATTTTACTCTATGCACCTGCTTAAATGTCAAAATTACCCTTACAAACTAAAATCAATTAAAGTTCTAAACAATTTTTCTTTTCTCTTCTCTTGCTCTTTCTCTAGTGTTTAGACGATTACTAGTGCGTGGCAGCGCAGTTGCCCCAAACAAGTCTTACATCTCTCTTCCTCAATCAAATGACAATTGAAAATGCTAGTTCAAGAAGAACTTTACCAATTTATTAATGCGAAGAGAATAAAATGGAAAAAGAAATTACAAAATGCTGTAAATGTATATGGAGAAGTTGTTTTAATAATCATAATTTGGTTAGAATTTTAGTTTTTTGTGGCTAGATTTAAGGTAGGAACATCGTTAATCATTGTTAATTCCAAATGTAGATAAGTAAAATTATTTTTTTTAATTTGTAATATCGTGTCTTTTGTAATAAATTATTTAATAGATTTTATGATAATAAAAATAATAATAAATGAGTGTAGAAAATATTTTAATGGGTTCAAATAGTCTATTTTTTATGAATGATTCATTTTATTCTTATTGACGCTTGCTTTGCATACTGTTTTACGGAATGGGCATCTAGTATTTTGTCCGTATATATATTTATACACTAATATGCACAGACACGTAAAGGGTGTAAATGGAAATGGCAACGGTGATGGAGCTGTCCACGCAACTAATTCGAAATGGATGAAGTCGCAGGCTGGCTGCGACAACAAATACGTCATCATTATTGTTTTATTTATTTATTTTCTTTTCATTTACAGTGGTTGGTATGATTTCATGAGAAGTGATCACCAATGCTCCGTCTCATTATAAGAAAAATCAACTCGTGCCCACCCAGAGAGCAGAAAGCCTTGAAGAACCAATGCATTACTGACAGGTTTCAACTTCATAATACTGTGTTATTTTATTTATTTATTTATTTATTTTTTTGTTTGGGGGGGTGAAAGGACGTATGCTATTAATTTAATTGGGAAATTGGAGAGCAACGAACGGTTTGGCTTTGTTTGAACCAGTGGCTAGGGTGAGGGTTTAAGGGAGTCCAATTACACCTGTTTTTGGGCCACCATGGCATTTTTGGATTAAAGTGTTGTAAGGAAAAACACTTAAATGAAAGAGACAGAAACATCCTTTGTATTCTTCGAAGCGGTTACGAAAATTTCTATACTCTCTGCGTTGTGTTGTGGCCCCTTAACGGTTATGTAAGTAGTAAAAGGAAAACGATATTCTCACCAGTATAACATCTTTTATTATTCTTGTTTTTTACAATCCCACCAACTGTTTCACCAAAACTGCACCCTCTATCCAGAGCTTCGAAGAAACCCCCTTATCTTATGATTTATTTCAATTTTTTTTTTACTGAAGTTCATGTACAGTTTGTACTGAAATCATAAGAAGCATAACTGAATCCGCGTCATGATTTCATAGTGCCTATTGCCTCGTAAGTTGGGTGAAAATGTGAATTAAGGATACAATATCACATGAAAATATATAGTTGCTCGTTATAATATGAGGAAGTGTTACCTACTAAATCATTACTCAAATTACCTATTAAAACTTGTCATTACTCGTTATAATATAAGAAAGTGTTACCAACTAAGCCATTACTCAAATTAGCTACTAGATTCACAAGAACACGGAAAAGAAGGCTGTAATTATGGGACTTGAGAACTTTTGCAAGTAGCCCCAAGGAACATGTGGCGGATGGATTAATCATTTACCAAGGCGAAGGTTTCTTCATCGGTCTTGACATCATCAACAAGTGTCCTCTCTACCGGCCTATACTTCCATCCTTAAGTTCTTCGACTTCCCTGAGCTCAACTTCACCGACGTCTCTACCTACTAAATCATTACTCAAATGGGGATCCAGGACGGTACACTACAACAAATATGATTTATTATAGCACTAATTTATAGCGTTTTATATCGAATGTCATCACAATCATACATTTTATAGCATTTTTCATAAAAACTGCAATTAAACTGAAATTTTATTAGATGTATAACATTACTATTATGACATATTTTTTAAAAGTTATAAAAACGTTAGTTAGCATAGCATTTTGTAAAAAAAGTTATAAAATAATTTGTTACTTAATAGTTTTTATGACATTTTTTGTAAAAGCTATTGGAAAAAACAAATTATAACACTGTTAAAATGCTATAGAAATAAAAAAAATCATTAAAGAAAATGCTTTTTTAGGCACCAAATTTCATTAGATTGGCGCTCAGATTATAACATTATATTATGATATTTTTAAAAATGATAAATAAATATATACTTAGGGTAACGTAATTGTAAAGAAATTATAAAATAAATATTAAAAAGTTACTTTATAACTTTTTATTAAGTGCCATAGAATTTATTATTAAAAAATCTTTAAAATAGCGCTAAATTTTCAATATTGGCGCACATTCTTCCCCCATAAGAAAAAGCCCAAAAGCTTTTTATTCTTTTTCCCAAATCCCTTTCATCTTTTTCTATCTACGACTTTAAACTTTCTCTTTTCCCCTTTTTCTAATTAGTCAAAAGTAGCTGAATTAAACTTCATCTTCTCAAATCGATCCGTCAGGTATGTACAAAGTTTTAAGCTTTCTATTACTTGCATTTTTTCCTTTCAGCTGTAAAAATAATAAAAAAATCCTGCCTTTTGATATATTTCATAACTTTATGGTCTCAGGTCAAGTGAGAACTTCAAGATGATGGACAAAACGTGGGTTCAACTTAAAAGGTTTTTTTAACTTGCCAAATAACAATTGTATATTTACTCTTTTCTTATAATGTTATTAATTTTAATTGGTATTTTACATTTATTTGTAGAAATACAAAAGAATATCGTGAGGGAGTAAAACAGTTTGTGGAAAATGCTACATTAAATGTAGAAAACCAAGGTTTAGTGAGATGTCCATGTAAAAAATGTCAAAATCTCTGTCATCAAAATGGTGAAACAATTGTATTGCATTTGTTAAAAGACGGAGTGGATATGTCTTACACTACTTGGATATGGCATGGGGAACAGTTTGGAAAAAAAGGTACTGATGTGGAAATGACTAATACATATAACATGTCTAGAGATGTAGATGACCATTATAGAGGTATTCATGAAAATGTTGATGAGCAGCAAGACAACTGCCCAATGAATTTTGTAGAAGATGCTGAAACGCCATTGTACCCAGGTTGCTCAAAGTACACTAGGTTATCTGCAGCAGCTGTCTTATATAAGCACAAGACTATGTACGGATACTCAAATAAGAGTTTTGATAACCTCTTGGAGATTTTGCGTGATATGTTACCTGAACCAAATACTCTTCCAAATTCTACTCGTTCAGTTGAAATGTTATTGAAACCATGTTAAGATCATGTTTGCAGAATTGTTTAAAAGTGATTTCATGTCAATATCATTTATGTATAATTGTTTGTGATTTTTGAAGTCGATTTTGTATTTTAAGAACACGACAAAGAACTTATTGAGACACTGAAACAATGAATAAACTGTATCTGATCAGTTACATTCTAGAGTAATTCTTGAATATTTTTGCATTCTAGACTTACTTAGTTTTCATTTAAAAGTAGTTTCATGTCAATATCATTTTTGTAGAATTTGTTGTGAATTTTGAATTTGACCATGTATTTTAAGAACACTTGACAGACCTGGAAACAAATGAATAAACTATATTGATCGGTTATATTCTAGAGTAATTCTTGAATATTTTTGAATTCTAGACTTAATTAGCTTTCATTTAAAAGTAGTTGCATGTCAATATCATTTTTGTAGAATTTGTTATGAATTTTTGAATTCGACCTGTATTTTAAGAACACGACAAAGAACTTACTGACAAACCTAGAAACAATGAATAAACTGTATTGGTTGGGTACTTTTTAGAGTGATTCTTGAATATTTTTGCATTCTAGACTTAATTAGCTTTCATTTAAAAGTAATTTCATGTCAATATCATTTTTGTATAATGTTTTGTGAGTTTTTGAAGCTGACCCTGTATTTTAAGAACTTACTGACAGACCTGGAAATAATGAATAAACTATATTGATCGGTTATATTCTAGAGTAATTCTTGAATATTTTTGAATTCTAGACTTAATTAGCTTTCATTTAAAAGTAGTTTCATGTCAATATCTGTTTTGTAGAATTTTTTGTGATTTTTTGAAGTTGACCCTGTATTTCAGGAACATTGGGCAAGTACCATGTGTGCCCCAGAGGTAAATACTTAATTTTGTTTTGAAGATTACTATATTTATGTGTGTTAAAAATGAGAAATTATGCCAAGTCATTTTATATATGGTCAATAGAGTTCTCGACAAGCTTCCAAAAGAAAAAGGAAGGAAAGTTTATCAAGTAGGTTGAGTCTAGAGATGAACCTATTACCGAGACACACTTAACTAATGAAGATCTCAATGACGTCACATTTGAAAATCCATATCAATCTTGTAATGAAGAGAATTTGACAAAGAAGAAACGTGGCCCTACTGTATGTCATGATGTGGCAAATGAAGATGGGAAGAAGATAGTCTTAGAATTGAATAATTTGGGGCAACCTATTGGAAAATCATCTGTGCTATATTCATCGTTTTATGGTAGTTTGGTAAAGGAGGCTGTGTCTATAAACTATGATGATTGGAGATATGTTCCAAACCAGCAGAAAGCTTTGTTGTTGAGAGCACTGGAGGTAAATATGTACACATCTATTTTTAGAGTGCAGTTCAAATTATAACATGACACTAACATTAGTTTTTTTTTTATTTGCTTGAAACATTCAGCAAAAATTTTTTTTGGAAGGAGATGCAATAAAAAAGTATACGCTACAAATGATGGGAAAAGCCTGCGAGCACATAAATCAAGATTGACAAAAAGTTGGATGCTCACCTAGTCTTGTCAAACCTGACGAGTGGGAGACTTTTATTAAAAAAAGGACCTCTAAAACCTTCATGGTATGTATGCTTATAGTCGTAGCTGAAACATTCATTCATGCATATATTATTTTATTTAGAATGATGTAATTAATGTACATTAAAACAGGATAAAAGCAAGGTTTTTAAGGAAATGAGGACGAAGCAAGATATTCCATATACCGGAAGTCGAATGGGATATGCTCGTATGCAAGATAAGATGGTAAATCTTTAATTATATTGAAACAATACAAAGTATTTATCTAGCTAGTGTTTGTTATTAGTTTGAGATATATATAGTTAATTCGACTTAAAAATATTTTCATTCGAAGAAAAACAGTTCAAATCCGTCGAAATAACTCGAATTGATGTTTAGATTAAAGCACATACTAAAAAGAATGGTGAACCATCTAGTTCAAAAGTTGTTGAAGTGAAGGTATGTGTCAAATTTATTGATGATAACTTAGATATGCTAGCAATAATTATTGGAAATATTTTAATAAATAACTCTTTCTTGAGTTTAGGAAATGTATGAAGCTGAAAAAAATTCAGATTTGTCAGAAGCACAATCAAAATCTGTTAAAAATGATATACTTTCAAAGTTTATTGAACCTGAGCAAGGAGGTCATGTTAGAGGTTAAGGAGCAGGAGTGACACTATCTAAATTAGAGGCAATATCTCAGCAAACTAAGAAGGAAGCCAAAATGCAAGAACAAATTGACACATTACAAGACACAATGAAGCAAATGCAAGGTTTCATGGATGATTAAAACAAACTCATACAAAGTTTAATGAGCAAATTGGTAATAGCAAGGTCCTCATTAAATGTTACGTTAATTAATTGTGAATCTTAATTTCATAAAATAGTGAAATTAATTTCTTTTTTAATTTCTTTTTCTACAGAGTGAAGCATCAAATGATGGACAAAATCAAAATCTATCTACATCAACTCAATCTAATAGTACCCCACAGGTAAAGTTTAAACTTATACAACAATTTATGTTGTCCTAATTAATAGTTTAGCAACCATTAACTTAATTATAATTAGAAATGTTTTTTTTTTTTGTTTTACTTATGAGCACAGCATGTAAGCCCAAATCGGAAAGGCCAAAAGTGCAAGTTGTTGAATTGGCTTGAAGTAGATGAAGTAGTTGCAATAGGACGTTGGGTAACAAATGATCCTAATGCAATGGTGCATTGTGTAGCTCTTGGAAAAAATGCTTCTCGCGTCGTCTGGATAGATGAGGTGAAAAATCCTTCTTGAGTTGTGGAAAAAATATGCAGATATGGAAACAATAGAAGATGCTTTGGGAAGTTCAATTTCAAGAAGCGATTATTGTTTGTCTTTGTATATGTATGATATTAATTTTTTTACTCTTAATATACTTGATGATATTTTTTGTTCATGACTTAATGAAAGGTAGTTTAATTTATTCCTTTTGTTAAAATTGCCAGTTTTAATTATAAATCATATTGTATTCGATTATGTTATAAATATCTAATAAATGCTATAAAGTAAATAAAAAGTTACAAAATTAACCAAGCACAATAGCATTCCAGAAAAGATTATTATAGCATTACCAAACTTCATAAAATGCTATCAATAGTTTGTAGCATGAAAATATGTTATGGCGCTTCGGCTAATGCTATAGACTCTTCAACTAAATTATAACATCTATATAAATGCTATAAATTACTTAAATAACAATTATTCCTTTAGCATTTAAAAAATGTTAAAAACAAATAGCACTCCAAAAAACGCTCTATCATGATATTTGATAACGTTAAATAATATTATTATAATTTTATAACAGCATTTAAAAACTGCTATACATCTATAGCAGTTTTTAAAAACGTTATAGAGAAAAGATAGCATGGGCAATCACGACGTTAAAGAAATGCTATAATAACTATAATATAACATTTTTTGAGCGCTATAAAAAGTCATATTTGTTGTAGTGGTATTGCATACTTATTTCACCCCTTGGGATAGTCGTAATTAATTAGGATAAAAGCTCTTCAGCTTTTGCCCGCCGCATATGTCTTCTCGGACACATGCAAGATTGCATCAGCCGCGTCACGAACATCAATGAATTAATGCGCGCATGCCATTGCTGCTGTTTCAGATATATCTGGTTTTCGTAATATATAGTACGGTTTCCAGATGAAAAATCAATAAGCAAATTGCCAACAGAAACTTATGTACGTAGCTGGTAGTCATTTGTAGAATTATGACAGTCGGCAATAGTGACCTAGCCAGCAGGGCAGGAATCATGATACGCGTAATTTCAGCATTTATTCAAAATCCTGTCCGAGTATCAACATGGAACGATATGGTTGGTGATGGGAATAATTAAGAATTCATAGAAGTTTTAACCGACTGTGGTCATTGTGGGCAGCGCAGTTGGGTTTCAATCGATTATTAATTCTTCCTTTGCAGTGTTCTATCATGGCATTTTCAAATCTAGAAATGAAAACGAATAATGCTAGTGTAAGAGGACAGAAACCTCTCAAACCTCAAATACGTTAGGAAGAATAAGCAGCTGAATTTCATCGTGGATTGCAGCACCGGCCCAATAATCACGGATGGACAAATTGTCACTATGTTGAGCTCACCTCTTTTCACGTACTCCCCAAGTTTCAGTTTCTGCGATTGTTTTAGCGACACAATCAATACCGTTGCTGACCGTGACCGATGTTCAGATAAACTATGTTAGTTCGTCATTAACCATAAAAGAATGGAAAAGGATTAGTACAAATTTGATATGTTAGTTGAACACCCCAATTGCCTTGCAAAATTCCAAGTCAGTCCAGCATTCCTCATCCTTAGCCTAACCTTTTGGCAAATTCATGACACGGCCACAACCTTTTCCACTTTGCCTTTTATGCATGCATTTAGCACGTTTCTTGTGCCAGTAACAGCTGGCTGCATTTGTTCAACCAGCATCAATATTATGACACTCTGTTTTTGTTACCAAATTTTTCACTGGATTGAAAAGCGACTCAGGTAGGATTCTTGCCTCTGGATTAAATGCGCTAGCTTGAGAGGCTAATGGGCAGCTAACCATGGAAAACACCTTCGCACCCTTCAATTGCGGTAAGAACCTCATAGTCTAGAAAATCAGTCTTAAAGATGCGGGGTTTTCATCAGAAGCATTGTCCAATTTCTTTGGATGTGCATTCTTCTTGTAGCCTGAAAACAAATTGCGGGAGTCAAGTTAATAGACAAAGTAAACGAAGAAGAGCGTGACAGTTAGATTAGAAACTTACTAGGGTCTCCAACAGTTCCATTGACAATGTAACCTTGAGAATGTAGAAATTTGACGACCCAGGATGCCAAGTATTCTTAGTCACCTGTCACACAAACTTTTTCTCTCTCCCATTTCTCTAATCAGTTAGAGGTCTGCTAGCTTCGGAATTGCACTTCTATGGCTGCCTACTGAGGTCCAAGTTGACAAATAAAAGAGAAAAGTTCTTAGGCTTGTTGATTGCAACGTCTTTTTCAATGCTCGCATACATTTAATATCAAAATGCTGCCGTGTTTTGTGTCTGCTTGCTATTGCAAAATGATAAAGAAGCGAAAACCATAAGCCTTTTTCAGACCTTGACATCATATTATATTACTTCAATCAACAATCATCCACCAAATTATTGCTAGTGTCCAAAAGAATCTGCACGACTAGAAAGGGAAAGGGGTTTTATAACTGGTACAAAACCGTTGCTCGCGTAGATGTATATCTGCTTCTAGAATATAGCACTGAAGAGGTAAAACTTTTCCAATGTACCCACTTAGAACCAATTTCCAGCAAGAGCTTTAGGGTTGCTTGAGAGAATTGCTAGACTGTCGGTAACTGACACAAGATGTGTAAGAACTATTTGGAAAATGTCTTTTTTGCTAGAAAATTGAACAATTTTAAGATAGCTGCTTCTATTGCATTCCAGATAGAGATCTTCAGCACATGTAATATAAATGGTGAATGAAATAGGCAGGCAGACTGATGCAACAAAACTCAATGAGGTATTTTCAATGCAAGTGACCTACAAGTGACCTATACATAACCTATTAACTGTCCTAATTAAAAATGGCCTGCAAATGAGCTTCGTGTAATTTTCAACTGTTTTAATATAAAGTTCACCCACAATTGTACTTCGGCCTTTACAATACAAAGAAAATTTATTTCGTCCATTCATTTACAGAAGACACAAAATAACATTGATATTCCAACTATTACATCTTCCTTGGAGGAAGATAGGAAAACTATTTACATAGTCTGGGACTGACTTTTACAAGCCTGCTTGAAACATGTAATTGAGAGAGCATGGTTTAACAGCAAATCTCAGTATGCCACTCTCTGTGCAGGATGCCAGTCTCTTCATAGTTCTTATCAGAATCATGGATGCTCTCTTCTAGTGGCCTGTACTTCCATCCCAAATTCTGCAATTGCCCTGAACTCAGCTTTACCCCTCATCCACCTTGGCGAAGCTGTCATGATATGCATCAAAAAACAAGAATATTAAATTAGAATCTGAGGAAAAATTACAGAAGAAGTGCAGCCATCATAAAATCACCTTTTCTCTTTTTTATTGATCTCAATAAATGTACAACTTTTAGAATCAGGAAGCATAGCTGAGTCCAGAATTACCTTTTAGAGTAGTCATAGTTTGGATCATGATCTTTATCTTGTCTGCCAGAGTCTGCATTCTGATTGCGAATGAAGTACATACATACCTTCTTTTTGCTTCAGGCTTTTCAATATACAACCAAAATAACATAAGCCACATCACATACATCTACCAGGGGTCGATTTTTTATCTTTCAGTGATTCATTTCGATCTAACGTCCATTTCAAATCACAGGATTAATAAGTTTCAACCAAGAAAAGAAAATGCATACTAAGCATGCACAGAATATTTCTTAGCCCCAAATTCCGAGGATGCTCAATTGATAATTACAAATGCTTTTCCCTTATTCTGTAATTGTTACTGAACTAACCGTAGGACGTGTATCTCATTGTACATTGCAACTATCTATGCCTACTGAATGGCTAAGAAACTTCCTAGGTTCAATGCTATAACAAGCTAATGTTGATGGCAATCTTCTAATTCACATTGTGGGAATTTGTATTTCACAACCACTAAGATGTATTTCCCCGGTTTACAACTAGTGTGCTTTTCAAGTTTTAACATGTAGGAATGGGATACATCAGCAAAGCAGAAACCTCTGAGAAGTCCTAGATGCAGTAAGCTACTGGCATTTATTGTTGGCTGCAGCATAGGCCCAATAACAATTGATGGACAAACTGTCGCCATATCAAGTTCCCCATTCAGCATACTCCAAAGCTTGAATCTGTGCTATTGTTTTCGCCAGGTGATAATAGGTCTGGAAACAACTTGAGAAATGCTGTCAAACAGAATGAACTTGAAAAAACACCTCAGATATATTAATGAAAGCAATTTTTTGACAAATTTCTATAAGTCCATAGTATGAAAGCAAATGAAATTTTGTTCATTGGATACCTCAGTTGCCTTGCAGAATCCCTTAGCAGACCAACATTCCTCATCCATAGCCTGACCCTTTGGCCGATTTGGATTCAGCATAACAGCAGCAAAAGATGACACAACCATAAGGTCCATAACCCCCTCTACATTTTGCCTTCAGACATGAATTGAGAACATTCCCTGTCCCAACAACAGCTGGTTCAATCAGTTGTACATGCACAAAAGTTCTTATTAGATTCAAGCCAGATATAATTAGGATTTGCATGATTTTATCAAACACAATTCCTTCATTCTAATTGTCAGCTGATCAAAATTCAAAGGCCAAAACAGTAAAGTGAGTGAAAATCATTCCTCAGGATTGGGAACTTTGGCAGCTGGAACAGGGCATGCAACATGGAAAACACCAATGCAGCCAGCCATGGCAGCACATAGACCTTCACAGTCAAGAAAGTCTGTTTTGAATAGCTGCAAATTCTCTGAAGCAGTTTCTAATTTCTTCAAATGAGCATTCTTGTCATCACCTGAAGATAGATTATTATAAAAAAATAAAAATAAATTATCCAAGCAGGTCCATTCAAGTAGCAAACTACAAAAAGAGAAACAGAATTATATATGAATCTTTGCTGCATGTAAATGTAATAATGAAAAGGCACCGAGAAATTTATTTGGGTCTCTTGCAGTTCCAAGGACCATATAGCCCTGCAAAAGCAGATAGTTGACAAGCCATGTAGTCTCCAGCACCAGTTAGGCGCGCTCTGTCCTTATCTTTTCTCATCTCTAATCTCACTTCCAGTTCTTGCAAGGAATTCAATTTGTTCAAGAGTCAGCAGAGTGTGCTCGGTGCCCAAATGGACATGCAGATTATGTGATAAAATATTAAATAGTCAGTTTGGCGATGCAACTAGCCGCTCGTCATGCCTTTAGTCTCGACACAAACCTCGTTTTGTACAAGACAAAAACTGACATCAAATATATCAGTTTTGTTTTCCTTTCTTGGCTGCATTCCAATTTAAGTGTATTCTTTTATTTATATTTGTTAAATAAACGGAGTACATATATATAAGCAATTTTTTTAATAAGAGATTTGCAAGTGAAAGGCTAAAAGATAACAAAATAAATACTTCATTGTAATGTATTAAAATTTATGTTTTTTTGTCTTTTTAACTTAATTTTTTTATTACATTGAAGTAATGAATCTCTTATATATATATCAAATGAATCTTATACAATATACTCTTTTAATTGCCCAATTTGAAGCTATTAAATTCAATTTGTTAATTTGTCTTTCCCGGAATGTGGTACGCGTTGGTTCAGTACTTCGAATATTGTGTAATATATACATGTAGTAGATATTCCGCAGCGCGAGTAGCACTAATCATGGGCATTGAGCTGCCTAAGCTGAAAATTCAACAGCCGTCCAACAAGCCCAAGCCCACGCCCAAGCCCGCGCATCATTCTACCTCTTGCTCGTTTTGTCTTGTCTACTTACGAGCTGAATGTAATTCTCATGTCATGTGGCCGTGTGGATAGAAATTAATTGTCAATCCATGCATGTTGATTGTTGGCTTCAACGTGCTTGACTGCTTGCTCATGATCCCACAATTCACGTGGGCTGTCTTCTCCCCCCTTTCAATTTAAGAATCATATTTATGTTTAAATATTTAATGGGACTTGGACCAGAAACGAGTTATCAGTTATACATGTCATCACAACGGCGTAGCAACCTGAAAGAACAAAAGTAGTCAGCCTAATTAATGAAGTCACTGTCGATCGCCGAGCAGCCCGCGCCTGCACTCACCGATCATCCATGGCCATGCAAATCATGCAACGGCACTTACGTACAGTGGCAGCCCACCTGTTGAGAATTCAGATGATGAAGAGTCAATTGTTGACCCAAAGGCCATGCTGGCATACCACCTGAGCAATGATATCCAGCAACCAGCTGATGCCATAGATGAGGTGTACCCAATGAGCTGGCAAAATTGTTATACTGAGGAATATCTACACGTGAATTCTGCAAGCTGGAAATTCTAGAAGTTTTCCAATGATTGGTTAATGCAGCTGTGACTTTTTTGTCCTATTCATTTTTCTGTTGCCTCTTGAGCAAGCTCTCATTTTTCCTTTTCTTGCTGTAATATAAATACATGAACGCCTTGTATATTGAAGAATGGAATACCATCAGTAAAGAATATGTTTTGGATTTCTGCTCTGCTATTACATACTTAAGCAATTCCTAAGAATTTAAGTTAGTATCAGAGCCATACTTTGAGCTATGGAAAGCAGCAGAAATTCACAAACAAACATGAATCAAACTCTGGAAAATCCAGATGATCAAAACCTACCGGAAAATGTTGATAACCAGAACCCAAACATTAGCACCAGAAATATGAATATGACAAATCCATCTCCTACCCAACACATCACCAGCAACACATATGTGTTCACTACCCCTATCAAGCTGACACAGAACAATTTTATGCTCTGGAAATCACAAGTGGTTTCCAGTATAAGGGCAAATGAGCTTGAAGGGTTTATAGATGGAAGTCATATGTGTCCCCCTAGATGCTTCACCAGTCCTGGAACTAACCAAACTGATATCACCATCCCAAATCCAGAATACCAAATCTGGAAGAAACAGGATCATATCCTTTTAAGCTGGTTGCTTTCTTCACTTAATGAAGGTGTCTTAGGCACTGTGGTGGATTGTTCTACTTCATGTGAAGTTTGGACAACTCTGGCCAATCAATATGGTGCAAGAACAAGAGCTAGAGTTCTGTATTTGAGAACACAGATTCAAACCACCAAAAAAGGGTCCCTCACTATCCATGACTATTATTCTAGAATGAAAACCATTTTAAACACACTTAGAGCAGCTAGAAATAATATGAGTGATGAGGATTTTATTATGTGTGTCTTGGCTGGTGTAGGACCTGAGTATGACTCAGTTGTCACTAACATTAACTCTATGCCAGAAACTCCCTCATTGTCAGAAGTCTATGGTATGCTGCTCAGCCAAGAGACTAGAACCGAGCAAAATCTCAGCACAGGGTCAATTGAGGCCAACATCACACAAATAAGAAATGGTAGAAGGAACTGGGGCAATGGTGAAAGATTTGGCAATCAACAACAAACTGGGATAGTCTTCAGAAATCCTGGTGGAGGCTCTGGAAATGGTGGAAATGGTGGCTCTGGTCAGGGAAATCAAAATGCTCAAGACAAAGGCAAAGGCAAGGCTGTTGCAGAAAATGAAGGCTCTGATTCAAAGGGTCCATGCCAAATCTGCTTCAAAATGGGTCATACAGCTGCTGAGTGTTGGCATAGGTTCTAGAAAAACTATGTGCCACAGCCAAATAGGAGAAGAGGAGCATATATGGCCACATCAGAAGGACAAAGAAGCAATGCCTGGTATTTTGATAGTGGTGCCACAAATCATGTAACCAATGCCATTGGGAACATGAACTTGAATTCAGAGTATCAAGGTAATGATAAGCTCACTGTTGGTAATGGTAATAAACTTCATATCTCTCACATTGGTTACTCTATATTGCCCACTTACAATCCACACAAACACATCAAATTGAATCACATTGTGTGTGTGCCTGATATTACCAAGAACCTTATTAGTGTTTCTAAATTGATTCATGATAATGATATTGATGTTGAGTTTCAAAAATCTGTTTGCTTCATCAAGGACAAGAGCCAAGGGAAAATTCTGGTGAAAGGAGTGGCTAGAGATGGACTATATGAGTTGCTGTGCATGCCCACTCATTTGAGTGGCAACAAAGTCACATATGCTGCTGAGTTATCTTCCTTTTTAATGCCTGAGTCAATAAGTTACATCAACAATCCAGTGTCAATGATGTGTTTTAATTTCAGCTCTAGTAGTAGTAAGTGTGTCGGTACCAGTGTTGGTACCAGTGTTCCTGAGTCTAGTGAGGTTGACACAACAAGCAGTAAGAATTTCAGAACTAATCAAATTGATCTTTGGCACCTTAGGCTAGGACATCCAAATGTGTCAGTTCTGAAAAATACTCTACTGTCATGTAATCAGCTCAATATCAATAAAACTATTTCTCCTTCATTTTGTGATGCTTGTCAGTATGGAAAACAATCAAAACTGAACTTTAAAAGCATTGAAACCAAAACTAGCACAGCCTTAGAACTAATACACAGTGACCTCTGGGGACCAGCACCTATTCCATCAACCCATGGACACAAGTATTACATATCATTTGTGGATGACAAAACAAGGTACACATGGTTGTTTCCTTTAACAACAAAATCACAGGCCCTTGACACATTCATTATGTTTAAAAACCAAATAGAAAATCAATTAAATCTGAGAATCAAAGCCTTACAGACAGACATGGGTGGTGAATTTAAAGCATTTGAACCATTTCTCAAGAAAGAAGGAATAGCCTTGAGACATTCATGCCCCTACTTACATGAACAAAATGGAAAAGTAGAAAGAAAGCACAGACATATCGTGGAGACTGGGCTAACATTGCTAGCTCAAGCCAAAATGCCTTTGAAATACTGGAAAGAAGCCTTCAGCTATGCCACCTACATCATAAACAGATTAACCTCACCCACACTTGAAAACAAAACCCCATTTGAATCACTATATCTCACCAAACCAGATTATTCCCAAATTAGAGTTTTCGGTTGTGAATGCTATCCATACTTAAGACCCTACAACAAGCATAAATTTGATTTCCACACATCCAAGTGCATACTGCTAGGTGTTAGTATCTGTCATAAAGGCTATGTCTGCATGCATCATTCAGGAAGAGTCTACATTTCAGTCAGTGTCAAGTTTAATGAAAACTCATTTCCATTTCAAAGTGACTCAAACTTCTACAAGCATAAGCTCACTGACCAAAATGATTCTTCCAAAATCCTTGAAAGGTTCCAAGTTGTATCTTTCTCTACCAATGTCCCTTTTGAGTCAACACAGCAAGAAACTTCTCAAAGTCAATCTCAGGCCACTACTGGAAACTCAGAACAGCTCCCAATTCCTGATCAAGATGAACCTTGTCAGAATTTGAACCTCAACACCATATCAGACAACCATTCCTATGTTCAACTCTCACCAAACACCTCAGAAGAAAATTGCACCTTGCTCCCTATCACAGAACCAAACACTCAAAAAGGTTTATCCCTACATCCTATGATCACAAGGTCAAAAGCAGGAATCTTTAAGCCAAAAGTTTACCAAGTATCTACTCAACTTCAAATTTCTCTACCCCAAAACTCAACTGAAGCACTGAAAGATCCTAAATGGAGAAGAGCCATGGAGGATGAATATAATGCTCTCATCAAAAACAAAACCTGGACCTTAATACCACATGACCAAAGCTACAAACTCATTGGAAACAAGTGGGTGTACAAGGTAAAAGAGAATCCAGATGGCACCATAAACAGATGCAAAGCCAGACTTGTAGTGAAAGGGTTTCTACAGACACCAGGACTTGACTATAATGAGACTTTTAGCCCTGTGGTCAAAGCTGCAACAATCAGAATCATTTTAACCTTGGCTGTTAATAATGATTGGATGCTGAGGCAGGTTGACATAAATAACGCATTCCTAAATGGAGATTTGACAGAAACAGTTTACATGCCACAACCTGAGGGTTTTGAAGATAAGAGAAGGCCAAACCACATATGCAAACTCAAGAAAGCTCTTTATGGACTGAGGCAGGCACCCAGAGCTTGGTTTGACAAATTAAAGAGTGCTCTGCACTCCTGGGGATTCAACAACTCCAAATGTGATACCTCACTATTTTTCAAAGGAAGCAGTGCTGAAATGATCATTGTACTTGTGTATGTGGATGACATAATTGTCACTAGAAGTAACAGCAAAGGTATTGAGGAAGTAATTGGAAAGCTAAGCAGAACTTTTGCATTGAAAGATCTTGGAAATCTGGGCTACTTTCTTGGGATACAGGTAATAAGAAATCAGAATTCCATTCTACTTTCTCAAGCTAAATATGTCCAAGACCTATTAGCTAAAACTGAGATGGAGGATTGCAAGGGAATAGAGTCTCCATTCAGCACAACAGAAAAACTAAATAAAGGTGAGGGTACCAAACTTGACAACCCTTCATTTTACAGAAGTGTTGTAGGAAGTTTGCAGTATGCTGTCCTAACAAGACCAGAGCTTGCATACTCGATCAAGAAGCTAAGTCAGTACATGTCCGACCCAAGACAATCTCACTGGAAAGCCTGCAAACGAGTATTGAGGTATCTAAAGAACACTACCAACATGTGTTTAAAACTCCAAAGATCAGAACACCTTGATTTAGTGGCCTACACAGATGCTGCCTGGGCAAGTGATCCAGACGACAGAAGATCAATAAGTGGATACTGCGTTTTCTTAGGGGATAGCTTGGTAGCTTGGAGCTCAAGAAAGCAAGGTATGGTAGCAAGGTCTACAGCTGAGTCTGAGTACAGAGCCATGGCTCTGTGCACTACTGAAATCACTTGGATTAATTCTCTGTTTGGTGAATTGAAAATTAAAATGCAGAGAATTCCAATGATTTTGAGTGACAGCACAAGTGCAGCAGCTATAGCTACAAATCCTGTTTATCACTAAAAAACAAAGCACTTTGAGATAGATCTTTACTTCATTAGAGACAAAATTACTCAAGGAGAGCTGGAAATAAGCTTTGTGGCCAGCAAAGATCAAATTGCAAACATATTAACCAAGCCATTGCCTTACTACAAATTCAGTCAATTTAGAAGCAAACTTAATGTTTTTGACAAGACCTTAAGTTTGAGAGAGGGTGTTGAGAATTCAGATTATGAAGAGTCAATTGTTGACCCAAAGGCCATGCTGACATACCACCTGAGCAATGATATCCAGCAACCAGTTGATGCCATAGATGAGGTGTACCCAATGAGCTGGCAAAATTGTTATGCTGAGGAATATCTACACGTGAATTCTGCAAGCTGGAAATTCTAGAAGTTTTCCAATGATTGGTTAATGTAGCTGTGACTTTTTTGTCTTATTCATTTTTCTGTTGCCTCTTGAGCAAGCTATCATTTTTCCTTTTTCTTGCTGTAATATAAATACATGAACGCCTTGTATATTGAAGAATGGAACACCATCAGTAAAGAATATGTTTTGGATTTCTGCTCTGCTATTACATACTTAAGCAATTCCTAAGAATTTAAGTCCACCATCCTATTTTTGTCACCTCATTACTCTCATGACCCAGCGTACGTGTCGTATCTCATACAATATCTCCATCGAATTATTATTAATTCGACCGTGCATATGGAACTTCTAAATAGAGCTGGTAAAATTCGACACGATCTAAATACTTGATACGAATTCGATGTAAATAAATGGGTTTGAGTCGTTAAATTTGATACGATTATTAAATGGGTCGGCTTCGAGTCAACACGATTTTTTTCCGTATCGGGTTAAGGTCGAAATTTTTAACCCATTTACCCGATCAATGACACGATTATTAAACGGGTAAACGAATCGTGTCAATCCAAACCCACTAACACGACCCAATAAAATATGATATTTTTGGCATTTTAAAAAAATATAAGAATAAATTTATAATTAAGATAAATAAAACAACAAAAAAAATGAGCTTTAACATATTGCGCGCCAATTGATAAAAGTTTCTGGCCACCAATTAAAAAAATAATTTCCACCTTAAAAATCTAGATTGTTGCCAATTAAAAATTAAGATAAAAAAATTGTCAATGCCACAATCCATATTCTAATGTACCTTCGTTCTTATCCTCCCACCACCCCCACTTTCTTTTTCATCAACAAACACTTGATTAAGTACAAGTTTCAATTCTAGCAAATTGCAGGACTTTGATCGGCTGCTCTTGGGATCAAACATTCATGGTTAGGTTAGTTTAAAAAGCAATTTCTCTATTATTTAATAATTGTTTGCATTCTTTAATAGGTTTTGTTTTCCATTGCTTCCTTCACCTGTGTGCTTATAGCTTTTGCAGTTTGGTTTGAAAGTTATTCTTTTTAAATTTGTTTAAATTTTTTTGACACTTAATCGCATTCCTCTATTATAACTTAATTTTACAATTATCATTGATATGAATTTTTTGGGTACAGTAGTAATATGGAACCGGATCCAAATAATGATAATTCAACTAATATTGAAGCCTTCTTACATGGACATCGAGTGAATTTGGAGGAATTAGAGCAAGATGGTGACATTGATGCTCCAAAGAAACAACGTAAGAGGAGAAGAACATCTAAAGCATGGGGTATGTTCACTAAATTGCCATTAGATGCATATCAAGATGGAAAGGAAAGGTCTATGTGTGTTTGTGGAAAAGTTTACATTAGCGAAAGTAACTATGGAACTGGTAACATACTTAAGCATATTAAAAAATGTCCTAAGTTAAAAAAGCCACGTGACCCCCGTCAAATGATTTTAGACCATTCAAGTTCGATAAGGGTCATATTCTTCAGAATTTGATCAGGTTGTCTTTCGTGAGTTGTTGTCTGCAGCAATTGTGAACCATGGGTTACCTTTTCAGTTTGTTGAGTTTGATGCAATTAGAACTTGTTTTGAGTTTTTGAATTCCGAAGTACAAAATATTTCTAGAAATACAGCAAAAACGGATATCCTAAAAGCTTATAATGCAGAAAGACTTAAGATTAAAGCTATGTTAAGGGAGGTTCCTGGTAGAATTTGTTTCACCTCTGATTTGTGAACTGCCTGTACTACTGATGGATACATGAGTTTGACTGCACATTTTATTGATAAAAATTGGGTTTTACAAAAAAGATTGTTGAACTTCACCTTGATGCCATCTCCACACACTGGACTTTGCTTGTCTGAAAGTTATTATCTTCATGGACAGAATGGGGTGTTGAGAAAAATGTGTTTTCTATAACATTGGACAATGCTTCAGCTAACGAGGCATGTGTTAATATGTTGAAATCTCAGTTGAAGATTAGGAAAGCTTTACTATCTAATGGTGATTATTTACATATGCATTGTTGTGCTCATATTATCAATTTAATTGTTCAAGATGGATTAAAAGCAATAGAGGGAGAACTTTATAAAATTCGTGAAAGTGTGAAATATGTGAAAGCATCTCAAGGTAGAAAACAAAAGTTTTTGGAGTGTGTTAATCAAATGTCCTTAGATAGGAAAAAAAGCTTGAGACAAGATGTCCCTACAAGATGGAATTCCACTTATATTATGCTTGATTGTGCACTTTATTACAAAAGTGCTTTTTTTCACTTAGCTTTAAGTGATTTTAATTATAAGTACTGCCCTTCAGAAGATGAGTGGAATAAATTAGAGAGAATTAATAATTTTTTGGTACTTTTTTATGAGATTACTTGCATATTTTTTGGATCAAAGTACCCCACTTCAAATTTGTACTTTCCAAAAGTATTTGCAGCTTATGTAACTTTGAGGGAATACTTAGAAAATGGGGATGGGTATATGAAAGACATGGGGAATAGGATGCTTAAGAAATTCTTGAAGTATTGGTCTGACTTTTGTAATATTTTGACAATAGCTGTTATTTTGGATCCTCGTTACAAGTTACAATTTGTTGAATGGGCATACAAAAAGGTTTTTGGTTAAAATTCCAATGAGTTAAAAAATATTAGAGAGAAGTTGTTTTTATTGTTTAATGAATATATGCTCATTTCGACCCAATCTACCAATACTTCTTCCATGCAAGGTTCTGTTTCTCACTCAAATGAGAATGATGACAGAAAAGGTAGAGGAAAATTAGATTCATGTCTTGAGGTTAGTTTTATTTATTTATATAGAATTTTTAATCGTAACTTATTCTTGTTTACTTCATAGTTATATTTTATGTTTGATGAATTTTAGTTACATTTTATGTTTGTTGAATTATTCCTTTTTTTTCATGTGTAATAGGAATTTGATAGTTTTGAGAGCATGAAATCTATTTGTACCCAAAAAACTCAACTGGAGCTTTATTTGAGTGAACCACGAGCTTATAGGAGCAATCACTTGGACATTTTAAATTTTTGGAAAGACAACCAAGTTCGTTATCCTGAGCTTGCTTCTATGGCTCGTGATGTCTTAACCATTCCAATATCAACAGTTGCATCTGAATCAGCTTTTAGTGTAGGTGGTCGGGTTCTTGATCAATTTCGGAGTTTACTTAAGCCCGAAACAGTGGAATCAATAGTTTGCAGTAGAGATTGGATTTTTGGACAAGAAGGTTATCTTTTTTTTTTCTCAATTCTCTTGTCTTTATGAATATACTCTTTGTTATGGTAGATTCTGAATTATGGTTATTTACAATTTTGAGGCTGGATTTTGTTTGTTTCTTTGGCTTACAGTGTTGCTAGCTTGCTACGTGTCCTTCCTGACTTGTGTTCCTTTTTTGTTTATTCACTTCAGTAAATGCAATGGTTTCTATAGATGAGCCAACCACCAACATACTCGAGCACAACAATTAATAGTCTCCTATTTAAAGCAGATGCTATTGATAACTGATAACTGATAGGTCTAATCATTTACTATTTTTTTTTAATTCATATTTGCATTAAAATATACTTATATTTTTTTAATTTTAAATCAATTTGCAGGTGCTAATTATGAGAACTCGCATATTAAAGATGATTCTCCATTTTTTGTGAAGGATAAGCATATATATGGACTGTGGCAATCTATTTTGTAAAATTCTATATGAATTTAGAACTTTATTTTTGATAGATATAAATTTAGAACTTTAATAGTTTAAATGTGTAATATTTCGGTACATATATATATTTTATAATTTTAATATATTATATTCTTTACATATATATATATACATGATGGAATGCAATTTGCATCAATTGGGAGTGCAATATGTGATGTAAATATTGTTTAATATATAAATATTAAATAGGTTATCGGGTAACCCGTTTATTTTCCGTGTCGGGTTTGAGTCTTAATATTTTGACACGATTATTAAATGGGTCGGGTTTGGGTCCGCTTAAATTTAACACGACACGAACACGACACGATGACCCGTTTTGCTACCTCTACTTCTAAAAGCTCCCGTCTCTTGAAAATGATCTTTGGCGACTCTTTCTCAATTCATTAATAATAAGACATTGACAACAATATTTTGAATGCATGCTTTGACAATTACTACCTAGCTTTTAGAATACAACACAATACTCTTTCTTTTTTTTTTTTTATAGTGTCGATGTTCACATTTTTCAAAATATACATTTTTCAAGGTCAATTACAATGAAATCTTGTAATTTATTATAAAAATAAAAGAGATAAAAACTTTTAAATTTTCACATATTAGTCCCCCACCTACAAATTTTCAGTTCCATTAATGCTTTTGGAAGCCATAATTTTCAAGACAAAAACTCAATTAAATTTATTTTAAGTGTGTAATTAAATTTACTCATTTTATTTTAGGACAAAAATCAACCAAAAATACAAAACTCATTGTTGATTACTGTATACTTCGAGAAAGTTTATTCATTTTCAAGAAAGTTTATTCATTTTCAAGAAAGTTTTCTATTGAGGATTTTTTACCTTATTAAAAGTTATGGACAAACTGAAAGATATAAAAAAAAACACACACATATTTTAATGTACTACAAAACAAAATATATTGTATTAAAATATGTAAGATTTTTTTATTTTTTTTATTTATCCTCGACTTTAATATATATAGTTGGGAATTTTTAAATAAAAAAATTATTCTATATACTTCTGCATAAATTTTTAATAATGTATATAATGAATAATAATAATAATAAATAATTAATTGACTGCATCCACTCAAGTGAGCGGGCTTGCAGGCAGAAAATTAAGGCTCCATTTCCTTATGTCGATAAACAATCAATATTAAAACTTCATAAGCGTTGAGACCAGATAATGACGAACACGACCGCATTGAGATAATTTGTTGAGCTAGTGATTTAGTAATAATGATAGAATCTTAATATGATGTGTCATTTATTTATGACATAATGAATTTTATAATTTATAAAATTAATATTTTATTCTTTAACTACCGAATATCATATCAATTGAAATTCAAATGTCAGAATCCCTAACATTAATCTGGAATCTACTTTAATGGGAAGAATGGCAGCCAACGAGTGAGGAGTCAGTATGGGTTTCCATGCGCAGCAAGCGGACCGACGTACGTGGTCGGCGTAGAATTCACGCAACATAAAAGTGTTTTGAAATTATGTGCGTGTATGCGCAACTAACAAGCCAATATCTTCTCAAAAAAAAAAAACAAGCCAATATGAATTTATATATTTTATTCTGCAACTAGAAAAGCAGGTCTAGCTATTTCTAGTTTAAAAATTTTCCTATTTCAAACTAAAATTCGATTTCTTCGCCATTATATATCAAAGGGAACTATCACTCCTATTGAAAGATCCCTTGCTTTTACAGATAAATTTCCTGATAAAATTCTTGACAAAACTTAATTACAAAGATTTTTAGGAAATTTAAATTATGTTCTTGATTTCTGCCCTAATATCAATAAAATAGCAAAACCATTGCATGATAGGTTAAAAAAGAACCTTGTTGCATGGTCAGACAATCATCAGATACGAGCATGCAAACAGGCAATATATATATATATATTTTATTTGCTACAACATCATCTTGACTCAAATTTCGACCTTATAATTGAAACAGAGCTATATCAATAAAGAGACCACTGCTTTGCATGTCGAGTGACAAACCGATAAGAGTGGAACACTTGTGAAGATTCACACCAACCAATCATTTCAATAAAAGTCAAAGCTATTGCAAGTGTGTTAAGATGGTCATAGAAAAACTGATATGTATTCAATATACAAGCCCGGTCATTTCTTGTATTTATTCACACACACACATATCATCATCGTCGTCGTTGCGTCAATAGAAAATTATTAATTTCTGTATATATCCATAAAGATTGAAGAAGATAACAAGATGGTACTATTTTAATTTTTTATAATGTCCAAAATTCAGCATGAATTAACCAACAAGGTTTTGTTTAATTGTACACCTTTTTTGTTCGGTTATTATGCACATAATCAAAGGATTAATTACAGCACGAAGGAGAATCACCAACTAGTTGAGTGGTAGAGATCACTCAGCTTTCCATACAAAATTCGAGTGATCGAGTAAGTTTGCACCTTTTTTTTTTTTTCTTTAACAACTTGGTGGAAGATTTGGTTCTACGTTTTGGAAACAAATTTCGCCCATTTTGAGGGACAAATGTTAGCCATCTGCGAGCTATGCCTATATAGATAAATTGTAGGATGAAATCTTCTTCTTGTTTTTGCCACTGTCTAAAGAGTTCATTAAGTGTTCTTTGGTGGGATACATAATGTTATATGGTCCTTCTCTCTCTCTCTCTCCCTCTTTTTGTTTTTAACATGCTGATATGTTGTTAAATTATATAGTTTGATAGAGTTAGTTTTTAATACAAAGATGCATTATTCATAATGCCGATCAATTTTAACAATTTAACTATATTTAATTGGACATTTGATATATAACCACCAACAAGTATGTGAGTCAAGTTTCAGCACTATAGTTTCAATTTTATGCTATAAGGAATTAGACAAACAAACTACAGGCCAACTTGGGAATATTATGCCTTTTAAAATAATTATTGTCAGTTGTACTGTAAAAATAATCAACTGTGAATAGAATCAATTAAATATTTGGTAAATTTTATTTTCAAAAGTACTATGAATTTTGAAATTGTTATGGACGTTTAGTAAATTTTACTGTTAAACTGTTGAAAGAAAATAAATAATTAAAATGTACATAATGTAGGATAAAATTTATTTATACATATAAAAATATGTACATATAATATTTTTATATGTGTATTATAATAATTTTTACTATAAATAAAATTTATAATATATTAATTTTATTTTTTATCTTAAAACAATTGATAATAAATTTATAATACATTGAAACAAATTTAATAATAATTCGATGAACAAATTGATATTAATAAATTTAGATTGATGAATTATAATAAAAATATATTAAAATATTGATTTTATTTCTAATTTGAATAAGGATAATTTTGGATTTAGGTAATAACTTTAAAGATATTTATGGAATTGAATTAAATGATAAAATTAATTCTCAAAATCAGAATATGAAAACTACTCATTTCTTATTTTTCAAAATCAGCTGTAGGAGGAGTTGATTTTTACAAAGTGATTTTGACCTCTTTTTTTTTTTTTAACGAAACACTAAAATTAGCTTTTAAATTGTCAAAATCACTTTTAAACAGCTAAAAAATAATTCCAAACAGACCCTACGTCATGAGGTGCAAATATGGTTTTTTTTTTTTTTTGGTTATTCTAAAACGTATCCCAACCGCAATTAGGTTGAATGTGATTAATGAAATCTGCCAACTAGGTCTGATATGAACTCTGGAATCTCAATGCAATTTACTAATTTAGTTATTAGTTTAATTACAAGTAGTTATGTAAGCATACCTTTTTTGTTGTAAAGACTTATATATAGGCAGACTTGCTTAATTGTTTGTTGATTTATCTCATAATTGTTTCTCCTTTATATGATGCCCCTCCTAATTGCTATAAGCATTTGTTTATGTGGGGGGTCTAATTAATTATCTTTTTTCATCTAATCTTCCAACTAGGGAGTAGGGAACAACTAGAGTGTAGCTATGGCACCCTCATTAATCCTCTCAAAACCCCATTTCTACGTAAACTCACGTACGGTCACAAACTCAGGACATGAGTTTCTTTGTAATTACTAACTCTCGTCACTTGTATACAACAGAGGAAAAAATTCTGCGAGAAGGAATTGATTATCTACAATTGAACTTCCACTTTTTTTTTTTTTTCGATGCTTGAATTTATTTACTGAGTATGGTGAACAAAATGCCTGTTCTCGCAAAAATATCCTCACGTGCTTCGAAGTTCTGAGTTAGTGTTTAGTACACCATTAATTGTGTAATAATGTTACATATCTTAAATTTTTTATCTTAAAAAATTATTCTAAATGATGTGTTATTAATTGATTGGTCAATAATTTTTTACAAAATTCAAATGAATTAATTGTATTATCTCACCAACCAATTGATAAATGACACATTATTTGAGATAATTTTTTAGAATAAAAAATTTAAGATGTGTAGCATTACTGTTAATTGTGTGCAGCTACTGACAATTGCAATCACAAGAGTTTTTCCAGTCAAGCAATGAACAGTATATATATATATATATATATATATATATTTTCACCACTGCCTCACTGTAAGTATTCTGAGCTACTATGTTAATGGAGCTTTTTTATTTTTTTTAATGAATTGGAAAGCAGCCTTCACTACTATTTAATTAGGGAAATAAAATAAGTTTCTTAAAAAAAATTAACTTCCGAAATTATTTAAAGTAATATTATACATCTCAAATTTTTTCTTCTAAAAATTATTCTAAATAATGTAGTATTTATCAGTTCATTGGTGAAATAACATAATTAATTTACTTGAATTTTATAAAAAATCATTAATCACTAAATAAATGATACGATCGTTTGGAATAAAATAATTTAAGATATCTTTCATTACTTAATTATTTAAAAGATTTAATAAGAAGAATGGTCTTCGTAAGACTATTGAGGGGTGCCAATAACATTACTCCAACAATTAACTTAAGGGTGATGATAATAACACCCCACTTATGATTTTTGTTTTTTTGGATTTACAATTTTATCCTCAAACAACTGCTTCATTCTTTTCCCCTTTTTTTTTTTTTAAATTTTAGGCTATAATAAATTGTCGGCATGCATCTATTTATCCATAAAATCAATTACATATGACATTTGAATCCTAAAGAAAATTAAAAGTTATGGGCATGGCAGGTAGTCGATAACAATGTTTTCCCAATGTATGGTGACCCATACAAAGAACACTATTGGGGCCTAATAATTTCAAGTTTCCAACTCCATTAAAGAGTTTAAAGCCTAAAGAACCTACTATTTTGCTGCAAATCTACTATTTTTTTTTTCCAACTTTCTTTGCATATCTTGCTGACTAAATTATTGATATGATTTCTTGTGTTGCAGTAGTTTCATGACATTCTCTCCTCATGCACTAGAGTTCTGGGAAACTTGAGAAGCCTTTTTACATACTATGCCTTGCTTTTTGTGAGTTTTTATCTCTTAATGAATATTTCTTTTTCATGAACTGAGAAGTCACGATGTGAATAAATAAAAAAAATTTAAAAATAAGGTAAATTTAGTATTAACTATATGTATTTTAATTTGGGGGTTATTATATATATCGCGTGAGGCTATTTGCACTCTAAATATTTCTTTAAATACTCTATTACTTTATACACTCACGTACTAATTATAAAAGATCATACACTCTTTAAAATTTAAAAAATATCCTTACTTAATCTATTTAACTTCATTTACTTCAAACACTAATAAAACTATTCAGCACACCAATTTTAAGAGATTTAACATGCTCTTGCAATAATATAATTAAGTCAAGTTGTAAAAAAAAATTAATATAATTTTAGTTATTAATTTTTTAGTTATTTATGTTCAATATTGAATTTCACACCCAAAATGATTTGCAATGAGAATATAATAAAAAGAATTATATTCCATAGATACGACCAAAAAAAAAAAAAAAAAGAAAGAAGTCATAAAGATGAAGGAGATGAGAAGAAGGGACGAAGCAGAAAAAAGAGAAGAGGAAGACGTAGAGAAGAAGAATACGAGAAGAACGGTGAGAGTTAAAAAGAAAGTTCGTTCACAGTACTTTTTTATTTTATTATTTTTTTAAATGTATCACACATATTGTGCAATTAAATTTTTTTTAATATTGATTTCCTTATTATTCATCTTTGAAAATAAAGTTTTAGGGTTTAAAGTATGATAATTACAAATGAATAATGAGTGTGTTATATGTATGTTCAAAATAATTATATAATATTAATTTATAAAAAATTATCTTTAATAGTAATTCATAGTATGGGTATTTTTATAATATATATTTTTATTAAAATTAGAATGTCCAAAGTAATTTTTTGAGTGCAAATAACCCCACCCTTATATATATAGTGCAGTGGAAACATCGCTACCCTTAGCTTAATTGCATATCACCAATGTAAATAAAGCACGAGTTAAATTATTAATATCTCTCTGTAATTCATATAAAACCCCTCTCCTATTACAATAACATTAACTGACAAAAAATATCTAATTAGGTCCTTAAATTTTTCTCTTTAACTCTTTACACCCATACAACTAGACTAATGATTTTTATATTTTTATTTTTCCGTAAACACTTTGCATTCTAAACTTTTCTTTTCCTATTAAGTACGTATCATTTAATAACCAAAATTTTGTATAACGAAAAAATTGTAATTTAATTTTTTTTAATCAACTGTAATTAGATTTGAGTAAAATAAATTATTTTTTTAATCAGAAAAAATTGAAAATTAGAAGAAAAGGGATATTTTAAAAATTAAAAATAGGTTTTGACAGAAAAAAATTTTTTGAAAAGAAAATTAAAGGGTCCTAACAGTGCCACTTATAAAAGATTACTTTCATTCTGTATTCTTTGCTGTCGTGCTATTTGACATCAAATCTTGGCTAATGTTGGTGCAATATCCACTCTCGATTAATGGAATACCATAACAAGGCAAAAATATTTACCTAATTACTACAGGTCTTCAATAACATGTAAATTTTAGATATTAATATTAAATACATAACCTTATCGAGCAAAAGCCAGATTCATTTACCTACATTGCAAAACAAATTTTAGATATTTTGCACGGTTTTTCTCTCTCCTCAGGACACGTGTGCTGCTTCCCATTGGCTGCTGTTACTTACAGAATCTGTAACATAGACTTCTCCTTGAATTACATAGTGTTTTAATAATATGATAATGTATGCCAATCTAATCTATTTATACTTTATTTGGAGTTAAACGAGAAAGAGAACAGAAGAAAAAGAAGAGAAAAGCTTAATAGTACATTAGTACTCTCTAAAATCAAAATTTGAGGAGAAAAACTCAAATGGAATAATTGAGTTGTGCTACCAAAAATGAGAAACAAAGAGTCAAAAGAAGCCACAGTTGCTTACCTGTAGCTCATGTGCCTGTCACCAAGAGGTGATTGGATCTAAATGGAGACGAGGTAGCGAAAAAAAACTGAAAAAGGTGTAAAACATGTTCGTTGCTGCCCCACAACATAAACGAGTGACACATCCACTTGGAAAATTCCTAAACGCAAGTTCATCAATTTACATCTTACATACCGATAAAACTTGATAATTAAGTTTGACACGCACGGTTACTGATTTATATATATATATATATATATATTTTTCCCCACGAAACTACGACAAATCTTTTTGACCATATACAACGATGCATATACTAATTAGTGGTGTATAATCACTAAATAGCTGTGCATGCAAAGTAAATATTAACATCTGCACTAAACGAACGACGTAAAATTACAAATCTTAATTTTAACTCCACTCGTAACTAATTTTTATTTTGGGTAGGTTATTTATAAAATGGAGATAAAACAAGAATAATAAATTGCCCATCCCGGTGGAATTACATGACTCGTGGACCAAACAAGAAAATGAATATTATTTCTAAGAAATGCCACACTATTACTATTATCGTTAATTGTTGTTGAGCGTTAACGACTTCATTAACCCAATCGGAGTCCAAGACCGGCCAAACACTGTCTTAGTGAATCATGTGAAAGGAGTGTATCACACGTGTGGCCGCAGCACTCGCGCGCTTCCCCTATAAAATGGACTTCTCAGTGGCCACACTTTACAACAACAAGCAAATCCCTCCAAACAAAAACTCAATTATTATAATTTTTTAAATTTTCATCCATTTTTACCCCCAAAAAAAAAAAAAAAAACAGAGAGAGAGAGAGGAGGGAAGAAAATTCTAATTCTAATAATAATAGCTATAATTGATATTGCCGCCGGGAAATCTGAAAAATGGACGTCCGCCGGCGGCCTCTGAAAGTTGACGACGAAGTGAACAAAGAGAAGCGACCAACTTCGCCGACGCCAAAAGCATCAGACGCGTTGCCGCTTCCGTTATACCTAACTAACGCCATATTCTTCACGCTGTTCTTTTCCGTTGCGTATTACCTGCTACACCGTTGGCGTGAGAAGATCCGTAATTCAACTCCCCTCCACGTGGTCACTCTTTCCGAAATCGCCGCCATTGTCTCGCTCATTGCTTCCTTCATCTACCTCCTCGGCTTCTTCGGCATTGACTTCGTCCAGTCGTTCATCTCACGCGCCACCCCCGACGCGTGGGATCTCGAAGAAGACGACAGCGATATCATTTCCCGTCCTCCCGCTCCCATTTCTATCACAACTCTGTCCTCCGGCCAAGACGAGGACGTTGTTCAATCCGTTATCGACGGTTCGATTCCGTGTTACGCGCTCGAATCCAGGCTCGGTGATTGCAGACGAGCGGCTGCCATTCGCCGCGAGGCATTGCAGAAAATGACCGGGAGGTCGCTGCAGGGATTGCCGTTGGATGGATTCGATTACGACTCGATTTTAGGACAGTGTTGTGAAATGCCGGTGGGTTACGTGCAGATTCCGGTGGGAATTGCCGGCCCGTTGTTGCTTGACGGGTTTGAATACTCGGTTCCCATGGCGACCACCGAAGGGTGTTTGGTGGCGAGCACAAATAGAGGGTGTAAAGCAATCTATGCCTCCGGTGGAGCCGCCAGTATGTTGTTGAGAGATGGGATGACCAGGGCCCCTATTGTTAGATTCGCTACTGCGAAGAGAGCTTCTGAATTGAAGTTCTTCTTGGAGGATCCCAACAATTTCGAAACTTTGGCCGTCGTTTTTAACAGGTCATTCATTCCTTTCCTTGTTTTTACTTATTCAAGTTGTTTTTTTTTTTTTTAAATTTCTTTAATATATATATATATATATGTATGTATGTATGTATGTATGTATGTATGTATGTATGTGTGTATGTGTGTGTGTGTGTGTGTGTGTGTGTGTAAACTACTATTTTGAATTATTATTATGATATAGGTGTTTTAGGCGGTGACTGTCTGTTTGGATTTCTATATTAGTCAGCTTTTTAGTCTTCTTAACTTTAGATTTTTATTGAACATGAAAAATAAAAGAAACTAATTTTGGGAAACTTAAATTTTCAAGTTATTATTGTTATTAAAAGTAAAAGATGGTGACGTGTGTTTGTTTGTTCGTTGCAGGTCGAGTAGATTCGCAAGGCTGCAACATATTCAGTGCTCTATTGCAGGTAAGAATCTTTACATCAGATTTTGCTGTACCACCGGTGATGCAATGGGAATGAACATGGTGTCCAAAGGGGTTCAGAATGTTCTTGATTTCCTTCAAAATGATTTCCCAGACATGGATGTCATTGGAATATCTGGTATGTGTCTTGTCATTTACCTTAAAAGTTGTAGTTATATTTTACTTTCAGTTACTAATGAAATTTGACTTTGTCTGCTAGTTTCCTCTTGCATGTCATTGAATTTTCTTTGGTAATCATCTCATGGTTTCTGTCCCACTATTAATTTCTGTAGAAATATGTCATTGTTTCTCTCAGAAATGATATGTTTATTAGTTTTTAGATCATCTCTTTGATGTTTTTGACATCTTGATATTATTTTAATGACTATCATATCTTGCAAATAATGTTTTTGAATTTTCAGAAATAGATTGCTGTCCATATTTGGGTTTATTTATTCTTCAACATTACTATCACTATACACTCAGAGTTTGCTTGGTCAACTGCACATTTTATCTGGACGAATCTGCGACATTTAGAAAAAAAAATGTAATCTTTTTTTTTTCCAAAAATATCGTTATATATAGTTTACATTTTACTCTGGAGCATTTTTGTAGAAAAGCCATATTTTTTAATTGATTTTTATTCAAACTTGATTGGACGTAGATCCAACTGTGAATACTTCAATATTATTGATAGTACCATTTTCTTAATTTGATTGTACTTGGACACACCTGTGTACTATGTATAATGTTGACATATCTCACCATTTTTAAGTTATTTTCTCTTCTCTCCCCATTTTATCGTGTGCTGGTCATTTTCCCTTATTTCTTTCAATTCTTGATTTCTTTGTATGAGAAATTATTTTTGGCTGAAGCTTCATTATGATGGCAATATTTGTTTGATTTCAAGATATTTACACATAAAATTAAATTGCCAGGAAACTTTTGTTCGGACAAGAAACCTGCTGCAGTTAATTGGATTGAAGGGCGTGGTAAATCAGTTGTTTGCGAGGCAACAATCAAGGAAGAGGTAGTGACAAAGGTGTTGAAAACTAATGTGGCTACACTGGTAGAGCTCAACACACTCAAGAACCTTGCTGGGTCTGCTGTGGCTGGTGCCCTTGGTGGATTCAATGCTCATGCTGCCAACATTGTTTCTGCTATCTTCATAGCAACCGGCCAGGATCCAGCGCAAAATGTTGAGAGTTCTCACTGCATTACAATGATGGAAGCCATAAATGCTGGGAAGGATCTACATATCTCGGTCACTATGCCATCCATAGAGGTAATTGGGCATTAAGTTTAACAATACCCTTTTATTTTTAAGTACTTAATTTCAGTTATTATCATCAGGTGGGTACTGTCGGAGGTGGAACTCAACTTGCTTCTCAGTCTGCATGTCTGAATTTACTTGGCGTGAAGGGTGCAAGCAAAGAATCACCGGGATCAAACTCAAGGCTCTTGGCCACAATTGTTGCCGGTTCGGTTCTGGCAGGGGAGCTCTCTGTGATGGCTGCCATTGCAGCTGGTCAGCTCGTCCAGAGTCACATGAAATACAACAGGTCCAGCAAAGACGTATGCAAAGCCGCATCATAGATGATGAGGTGCATCCACCTGGTAAAATGAACTGGAAAATAAAATTTAAGATGAGGATAGGCATTAAGTAGGCAAGTAAGCAAGCAAAAAGGCAAAATGAAAGCTGTTGGCGCCAATGTGAAATTTCTTTTCTACCATAGCCTATAGCTGTGATGTCAAGTGAGGGTGGGGTTCATAACGTGGCTAGCTGTATCGGTCACCTGAAAGCAGAAAGGGCTCTGAATCAGAATAATTTTGGCCCCGCTGGCCTTTGTTGCAGAGTCCTGTCCTACATGTGAAATTTTTATCTGTCCTCTCTGTTTATTGTTCTTGTCTATGTTTCTTTGAGCGGTGTTTATTGGTCTTGTTAGTGGCTGCTGTTATGTGTTTGTAGGTGGGGACCAAACTCTCTGACCGGTTCCATGTTCAACTTTTTTTGTTTTTTTTTTTGTTTTTGGTGTGGAGGGGGGGTTGGGGGGGTTGGTTGGGTTTCCCTTTGGCTCATCTGTCTACAAGATTGTGTCCTCCTTAAGATGTAAGTAATTATCTTTTATCTCTATCAAAATCAGAAACTGGTCTTTTGATGTTCTGGTGCTGTGGTTTGTGAGCAATAGTAAACATTTCAATTTCTTTTTGTTCTCATACTTGAATGGATACTGAATCAAGAATGTGTTAAGTTTATCGCTGCCTTTTGTTTCTTTCTGTACGATGTCTAAGGTCATATCGAAACGGGGAAACCCCCTACGCGAAACAAACACAATCAAATAATGAAGCTACGCGCGTCAAACGATTGCTAATAGTTGCTGTTGGCAACTATCTAACACGAGTCTCGTCGTCTCTTTTCTGGACTTCTCTTTTTTGCTGTACATCTTCGTCAAATCTTTTTATTTATTTATTTGTTTATTATTATTATTATTTTCCCGAAACACTATGTCTAATAAAAGCTTGCCATTATCCCTTCATACTGTTAACTCTCCTACGAACAAGAGTCCTTTTGAGTTCTTTCGTCTATCATATTAGTCAAATGACTGCTTGTAGCTAAAAGCATTTGTATTTGTATTTTTATTTTTATTTTTATTTTTTAATATGAGCCTTTTAACTCTTTAAGAAACTTGTGTCCCTCAATTGCAGCCTAGACAATCCTCGTAGAGGTAACGTGTTCGATATTGGTTTCCGAATAGTGGGGTTTGCTACGGATCTTTTGCCTTTGGTAATGAAATCACAAGACTTATACCACCGGCCATCTGAGTCCTCAGGGATGTTTGATTAGTCATCCTCCTAAAATGGTGCGAATCAGAGAAGCCACTCCTTTGTATGCTCGTAGTTCTTATGATTAACTAATTGCACCGAGTTAATATCTATCGTCATGATATATATTTGTAATTATGAAGGCGGGATTTCAAGTGGTAAATCGGAGGCTGCTGACAACAGTCGCACCCCAACCCGAACCTAAGCAAATAAGTATGCTTCGAGACTATCACTGGGCTGGGCTGGGCTGATAGCCCACTAGCACCCTTAAAATCTTACATTCATGTGTGTGTCACTACTCACTAGTATCGCGCCACGCTTCATCCCGAACAAAATCCGATTTCATCTGGGTGGTGGGGGCCAAGGCCAAAGCCAAAAGCCTGTTTCCTGAATTCTTCCATGCTCTGAGACTGAAACGGCAAAGCGACGAGTGAATGAAATTGTGATTTGGTAACGAAACCCTAAAACGTTATTGAAATTTTTTTGAAAAAAAAAAAAAGGAGGAAAAACTTACGACTTCTCATAAAGGCTACGAAATTGAATCGAAACGAATCTAATGGCGAGCAGCTGGAGAAGAACAATCGGGAATTTGAGGTCGTTTGTTGGGAATTCGATGGGAGGTGTGAGAGGCGGAGCCAATTTGGCTTCGTGGGTCGTCGCCGGAACCCTGGCCTATTACCTCTGGGTCAAGCCCTCTCAAGACCTCAAGCGAGAGCAAGAGGTTCAATCTTTTATTCACTTACTATCTGATTGTTATCAATTTTAAGTTTTTCATGCGACGAGAATCTCTGAATCGCAGGAAAGAGCAGCCCTTGCGGCTCTTGATCGAAATCGGTACGTCGAAAAACGAAAACCGATTCCTGATCCACAGGTAATGTTTATTTCGTATAATTTTTGCTTTCTTCGTCGTTCGCTTGTATTTTTTTATTGATTAGTGATTTTTGAACTTGCTTGCAGGAAACTGGTTTGATATACGGCAACAAGAATAGAAGTCGTAAATCAGAGGAGTGATTTGCTTGCTACGCATCTTTAACTTGTAAGTTAGACTATGTTGGGTTGGATTGCCAGAAGTATTGAGTTCTGTGTATCATTTAACGCGAGTAGGAATGTTATATTTGTATCTACATGATGTATGGACTTTTACTTTCCGTATTGCATAAAGGGGGGAGAACTGTAGGATTTGAATTTGGCTTTTCGATGAAGAATTGCTTTTATTTATTAAATAAATAATGATGAGATTTAAATGCTAGAATCCAAGAAATGTATTGGTAATGGTTATTTGTGTCTGAATTGTTGAGTGATGCTTTGGAACCATATGGTCCAATCCATGGGAATCAGTTATAGTTTGTTAAGGTTATGTCTCTTATAATTTGTTAAGGTTAGGTTTCGATGGATAGAATGCCTAGTGACAAGGCTCTCATGTTTACAATGAACTCGGTTGTGTTGTTGAATTTTACCAGGGAGAACCCTTATATGATTCAAATTTATACAGGAGATTATGGCAGGTTGTTGTTGGAGTATTGAGGTCAGTTATAGCTTTATATCAAAAGGAAAAATATCAGGACTAATAAAAGCTATGAATCTGCATGACCGATATAGTCATGTATTTGTGTGATGGGGGGTTGCTTGGGGAAATATGATAACTTTTTTTATGATTACCAATGATAGATATGTCTGGTTGGCTCGGAAGTAGAAGCATATTGTTGTTGACTGTTGTGTAGTGTTGAGTTGAGCCCAGCATATATATGAGGGATCTGACTGATTATCAGCCTTGATGACTTGAGATTGTGTTGTCAGGGCTTGGCTTATGACAGCGGTTAGGCAGATGCTAGTGTTTCTTTGTTGGCCTAGGCCAACCTGGGTGGTTGTCTATGAATGATAGAATGCTGACCAAATACCTTCGACTTGGAGGCTGGAAAACTATAACTTTCTGTGAGTGGACGAATCAAATCAAGCACGGCTTATGAGTTTTCATGTGGAAGAGTTTTGGGTTGAACGCAGTTTGAATTAGAGCGGAGAATCCCACCTTATGATGGCAGACAAAATAAAACTGTGGGGGTATCGAGTGGCGAAGCATGTGATAGAAGGGATCAGATCATGCTAGGTATATGCCTATATGTTTGCAGTTGTGGCAGTGGAATGGAAAAACTGTTGAGATGAAACGACAGATGACTAATCACTGCCATGCCAGAGGTCTTAAGAGGAGACAGAAACAGAGGTTAGACCGAGACCATAGAATATTAGGATTGTCGTTGTGTACCGATAAACATTGGAGTGCAGCTTTTAACACCCCTAAAAAATCTTTATGACACCCCTTTTCGTTAAATTTCACCATAAGAAGTGTTTTTTAATTTTAATTTTTATTTATTAATACATACATATCCTAAAATCTTTAATTAATTTTTTCTTGTTACATAATTTCTATATCTCTATAATTCTTAATTCTTTAAAGTTTCTCCCAAAAAAAAAACTTAAAAATTAAAAATATAAATACAAATTATGAAATAGGTTGGGTGTAAAAAATGGTTAAACAAAATAATTTGTTTAAGTGTTTAATTAAATTTTTATTTAAAATAAAAAGAAATTAATTTATTATTAATTATTTAGGTAATTTCAATTAAGCAAGGTCTTATGAAGAATTTTGAGAGGTGTCAAATGGCCTCCACTCTAAACATTGGGCTGCAAGTGAAGGCAGAACGAGTCATGGGTCATGTGAGATCACCCATTGTGAAAATTGGACTGGGCCCAGCTTACCAAATGCATTGGAGTGGATCTGAGTTCAGAAAGTTTAGGTGGTGTTGGCAAAAGCCGATCTAAGTCCTTTTCCTTGCTTGCTTCCTTCTTGTTTCGCTTTTGTTTCGTTTCATCCTCGCAAGGGCAAATATTGATTAATTAATAACACGTCATGCATCGCAGTCGGTAGCAGATTTGACTTAAGTGCACACAGAAAGAAAAGATTCAAATGTAAGCCCGTGACTGTGAATTTTAAACTTTTGCTACAATTTTGCCCTTTCTTGTCGGGGAAAAGCTCTAATTTATTGATTTTTGTATTTACTTCAACTGCTGGGAAAGGTTGCAACGACGAATTATCGAATCGAAATAAATAAATAAATACCACCAACAATAATAGAAAGAAGGGCGCGCGTGTGTTTCTTCTTAAAAGAATGAAATAAAAATTATGTTCTGAATATATATTATGAATTATGATATAATCATAATTTTTTGTATTAATTTATTTTAAATAAACTGATGTGTCTTGATAAAATTAATTGAATTAAATATCTCTTGACTTACATGATTTATTTCTATTATTTTATATTTTTATTTAACTAATAAATTGATGACATATTAGTTTGAACAAGAGTTTGTAGTTGTATCATCACTCATATATTATATATAAAGTAATTTTTTAATAAGAGATTTCTTAGTTTAAAGTAAGAGATAAGTAAAACGTAGATCTTGATGTAGTATATTGTAATTTTATTTTTTTATTTTAATTAATTCCTTATTATATTAAAATAAGAGAACAATTATTAGATAATATAATACGAAAAACATAATTTTTTTATTTATTAATAATATTTTCATTTTGTTAAAATAAAAATATCATCATTAGAGTATTTGTATATACATAAGAATTGTAAGATGCCAAATGACTACAAAAAATATTATTATCCGTCATTTAATACTACATTTTTTAAACATCTTTCATTTTACTACATTTTTCTTGACATTATTAATCCAACGCTGATCTCCACCCCCCCCCCCCCCCCTTCTTTTTTTCTTAGACAGTGGTCCACCATATTTGAAAAATTATGGGCACTTTTGAACGAGTACAAGCCATGCATTGACATTTATGGGTGTCATTTAAAAAAAGAATGGGAGAAATTTTGATGGCAGTCATGGGGATGTGTGTGTGTAGTCTATTTTTAATGAGGATATACATATTTTAATATAATATAAATATTATTAAAATATAAAAAGATATAAATTTTAATACATAAAAAATTATATTTTTTTATTTATTAATTTATTAAAAAATATATAATTTATATTTTTTATTAGCATATTGACTTTGTTAAAGTAAAGATCCTCTCACGTAAAAATGATTTTATAAATATAACTTATTCCTAAGGATACGTAATAAATTTGAGAGCAGATTTTACGTACAAATTTCTTTAAGTTGTAATGGCGGTTTCAATTTGACATTTTGATGAGATTAAGATTAGTAGTTTAGCACAAAAAAAAGATATTGAATCACAAGAAGTTTTGGAAGAGACTTAAGCTGGGTGTGATTGTTTATTTTTGTTTTCTTAGTTTTCTATTTTAGTTAAAAAATTTAATTAACTTTAAAGTAGGAGCACATTGATATTTTATTAATTAACTAATTCTAATTAATAATGATAAATAAAAATATAAAAATATTTTATAAATATATAATAATAAAATAATAAGTATTAAACATTTTTAAAATTTTTTTTTAATATTTTATACTTTTTAAAATAGTCAAGCCATAAGAACAAACAACTATATACATATATAAATAATGGCTGGCGGGCGGGCGGGCGGGCTGACATCAGTGGGCCACCGAGGAAGCACGATGGGACGTGTTCACGTGCCACCGGGCCCATATGGGGATTGGAAAATGGATGGAAACCCTGCCCCCATTGCTGCCGTCTCTCTCGCAAGTCGGGCAATTATTGGTCCAGGCTCTCCCAGCCAGCCACTCACATGCCCAGCAGGGTCAAAGTCACGTGATCACGTCCGCGTCAGCTTATCCACGTGTCCATTGCTTGTTATTTGTAGGGTCCGGTCAACTAAACTCTTCAATAACAAACGGAAATACCACGTCAGAAAGAAAGCTGCAAATTAGGAATTTTAAACGCAAGGCCTCTCGATCAAACCCTCATTTTAAGATTGTTCACTTTGCTTGTCCATTGCAAAGATAAATTATTTCAACATTTGTTTTCGCTCACTTGAACCATGGACACCAAACATCGATCTTGACCTAGGGTTTTCATTTTAGATGTAGCTGACAACAACTCTCTGGGAAAGTTAAAAGTTTTAATACAAAATGACGACGCCATAATGTTTTGGATTTGATTAAATTTAATTCAGCCGACTTGTTGTGATTATCATCTGCACGAAGAAAGAAGATTAATATAAATGATTACATCCACTGTAGCTATTCTTTTCAACATAGTTTGGCCCACAAAGTGGCGTTTATATGGGGACTGAGAATATTTTTCAAGCTTTTTGGGTGGTAATGGCCGCCCTCCCGATTGCGATCATGCGTCAGCATAACCTCTTAACTTGGGATTCATTCAACCTATAAACACCCAAGAACAAAGCTTTTAACTTTCACTTCAAGGGCCTGAAACAAAGATTTGTAAAATAATAATATTAACCTTATGTTAATTAATTATTCAAAGTGCAACATAAATAATAAAAAAATATTAATTAGTTGGTCTTTGCAGGTATTATTTAATTTGTTACAGGTTAAACATGTTATAACATTAACATTAATTAGACATGTTATGAACATAATAACCACACTTTTAAATAAATAACATAATATTATTTCTTCGCAAATTTTACGAGCATGTTATTATTCAGAAGAATAATAGAGTAACATGTTTATTAATGTTATAACAGATATTAGTTGATTCCCATTTTTTGCCATTTTTTTTAGAGTAATGATACAATTACAAACTCTTGTACAAACTTATTTTGTACAAACTGATGTGGCATTAATTCATTGGTTGAATGAAAATATAAAATAATGGAAATAAATCATGTGGGCCAAAAAAAATTTATTTTAACCAATTTTATCATGCCACATTGATTTGTACAAAATAAATTTGTACAAAAATTTGTAGCTATATCATTACTCTTTTTTTTATCACAGTTCAAAACAAAAAAAAATGGAAATTGCAATCAACCAACTTAATGGGCATCGGTTGACAGTACTTTGATGGGTGTGATTGGCTCGGAACTAGAGTAAAAAAATAAAAACCATTTAATTAATTTTGATGAATGGGATAAACAATGTGATAGTCAGCTTCATCAACTAGTCATGAAAGCAAATATAACAATTACTTTCTTTTTTGAAGTCTCACTTGAGATGATAACATGAAACATGTTACTCTATTATTAATTCTTCGAACTAAATAATTAATGCAAAAGGATTTTGCTTTGATTTTCTTTTGGATCATCAAAGTGAACCTCGATCTCCCTTAGTAATTAATCAAACCTAGCTCATCAATTCCGTCACCTTAATAAATTATGCTTATAATAATTAGAACACTGACGTCTTAAGAGAAAATAGAATTTGTGCTGGCCTTTGAGGAGAGTAGACGGCGCATAAAAAAGCCGACACAATGAAACAAGTGGAGGCCGCCTTTAGAATCGTGATGATCTAAATTTTGCTGTGATGGCTAGCTGAGCATACTGTCACGGGACGAGAGGTTCCGAACCCGTGCGGCACTCCCGCATTTGGTGCTACGAGAGTAAGCCTTGTGGAAGTGGCACAATATCGACTGGTTTCGCCCTGCCTCGGGCTCATCAGGAGAACGGCTCCAGTTCCCAACCAGTGTGTAGGGCTTCGCCTAAATCCCCCTTCAGTGTTAAGTCCTCGACTAGCGACAAGCTCCCCAAACTCAACCGGGTCGGCCTGCCTGAACTCCAAGGGATCTAGGATTATTGTATTCCCCACACGCCCTCTTCTGAAGCGCATCTCCTACAATCAGCACAACCAGTATCGATATTAGCGTACAGGCGCATATCGCGGGTGTCACACTTGCGGACCGTGACATTCTCCCACCGCCATAACCATGCACGTCCTCGTGCATGAAGAGTACGCCTCGCAAATGTGCACCTCCACGCGAAAACGTGAAGATCGGCTTACCAATCTCACCCATGAACTCCCTGCCTACTCGTCCTCGATCTCGGGAGAGGAGGACCGCGTCTGGTTTCTTAATCGCCGGCATCAGTGCGAACGCTTGGGGGTGTGAGAACCACTTTGTTCGCCCCGCTTATCGACCCTTTCGCTCACAAGGGTGGGGACTGCGTGGTGCGGCATTGAAGCGCTTGGCGAGCTCGCAACGAGGGCTTCGAGAGATGGCAAGCGGCTCTGATACCATTTGTCACGGGACGAGAGGTTCCGAACCCGTGCGGCACTCCCGCATTTGGTGCTACGAGAGTAAGCCTTGTGGAAGTGGCACAATATCGTTGGTTTCGCCCGCCTCGGGCTCATCGGGAGAACGGCTCGATTCCCAACCGGTGTGTAGGGCTTCGCCTAAATCCCCCTTCGGTGTTAAGTCCTCGACTAGCGACAAGCTCCCAAACTCAACCGGTCGGCTGCCGAACTCCAAGGGATCTAGGATTATTGTATTCCCACACGCCCTCTTCAAGCGCATCTCCACCAATCAAGACAACCAAGATCGATATTAGCGTCTGGCGCATATCGCGGGTGTCACACTTGCGGACCGTGACATTTTGATGTTGCGGACCGCCCAAGTTACTAGCCCAATTGCCCACCATTTCGGGCTAGAGAGCCAAGACAAGGCCAAGAGTGCTAGCTTGGCCCAATTAGGAAGCTTCTAGGCAACTCTAGCACATGTGAGCATTGTAAATAATCTAGAATACTCTATCACTTTCAAAGCACATGTATAGTTGGCAAGCACTTGTATAGAATTCTCTAGAATCTCTAGAACTTGTAAGCCTCCCCTATAAAAAGGGCATGGCACTTAGCATTTGAGCAACAAGCTTAGAGCAAGCAACTCAAGCATTGTAAACTCTCTCTTGTAATCTTTCTTGCAAGCAATACAATTTTTCTCATTCGGCTCCATTGCTCTCTTCTCTCTAGCTCTTTAAAATCCTCCAAGGCTTAGCTAGGCGAGAAGCTCAAAGGCTTACTTAGCAACACTCGGCAAAGGTTGTCTAAAGTGCGCACGGGTTCGTTGCGCAAAACACTCATCCGTGACAAGTGGTATCAGAGCAAAGGTTTGCAACCACGCAACTTAGCTCACGAGCAATGGCCAATCCTTCAGCTCAAGAGGGTGTTGTTGGTGTGGATGTTCCACCGGAACCAAGCCGCGGACGTGAGGGAGATCGCACCCAAGGCAAGACTCGTGGCAAGTCCAAGGCTCCATCCGTTGATGCATTAGAGCCTCATGTAGCCACTCTCGAAATTGCATTGTCCGCCGCTCAAGACAGCCTTGAGGGACTAGAGGAAAGAGTGGACGGTCTCGAAGGGGAGTACGCCGAGTTCACGATGGCAACAAAGGCCCTCATCCAAGATCAAGCGAATACTCTTCGAGGTGAGTTTCGATCTTTTCATGATGAGTTGCTAAAACTTCGTAGCTTTGTTCAAGATGAACTACGCGCTGTCCGTGCGGAAGTGGAGGAAGTCCGCTCGGATTGGGCATGGCACAAGCGCACACTCTCCGCTAGTCCAGCTTCCGCATGTACGAGTGATGCGCGACGCATTGACGTGCCGAAGCCCGACACTTATGATGGCACACGCAATGCCACTGTCGTGGACAACTTCCTCTTCGGGCTAGACCAATACTTCGATGCCATGGGTGTGCGAGATGAGGCGTCGAAAGTGGGCACAGCACCCACCTATCTTAGAGGCGCTGCACAACTATGGTGGCGTCGGAAGCATGGCGAGATGGGCAAGGGCATTTGCACCATCGACACTTGGGCCGACTTCAAGCAAGAACTCCGAAAGCAATTTGCCCCAAGCAATGCGGAAGAGGAAGCGCAGCGCGCCTACGTCACCTCAAGCAATCAGGTAGCATTCGTGACTACATCAACGAGTTCACTACCCTCATGCTCGAGATAAGCGACATGTCCGACAAGGATTCCCTCTTCTACTTCCAAGATGGCCTTAAGGATTGGGCCAAGACCGAGCTTGATAGGCGTGGCGTTCAAACACTTGACGATGCCATCGCCGTTGCGGAGTCGCTCACGGAATACTCCACCCAATCCAAAGACAAGAAGTCTAGCCAAGGCAAAGGTGGGGGAGAGAGTCGCAAGGACAAGGGCAACAACCGCAAAGATTGGGGGTAGAAAAAAACCTTCCAGCAACAAAAGCGGGCAGGGTAAATCGGAGGGCAAGAAGGAGGCACCGAAGCCGCGAAGCCCATGTTTCATATGTAATGACCCTCATTGGGTATGCGACTGTCCGGAGAAGAAGTCGCTCAATGCTCTTGCTGCCCAACTCAAGAGCAACCCCACTATGACCACGGAAGAACCCCAACTCAGCATGGGTTCTCTCCAACGTCTTGGCGCACTCAACCGCCAACAGCCCGCACTCACAAAGAAAGGGCTTATGTATGTGAGCGCGACAATCAACGGCCAGTCCGTGCGCGCGCTGCTGGACACGGGAGCAACACACAACTTCGTGTCCGTAGATGAGGCCAAGCGCCTAGGCCTCAAGGCCACCAAGGAAGGAGGCGCAATGAAGGCAGTGAACTCACCCGCCAAGCCAATTGCGGGTATTGCACAAGGTGTGCCCATGACCCTCGGTACGTGGAGCGGAAAGCTTGATTTCTCTATCATGCCCATGGACGACTTCAAGATGGTCCTCAGCATAGAATTCTTCGACCAAGTCCATGCCTTCCCGTTGCCCACTACGAACTCCCTAAGCATCCTCGACGGGAGCAAGGCATGCATAGTGCCCACGAAGAGAGGCAAGTCCGAGGAAAAGACACTCTCGGCCATGCAATTCAAGAGGACTTTCAAGAAGGACCCAAGCTTCTTGGTCTCCATCCGGGAACTAAATGAGCAAAGAGATTGCGGAAACAAGCCAAGCCAAGTCCCTCCGCGTATACAAGCCGTCCTTAATGAGTTCAAAGTCGCGATGCCTCCGGAACTTCCGAAGAAGCTCCCACCACAATGAGACGTAGATCATGTGATCGAGCTGGAACAAGGCGCGAAGCCACCAGCCTTGGCACCCTACCGCATGGCGCCGGCCGAACTTGAAAAGTTACAGAGACAACTCAAAGGCTTACTGGACGCAGGCTACATTCGACCCTCAAATGCCTCAGTCGGTGCACCGGTTCTCTTCCAAAAGAAAAAGGATGGATCGCTGCGGATGTGCATCGATTATAGAGCGCTCAACAAAATCACCATCAAGAACAAGTATCCGATTCCGTTGATCGCGGACTTGTTCGACCAACTTGGCAAGGCGCGGTACTTCACCAAACTCGACTTGCGCTCCGGGTACTACCAAGTGCGCATAGCCAAGGGAGATGAACCGAAGACAGCGTGCACAACAAGGTACGGGTCTTTTGAATTCCTTGTTATGCTTTTTGGTCTCACCAATGCCCCCGCCACATTTTGCACGCTCATGAACAAGGTGCTCCAACCATTCCTCGACCGCTTTGTGGTCGTGTACTTGGACGACATCGTGGTATATAGCACAACGCTCGAGGAGCATGCCCAACACTTGCAACAAGTCCTCCAGGTACTCCGAGACAACGAGCTCTTTCTCAAAATGGAGAAGTGCTCATTTGCCCAACAAGAGGTGGAGTTCTTGGCCACAAGATTGCGGGCGGGAAGCTAATGATGGAGAACGCCAAGGTGAAGGCCATCCTCGAGTGGAAACCTCCCACAAAGTGCCCGAGCCGCTCATTCCTTGGGCTGGTGAACTATTACCGCCGCTTCATCAAGGGCTACTCAGCCTAAGGCGGCACCCTTGACCGATTTGCTCAAAAAACAGAACGTGGCATTGGTTCGAAGAGTGCCAACGTGCATTCGAGGAGTTGAAGAAGGCAATCTCGGAGGAACCCGTCCTCGCTCTTAGGACCACAACAAGCCCTTCGAAGTCCAAACGGATGCCTCCGACTTCGCCATTGGTGGAGTCTTATGCAAGAAGGCCACCCCATAGCGAGAGCCGAAAGCTGAACGATACGGAACGCCGCTTACACGGTGCAAGAAAAGGAGATGACAGCCATCATCCATTGCTTAAGAGTGTGGCGACATTACTTGCTTGGCTCACACTTCACAATCATGACGGACAACGTAGCGACAAGCTACTTCCAAACACAAAAGAAGTTGAGTCCGAAGCAAGCAAGGTGGCAAGATTTCTAGCGGAATTCGACTATCGGCTCAGTACAAACCGGGTAAAGCCAATGTCGTTGCGGATGCTCTAAGCCGCAAGGCCGAATTGGCAACACTTAGCATGAGCCAAGTCCGACCTTGTCTCACGCATCAAGGAAGGCCTCCAACAAGATCCGTTAGCAAAGGATTTGCTTTGGAGAAGGTGCTCGAGGGAAAGACAAGGCGATTTTGGCAAGAAGAAGGCATCCTCCTCACCGGGGAGATCACTACATTCGTGCCAAAGTGGGGAAATTTGCGGAAGGAAGTCATCAAGGAGTGCCACGACTCCAAGTGGGCTGGTCACCCCAGAATTGAGCGCACCACCGTACTAGTCCAAGCCTCGTATTTTTGGCCACACATGAGGGCGACATCGAGGCATACGTGCGAACTTGTCTTGTGTGCCAACAAGACAAAGTGGATCATCAACTTCCAGCAGGATTATTGGAGCCACTACCACTCGCAACAAGACCATGGGAAAGTGTCTCCATGGACTTCATCACGTCTCTGCCTAAGTCCGAAGGGTGCGGCAGCATCATGGTCATTGTCGACCGTTACAGCAAGTATGCAACCTTCATTGCCGCACCAGCCGATTGCAAGGTTGACGAGGCAGCCCGACTCTTTGTCAAGCACATTGTGAAGCTTTGGGGAGTCCCGAAGAGCATTGTGAGTGGACCGAGACCCTCGGTTCATCGGGCGTTTTGGACGGAGCTCTTCAAGATGTTGGGGACGGATCTCAAATTCTCGACAAGCTTCCACCCACAAACGGATGGGCAGACCGAGCGCATCAATGGCCTTCTCGAGATGTACTTGAGGCATTATGTGAGCGCTCATCGGCGGGATTGGGCGAAGCTACTCGACATCGCCCAATTTTCTTATAACTTGCAGCGAAGTGAGGCTACGGGCAAGAGTCCATTCGAAATCATCATGGGGTTTCAGCTTATGACCCCCAACGCCATAGCCTCAACTTACGGAGGGAAAAGCCCCGCGGCACACAAGCTCGCCCGCGAATGGCACGAGGAAGCGGACATTACGCGAGCCTACCTCGACAAAGCCGCGAGGAAGATGAAAAAGTGGGCGGATACAAGGAGACGGCATGTTGAGTACAAGGAAGACGATCAAGTCATAATCAAACTCCTACCCCAACAATTCAAGACTTTGCGGAAAGTGCACAAGGGGTTAGTGAGGCGCTACGAGGGACCCTTCCGAGTTGTACGACGTGTGGGCAACGTCTCGTATCACCTCCAACTTCCACCAAGACTCAAGATCCATCCGGTCTTCCATGTGAGCCTCCTCAAGCCCTATCATGGAGACGTGGGAGACCCAAATCGCGGAGAATCAAGGCGTGCACCAACCGCCGTTGTCACCGCGTTCGACAAAGATGTGGACTACATCATTGCGGATCGCGTGATTCGGAGGAGAGGCGTGCCACCATACAACGAGTACTTGGTGAAGTGGAAAAACCTCCCCGAGAGCGAGGCCACTTGGGAACGTGAAGACGATTTGTGGCAATTCGCTGAGCACATCCAGAATTTCAAGCACGAAAGCGCGACGAGGACGCCGCGAGCTTAGGTGGGGGAGGATGTTGCGGACCGCCCAAGATTACTAGCCCAATTGCCCACCATTTCGGGCTAGAGAGCCAAGACAAGGCCAAGAGTGCTAGCTTGGCCCAATTCCGGAAGCTTCTAGGCAACTCTAGCACATGTGAGCATTGTAAATAATCTAGAATACTCTATCACTTTCCAAAGCACATGTATAGTTGGCAAGCACTTGTATAGAATTCTCTAGAATCTCTAGAACTTGTAAGCCTCCCCTATAAAAAAGGGCATGGCACTTAGCATTTGAGCAACAAGCTTAGAGCAAGCAACTCAAGCATTGTAAACTCTCTCTTGTAATCTTTCTTGCAAGCAATATAATTTTTCTCATTCGGCTCCATTGCTCTCTTCTCTCTAGCTCTTTAAAATCCTCTAAGGCTTAGCTAGGCGAGTGAAGCTCAAAGGCTTACTTAGCAACACTCGGCAAAGGTTGTCTAAGTGCCGCACGGGTTCGTTAGCAAAACACTCATCCCGTGACAATAAGCTAGCATGTCATTCCACTCCGCCGGGCCCCACTCCCAAAAACCTAAACTCATTCGATTCAATTGAACACTGAGGCGATTCTATGACTTTATTTTCTCTCCATGCGTTTGAGGTTGTGGTGTTGTAACTTTTAAATTATAGATATAAAAAAATTATAATTTTGAAATAAATATTAATATTATATAGTAAATATAAAATTTAAATAATAATTTTGATAAAATTATTAAAGATATAATAAATTTTTTATTATACAAGTAAAAATTTATAGTAACATAATTTTTAAGTTACAGCAATTAGTGTTTATCAAAAATTTTAGTGCTGTAACTTCTGCCCAACCTCAATCCCAAACACACCCTTAATTAGGCCTTTTGTGAAATACTAACTAGGCAACCCAAGAGGGGGTGAATTAGGGTTTTAAAATTTAATCTAAGCAAACCACACTACAATTTAATCTAATGCCTCAATGAAATCGAAAACAATAAATTCAATCAAGCGCAATATTAAAAGAGTAACGGAAGAGAAAACAAACGCAAGGATTTTTACGTGGTTCAGCTATCCCCGCCTACGTCCACGCTCCAAGCAACCAAAGCTTGAGGATTTCACTATTCAAGCCTCCCAAGGCTTCAAATGTTTACAATTGACTTTCAAGGTATCAATGGACCTTTACAATCAAGAGATTATCTCCTAATCTCTTCACTCAAGTGTCTCACACACTTAAACACTCACAAATTTGATGAGGAATTGAAAGTTACAAGAAAAACTCTCTCAAAGAGTAGATATACAAATTCAAGAACAAGAATAATTCAATAAAATGATGATTTACACAATTGAAGCTCAATATATGATGTATGCCTTTTGTTTGTGCGTGCTAGAGTTCTTGAAAATGAATTGGATTTGAGTTTTTATAGTTGGAGCTCAAAAACTAGCCGTTATGCACTTTTGCCCATAACCGGATTACCGTTTATGGTTTCTAATACCGCTTGCATGTTACCGCGTTAAGGCAAAAATTTGAATTTTAGAACATCAGGAATGCCGCTTGTGATATCGGATTGCCGTTTATGCTCCGCTTTTGCCAATAACCGGATTACCGTTTATTTAATCCAGGATTGCCGCTTCCATCGGGAGAGTTTCGCTCATAACCGGATTGCCGCTAAAGATAACTTAGGATTGCCGCTTTTCAATTCGGATGAATTCGCCCAAAATTCGGTCTTCCGCTTAATGACATCCGGATAGCCGGATGCTAAAGAATCGCTTCTAATAATGCTGGTGAGCTGTTTTCAAAATTATAGTTTGACCCCAAACTGTCCATAACTCGCACTATGGCCCAAAACGTTATATTTTTGCAAATAAGTCCAATTTCAGAATTTCTAAATAATATTTTCTAAATCCCAAAACTTTCTGAAATTATAATATGACCAAAAATGCTATGAAACTTTTCAAATAAATCCTTATCCAAAATTTCAAGCAATACTTGTTGATTTCAAAGTTTTCAAAATTCTTTCAATTAAACCATAAACTTGAAAAACAACCAATTTCATAAAAACATTTTTCCATTAAATATAAAACCTTTATAATGTGAAAATAATAATTTATTTAATATATATGAAAAACAATTTAAGCTTTCAAAAATTTAATCATTCTTAATTTTGTTTGTTATCATCAAAATCAATATTATGTTAACATAAATGTTAACAATCTCCCCTTTTTGATGATGACAAACCTTTCATGTATTTAAAGAATGATTAAATAAATTTCTCCCCTAAATGCAAGCTCTCCTTATAATTTGAGCTTAAAAGATTAATCATTCTTAATCTTGTTTGTTATCATCAAAATCATTATGGAAACATATATGTTAACAATCTCCCCTGATGATGACAAACCTTTCATGTATTTAAAGAATGATTTCATAAATTGCTCCCCCTAAATGTAAGCTTCTCTTACAATTTGCCAATTAACAAATTTAAATACATGTATTCTTCTCCCCTCATCATCAAAAAGAAAAACTTTATTGGCAAAGAAAAAGAGTAGAAAATTTTTATAAATTTAAAAAAACATGTATTCTTCTTCCCTTCATCATTAAAAAGAAAACTTAAAGGAAAAGAATAAGAGTAGCAAATTTGTTACCCATGTTGTCCGAGTAGAAATTTTGATAGAATCTCCCTAACAACAAGCATCACCTCAAATACAAGTTTAGCAATATTACTCTCAAATTATCATAAATCATTATATCTTAAAATCATCAAAATCATAAATCAATCATCAAAACAATACTCAAAATGCATATTATTCTCCTACTTTTGACAACATCAAAATAATATATAATTTTGTCTCCTCCTTTGGACAACAAAAAAATTCAAATTGCATATTAACCAAAAATCATATTGTATGCTCCCCCTAGATATATGGTTAATTTAAAAACTTTAACCAAAATAATTTTATCAAAAATATATCATATTTATCTCCCCTTTCGATACCATTTAAAACAAGCAATGCATATTCAACAATACAACGATAAAGTACAAAAAATGCATCCATTCACCAATCATAGATTGCATAAGATCAAACTTCATCAAATGCAATATAATCATTAAAGCACATTCTTTATCATCAAAACTTAAGCAAAGCATAAGTATATAATGGTAATATATAGATCATCAAAATCACCAAAGCTATTAAGATAAGTCATCATTATGAGCTAAAAGAATAAATGATCAAATCCATTATTACAAATGCTCACAAAGGCCAATTTAATTAATGATGATATTATACAATAAATGACATATGAATTCCCACATACATAAGTGATAAAAAAATAATGAAGATGAATACATGACATGAAACATGATGATAGACAATTAAAGAGATGAAATCTAGAAAAAGATTTGTTTGAAAACCATGGTTGAATTTCGGATCTAGGGAGTTTGGTGTTGAAAAAGGATTTGAAAGATTATTTTGGATATAAGAATGGATGGGAATAAGTTTTATGAATCAATTTGAATCAAAGACAAATGAAAATGATGAATTTCGGAGTGAAAAAAAGAGAGAGGAAGAAACGGTTTGAGAGAGAGATCTTGGCATAAAAATGGTTGAGAAAAGAGTAGAAATTGAATAGAAATATAGGAGTTGTTCACGGTTTTGGTGAGGGAAAGAACAAATGTAGAAGAAAAGATGAATAACTTATATTCCAGCAATTCGAATTCGAATGTGGATAACCGGATATCCGGTTGTGGTCTAGAAAGTGGGCAGCAAGATCACACGCGAATCCGGTTTCTAGGATGTTTGTAACCGGATGTCCGGTTGCATTCGAAACTCATCCTCGCGAATCTGGATTTCGGATAACATAACCTTAGGTTATCCGGTTTGTGGGACAGAATCATCAAACCCCAAAACGGCTAGGTTCTGCTGGCGGTTAGCCGATTAGTGGGACGAGAATGCTTCCAGACTGAAAACGGGTTACCGGTTTCCTTATCCGGTTGTCCGAAAGATGCCCAGAAAGTGTCCAGCCCTCACTCGGTTTACGGTTTGCATCCGGTTATCCGAAATTTAACCCGAGAGCAACCAAAGCCAATCCGGCTTCCCGTTTGCTTAATCCGGTTATCCGGATTTAATCTAGAGAATAATCAATAAGAGAAACGTTTTTCCGGATGATAGGAAGTGGTGTACCGATTAAGCTTTGGAAAACATTTTTGAAATTTGGTAAGCTCTTAAGCTTGTATTATACACACTAATTTATTTTTGGCTTAGAAATTGATTGATTTTAAACCATTTTGAGATTCAAAACTTTTCAATAAGCCTCTTAATGCATGAAATATAAATGCAAACATATAACTCATCTATCATGCATATCCATCATACAATTAGCGGCACAAGAATTCACACGTATAATTCAATCATCATGTATATATTTTACACAATCATGAAATAACCGAGCATTTAAAGATTGAGAATTCAAACATATCACTCATTTATCAAGCTTAGGCATTACATAATCATCAAAATCAAACAAATCTATCATGATGAGTTGACAAGCTATCATCATAAATATATAACCATGCATTATGATAAAGCACTCAATGTTAAACACAATGATAATTCAATCATGTAAACAAACAAGCATACTTTTACAAATTCAAGCTATTATCCATTTATCATGATCCACTCAACAAAATCAATATGGCAAGAATTGTTACCAAAATAGTTAAATCATCTTGCCTCATCTTTTTCTCCTAGATCATAATCAAGTGATTATCCACACAAGCTTTCATCAAGGAACTCTCCACCATTCCTTGATTGTGGTACCTACAAAGAAAACATTCAAGTTGTACATTTTGGTACCCAAATACTCTTGGGTCCTTGAGTGTTAGCAATGGTTCCTTTTGGAACCCAAACACATTTTACTCCATAATATACTTTTCTTTTAATAGGACAACTAAGCTTCATGTGACCGTTTTGATTGCAATAATGACATACAACTTGATTGTTAATAGATGTACTTCTCACAAAATAATTCTTATAATACTTTTGTTTCAAATTTGGCTTATAACCAAGTCCTCCTTTATCAAACACATATTTTTGTGAATTAATCAAGTTATCCAACATCTTTTGCCCATTTGCAAATTTTAAAACAATCTCATTTAACTCATTGCTCTTCTTCTTAAGCATTTCATTTTCCTTTTTCAAATCATCTACATGTGGCTCTAAATGCTCATGTGAAGTGCTTGGTTTCTCATTTGATAATACAACTCTATTATGCAAAGTTTTATTTTCTAATTCTAGTCCTTTAATCTTTTCATTTAGAGATTCATTTTCATTTGTGAGCTCTACTATTTTCTTTTTAAGACATGCATTCTTTTTACCAATTTTCATCCACTCATCATACAACTCTTTAAAAGCATCATGTAATTCATCATAAGTAGAAAGATCATTTACCTCATCAAGTTCATCATCCGATTCATCTCCAATTGCCATGAGAGCTAGATTTGTCATTTCTTGATGCTCTTCATCATCACTTGTTTCCTCATCGCTATCATCCCATGTGGCTACCATTGCTTTCTTCTTAAGCTTGTTGAGAAGAGGACATTCCGATCTTATATGGCCAGGCTTCTTGCACTCATAACATTTGATTACTTCCTTCTTCTCCTTTCGGTTCTTGAGATCTCTAAATTTTCTTCGCTCACCGGATTTCTTAAAAATTTTATGAACTTTCTAGCCAAAGATATCCATCTCCTCCTCATCCAGCTCGCTTTCCTCATCACTCTCATGTTTCGAAGCTTTGAGAGCAATGTTTTTCTTCTTCTCATCATCCCCTTTTTCTGCCGCCAAGTCTTCCTCATAAGAAATAAGAGAGCCAATTAAATCATCAATAGACAAAGTATTTAAATCTTTGGCTTCCTCAATGGCAGTCCTTTTGGTCTCCATTCCTTAGGTAGCGACCTAATGATTTTCTTAACTTTTCGATATTTGAAAAGTTCTTTCCTAGGGCTCCGAGAGTGTTCACTATGTCCGTAAATCTAGTATACATACAATACACACTCTCATTTTGTTCCATTCGGAACAATTCATATTGTCGAGTGTACCTACTAATTTTAGACTCTTTCACTTGATTCGTGCCTTCATAAACAACTTCAAGTTTGTGCCAAATTTCATTAGCACTTTCACAACTAGATACTCTATGAAACTCTTTCTTATCTAGTGCACAAAATAAGGCATTCATGGCTTTGGAATTTAGAGTAGCTTTTCTCTTTTCCAATTCATTCCATTCTCGTGAAGGTTTTGGAATGTCTTCCCCGACTTCATTTTTTTTTAAAGGCATAAATGGACCATCACAAACAACTTCCCAAATTTCATAATCTAATGCTTGTAAATAAATTCTCATCCTAGTTTTCCAATATGAGTAATCATTACCGTCAAAGAACGACGGTCTAATTGTGGTCGTCCTTCTCTAAAGGTTGAGTCATTATGGGTAGCCATGGATCTTTAACTCTAGACGGTTAAGTCTACACAAGAGCACCTTGCTCTGATACCAAATGAAATACTAACTAGGCAACCCAAGAGGGGGGGTGAATTGGGGTTTTAAAAAATTAAGCTAAGCAAATCACACAACAATTTAATCTAATGCCTTAGTGAAATCGAAAACAATAAATTCAATCAAGCACAATATTAAAAGAGTAAGGGTAGAGAAAACAAACACAAGGATTTTTACGTGGTTGGCTATCCCCGCCACGTCCACGCCTCCAAGCAACCCAAGCTTGAGGATTTCACTATCCAAGCCTCCCAAGGCTTCAAATGTTTACAATTGACTTCCAAGGTGTCAATGGACCTTCACAATCAAGAGATTATCTCCTAATCTCTTCACTCAAGTGTCTCACACACTTAAACACTCACAAATTTGATGAGGAATTGAAAGTTACAAGAAAAACTCTCTCAAAGAGTAGATATACAAATTGAAGAACAAGAATAATTCAATAAAATGATGATTTACACAATTGAAGCTCAATATATGATGTATGCCTTTTGTTTGTGCGTGCTAGAGTTCTTGAAAATGAATTGGATTTGAGTTTTTATAGTTGGAGCTCAAAAACTAGCCGTTATGCACTTTTTGCCCATAAGGATTCCGTTTATGGTTTTAATACCGCTTGCATGTTACCGTTAAGGCAAAAATTTGAATTTTAGAACATCAGGAATGCCGCTTGTGATATCCGGATTGCCGTTTATGCTCCGAAGCTTTCTGCCCAATAACCGGATTACTTTTTTAATCCGGATTGCCGCTTCCATCGGGAGAGTTTCGCCATAACTTAGGATTGCCGCTAAAGCATAACTTAGGATTAAGCTTTTCAATTCGGATGAATTCGCCAAAATTCGGTCTTCCGCTTAATGACATCCGGATAGCCGGATGCTACAAAGAATCGCTTTCTTTCTAATGCTACAAAGTGAGCTGTTTTCAAAATTATAGTTTGACCCCAAACTGTCCATAATCGCACTATGGCCCAAAACGTTATATTTTTGCAAATAAGTCCAATTTCAGAATTTCTAAATAATATTTTCTAAATCCCAAAACTTTCTGAAATTATAATATGACCAAAAATGCTATGAAACTTTTCAAATAAATCCTTATCCAAAATTTCAAGCAATACTTGTTGATTTCAAAGTTTTCAAAATTCTTTCAATTAAACCATAAACTTGAAAAACAACCAATTTCATAAAAACATTTTTCCATTAAATATAAAACCTTTATAATGTGAAAATAATAATTTATTTAATATATATGAAAAACAATTTAAGCTTTCAAAAATTTAATCATTCTTAATTTTGTTTGTTATCATCAAAATCAATATTATGTTAACATAAATGTTAACAATCTCCCCTTTTTGATGATGACAAACCTTTCATGTATTTAAAGAATGATTAAATAAATTTCTCCCCTAAATGCAAGCTCTCCTTATAATTTGAGCTTAAAAGATTAATCATTCTTAATCTTGTTTGTTATCATCAAAATCATTATGGAAACATATATGTTAACAATCTCCCCCTTTTTGATGATGACAAACTTTTCATGTATTTAAAGAATGATTACATAAATTGCTCCCCTTAAATGTAAGCTTCTCTTACAATTTGCCAATTAACAAATTTAAATACATGTATTCTTCTCCCCCTCATCATCAAAAAGAAAAACTTTATTGGCAAAGAAAAAGAGTAGAAAATTTTTATAAATTTAAAAAAACATGTATTCTTCTTCCCCTTCATCATTAAAAAGAAAACTTAAAGGAAAAGAATAAGAGTAGCAAATTTGTTACCCATGTTGTCCGAGTAGAAATTTTGATAGAATCTCCCCCTAACAACAAGCATCACCTCAAATACAAGTTTAGCAATATTACTCTCAAATTATCATAAATCATTATATCTTAAAATCATCAAAATCATAAATCAATCATCAAAACAATACTCAAAATGCATATTATTCTCCTACTTTTGACAACATCAAAATAATATATAATTTTGTCTCCTCCTTTGGACAACAAAAAAATTCAAATTGCATATTAACCAAAAATCATATTGTATGCTCCCCCTAGATATATGGTTAATTTAAAAACTTTAACCAAAATAATTTTATCAAAAAATATATCATATTTATCTCCCCCTTTCGATACCATTTAAAACAAGCAATGCATATTCAACAATACAACGATAAAGTACAAAAAATGCATCCATTCACCAATCATAGATTGCATAAGATCAAACTTCATCAAATGCAATATAATCATTAAAGCACATTCTTTATCATCAAAACTTAAGCAAAGCATAAGTATATAATGGTAATATATAGATCATCAAAATCACCAAAGCTATTAAGATAAGTCATCATTATGAGCTAAAAGAATAAATGATCAAATCCATTATTACAAATGCTCACAAAGGCCAATTTAATTAATGATGATATTATACAATAAATGACATATGAATTCCCACATACATAAGTGATAAAAAAATAATGAAGATGAATACATGACATGAAACATGATGATAGACAATTAAAGAGATGAAATCTAGAAAAAGATTTGTTTGAAAACCATGGTTGAATTTCGGATCTAGGGAGTTTGGTGTTGAAAAAGGATTTGAAAGATTATTTTGGATATAAGAATGGATGGGGAATAAGTTTTATGAATCAATTTGAATCAAAGACAAATGAAAATGATGAATTTCGGAGTGAAAAAGAGAGAGGAAGAAACGGTTTGAGAGAGAGATCTTGGCATAAAAATGGTTGAGAAAAGAGTAGAAATTGAATAGAAATATAGGAGTTGTTCACGGTTTTGGTGAGGGAAAGAACAAATGTAGAAGAAAAAGATGAATAACTTATATTCCAGCGAATTCGGAATTCCGAATGTGGATAACCGGATATCCGGTTGTGGTCTAGAAAGTGGGCAGCAAGATCACACGCGAATCCAGGTTTCGGATGTTTGAATCGGATGTCGGTTGCATTCAAAACTCATCCTCGCGAATCTGGATTTCGGATAACATAACCGGTTATCCGGTTTGTGGACAGAATCATCAAACCCAAAACGGCTTACGGTTTGTGGGACAGAATCATCAAAATTATAGTTTGACCCCAAACTGTCCATAACTGCACTATGGCCCAAAACGTTATATTTTTGCAAATAAGTCCAATTTCAGAATTTCTAAATAATATTTTCTAAATCCCAAAACTTTCTGAAATTATAATATGACCAAAAATGCTATGAAACTTTTCAAATAAATCCTTATCCAAAATTTCAAGCAATACTTGTTGATTTCAAAGTTTTCAAAATTCTTTCAATTAAACCATAAACTTGAAAAACAACCAATTTCATAAAAACATTTTTCCATTAAATATAAAACCTTTATAATGTGAAAATAATAATTTATTTAATATATATGAAAAACAATTTAAGCTTTCAAAAATTTAATCATTCTTAATTTTGTTTGTTATCATCAAAATCAATATTATGTTAACATAAATGTTAACATTTTGATCTGTTATTCTGTTTTAATTTTTTATGATAACATAGTCGTCAAAGAATTTAGTAAACACGCACCTTTTACACAAATAATAATTTTATAAACAAATTGTGAAATAAAAATTATGTTTCACTAAAAGATTTTGAATAAGGATGAGAAATCTCGCCATTATCCTTTATTCTACGATCATTCACTTAATAAAATACATATATTAGAAATTACGAATTGTATTTTTACCCGCAATTGAGTGTAACGAAGTATTTATTTGTAAATAGCAGTAAGTATTTATCGAATTTAATTAAGTCGGTTCGATTTGGTCAGGGGTCATTCAATTAATTAGTTCCTGAGTCAAATTTTTAGCTCAAAAAATTTCAAAGACCGATTATAAAATCACAAATTTTGGCTCAAACTCATTTTATTAAAACTAACGTAGAATAAATTCACTAGTTAGAGGAAAACATAAAATAATGAAAAAAAAATCAAGATAAAAGTAGTTACTCCAAACAAACTAAATAAACTATGCACGAAGGTTCGCAGACGGTCGTCGCTACTTTCAAATCTGAAGTGAAACAATTATTTCAAGCATAGGTATGAGTTAAACAAACCTCGGTTAATTTTCATAAATCGATGTAATGGCCATTGGCCAAAACTTTTTAGCACCGCTAATTACATCGCCATGCTGTTGGTTAATTACAACGAAAAACTTGGATAATAATTAAGCTCGTTCTTAATTAACATATGCAAACAAATTAAAGCAAGGACGTAACGTATATAATATTAAAAGTAGTTTCAACCAATTCTTATCATCTATATATCTATATAAAGCTGAGATTACAAGAGGCGATGTGGCATCACCATTTCTCATCTTTGTATATTTTCTATTATCTAATAAATAGAGAAAATTTCTTTCAAATTTAGCTTTTCATCTTCTCATAATTAATTTGATTGTTATTACACAATTATAATTATATAAAGGTTTTAATGAGGTATATTCTTTGTAATGAACATCTAAGGGGGAATGCTATAAATTTATTAAAATGAATGTGGATGTTCATAACATATATCTCTTAGTCTCCCTACTATCTCCCATTAGCAACCTTTAGCTTCCCTATAACTCCCACTATCTCACAAGGAATTATGATCCATAATTTTTCATTAATTTCATGGAGTGATTATGTAACTATAAAAGGAGAGCTCATCTTTTTGTTTTGTACACACACAATTAGAATGAATAAAATCACTCTATAATATATTCTCTCATTTTATATTATTATTATTATTATTATTATTATTATTAAATATTCCCTCATTTATTGATGAAAATGTTGTGTATACTTACCTATACATATTAATATATACATATATATATATATATACATATATATATATATATATATATATATTTAAAGTTAACAAACAAATAATTAACTTTCATAAATAATATTAATTTTATAAGGCTGCCTCATTTTAAAAAAAATCAATTCATATTTTTTATCAATTTAATCAACGATAAAGTAAAAAAACAAATATTAAATTATTTTTTTAAAACCGCGTGAAACGCGGTTATATTTCCTAGTTATTCTATCAATCCAGCGACGTGCCGTGACAGCTGTTATTTGGCGGAGGAAAGAAATGCTGGTTAGTGACCGCGTTGATGGCTGGTGACGCCGTGAAGGAAATATAAAACGGTCCCTCGTTTGGATGGGGGAGCGAAGGCAGAGTTTCCGCCAAATCTACAAGTTGCCTTTGTGTCTTTCCATCTAGAAAATCTCAAGATTACTAGATAAGGTTGACCGAGTACCGATGACCCGACAGCTTCCACCTCAACCCCCCGTTCTGTCTTGTTGACCTCACGTGACCCTCTGCTTTGCCACGTGTGATTGAATCAAACCCTAGCCAAGCTATTTCTCGAGCCCTCAGTGTGTGGGTCCGGTTTCATAATCACTGCTTCACGGTTTCACACGTGCGTCATCAAATTTTGTTCACATGCAAGCACGTTCCCGATACTTGTTTATATATATATATATATATATATAACTTGGAATCTCCTATATTACAAATAATGTAACATACACATTTAATCACAACCACATAATTATATGAATCTCATAATTTATGTGGTTGTGATTGAGTGTATATGTTACGTTACTTGTGACATAAATAAATCCATATAACTTGAATTTCCATTTTCGTGTTAAATTTGCGAAAGATAACAAAACGTTTGGCTGCATTCCTTTTCTTCTTCTATTGCATCTAGAGCTTCCCCATTAATTTTATATTTTTATCGAAAGAAAATTTTTTTGGGAAAAGTAGAGGGGCGTGTAAAGTATAAAATGACTGCTTTAACTCCTCTACTTAAGATTTGAATTCAAATAACCAATTGATTAAAATTGTTTTGACATCCACCTCTTTTGTCTTAGTTGATTTGGCTTTGCTGCACCGTGAATCGATGCAAAAGCTTATTCGTCAATTCCTTTTCCTCAATTGTAATAATTATAGAGATTAATTTCATGAATTTTTTTATAGTGAATTTAAGAAAAAGAAATTTAAAAAAAAAAAAAAGAGAGAGATTTGAAAGAGTGCACAATGACTCACTGATCGAGCGCTCCAGCGCGGAAGATGAACGAAACAAAGCGATCTGCCGAAGTTATGAGATATAAAGATGCTAGCAAAATCACTAAACAAATAACCGAACCCACCACCAGTAACTACGATTGCTCGGGGTTGGATCCAGTCGCTGGGGCGTAGGGACAAGTTAATTAAACGGAACATATGCCTTGTCCTAATTCATGCATATTTGGATCTTTCTATACTGCTTTACCAGATTCCAACAAAGGGCCCAAAAAAAGGCCATCACCACACAGTTTCCTTCTTGTTAATTGTTACTATTAACTCATGTGAATCTAGATGATTCTGAAGATAATGGTATATATATATATATATATATAGTCCAAGTAAGCTCGGCAATTTTGAACAGATACACGCAATAAGAAACAAGCACACGCTACTAGTGAGCGTGTGGAATGAGATAGCTTTTTATATATTACAAAAACATGCTTGCCAGGTTTTGAATACTAAAAGTTTAATGAGGTAAAAATCATTACTCATGAGAATGGGAGTCTGATTCTTATACTGAATTGGAAATTAATTTCCCATTACCCAAACTCATTTTGACGTGGGACTCAATTAATTCTTATGTCCGTTCTTATTTTGTGAAATAAATACCGTCAATTATTCTGATTCTTTAATTCAAAAAGTAAACATAGCATAAATTCATATTGACAAGAGACAACTGTACCTAACTTTGATATTTCTCTCAAGATTTTCATATATCTCAATTTTCCTTTTATTACATTCAAAGCTCATCATCAATAATATTAGTAGCAGCGTAATTATCTTCCAGAAAGACAAAAAGAAAGAAAATATATAAAATTGCACTGCAGTGAAAATTAATGATAATAAGTAATTGATTTCCTCAATTTTCTTTGAATGAATTTTACTAATTTGGATATAAAAAATAGAAGAGTCTCTGATTTCTGATTCATCGTTTTATTTCCAAATAAGGCAACTAGACACATGATAAGTGGCTGAGATAGTGACAGATAGTGTTTATTAGGTGATAAATATTGGCAGTAGAAAGTACCAAAAACCTCTTTAAAACAAGCAGCTGTTAAATTACGACTTTTGCTTGCACAGTGATATTATGTGAAATTGATGCTGCAAATTCTTGCCTCGATAGCGCACAGCAGCTGATCAGAACACTGTACATATTCAAATTAACGAATCCGAAACCGATCAGCTGCTCTCTGCCGTACAAATCATCAAGAATCATCGAAATCGAAGTCGGACGGGGGTTAGATATTGATCGATCGAGAAGAGAAGAGAAGTGGCGGCGGGGATGATGGGTGGATACGAACAAAGGCAAGGCGGAGGTCGTTACTTTTATCAACTCCTGATGAGACCTGAACTGCACCATCAAAGACCAACTGCGAGTACAACTGATTCACCTCAAAATATAATACAAACGCAACCGGAACCCTGCTCTAATAATTCGGATTCCGAAGATGATGACAAGACCAACAACAGCGGCAGCAGCAGCAAACTGGGTAAAGCTCGTGATGATTTAGATGCAGCAGCAGCAGCTTCTTCTTCAAATCGGAGGCCGCGCGGCCGCCCTCCCGGTTCGAAGAACAAACCAAAACCACCCATTGTAGTGACGCGTGACAGCCCAAACGCTCTGCGATCGCACGTGCTAGAAGTGTCAGGGGGAGCTGATATTGTGGAGAGCATGAGAAATTATGCTAGCAGAAGAGGGAGAGGTGTTTGTGTACTCAGTGGAAGCGGTACTGCTGCTAATGTTACGTTGAGGCAACCTGCTGGGAGTGTGCTCACCTTGCACGGTAGGTTTGAGATTCTTTCCCTCTCTGGGACTGTGCTTCCGCCGCCCGCACCACCCGGTGCTGGTGGATTGTCTATTTTTCTGTCAGGAGGGCAAGGCCAGGTGGTTGGAGGGACTGTGGTGGGGCCTTTAGTGGCAGCTGCCCCTGTTATTTTGATAGCTGCTTCATTTGCTAACGCTGTTTTTGAGAGGCTGCCCTTGCCCTTAGATGATAATCATCCTCAGCAGCAGCAGCGGCAGCAGGAGGAGGAGGAGGAGGAGAAGGGCGGTGGTGTTCATCAAGTTCAGCCCTCCGCTAATTCACAATCGTCCGGTGTGACCGGAGGAGGCCATCAGCATCAGCTCGCTGAAGGCCGTGGTGCCAGTGGCGCTTCTTTCTTTAATATGGGTACTACTAGTACTGCTGGAAATGTGGGAAATTATCCTTTTTCAGGTGATTTGTTCGGATGGGCAGCTACTACTGCAAGTGCTGCCACTGCCAGGCCACCATTTTGATTATTTAATAATAATAATTAGTAATTTTATGATTAGGAGATCATACTAATTTTTAAATAATATTTGTTACATTATGGCAGTTTGATCTCATGCATGGAATTTTCAATATACACATGTTTAATTTTATTGATCTTTAATTTGAATAATTAATTGGGGATATATCCATCGAGGTCACACGAATTAAGCTGCAAGCTAGCTAACCTGTTGTGTTTTGTAAATCCTTTGTTCAACTTGAAGTTGCAAATTCATGGAGACTCATCAGGTGGAGATATAGCAACAGAAATGAAATGGCAGCACTTGTCACTTTGTGACATTTTATGGATTTGCAATTACAAGGCTTCTTCAATTTCGGTGAGTTTTCGTTAACTTGATGCATAAAAACATTTTGGTTCTTTCCCTCTATATAACCTACCTAATTTAATGAATAATTCCTAGATATATATTGCTGCACATTGCCTTTTGTGTGTTTGAGCCAGTGAGTTTCTTATTCATTAACTTGAAATATACACCAATTCAACGTTATGCTCTATAGTTTTATTTAACACACATACATATATGTGGTTGTGTTGCATACTACACAGGGTCCCTAAATCGTACTAAACTGCTTTTTGCATAAAAAATTTGTGTTTGTCGTTGCATTCGTAGTCATGTTTATTTTCATCTTTTTTGTCCTAATTTTATTATATCTGCCGCTCAATCAATGAATAATATTAAAAAGAAAATGTTAGAAAATACTGAAAGCATGTTTCTCTAAGGGAAAAAAAGAAAAAAAAAACACCTAGATTTGAACTTGAAGAATGAACATTTATAATCAGTGGATTTCATTTGTTTTTTTCTTACTCTTGACTCTGACCAAGCGTTACAGCAATAAAACTTTGGAAACGAAGCTGTCAGTTACGCAGCAGATAGATGAATACAAAATATCAGAGATTTTCATATAATTTTGCATTTAAAACATGCCTATAGCTACATGCAAGATATGAGCATTTGTTTTGATTTTTTGGAGTTCGAGGATGGAACATGAGCTCCCATACATTTGTGTCAACATGAAAAAAGGAAAATAAAAAGAAACTACCCACTTCCCAAAGAAAGCAATTGATGAGTTGAAGAATTTTTTGGGAACTTTGCGGTTTTTTGAAACTTGGAAAAGAGAGAATAAAAATTGTACTTGAACTTAGAACTCTTTCTTTTCTTTTATGTTGCTTCATTTTATCTTTATGTCCTAAACTTATTTGAATTGCAAAAGTTGATTTGTTTATCTTCTAAATCCCCTAACCGAAGTGGCGTCTCTGCTTTATATAGTATCAAGGGCTTCTTTTGAGATTTAAGATTATATATATTGCAGTGATCAGCTAGCTAGGTTTATATTCGTGCAAAACGAATCCCTTTAGCAACAAATCTGTGTTGCATATGAAGTGTCTTTTATCAAGAACCAGGTTTCTCTGACATCTTTCCTTCTATAAATCAACAGCTAGCAGCAGAAAGAGTTAGTGAGAATAACTTTGAGCAACAATATATAGCTAAATATATTTAGTATACTTATACTTCCTATTTTAAAAATGATTATATTTAGTATAATGTTTTATAGCGTTGTAAAAATATATTTAGTATAACGTTTTATAGTGTTGTACAAATCTTTACCACGTTTAACATGTTGAATCCCTATTTTAAAAATGTATACATTCTTACCGGAGAATGATTATATATATACGGGGTCAAGTTTTTCAAAGTTAAATTTTTGACTTAAATATGTGAGAAAGCTTTGTTTTTTTTTTCTGCTTCATTTATTGTTATACACAGAAAGTAAATTGAAAAAAGTAAATAGCTAGCTAGATTCATATATGGTGTTTACCAATTTAAGGATAATAGTTTGGTGATTGGTGGTCGTATATATATAATCTCCACCTTCCATAGGTATATAATTATCTTCTTTTAATTTAATCATTTTCCATTTTTTCCCACTTTGTATGATGGTTCTCTCATGCATATATATGTGTCTGTGTGTGTTTGTGTATCTTATAGACTTGAGCATAATATAGCATGCGTGTGCGCCTCAATCGTCACAATCATATTACAACATTCATCTTAATTTAATTATTAATGTGTACTGAAAATGGAGCCTTGTATTCTTCAAAATTTGTTCAACTTCCATTTTAAGCTCCTTAGCATTACTTTTAAGGTGTTAGAATAATAGAACCCCAATTCGACTATGGCAAGCTTCTTCTTATTGTTATTTTCACTTTTAGCTTCATCTAATTAATTATTCAAAGCAGTCTTCTCCTGTACATATCCTTGATTAAGTATATATGTAGAGTAGTCGAGATAGCTGTTGGTTTATATAAGAAACCTAGTCAATACCAATTGCAGACATGTATTATTATTTAATTTATCAAGTACCAATTGCAGACATGTATGTGAACTACTTGAGTAAAAGCTTAGATCAAGAGAAGAGAGGAGAGGAGAGGAGAGAATGCTGCTGGTTTGTCGTCCTAATCGGTGTTAAGAAGTCTCAAGAGCTATCTCGGCTTATTATGCCTAATAATTGAATAAATTTTGCTGCTAAGAATGGGAAATTAGATAGGAATTAGTTGTAGAATGAGAAGAGAAGCCTGAAAGTGAGATTTGAGACCCGAGTGATCATCGTCAACTTCCCAGCTCCTTCAGAAATTTTGGCCCAATGTAGTGAGCAGTCAGAGGCATGTTCCCGTTTGCTACCTCGACCTGACCCCTTTAATTTTCCTTTTATTGGTGTGAAGGTGTATACCTACATAACCCATAAGCCTAAGCTCTCAGCTTTAATTAATTAGTAGCAGTAATATGAGGATCGGCCGCCCGAGAAGAGGTCGACGGACGAACAAAAACAGTGGCATCTTGTCTTTTCATCACATATGCCGCATCGTAATCAGCAGAAGAATAATTTATTTCATGTCAAGATTAAACGTCAATTATTTAACCGCTCAAACCCACTCAAACTGATAGTCATAAGTACGAGACAAATTTTATTAGCAAAGACATGGATGTTAATGTAAACAGTATTCAAGGTACACAACACAACACAACAATGCAATACGAACATTTAATCACATGTTGTATTGTATGTATACATGTTCTTAATGAGGACTTGTCACAAAAATGATGAGCTGTCATTTGAAAAATATGGGAGCGGGACATTTTGATGTCAGAAGTAGGATCAGATGAATAGAAAGAATACTGCAGTTTCATGATAACGATAAGATTATATTCTTGGGCTGCAGCTCCATGATGACGGAGCTTCTGCTTAATTAATTAATTCTGCAGCTTCTTTTGAGATTATATGCACTTGCTTATTCTTTTCAGCAATATTCACAGCTTGCCCATGTCCAGATGAAAACTTCCTCCTGAGCAAGTCAAATGAACCTCGTGCCGTACACTAGGCAGCAGCCTCGAAATTAATTGAAAACCGCCTTATTCTTAATTAACCAAAATCTTATCTCTCAATTAATAAGGTACGAGCTTGGATAATTATAATTTAAAAGTTACAATACTAAAATATTTGATAAATATTAATTACTTATTTCAGGTTAGAAGCTCAATTGATTTAATCTGTTATTTGGATGATAAAAAATTTATAATATATTTACTATTTTTTTTACCAAAACTATTATTTAAAAATCAATTTTACTACGTATTACTAATTTTTATTTTATATATTAAAACAACCAACGAGTAATGGCAATGTCAATATATGCTTTCTTTGCTCCGTCACAGTCACAGTCACAGTCACTCACCGGCTGGTAAGTTTTAACTCAATATTAGAAGATAGAAGCACGTTTGAGGTTGGGAAGAAGAGCTTGGTAGTTATTAATTCTTTAGGGTGTGTGCAGTCAATAGCGTGTACTCTTTTTTAATTTGTGACGCGAGGAGGAGGAAGAGAAGCATTATGTGATCCATTGACTGACCATTGCGATTGCAATAATTAAAAAAAAAAAAAAAAAGGTGCATGTAAGAAATAAGAATGTAATGTAGTAGCGGCCGCTTTCAAAGTAATAATAATGTGAAAAAGACATCCGCTGGGTTCCAATTCCAAGCATAAGCACCAAACCCCGTTCCCTTCGTACTTTGATTTTACAATGTATGGGAACTTCTTATCAGTTCCTAATTAGTAATTAGTCGTCCGCCAACTCATCTCCTCCCTTCTAATGAATATTTTAAATTAGATTCGAGTGTTACATGTACGCAACTTTTGTTCATGCCATCAGCATCAATCGAGCACCGTCAATCGTCATGTGATCTCCAATATCTGCCTACTAGTACTAGGAGGAAACTAACTGCCTCTCATATTCTTTCCAGCATAAGTTACAAACATGTGCCTTAACTTGTGATGGGTGGTACAAAAAATTCAACAGCTATTATTAAAAAAGAAGAAGAAGAAGAAGAAGAAGAAGAAGTAATAATTGGTGATAGAAATTTTGTATTGGAAGTAATATAATTGCTACAAGCTAAGACGGACCTCAACAAATCATTCATGGGTCCCAAAACAATCTGTGAAGTTGGCACAGAAAAGAAAAAAGTTATTGAATCAACAAGGCTACATAATTCCAATCCCGACCTTCATATATTTGTCTCTCCCCAAGCTTAAGTCCCTACACAAAAATTTGATAGAGCTGCTCAAGAAACTAGGAGAAAAGTTCAAGCTGATCCTTCAAAAGGGACACGTACATAGAGTCGGCCATGTAGACTAACAACCGCAGATGTCTGAAGAGGATCAATTCTTGAGGGTAAGATCACAACCTGAAAAACCACTCCTTCATCAGATTTTTCCAGGACTGATAATCAAGATAGGATATCAAAGATTTAAAAGGTTATTATATCCTAACAACATTGCAACATCAAGACCATTTATACTCATTCCTCATACCATAGACTCTCTGAATCGCTACAATCTGGCAGTTAAAGGAAAATCCCTATCAAGGATACGTGGGTCTATTTAATTCTTTAATTTTTCTCTCAAATTATCACCCTATTTTCTCTGGCATACAGCCAAGCCATGTGCAGTCCTTACTTGACACCGAGTGCTCCTTTTCTTTCTTTCTTTCTTTTTTTTTGGTTGTTTTCGGGTTGGGGGCACCCCGGGGGTGCGCTTATCAAAGGTTTGAAAGTTATTATACCTTTTTAAATGTTGTGATACCCCACGGATTGTCAACTTGCTCTGGTTCACCTGTTATAACCAAACGTCCAGCAGGATCTGATTGAACTCGCACCTGAATCCACCAGAAGTCAAGTCCAGTTAAACACACAAGACCTGGCGGTACAGGAAGTCATCATTTGCTAAAAAAAGATACTGTTTTATTGCGACTTCAAGAATGCCAAGCAATAAATCACATGAATGAATTTCTAAATGTGGTCATGCAGATACAGAAATTCAAAAAGTAATCATGATTCTCATGCATCAGAGAAGTGGCAATGAAATGAATCATTCATTGAGCCCAGTGTAAATAATATACCCAGCTGTTCCCACTAAAATTATAACTCAATAGAAGATGAAATAAAAGCAAAATGAAATAGACTGTACCGTCACTAATAATATCAACACTATGGCAGTCTATGGAAGCATATAATGCACATGCAGATCAGGTAACACCATTTGGTGACTGAATGTTTTAAAAGATTTCCCAATTTGAAACCACTGTGATCAGAAGATCACAACATCCATCTACAGTTATTCAGAATTAACAATGCAGGCCATGCCCCTGTTAGTGTCAACTGTTATTTGATTGGAGAAGGTTACTAAGAAGGAGCTATTTATTTTAGATCCAACTAATAATCTAAGCAGCAGGGAAGAGAATTGAAACCCAAGAATGAGAAGACAAGGGTTTCAACTTCCAAGAGAAGTGCTTACCTCCTCACGGAGAAGCCCTGGCACCAGAGCATACACCTCATAGCAATCTTTCTGTGCATCAAAAGCTGCATACTCAGATATATGACACAAAGACAACTGGACATTGCAGAATATCTACCAGTTCAGAAATTATGAGAAAACAAGACAAAAGAAGCATACCGCTTCCCGCACATTAATCTTCACCCAATCAGCAGGAGGTCCGACATCAACAATTTCCGTAATGATTCTACACAGTAAAAACCTTTTAGCCTTCTCAGATAAGAAAGGATAAGAAAAATCTTAAAAACCAGAGAATTGTTGAGCGTGAATGTAGCTTTGTCTTTTACTTTTAGACTTCAAGGATAGTTGTACTTTTTCTTTGTTCCTTTCAAGAGGAAGTGGCATTCTGTATTTTAACGTGCACCACAGCAGAGTTGACCTTCCATGTAGGAGGGCACCAGTAAGGTAAACAACAAACGCAGTAGGTTGTGGCCTTTCTATTCGGGAGAAAAGAGTCGAGAGGATAAGCACCCATTTGGTAGGCCTTACATAGATACACACTCTCTCTTGCGCAGAGTGAAAATTATTCCATGAAAAACAAAAATTAATTATATTTTGACAACTGAGAAAGGGTAGCAGTTTCTGAGGTAGGCATTAGGTTGATATCTACAACCATATAGGTTCTCTCCCATTGAGCTCTCTAACATGTCAAGTTCTACAAGCACAGGGATCCAATTGGTTAAAAAGCATTAATTCTTAAGTTATGAAAGATTAAAAGTCTTTCAACAACAGTGAAGCTGATTTCATGTGCTATATAATCATTTATGGTATGTCCACCAACATATTTTATAACACTGTTGACATGGATGAATCAGGGGAAAAGAAAAGAACAAAACAAAAAACAAAAAGGGGGAAAAATCATAACTGAATTGAAAAAGTAGGAAAAAGAATAAGAAATAAATTCACGGAAAAATAATCACTAATCTTAACTGTTTATCTGCTTCAGTCAGTGCAGCTTTCTCAGCACTATCCAATGTCCTGTTTTTAGGCAGACCTGATCCGACAAAACAAACAGAAGGTTTATGTACAGTTAGCAGGAAGTCTCTCTAGTGACAGGGTAGCTTACCAATGTTCTTGAGCTGTTTCTCACGCCTAGCAGGAGAAGTTAAGCTCTTGTCCTATTTGATGAAAATTAAACCTCTTATAAGCATCAGTGTGATGCATTGATTATCACATACAATGATAAATGAATCGAGATTAAGAAATTAAAATGATCAAATTTTTTAGTATTAATAGACCTTGATAATAGGCTCAGCAACTTCACCATGTCCAAGAAGACGCTGAGCATGCCAACCCTGCATAGCACGAGCTGCAGCATCCCTACGTGCTCTACTGGATCCTGGAGTTTGATAGCCACTTGCCTGCACAGGGAAAGAGAGCAAAGAACAAGTCAGCAAACTTGGGTTCCAAAAGGAAAAAAAAAAGATAGTGGGCAGAGGTACGGTTGTTGTGCGGGATGGTTGTAAAGAACCAACAATACAACATTCAACTAATATAACAGACTAAGCCTGGTGCCCAAGTTTTTCAGTTAGCATGTATAAGCATAGAGAATTTCATCAATAATAGCGTATTCCTATAGTTACCCTTGAAAATGCAGAATAAGTAAATCTTGGCCAAATTAGAATCAAAGAGGGGGACTTGAACCCCTTAGCAAAAATTTGCATGATTAAGGCATATACACACACTTACAATAACGGAGGTCCAGGTTAGAGAATCAAATACAACGACTGATGCTCCAACAAACATGAAATCCAAGCCAAAAGGAAGACAGACAAGCCATCAAATTGGAAAAAAATCAAAGAAATAAGAAATCCGTGGTCATAACATGATAGGTTTGTATCATGCCAAATACAATGCAAACCTATCCACAACATTTGCTCACTGAAGAGAGGAAAAGAGTCGACAGCAATGTGCCTCATGGTGTTTCATATAATCAGATATTTTCCCCATCTAAAACATTTAAATGCAGTCACGTACCACTGAACGAAGGGTAGCATTCATTAGCCTAGACATATTCTCTCTCCCCATTCCCCTCTACAGGTTTTCTATATCCACTCCCATTCAGCATATAATTTCTATCATGAACATTCATTACAAATGCTGTTGAGCTGACAAATCTTTCTAGGTCGGCCCATCATAAAGCATAAAGCAAATCCAATTAAAAAAAAAAAAGAGTTCTACCTCCTTTCCAGCATTCGTAGGCTGAGGGAAAGACGAAGCAGGGAGCTGAAGCTCGCCACTTAGCCTCTTATGCTTTTCATATTCCAACAGTGCCTGCACAAACTTGATAAGATCAAGGAACAGCAAACAAAAAAAGAACTCATGCAGACAAGTGATTGAAGGGAAAAATTAAGGACCCAGGAACAATAAGTACAATATAGAAACTTGAATTCAGTTTACTTTTCAAACAACTTATAAGGAACAATAAGTACAGAGAAAGAAGAATGTTATGAAAATCATAAGAAATAAGTTTCCAGCTAAATGCTGCATACACATTTGGTTCTGAATGAACACTCCTGATTTCTAGAGAAAACACAGATACTTATACTACAAGAGTTAAGAAATATTGGGCAAATTCTAGAGGTGTATCAAGAGAAACCAAATGCATGTTCGCATAAAAATTAATTCCAATGTGCACAATTACTTGATGTCCCAACTTAAGAAGCAGTACCTTTTCATAGAAAATGCGGAAAGTCCAAGATACAGTGGTGCAGGTCCTGAAAGATCGAGAACATGAATGCAATCAATTGCATAAGGCCTTTTGCTAACTAGAATATTGCACGTATTCTCCATTTTTGAGAAAAATTTTAGGAGACGTCAAGCAGTAATGGGTTAGACATGATAAGATATAAAGATCAAACCAGAATAACGCATCAATTGAAAAGTAAGGGGAAAATGTGACATTAAACAGAAAATTTCATATTCCAAAGCCATTGAGACTGACATGATTGATTAAAAATAATAATCTACAATATTCTTACTTTGGGGGGTGAAATGACTCTCCTACTTGCCGCCATAACTTTGAAGAAGTCACCTACAGTTGACCATAGAGTGAAAATAGTTGTCATGTCTTGACAGTTACAAATAGCTCAAGACTCATATTTTATGATATTGATGGACAAACTATATGCAGAAAGTAACTGAATTTAACCACAAGATTCAACTCTATTTTGTCAACCCTCTTTAAAATATGTAAACTCAACCCAGTGGCCAACCTTCTGCACTCATGGACAGACATTTCATAGTTTAAACTTGGAAGAAAATGTGTTGATGATTCAGCTATAGTATACAATCCAGTAATGTTTAAGTTGCGTCACATTGCTTCTGTCACCAAAGAACAAAACCTTTTGGAAAAACAGAACAGAACAAAACTGGGGAAAAAATTACCGTAACAAAGAAAAATTTCATTCATATAATGAAAAGTCACAAAATCATATGGAAGTCATAAGAGAAAATACAACATTAAAAAAGCACTTTAATGGGATTGGTCACTTTAAACATCAATTGAATCTGATCAAGGAAAACCCATTGCCCCATGAAATCTAATAAAGTACAAAAGGTGATAGCTAAGAAGTACATCCAGAGCTAAAACAAATAGCATATAAATGTTCAATCATACCACTTCATAGCCACCCAATCTAACAACAGCCCTCCATAACCTGCAACCGTGTAAAACACAGAGAATTTAGTATCCCCTCGAAAAGGAGAAACAAAGATGTCCATTTCCCCAATTTAAAACAATCATCACCAGAGACTTACTTAAGGCAGTTTAATGGTTCTCCATAAAACTTCGGCGGTTTAAATTCCAGGGCATTCTCCCTATAGAAACTTTCAATCTCCTTCATGAACTCAGCTTGCTCCACTGGCGTCCCTTCATCAGCCGCTCCCATCTCCAAATTGAACAAGAAATAAAATTGTCAAAAATAAAAGCAATGTTGAAAATACTAGTTTTCTATATCCTACTTGTATTGACCTGAAGTACCTCAATATCATTCAACCAATTCTTTGATTTCCTCACACTCTCATCCTCAGCTTTAGACGTCGAAGACTCCCCGTGTGGGATGGGAGTTACAGAGGTATTAGTTTTTGGCTCATTCTCAACATGGGTGTCATCACCATTGGTCTTGCTTGTACTCTCTGGCAGCTCATCAGTACCAGCACCACCACCACCAGATTTTGTACTCACACCAGCGGTGGCTTCAGCATCAGACTTGTCAGGAAACACTTCATCAACACTAGGCAATGTCTCAGGCTTATCCTCAGCTGTCTCCCGACATGATGACTGCCCATTTTCACTAGGTTGCTGAGAAGATTGTTGCTGTTGAGCACTTGCTTCAACAAGATTAGCTTCTGAAATATTCAGTGAATCTTGGTCCACCATTTCAGTGTCTCCCATTTCCCTTATATTGATTCCACTCTCTAAACACACAGAGAGAGTAAAATAGACGTTGGATCGATGAATTCTACCAAAATAAGCAGATAATTCATATAAAACGACATCAAATATTCCTAAATTCTCATCCTACCACAGTAATTTACACATGTGCCTCAAAATTGAAAACCAAACCCTAATTTTAAGTTTGATTTAATAAAGGATGAAGAAAATAATTAAACTTTTTCTAACCAAAAAAAAATAAAAAAATCTCCTTTACTTCCCTCGCTTTTGTTCGGATAAAGAAAAAAGCTTAAACTTACTTTTTTTCTTTTTTACTATTTTTTCTAACACTTGCGCAATATATATTATAAATGAGACGCACGATAAAAAAAAAATAACGAAAAAAGTTGTTTAAGACCTTAGTGCGTCAAAAACCAAAAACAAGATAAATTCATTTTCTTTCTTTAAAAAAAAAAGGAAGGGGAAAAAGAAAAAAACAGCTTGCCTGAGCGACGGTGAGTAGTAGAGGCGAAACAAGCGGAAGCTAGAGATTAGGGAAGAGGAGGAGGAGGAGGAGGCTCAACGGCGCGTGTTAGGGTTTAGTTCAGCTAGAAATTGACAATGCTGGTAATTACAAGAGTCAGAGGCAGAGGGAACAATAAATGGAAACCGGAGGGATCTTATCCAGCAAACACAGAAAGAAAGTAACGTTCATGGCAGGTGCCGTGCGCTCTGCACTCTGCACTCGCCACCAGTGTGGTTTCGTTTCTATGTTTGAATATTGCTTGAAACGACGGTGAAGTCAAATTATTTATTTTATGAGCAACAAAACGAAGATTTAATTTTGAAAAGATAAATAATTGACCAACTCAGCTCAGCCAAAATTAGCAAAAATACCACCGGGATCAGTCATTCATTTATTTGCCTTTCCGACTTCAAAAATACTTTGCTTTCTTTTACTCCACACCGCAGAACATCTGGCCTCTTTTATTACTTTCATTCACCCTTTTAAAGGACTTTATATGAATGTATTTTTCTTTAATATAATAATAATACTAAACCATTATTAGAACGATCTTAAATCAAAATAAAATTATTTAATCATATTTTTTTTCCTTGTAAGCCGGTGTGCTAATTAAATTGATCAACAATTGTTTGCAAACACAGTGCAACTATTACACTAATATTACATTTGTGCCACTGTCATGTCCAATTAATGTGAACAGCATGTTAACATAAGCCACTTAATTTTTTGTTGCAATAATATCTTACTTCGAGAAACAAAAATCTTTACTTTTACTTTTAACGGTTCGAGAAATGGCTGTAATTCTATTATCAACCGAATACAGAGGTTGCCCTTCTCAAATTTGTAATTTTCCCTACACTCGTGCAAAGTACACCGATCATTGGACCAGGGGGTACAATTACAAATGTTTGACATGGGTGTTGGACGTCAGATCACTCGAATTGTTCAAAATATGAGCCAGATCACCTAACGGCACTATTTTCTGCCACTTTTCCTTCGTCAGGTTGAAATTTTGGCACGTATGGTATTGAGCAAACCTGTCGAGATACAGGTTGGCGGGAGAAGTGTTGTTACCAGAGAAATAAGTGATAGGTTCTTAGGGTTTTTAGAACTGCTAGTTGAATGGTATACGAAGGGGGAAAATTTTGATTTGTCCACAGCCGGGAAATATGCGATGCTGTGTTCAGGGATTTGCTTAGGAATGGGTATCCTTGCCTTTCTCTTCATGGGGCAGAAGAATCAGACAGATCGTGAGTTAACCATTTCTGATTTTGAGAGCAATGTCTGCAGTTTGTTGATTGCTGCTAGAGGTTTAGATGAGAAGAAACTTGAACTAGTGATCATCTTTGATCCGGAAGGCTGGTGGTGACATCTCATGGCAAGATGCCCTTGCTAAGATTGCATCTATTGCTGCTGCCTCCAAGGCCTCAGCTTTTATGCCAACTCCTATTGGTGCTGCTCAACTGCTTCCAAATGCTGGGCTACCTATTTATCTGCTAGTATTCTTGGCCTATCAGTACCTGGAGCAGCACCAGTTGTCTCTGCTACCAGGCTGCCCGTGGTACCAAATGACCGGGCAGCTTAGGCGGCAGCACTAGCAGCTGCCATTAACTTGCAACACAATTTGGCAAAGATTCAATCTGATGCAATGCCTGAACATTATGAAGCAGAGTTGGAGATTACTGATTTTCTACAGAATGCTCGATGGAAGGTTACACACAAGGAAACATTGGGTCCAATTTTGGAATGGACTGGAGCTGCCATTACCACACGGGTCCAATATATCCCCACGTAGCCGGATCCCAGGTCTAGGGGAACGCAAGCTTTACTTGTTTATTGAGGGCCCTACTGAACAGTCTGTCAATAGAGCTATAGCCTAGTTAAAATATGTTTTGAAAGACTTCACAAATATGGCACTACTGCTGCCGGGTGAAGCTCAACCAAGCAGGTACTTGGTCGTATGAAAGTGTAAGTACTGAGCTTTTAATTCACACTAGAAGCATGGCCTTATTTGTCTATATTGGGCTTGAAAGTTGACTATCCATCTGATTCGTTTTAAACTTTTAATGTTTTTCCTCGGGATGGTTGTCTGGTTTGGAAATTTCTTTCTTAATTCCTTGGTGGACTTTAATTTGTGATTTTGTGGATGATGCCATGTTATGTTTAGCACTCTTTAGTTCTAAAATAGAATCCAAAGGAATGTATTTCTTCATATATATGGAAGCCTAATTTGTATATAGGGTGATAGGGTTAAGAAGAATTAGTGAGTTTGCTAGCGTGCCATGGAAACAGAACAGAAATGCCTCTGTTCCATTTGCCTCCTAGAAATTGCAGATATAGCTATAGTCAAAACTCTTTTATCAAGATATTAAACTTACAAGCCAGAAGCAGATTCTCAAATGTTCTTTTTTTTATTTTTTTTCCTTTGGTTTAAATTCCCTTCACCGTTATCTCTTGTGGCTCTCTTAGAATTAAATGTGTTTGTTAAGTTTGTTTTCGATTTCCACGACTCTTCGCCTTGGTTTTTTAATTTCTCCTTCTCTCTCTCTCTCTTGTTTCTGTTCTTTCTCCATGGCATGAGGGATTTAAGCCCATGCTCACATGTTCAATATATAGTCTCTGACACTATCTTAGCTATCGGGCTGTCAAAGAGATGGTGGTACCATCTGTTGCAATGCTTTTGCTTAATGTTCGTTCCGATTATTGTAATGTATGGTTTATAGAATTCTTTTTTTTTTTTTAACTTACCATACAATCTGTGACTGTGTTATTATTTTTATGGTATCTTGTACTCTTTTGTTTTGTGCTTTTGTACGAGTGTAGTCATAAAGCTCCAGAAGCTAGCTTTATGTAGGGGGTAGAGCTTATTATGGCTCATGCCTCCATTATGTACAAAACTTGACCAGAATGCATACTGTTACTGATGAGGGAATTTGAGAGAGTTTCCCATCCATGAGCTTGGCATCTTTAATGATGCCTTCATTTCATTTTTCAGACTTGAATCTGTTCAGATGGTATACTAAAACCTCATGATTGAATTCTTTTTGGCTTTTGAAACTGATCATGATCGTGAACGTGAATGCCTAGAGGATGCAGACAGTTAGACTTGGGTGTAGGAGGGTATCCATAAGTATAATGGATTAGTAGTGCAAAACAATTCAGTTTTACTTGTTGACACCAGTCACCGGAAACAGGAATATATTTTGTTTTTGTTTTCATATCTGCTGCAATTGCAAGGAAACTATGATTGAGCTTGAGCCAGAGTCAGAAGAAGTACTTTTCTGTTGTCGTACTGCACCGGAGGAATTGAAACTTTTGAACCGAAAGATGACATGGCCCGATAAATTCTAATTTAGAAATCTAATCTCCCATCCCATAGAACAAGGCAAATCTGGCAGCTTGAACATTTTATCAGTTCCCTTTTTTTCATTTTTTGAGCCATAATAATTCAGTCATTAATTAATTATGCATGTAATGTGTTGTTGGCCTACGCACCTAGTCTGAATGAACACAGAAAAAAAAATATTAAAAAAATGATGGAGAAGAGGATATTGACAATTGTGAAATGCCAACCCACGACACGAGACATATAGGTGCGGTGCGGTGCGGCGCGGCTGCTCGAGTGGGCTCCGCATTGACGATTGTGAAAGGCCTCGACCTCGGACTTCGCCGCCAGTGCTTTTGGCAAGTCTAAGCTGATTTATAGATTTTAGATAAGGACCCTGAGGGGAGGGGGTACCTCTGCTTTGACTTTTGAGTTGTGAGTTGACCTTTTAGACTCGCTGTACATGTGCGTAACGTTTTGTTGTTTCCTGGAACTGGAAGAGGCTGTGCGTACGTAATTGAAGATATGAACGCGTGTTATGCATGCGCTTATCATTGAATCACGCGTCCTCTTTCGGCATTATAACTTAAAAAACCTGTTGACTGTTTCAACGAATTCATTTCTATTCAACCGAAAATATTACTGCACGTTCTGTTTTTGGTTCATTGCATGTGCCAGTGCTACCCTAACTCTTATCTCTAGCTTCTTCTTATTCTTTCTTTGTAGGACACAAATTTATTTACGTCTCTGGTACGCGTGCGATGAGATATGAAATTTGCACTCTACTAGATCGGGATTATTTATACATACCCAATTAAAAATGTGCTTCTAAAATAATATTCATATTCATATTCACATTCATTCATTCATTCATTTTGCGGTTGCGTCGTGTCGTTGTTGCATTTCCTCGTACTACTGCGATTTAATTAATTGAGGCAAGCAAGGAAGGCAATAGATTACTTGGTTTTTGCATTTCGTAACTAGAACAATGGGAGCCTTGGATCTTTTTATTGCTTCATCGATTCCAGTCTTGAAAGTGCTCCTGATAACCGCTCTTGGCTCGTATCTGGCTCTGGATCATGTCAATATTTTAGGTGAAGATGCCCGGAAGCATATTAATAATGTGAGTTCTTGATTCTTGATTACAACTGCAAATTCTTCTTCTTCCTTAATTCGAACGTAATCTCTCCATTTAGCTGTTAATCAATCAATCAATCACTAACACTTCCTATTTAATTTTTGTGTTGTGAAACTGAAACAGCTGGTGTTCTACGTATTCAACCCAGCCCTTGTGGGCTCCAACCTTGCCAATACAATTACATATGAGAGCATGGTCAAGTTGTGAGTCAAATTCTAATTTTTCTGTCCACTACATTGAAGCTCTCTTCTAGCAACACACTATAACTTTTGAGAATATCTATGCATTGTTGAATTCTCGAATAATGTCACAGATGGTTCATGCCGTTCAATGTCCTCATCACATTTCTTGTCGGTTCAATACTGGGATGGATAGTTGTCCAATTTACAAGACCTCCCTCCCATCTCCGTGGGCTTATTGTGGGTTGCTGTGCTGCAGGTCTGCTCAAATTTTACAATACTATTTATATGCTTTCTGTTACTTACAACATCTACTGTTTCACTTACGAAATGTTTTCTTATGATTTTCGATCTCTGCGCGCAGGAAACTTGGGGAACATGCCTCTTATTATAATCCCGGCAGTTTGTAAAGAAAAAGGAAGCCCCTTTGGATCTCCTGATACCTGCCAAACATATGGATTGGCTTATGTTTCTCTTTCCATGGCGGTAATACAATACTTCATATTGACATAACAGAATACTTCTTGCCTATATATATTCAGTTTCTTTCCAATAACATAATTGGCATGCATGATATTCTCCAGCAGTTTCAAAACTTGCTTAACAAATTGCATGATTCTTTAGCGCATTCTAATCCTTTTACCTCGGAGGGATTTCTTTCAAGCTCTGTTAATTGCTAGCTTTTACATTTCAGGTTGGAGCAATCTATTTGTGGTCTTATGTTTACAATATTGTGAGAGCATCTTCAACTGGAATCAGTAGAGAATCTAGAACAATTGACGAACCTTTCAGTAAGTCTGTGGCAGATGGCTCCATCTCAGGGACGGGTAGTTGCAGCGAACCGTTACTTTCTTCCAAAGAGTTCTTGACACCTGCAGATCAACTTGCATTGCCTTGTACTATGTCTGAGGTGAGAACACAAGTTGATTCATGTACGAACTCTGGCCACCCCTCCCTTCACTGATTCTTTTTGAGGCTTAAGACAAGTGCGTGTTGGAAAATTTTTCTTTCAAGGCTAGGGATTTGATCTTTGGAACTGTATGACAGGTGAAAGGTTCATATAGTATGAAGCAGCAAGTGAAGTTGTTTTTCGGGAAGATTAATCTGAAGTCTATGTTTGCCCCTTCGACTATTGGAGCGGTATGGCCTCAATGCTTTTTATCTTACTGCATTAAGCACTTTTTTCTCTAAAATGGAAGCATTTACTCTTGCGAGAAAGGGAAAATGAAAATGGAAGAAAGCGCCCAGCAGGTCTCTCATTTGATGCATTTATGCACATTTAGCAAAGGTTCATCTTACTTTTTGGATCAATCGATCCAGAGGATTTTGTAAAGACAAGACCAGCTACTGGATGAATCTCATGAAGATTGGCCTGTTGTCGTGATTTCGGTACAAGCTCCTGATTGTACATTTATCACATTAACTGAACTGCTGATTCTTTGTTCTGTGTAGCTTGCTGGATTTATAATTGGACTTGTCCCGCTGATCCGAAAGTCAATGATTGGTGATAGTGCTCCTCTTCGTGTGATTGAAGATTCTGCTTCTTTAATAGGGTATGAAAATCAGCCACAAAGTCGAAATGAACTCGAGATAAAGTAGCAATGATTTTATCAAGTCATGTTTTATGAAGTTTTGATAAACCCAGTTACAGCTCTAAGCCACATTGTGTTAATCTCACAAAAACACTGTCAACTGATATAATTTGTTCCCTGATAGCAAACATCAAAAGACAAAGACTCTTCGTCCTCCAGCTATGCTTCTAAAGTTTGAATTTTGACTGCAGAAATGGAGCCATTCCAACCGTCACATTGGTTGTTGGAGGAAACCTCCTCAGAGGTAACTGATGAATGATTAACTTTTGAGCGAGCAATTTCAAACAAGTGGTTACTGATATTGGAATTGGGTTTCAGGTCTGCGAGGTTCAGGAATTCAGAAAAGTATTGTTTTTGGCATTGTAGTTGCCCGTTATGTTGCTCTGCCTCTGATTGGCATTGTCATTGTGAAAGGGGCAGTCCGGTTTGGTTTCGTGTATTCAGAGGATCTCCTGTATCAATTCATTCTTCTGCTTCAATTTGCAATGCCGCCTGCCATGAACATAGGTACAAACAAGCAACCAATTTTATCAAGTTAAATTCAAAATTTGGTCAAGTGATAAAGGGTGTTTTGTAACTTATGTTCAACATTCTTATTCAAGAAGGGGAAATCACTGATGATTTAAATCTTTATGCAGGTACGATCACTCAATTGTTTGGAGCTGGTGAAAGTGAATGTTCCGTCATCATGCTATGGACTTACGCCTTGGCCTCAGTTTCACTTACACTTTGGTCAACATTCTTTTTGTGGCTTGTGTCTTGAACTACACCCTACTGAGTATTTTTGGTGATTCATCTCATGGAAAATTTTGCCCACTAAATTAAGTTACATATTTAAGTCTATAAAAAATTTTTTGGATCAGATTCTCAATTAAAAGCATAATCCCCGAATTGATTTTTGCGAAAAGAGGAAAAACACATCATGAAGTGTAGTCGAACCTTGAAAATGTAATTTTAGATATTCTTTGCAATCCAATTTCGTCAAACAACACCATGAGGTTCCTGAAGTGATTTTTTTAAAAAAGAAAGTACGCCTTTCATTTCTCAACGAGAGAACAAGTACACAACGTCTGCTGGAAATTCATCCAGCCATACAAAAGAGTCTACATTCCTGAGAGCTAATTTGGCTAAGGAATGAGCTAGAGAATTACAATTCCTATAAACATGTTGAGCTTTGAAATTCTGGAAGCTCCTCTTGGCCTCCAGAATGTCGAAGATCATCCAATAAAGTTCTGTTAAAGTGCTACTCTTGTTGTTGATAAGCTCAATCACTCCTTTGGAATCAGACTCTAGAATTACTGAAACCGCCCCTGCCTTTAGGGCAACTTGCAATCCCCAAAGAGCTGCTTTTGCTTCTTCCATCTCTACATTCCCGGAGCTATTCACAGTCTTTACTGCTGCAGCAAATAGCCTCTCCTGTTTCTAATTATGACCCCCAGCCCAGCTAATTGGTTAGCCTCATCCAAAGCAGCATCTACATTGATTTTAGCCAGCCTTCCTGGGGAGGGGTCCACTGGATTTGCTTAGAAGAAGTCAAGCCTGCAGAGAAGTTATTCCCCGGTTGTTTTATCTGCATAATAGAATCAGCCACAGAATTTGCTCTTGCTACCAATCCTGTTGGATCTTCCTGGACCCCTTTGAAAATCAGATTGTTTCTGGCATTCCAAATCACCCATAATAGAGTAGGAACTAGCTCTCCTTTGAGGTTACCTGCACTGTTGGGGCAAGGATTGGAGAAGAGAAATAACATCAGTGGAGTCTTCCCTTTGTATAGGTCTGCCCAAGGGAGAGTTTTTCCAAACTTTTCTTGCTATCTTGCAACCCAGAAGAGCATGAGATGTGCTCTCCAAGTATCTCCTGCATACTAGACAAATTCCTTCCAGCATCACCCTTTTCTTCCAGAGGTTTTCAGCCGTAGGTAGGATGTCCTTAGCTGCTCTCCAAAGGAAGATCTTCACTTTCTCGGGGATAGTCAGCTTCCAGATGTTGTTCCAAAAGCTTGGATTATAATTGGAGCTGCTGGGGATGTTTTGGTGCTTTTGCTTGACCACCTGATAGCCACTCTTCTTCACAAGATATTTGCCCCTTTTATCGTAATGCGAAAAGAGAATGTTATTTTCCGAAAAGATCGTAGATCATATATCTTTCTTCCAGCAATTGTTGTCATCAATGAGGTCAGCAACCGGAGTTCCATTAGGCAGGTTTGGGTTCATTGTGGGTTTGAAAGTCGACGGTCTCGGATACGAAGTGATTTGATTTGTGCCAAAAAGAAAAAAATGTAAATATGCCCCATGCAATTCCATAAAATTGAATTGTCGTGTGTAGCTCTGTAAATGGGTCGGATACGAATTGAACCTTGAAAATGTAATTTTAGATATTCTTTGCAATCCAATTTCGTCAAACAACACCATCCTGAAGTGATTCGATTTGTACAAAAAGAAAAAATTGTAAATATGCTCCATGCAATTCCATAAAATTGAATTAGTCACTGAATTAATCCAACTTGAGAGCCACCACAATACCCTAAAAACAAATATTACAAGACTTGAAATATGCTTGAGAGAAGCAAATATCCTCAGAGGTTTGTCTTGTCCAGATCATCAAAGTATGGGTGTTCCATAGCTTTCTTTGCTGAGATTCTCTTGGAGGGGTCATATTGCAACATTTGCTGCATATACAGACATTTTAATAGTTACTGTAGGTAAAAGAAAAAAGAGGAAACAAGTTATAGGATCATGTGCTGCTGTCCGTGTATGAAAGAATTAGCCCATCATTTACCTCAAGCAGATCCAGGCCATCCTTATCCAAGTTTGGAACAGCTGTTGCTAGACTTTGAGGGTTCCATTGCGGGTATTCATGCCAGTTCATTAAACTGCTCACTCCTGGCCAGACTTTCTCATTGGGAGTGCCTAATAACCTGCATACAATATCAAAGATGCATGAGTGGACTTGGATAGAAATAAATAAAGCAGAAAATTCAGAAGTAAATGTGATCATATTCAACCTGAAAATATGCAGAAGCTGTTGGAGTTCAGAATCCCCAGGGAAAAGTGCTGTCTTTGTAACCAGTTCCGCTGCAGTTCAGAATAAACAGAGAGATCAAATTCATTTGCTGGGTAGAATAGGGTATTAGAATATTGCTTAGGTTTGAAGACTAAACAAAGAAATATTAAGCAGGGGATCTATACCAAATACACAGGCAACAGACCACATATCAACAGCAGTTGAGTAATGGGTGGACCCCAAAAGGACTTCTGGAGCCCTATACCAGAGGGTCAATATCTGCAACACATTGATGCGCATTATTTTAGCCTATTATACTACAAGAAGATGTTTTCAAGCACACATGCGTGAGGTGTATTTAATTAAGAACACAGGATAGATACCTCATGAGTATATTTCTTAATTGGAAGAGTAAATGCTCGAGCTAAACCAAGATCTGCTATCTTAAGTGTCATAGTCTTTCGGTCCATCAACAGATTGTGAGGCTTAAGGTCCCTGAGTTGAAAGGTAAAAACTAAATCAATTTAATGTTTTTGGGCCCTAACATGAAATTAGATGGGAGAAGTGAATTACCTATGAAGGATTCCATGTCCATGGCAGAAAGCAACACCCTTGCAAAGTTGGTACATTAAGCTCTGCAGAGCAAGTGGATATATAGTTAATTTGGATGTTGATTATTTAATAGACAGATTATTAATTAAAAAAAAAGAGGTACATTTGTACCTTGACAGCGTTAACAGGAACGTTCTCTCCAGTGTGGCGGAAGCTTCGGATGTACTTCTTCAGATCAGTGTCCATGTACTCAAAAACAAGGTAGAGCACCGTCCTGCCTTCCTTGTTCTGGCCTTGTTTGACATCCATCAACCTGAAAATAAATGAAACATTGAATTATGCAAATAAAGATTAACATGTGAAAACAGAGAAGACATGCATTAATCTTTAATTTTCCTTTGCTAACTGTTAACAAGAAACAGAAGAAAATTCCAAAGAACTAATATTGAGATCCACTGTAAGTAAAGAGCATAACAAACTGAGATCCACATAAAAGGGAAAAAAGATGACCTTCTAGGACTTAACAGAGCATAAGATATTAGGTAGGGTGCGATCAGGCTTAAGAATATAAGAAAGTGCAATCAAAGGAAAACGGGGGACAGATCAAAAACCTAGAATCAAGCCTGAAATTGAAACCCAAATATCACATACTAAGAGTAAACCGGAACAACAACATCAAGAACCCTAGAACAAAATGTTAGCACAAAATTCAAAAACCCTGAAGAAACAGATGCAAGAAAAAGAAGAAATGAAGTATACCTAACGACATGGGGATCGCGAGAGAGCATGCGCAAGATGGAGACCTCCCGGAGAGTGGTGGGGGGTACGCCTTCATCGTCCTCGTGGAGACGAGTCTTCTTGAGAGCAACGATCTTCCCAGTTGCCTTCTCTCTTGCTCTGTATACTTTCCCGTACGTCCCTTCTCCTACTTTCTCTAGCTTCTCAAATGCGTCCATCCCGATTCTAGCTTTCTTTTCTTTTCTTTTCTTTTTACTCTTTCAAAATCTAAAATAAAATCACCAACAAAAGAATCAACTGAGACGCATCCCCTTTTAAGGAGTGGGGAATTTACAACCGTTAAGAAGAGCGTCGACACGGGCTGTCACTTAACGGGAAGTTTCTTTTTTCTTTTTTGAAATTCAAATGTCACTCCAGTTTTCCATATATGCCCTTACGAGAAACGCATTTGGACAGCCCGGTCCAGTTGCATTAAGAGAAGCCTGTTTTTCTTCACTTTTTTTTTTTCCCTCTAATTTGGATAAGCCTTTTCTTATATTAAATAATTCCTTTTATTTTACCAATATTTTTTCAATTTAACAACTAAAAAATTAGCGAGTGTTAAGTGTTTGGGGGTGTTGCACCAGTTGGCTGTCACTGTACAGGGCAAGCTACAAAATTAGAATTTTATACTTCGATACCGGTTCTAAACGAAGCCTTACACTATTATTGGAGAATATGCAGAGGTAATAAGTATATTGATGCAATAAGTAAGAGTTCTTTAAAACAAGAAAAAGTTAAGTGACAGGCAAATAAAATCAACATGCATACTTGCATGAAAATTGAAACGCTATGTTTCTAGAGAATTGAAGACCCTTCAGTTGGTCAATTCCAAACTGAAACTTCATGATGACTGATCATTACAACTTACCCATGCAGAAAATGTTATTGAATTCTATAAGTACCAATCAAATCCAATTCAAGCAACTGCTTAATAGTTACATATTTCTCTGGGACTCAGCTTGATTTACATCACAACCGTCCTAAACTAGAAGTAAAAACTAAGTTCACCTCTACCAGTAACTCGTTTATATTTCGAGCCGAGAGTAACAGCCCCCATGTCTACTATGTGTAGTCTACAATATATGATGGAATGGCACCACCAATTCAACCTTTTAGATCGAGCCTCACATTCTCAACCTTCACCAACATCTTTGTCTTCTCTTCTTCCATATCTTTCAAAACAGCCAGCAGTTTCGTCCGATATGCTTCACATCGCTGACTTGCATTTTCCAACTCAACAGTCAATTCCTGCATTTTCTTGTCCTGGTCCTACAATGAGGCATGAGATTGAGACCAGGCATTCTATTAATCCACATATTATTGCATTATTACAAAGAAATTCATAAATAAAATATTCTCATTTGCAGAGACACAATTTAATTAAAAAATATATGATTAATTGCTCAGATCAGAGGAAATAGAAAGGAAAGATTAAGGCAGGCCCTCATTTATAAATTATAGAAAGCCAATAAACTTGAAAGTAGGGAACCCAAAAAAATTAATAATGCAACCAAATAATTGCAGTATCCTTGGCACAATTTGTCCAGCAGTATATAGAACCATAACTCTTGCCTTGAAGTAATGAAGGATTCAAGGTTAAAAAATTTGAGATTTGCAGCATCTACTTCGACAAATACAAGATCAACGATACACAAGCCACAAAAAAAGAGAATTATTTGTGGGTAGAAAACTACCTCAGAGCAAGAGCGAGGCTGTTGGCATCCACTAAACAGTGAATTCTGTGTGACCCCAGGACCATACTTCTTTGCAGCAGCAACCTTTTTTGCGGCCTCACGAAGCGCATCCATTGCCATGTTATAAATATGTGCTGATTCTGCCCCTTCTTCTACATATTTGATGACTTCCCGGCATAGACTGTCATAGCGGGCAGCAGACGACTCCTGACAACTAATCGGCAACCCAAGAACGTGACCATTCAATAGAACCCCACTTTTGGCATTTCTTGTCCATCGTTTCAGGATATAATGAGATGGCAGAGTAAGAATATTTGTTACTCTAAAAACTGCCAAAATGTGCCTACAAATTATTCCTGAAAATTCAAACAGTTGGCAGCTGCAGCTAGCTTTCTTTTCAAAAACATTATACCTAACAAAATGTGCTTTTTGTTCTTCCCCAAATTTTGCCACCCGGTAGATAATCTCTGAGCCTGTATCATTAACTATAGTTGCCGGATAGGCAAGAGTTTCCACTAATTCCTCCTGAAACTTCATAAATATCTTCCTAGTATAAAGGTTTGCCACTTGTTTTTCCATAGGAGAAGGTGTCTTCAAAACTGGCTCAGTATTTACTGTATCATAATCAGCCTTTACTTCCTTTTCATGCCGAGAGGCTATTGCTTTCTCATACTGCTTAATGAGGGCCTGAATATTTGTTGATGCATTTATATACCCATCAAAGTATGAGTTTATATTATCGCTTGCTTGAGTTATGGACGTCTCCCCAAAGAATGTATCCCGTAGATAGACTGGCACCCACTGTTGACGAACATTATACATTGATTGGAGCCATTCATTACCCCCAAGGTTATATCTTCGGATAAGAGATTCCCAGCATGATTCAAATTCATCAACTGTTTCTATCGTGTTGATGCACCTTTGGAACTCTGCTTCAAAATGCGGGTGAGACTGATAAACATCAGACAATCTCTCTTGGGCTTCCCTAAACACATTCCACTTACAAAAACGATGTCGGGTTCCTGGAAAAACTTGTGCAACAGCAGCCCGTATAATTCTATCCTGGTCAGTTGTAATTGAATTGGGTGAGCGTCCAGACATTGCAGCAAGCCAAGCCTCAAAAAGCCAAATAAATGAGGCCTCAGACTCATTAAGGAGCAATGCACATCCAAACAATACAGGCTGTCCGTGGTGGTTCAATCCAGTAAAAGGGGCAAATGGAACCCGATAACGATTCATCCTATATGTTGTATCGAAGGTAACAGTGTCCCCAAAGTAACTATAATTCATTCGTGAATTTGCATCAGCCCAAAAGATATTTCCTGTTGTGTTCTCAAAATCACCTTGGAAGGCACAAACGAAACTGGGATCTTCAGCCTGCATTTGTTTTAAGTTGTCAATAACAACCTGACCTCCACTTCCTAGGGTCCTCTGCCTACTACTGCTCATATAATTTTGACAATCAACTTTTGTAAAACCAACATTATTAACTCCACCTGACTCCTTAATCAACACAGACATAACCCCACTCGGTCCCATCCCAGCTGCTTGAAGTGTATCAATCAAACTACGAGCAGGACCAGATACATGTCTATGTGATCTAAGACAATGCACTTTATCAGGTGGCACAAGCTCATGATTATGCTCTTTAATAAGTTTCGACACTGCCCATTTCCCAGAACCCTGTTTCTTTACCGTCATCTGAGCCTTACACCCAACTCTAGTAATGGTGCGTTGTCTCTTAGACCTATTTTCACTGCTCCCACGACGAAACCCTTCCCGTGAACAAACAATTTGGCGGCAAATAATAGACCCATCACGCCTAGACCGCTGGTAAACACTTACACGGGTACTAAAACCAATACGGCGAGCATAGGAATTATAGAAAATACGGGCAGCTTGTTCAGAATCAAATTCCATACCCTCAAAGGGTTCAAGATTAGGGTCACCATTTAAAGTTTCAAAATTACTAGAATTATCAGGGAGTACATGATCATAGTAATCAGAAGGGCGTTCTGAATCATCTTCACCATTAGAATTACGCATTTCATCAAATTCAATTACCCCATTTCCAATATCAAGTGGTTCAAATTCCATGACCAATTATAACTAAAATGATTAATCCTATAACATGATTAGTATTATAAGAAAGAGGGTAACTGACCGGAGATCAGGAGCGTTGATCAAGAACAAAAAGAAGTGATTTTGAGTAGACGAGCCCCGTAAGATCAAAATTTTAAGCGCAGTCTCTTATGGGTATTACAAAATTTTAATGATAAAGGCTTGAAGCATAGAAAGAGGAGGGAATTTGATGTTGAGGGTTTTGGTTCAGTTTGGGTTTGGGAAGAGTTTAGGGTGTGAAAGAGGGACTCGAATTGGGTTCCTAGTTATTTGTCTTCCCCGCTGGATAACCTTCTGATTGAGAAATCCTTCCATCGTATTGGTGCAGCTTGTCATTGCATCCAGTAGATTTATGACATCTGGCTCATTTTAATCTCTTATTTATGAGTGATTCACATGTATATTTTATACAGTAAGTATAATATGTAGTTATGGTGAAATGATGGAATTAAACTATCCAAATTTTCAAAGTTGGCTTAATAATTTTGCTCTAGATACAGTTGCATAGGCTCTTAATGCAAAATCTCACCACAACTAATTGAATCGTTCATTCACAAACTTAATGCAAACTTGGGACTAAATCAACAGCACCACCAATTCAAAGGGGGCAACTATTGAAGAGCAAAGGTCAGAAGTACAGTTGTAGATCTAGATAATATGTTTGCTGGAACAGCCAGGTTCAATTTGAACAAGAAAACTAAACCCCGACAAGTTGAGAAACAATTTCACGGATAGACTCATCTGAGCATCCCCTTCATCTACTGCCGTTTCTGCAAGCTCTTTCCAGTGCATGGACTTTGTAATCTCCTGCATTCTCTCTCTCGATTATGAAGAAAGTGGAAGTAGGAGTTAAACCTAAGGTCAACGCAAATGGACTTGCTACGGCAGAAGAAATCAACAGAGGCAATGTGTTTTGAACATCCCACTACCTGATGGGCCAGCACTTCCAAGTGCACGCACCATGTCACCACTATCTCCTTTTCTGATGTTTCCTCCACAAAATTGACAGGTACCTTGTTTTCGCCACCCACAAGAAGTTGTTGTTGCCATTTTGTCTCAACGCCTGCACCATTTCAGACATCAGTTCTGCATTCAAACTTGCACTACTCCCAAATTATACCTACACGAGTGACCTGGTTTCGTTTGCGTTTAGCCAAATCATGCAAGCATCATTATTTAGGTTGAAGATACTGAAACCATAGTCCGTGTCGCCTTTGAGATGAATTAATGGCACAGTTGGTCCAATTGTCCTAACAGACCAGAATTATTGATCGTCCATGTCAGCACCTACTTTTTAGCCACATGAACTTGTTAAGAAGCCATTACATGTCAACCCAAAATAAGATTTATCAAATTAATTGTAGTCCTTTTCACAACATTTTTTTATATCTTATAAATTGTTATGCAGTCCACTCACCTCTTCTACCAACTTATCGAACAAGTTGAAAAGGACACAATCTGCTGTCTTAATGTTGCTGAATTGTTCCAACAACTGTTCAATTACAGGATGAAACTGCCCAGTAACAGGACCAAGCGAAGGCAAATTTGGGAGATCAAGCTGCAGCAGTCCAATCAAGAATGCTGGAGGCCGATAGATTAGTTTCTTGGTTGCGGCCGCTGTCTGGGGTGGTGAAGTTGACTATGAATGGTTGCTTTAGGAGCAATCGTGGGTTGTCTGCTCCAGGTGGTATTCTCCATGATCACTGGGGTGCTTTTGGTTCCTTCTTGGGCCATCAGTTAATTTTTTATGCCAAGTTAATGGCAATTTTGTGAGGATTTATAATTTGCTGTTAAACTTGGTTACTCTGTACTTGAGATATAGTCTGACTCGATCACAGTGATCTCTTAGATTCAATCTTCGGACTCTGTGCATTGAAATTATGCCAATACTTTCAGGCGACTAATGCCGTTGATTTTATGGCTAACCGAGTTTACACTCATCGGATTCGTCGGAATTTTTTGGTTCGCGGTGTATTCCACCTATTTATCTAACCTTATTCATCTGGTTGCGCAGGAAAATCTCTCACGGTAGGCAGTAGTGTTGCATACCCTTTTGGTTTATTATTGTACTTACATGTCTCTATTATTTATTTTCTTTCTTTTGTGATTGGAGGTTTTAATTCATGTCTTCCTCCTTATGTATTTTTTCATTTTTTTATCTATACTATAAATAGGGAACCGACCTAACCCCCACCACAGTTACACCTAACATCTCCTAGTGCATAGCGCATCAAATGGCAACAGCAGCACACGATTGAGTGAAAAAGAAGGCAGCAGCCACACGGCCCACATCCAGCTGCTTAGCTATATCCAGCACCAACGTCAAACTAGCATCATACACAGAACAACTCAGGGTATTCACAGAAACCTTCAGTTTAATAATAAGTTCAACTCATTACTTGACCCACCAGCTTTAAACTTGTCAATATAACCCTTAAACTATCCCACCTTCACTGCAAAAATCATATACGGTAGATTCTAGTGTAATCGAATCAGTCCCTTGTGATCACTGTGATTTTTAAGACCTCTCAAGGATAACCGTTTGGAATTTGGAATAGGGGCTTATGTGGCCTTGACCAAGTCCATGAAATAGGAACGGCCAAATTTGAGCTTTATAAGATCTTTCTTTCTCCATTTCTCTAATTATAAATTACGAATGAACTCCCCGCATTGTAACTCTCCCTTTATGGTTTAATAATCAGGATAAAAATGAGTGAGTGTACATCTGAATCTGATTAAAGAATACAGTACAGCAGTATGCCTTCAGTATGCGTCAAAAAGTAACAACTTCAATTTAGACAGCAGCGGACAGTTCAAAGAAAAAACGAACGGAGAAAATACTTTTAAATTCCTTCAACTGAATAGAAAAGACAATCGCATACCTGACCCTAACCAAACCTAACCCTCGATCGTTCCTCCAACAGGAACATTGAGAGCAGACGCAGTGACAAAGAGAAGAAGACTTGATCAGACTGATTTTCTATTTCATCTACCCATTTGGAATTTTTTGTGTTTTACATAAATTTGCTTTTGTGCATATAAAATTTCCGCCTCAGGAGGTCGAGCTGACACTGGTAGGTAACTTTTCTCTTTTTCGGTAAACAACCTGAAAATTCAGTGTTTGATTGATATAAAAACACTGGAACAATCGAGCCTAAGTTTGTTCCCGAGCAAACCAACGAAAAAGGTGCAATGATCAAAATATAAGATAAATTTCGCGTTCATTATGGAAAAACGGCACTAACAAAACTAGCAAATTATTCTTCAGTAACAGAGATTGATTTCTTTAACGGGTATCTCAAAAAATAGAAAAAGTAGCACTGGCTTGGCTACGTCCAGTCACCGTAACCAGTAAGAATCTATAAGAATCATTGATTGCCATATTGATGCACTGAGGATTTAAACCGCTGGAAAAATTTTAATCTTCCAAAAACCGCAATGCATACCTCTCTAGTTATTATCTATATCGGACAAAAATGTAACACTGGATAGAATAACAAAAGAGAAGGAACTCAATCCATTACTTACTACCAATACACAGTAAATGGCTTGGCAAAAGAAGAAGAAAGCAAGCATAAACAGCTAAGTTGTCTTAAAGGAGAAAGCGAAGCATAATCAGCCAACTTCGTCTTAAAGTGTTGTCTGGCCTCCAGATGAAGACATTGCTGAGAGAACTTCCGTCACAGATGCCATAACACTCAAAGCTGCTTTCAGTACCTCTTGTGAACAACCTGGTTTCACAATGGTTCGAACCTGGGAAATAAATTGGAAAAACAAAAACAAAAACAAGGAAAATAATAAGTGGAATCCACAATTGCACGAGCACACACATCATAAAGCTCAAATAAAAGATGAACATTTGAAAGATATGTCTCACACACACACACACACATATATAAGAACATAAAGAACAAAGAAATAACAAGATTTAAGTACCTTGTCCAGATACACCTGCAGTTCCTTAATACGGCCCATGTAATCCCGGTCTTCAACACACAGAGTTACAGCCTTAGCATCTGCACCAGGACCATCAAACTGAACAGGTCCAGGATTTCTGTAGAGGTCGTCCAACAAGAATCTTGTTGCATTTTGTCTCAAGAGCCTGCAACCAAGACCATACAGTAGATAAAATCAAAGTTGCCATTGAACTTGTATCCCCATTGTTTGTGTGTTTGTGTATGACAGAAAGAGAGAGTTACAGCAAACATGACTTCACCCCACGCATTTATTTCATCATTAAAATTCTCTACTTGTTCTCATTTTCTTCAGTCGCAAGGATCATCTTAAACATGCAAAATTTGGACAGTGAAAAGAGACTTACTCATAAGCTTTGCCTCTCATATCCACAGTAGCGGGGTTAACAGCCGGTCGTCCAATTGAAGAAGCCCCCGGATTTTGAGACCAACGTTTTACAGTCATCATGGACTGAGGTTTAGCAAAAGTAGCAAAAGAATTCAACAAATCGCCTTACAAAAGGATGAGGAAAACTAAAATATTTGAGCTCCATTTGATCGAGACAAACTATACAATTGAAAAGAATGAAAACCTAACTGTAATTGGAGCAGCACCACAACGCCACTTGTTCACAGGATTCTTAAGATTAGTCACAGTAGCCATGTAACCATTCAAACCAGCAGCAAGAATATGGTAGCAGATGTGCCCAAGAACCTGAATGTATATTACATGATAATTTATTAACATGGTACACATAGGAGACCGAGCACCAAAAAGACAAAAAAAGACAAAGGAAAACATGGATTATTCTGAGGAGCCAGGGCAACACTAGGTGATAACTTACATAGGCATAGTCACAGTCGAATTTCGATGGCAATGATCCACGAGCCTGATAACCGAAAAAGTGGCAGATTGCATTGAACTTTTTACCCTTGTATGTGCCCTCTTTCTGTACAAAACAATAAAAATATCAGTAACTAAAACTTTCATCATAATTAATGTTCAACCAGTAAAGAAGAAAAGAAATATAAGAATATTCAGATTGGTCATGATAAGTATCACTTATATTATAATTTATTTTGTTGTTTCTTTGAGAGAGAGAGGACGGTATAATAGGAAAGCAACAAAAGATAGCCATCATACCAGGCGCTTGTTGATTTCAACTTCCACAAGATGTGCAAGAAGTTTCTCTGTCTCAATCTGGAAATGTATAAAATGAGATATCTAGAATCCGAAGTCATTTGTTTTTTCATAACAAGTGTCTCAAGTGTATCACCTGGGATAATTGTGCAGAATCATCTGACTCGGGATAAAGAAGAAGCTGTGACATCAAAAATATTAGATAAGCATCATCAGTCATTAACGTTAATATTAACCGGCAAGAATCTTAAAAATGGGAAATGTCGACGGAAATTAGAACCTGTTTCTTGATGAATGGTGGTAAAAATTCAAACAAAGCGGACGCCCAGGGTGAGAGTTGAGAAGAAATGTTATCAACAGGAACTCCTTGCCTCAGCAAACTGTGAATTTCCTGAGGTACAAAAAGGCAATGTTAAATCACAATGTCACACTTACAGACTTGTATAACAAGTAACCATGAAAGTTGTAGAAAACTTTACTGCAGGAAAGGACGAAACAACATCAATAAAATGGAGATTCAAACAAGAGAAACCTCTTCTTGCTGTAGAGGGACTGAGAGAGCAAGAGAGAAGAGGCACCAGAAAAGAAACCACTACTTAGATAGATGCGTGAATTACCTTCAATAGAGCATATACTTCAGGAATGCTTTCTATGAGCCCTTCTGGCAGCAGGATGACCCCATGGTTCTTGTCTGGTCCAAATAAATTAGGTTAGCAACAATGGCAATAGTCAGAAGCAACATAAAACTAAAGCAACAGAAGTTCAAAACCTTGTTCTGCTCTGGCTTGAACAGCATCACAAATTTGTTTCGTTAGATCAAACAGAGTAAGCTTCGAAGCAGCCACTTCCTCACCCAGAATTACCTGCAAAAAGTTCATATAGATGATTTACAAAGTGCTAGTAAATGTAGAAGGCATGTAATAGCTACACCACAGAAATATAGCAACAAGCAAGAAATGCAAACCATATTTGGATGAGACTGAAGGGTGCATTCCAAAGCAACATGTGATGCCTTCCGACCCATCAGACGAATAAAATAATAATACTGAAAAAGGGAAAGAAGTTAGAGCTTCTGGAAAGACAACACCAGGGAGTGAGAAACATATATTAAAAAAGTTTCTAATCTACCAACATCAAACGCTTCATTATGCAAGTTTAACAATGCCACCCTATTGTCCCTGCATGCTTATGCCGCATTATTGTTCTCAGATCCTAGTAGAGACTGAATGACCAATTCTAAGAGGAGATACCGAATTATGTCAGAAGAACCCATTACCTTCTCCGCAGAGAGAGCATCAGTGCACACATTACTGATCAGTTGTGAATTGACCTGAACATAGGGAAGGACTGTTAGTTCACATATGGTCTCCATAAAAATAATAATAACAAAATCAACTGTGACATTACTACTAAAAGCTTATAGGTCACTGCAACACTGAAAGTTGTTGATATTTAGTTCTGAGCAGTTCATCTCCCAGTTGCCTTTTTCCTAGTGGCCTAGATCATTTTCTTCACACATACTCTTCTGTGAATAAATGACTGCCATAAATCTTTAAATTTTCCCTGAATTCTACATTCATTCTCCGTCGAAAGGATAACAGATGAAAAAACACGAGAAGGAACCATGTACAAAACAATTTCGGCTTTTGTGAAAATTGAAAGATTCCATAATATTTGACTCATACCTTACATATTGTATCAAAACCAACATTGGTTTCCACAAATTGATTCTTGAGATCTCCATTCAAAGTAACAGGAACACCAACCACCTTCAAATTCCATTTAGTTTATTAACATATCAATATAACTCAAAAAATCATACTTTGCAAGAGATATACAGATTGGTAGGTGCATAACGGCAATAGAGGCATTGAAGAAGCCAACTAATTCTAACAATACAGAGGAGCCTATTATTTCAAAGGGGGGAAAAAAAACAAGACCAAGAAATACCTTTGTTGGGCATTTTGCTTCAGCAAATGTTTCAGCAAGGTATGCAGCATCTGTGTTTGATGTGACCCCTTGAAAAGCACCAATTTCATGTTTAGTAACATAAAAGAGAAGATATATAGTAAGCACATGTGCAAATCCTAAAGCATATTCACCTCCAATAATGACAAGGCCATCCAAGTTCAAATTTTTGCATGCAGTTAGTGCAGCATTGACTTGCTCTGTAGTTCTGATTTGATCTTTTGTGCGTCCCAGCATGTCATAACCACCTTGTCAAGCACAATTATTTTAAAGTTTGTCAGACTTTAGACCACATGACAATTGAAATTCTTAACATAAAACTGCCTTCTGCAATATCTACCTTGATTTTTGTAGGTTGAAAGAATTTCTTCTGTGACCTCAAGAGTTTTCTGTGCAAATAAACCTTCAGAACCACCTGTTCATGGAAACAGAGATTGACATAACAAAAAAAAGGAGGATTATGTGTGTGCTTCGTTACTGGAATCATTTGTGCTGAAACTAGAAACAGAAATGCTACTAACCCAAAAATCCAAGCAAAGTATTCTTAGGGTTGTGTAGCTTGAGCGCATCGTAAAGGCCCCAAATGACATTGTGTCCACCAGGAGATTGTCTTCCACAGAAGACAATTCCCACCCTATTGTAAGAAAATAGATTATCTGTGAATGAAATTTCTGTAACTACACATTCCAGAGAAATTTAAAATTCTTTTATTTATTTATTTATTTTCCTTGGGGCACAGCCAGTTCCTTTCATAATTCAAATCAGTGCAACACCATTCTTTCAAATTAAAGCAAGAATTACACAAAGAAATCATATGAGTTTTAGTGCAAGCAATATTAATCAAATGTGTACCTAATAGCAGGATGCTCAGTTATAATTTGAGCATCAGGTACCTTGGCAGTTGCTCTAAGAAAGTGAGCCAAAGGCTGACCGTAAGTGTGAGGAAAGGATCGGCTAATGGAATGGGTATCAGCTGGGTCAGCAGTTGTGGTTGAATCACCAAATTCCACCCTGACAGTAGTTCCCTGCATGTCGGCATTGATTTGCAATAAATAAATAGCCAACAAGGCGATGTCCCAAAAACGAAGTGATTGCGACTCAGAAGAATTAAAAAGGAAAAAGAATACCATTTAAAAAAATGTTTGATAAGAAATCAGAATTAGTAGTACCGCTATGAAGAGAGGATGAATGTAGTCAACAAGGTTTTTTTTTTTTTAATAAGAAACTCAAAAATGTATCGATGATGAAGATTTTAAACCAGACAGTGAATTTGAATTCAGTTTGCACAAAACTACAAACTTAATTTGATTAAAAAAATAAAAAGAAGAATCAGTTAAGTCTCAAGCAAAATTAACAAGAAGGGAGCGTGCAACCCCATTCTGCATTGGATGCAAATAGACAAACACATAAAGATCTACTCAAGCAGATCAGCCAAAATCGACAGCAGATCTAGCCTACAACCGAAAAACAACAAGCAACACACTGAGAATAAAAAAACAATTCTGCAGAGGTCATCGATCTAAAACTTGAAATAGAAAGAAAACAAAGCAAAACCAAAATATGATGGAGATGTTAAGTGTTCGTGGATTCATTCATTACCTGAAGGCAAGGAGGGAGCTCGGGCTGGTAAAGAGATCGGAGTTTTTGGAGGCCGGAGAGTTCTCTCGGAATGCCGAAATCCGAGTCCATTGTGTTTTCGTTTCAGTGGATGGTTTTACTGTTTGTTTTTTTTTTTTTTTTTTTTTTGGTATTTTGTATAATCGTGTTGTATGCCGTACTACTAATTGTGGTTTTCGTTTGGTTTGTTGAGGCCTTAAAAAGACTCTTTTTTAAGATTTTATAGGGGAGGGTAAGTGGGACCGGCGATATTACCAACCAAGCCCGCAGGCTTGAGGAGAACCTGTGTTCTTGATTACCCGTGGTTTCTACTGTTATTTGCGATCATGCCACTGACTCCGTCGTTATTATTATTTTTATTTATGTTAATTCATTATTTATTTCTGTGCATTGCGTTTGCACTGATTTTCAATTATTTTATTTGTTCGAGATCTTCCAATCTTCCCCTCCTTAGTATCAACTAAATCGGCCCTATAATCTCATGAATATTACGCTGCTGCCATCCATGCGCACACCGCACATCGTTCGCTGAAATCTCGCTTCTCATTTAGTCATATCTACGACTACGAGGGAAGGAATCATGGAAGTTTAGGCCATAAAATTATTAACCAATAATATACGCAGTATGGTCCCCAAAATGTACCGCTTCGTTGGCTAGTATATTTTATAAAAATTACAATAATAAAAGAAAATTTGAAATAATATTGGGGAGCAAATTTCGTGAAAATGCTGTGCAGAACAAATAATATTAGAGAGAAATTCAAATGAGATTGAGATGTTATGCCTCACAACTAAAGATTAGATTCTACTAAGATCCACGGATAAAAAAAGTTTATAAATTCTAAGAGAGGCTCCAAACGACAGTTGAGATTGATACGCTTGCCCGTACATGATAATCATCAGAATGGTAGGTCCAAAATTACGCACATTCGCTTGGAATATGCTGACGAAGGAGGATATTTTGGTAAATTTGCGTAAGCCCACTGACCAACCAACCAACCAACCAACCAACCAACTCACTCGACGCCATTTTTAAGCCGTTGTGGTGTAACCCGCACTTAACTCTCCGCAATGGTAAAAGCCTTTTTCCAGTCTTTTTTTTTTTTCTTGAAAATTTTTCAGGTCTATTTTCTTTTTTCAAGTCTATTTTAGTTTGGATGTTTGCGGAGCTTTTAGTATTACTCAAGGTTTGAAATTTTTCAAGTTTAAACGCAAATTTCATAAAACTGGGTACCGGCCATGGTTTTTAACCAAACCCCGACTGGAAAAGTTAACGATTTTAAGTTATTTTCTTGAGCAAATTCTCTAGTCTTCCTTTCTCGAACATAGATAAGCTCTTACGCAATTGAATTAATAAATGTGACGCTTTCTTCTCAAAGTTCTAGAATGAAATTAGTAAATACGATCTAATAAATGTGACGCTTTCTTCTCAAAGTTCTAGAATGAAATTAGTAAATACGATCTAATTATTATGAAGAAAGTTCCACACATTACATGCCATATAGTTCTCAAAGATAGAGCTACTTTGACTTATCCTATAACATAAACCATTCAGTAGCATTTTGGCTTCTAAGTATATAGACTCTTTCACCATCCTCTCATATCCTGAAATGAAAAACCAAAACTTGGAGGTGGTGAGGGCATTCTCAAGCCAAAACACTAAAAACATGAGAAGTCATTTTCATCTTTCTCCTTGAAGCTTTGCATCTCCGAGACTTCAACACTGTGAATAGATAATTCTCACTTCCTGCTTCTCTTTGAACTAGATTTCCTGGAGCCTTTTCTTCCACTTGAACCAGTGGTACTGACTCCAGATATGACTGGATGGGTTTGGGCAGAGTGAATAGGCACATGATGCCCAGGAACCATAGCAGGGAACCCAACAGCAGGGATTCTGCAAAGCAACAAAGACCTGTACTAATCAGCATACCGAAAAGATCAAGCCACTAAATGAAAGGCCCACTCGACCACATAACAAAAACCATCAAATGATAACCGTTAACAATGAAATCCATAGTTCATTCCTAGGAATTGGAAAACATAACCAAACTCATAACCAGGTAAGGTGTTCTGTTTTAACACAGTACACCATCTGACCAAAAAGTTACTCGAATATCAGTCAGGAAACTTAACAATCTCAATATATGCAGCATGCCTTTAAAGTTAATCAAACATGATAAAAGCCAAAACTGTTCTCATAAAACATTACAGTCTTGAAAGCCTATCTGCTGTCAAAACCCCAAGTATAACTTCTGCATGCATCCTGAAGATCCAACGTGAAAATAATCCGACAAGAGGCTCTAGACAACTTAAGAATTAGATTCACTCCCCTGTTTTCCTACCACTACAGAAGCATAAAATTTGCCACAGGTTAAAACCCTCATCCCAAGAAAAGTCCGGCCAACAGATTTTATAAACATGTACAGTAGCAGTTACAAAGTTCTTCAACCCAACTTCAGAACAAAGAAAGATTGATGTGCGACCAAGAACAACAAGTTGATGTTGTCAGTTGATAAAATCGTGAGGATGCTAAATCTTTGATTACATTAAGAATAGCATATCTGTATACACATGGGAACAGAATCCTCTCCTGATCTGAGCAATACTGAGCTTTTAAAGATCTTTTATCATGTGTCTTTTAGTATTAGTGTATGGGTAAGACTTAACTTCTTTTACTTTTTTATTTATTCCAACCAATCAGCAATAAAATTATTTGCTCAGGACATGATTAGATCAGTAAAGAATCCTGATCCTACACATGGACATGATTGCATTTGAATAACAAGATAAAGCCAGTTAAATTTTGAAACTACCAAAATTAAATGCATTGAAGACAATGCCACACTGATGCCGTATTAATGGTGAATTCAACTTCACAATAAATAACTCCACATTCCAAGAGCCAAGAATATGAGGGAAAGATAATTCATGAATCATACCCAACAAGAGCACAGCAGACTCCTGCTTGGTCAAGGATGCACCATATGAATTGCCCTTTTGCAAACTAAATCTAAGGGCTTGATTTTCCGCAAGAACACAGTGAAGCAACCGCCCGAGTTTCCTGCATTCACTTTCCAAGTACCTGCTCTTCATCTCCAGATCCTTCACATACATCTTCTTCGTCTCCCTCGATCTGACTGCTGCATCCCTATTTCTCAACTGCCTGGAAAATTCAGATCAACCATCACATACAGCCCTTCAATTTCCATTCCCCACAAATCAAATAGCAGTAATAGTTAATAAATTTATTTGGAAATATAATAACCCAAAACACGCTTACAACATCATTCAATATTCAATAATAAGAAACAGAGCATCTAGCCATCTACCAATAGTCGGAGGGGGTAAAAGGAAAAAAAGAAGAAGCAAACATAGAAATCTCATACATATATTAAAAAGAAAGGCGAAATGTATGCCATTAATTTTTACAGATACCTTCTCCGTTTCTTAGAGATGGGATCATCAGCATTATCGTTGTCAGCGTCGTTATAGTTTTTGTCGCTGTTGTTGACCTCTGGTTCATCGAGCACCTTCTCCTCAGCCGGGCTAGCATTACCAGATTCATCGGAACCGTTTTGGTCCTTGTCAGTTGGCAGCTCAATCACCTCAGCACCAGAAGCAGGCGAAGGCTGATCAACGAATACATCTGCAAAGAAATCGTCCAACGATTGCTGATTCGGCTTCAGCTCCGAATTATCATCATTATCGTTCATTAACATGCTCTCTATATCCCCAATCCACGAAGACACCGAACCATCCGGTGAGAGATTTGAGAAAATTTCTGCCGTTGATGGATCCGTTGACTCCGTCAAAAGACTGGTCCAATCAATTTCATCTTCTAAAAATTCATCATCTGCCATAACTACTTAACCCTATGATATCAGAAACGAAACCAAAAAAAAAAAAAAAACGAAAAATGGAAAAATCAGCGGACGTTGAAGATGGGGATATAATATTTACAGAAATATTAGTTTCCACTGAATTATTAGGTTGTGGGAGAAAGCGGAGGCTGAATTTATACCGTGGTGCTTGGGAATTTTGAAACCGCGTACTCCCAATACCTTCGTGAGCAAGTAAAAATTCGAATCAGGAAGGTCCCACGAGAGCCACAGGGGGCCAGAGCTGCTGATGGCTTACGTGTACCAATTGAAATTTCGGCTCATTGACAGAGGATCTCGTGGAGGTGTTGCCGTCACTCCCCCAATAGGAACACAGATCGTGGCAAGTAAAGAGTCAATCTAGACTTTACACGTGGAGCAATCCAGTTCCTCTAATTAAAAAGGTGAGTCCTCCTTCAGTTTTCATTCAACCGTCTCCTTATCTTTCAAAATTAAAGAACGCCTCGTTTGGTTGTGGGATGGTTCTTTGGGATTGTGTGATCGCACGTTCGGTAAGTTAACGAAGTGAAGAGCTAGGAATCCCAGAAAAATTAGTGAGAAGCTATACCACATCTTCATGGGATTACTTCGGATGAGTTTTCTAATTCTAGTTACTAAAATAATTCAGTTGTAAATTACACTATTCATTTATCATATTATAAAATAAATTACTTAATAGTCACAAAAAATAAAAATAATATTTTAGGTTCCGTTTGGTACAGCTTATTCAATAGAGCTTATAATAATAGAGCTTACAGAAGTATAGGTTATACCAATAGAGCTTTTGGACAAAAAGTCATTTGTTGTTTGGTTGTCAATTAAAAAAGTACTTTTGAACCGTTAAATTATTTGGTTGTGTAAAACTAAAAGTCCTTTTGTGTAATTAAATTACCAAAAATGATATGTATTCATAATTATATAATATGTAACAAAATGCATCCAAGCTATCAATTAATAAAAAAAAATCAGTTCAACCATTTCTTTAATTTTCAAAATTAAAAATTACATCATTGATATATTCTCCTAAACAAATAATACTATCTAAATTAAAATGATAATCAATAATATAACTAAAATGTTAACATAACATGAGAAATGTCGCAATTTGATCAAGTTAATACCCATTTCGTATGCGTTGAATTAACTTATCTTTGTTCTTCGTTCGTTATTCTTCCCTTTGATCCTCACTTTCATTTGTTGGAAGCAATTCATCATTATTATCAAAAGGTTCAAATTGTTGGTCATTATTTGCATATTTTTGTTAGGTACGTTTTATACAAAGGGTTTTATATAATTAATGAAATATATCAAGGATATTTTTGATATAATATATTTTTAGAAAACCTCTCTAACCTCTACTCCAAAAGCTTATTTAAACTAAAAAAATTCTATTAAAAAAATAACTAAATACTATAAAAAATTTTAAAAAATAATTGTTGGATTAAATAAACACTTATATCTCTTAAATATTTAAACTAAAAAAAGGTGGAGTTCTATTAAAAAATAACTAAATACTATGGGCGACGAAAAGCCTTTTTCCCAAAAAAATAATTGTTGGATTAAATAAACGGATAACTAGGAAATTCAATCTCATTCTTGGAATGCAACCTCAAAACGTCACCTCCGTATTACCAAGTGAAATGCAAACCCAAGTTTTGCCAACAGTTTTACTCACTTTAGAAGGTGGAGTTTCATTGAAAATAAATAGAACAAGATTGATAAAAAAAAATTCTCCACCATACCATAATGTTTGTACATAACCGGGAAAAAAAATATTATCGAATCCACCATACCACCCGTTGTCGGAAATTTTCCCACCCAAGTGCTGCCTGCATTCCCAAATTGAAGCTGCATTCCCAAAGGAAAAGTTGAAATTACGCCTCAATTCGTCCAAAAAACCAAAATAATAATAATAATAATTCACCTTAATTTAAATAAGTAATTTTTTTACTTAACAATAAAAAAAATGTTTGTAATAGTATATGTATTATTGAAAATAAATATTTGGCTATTTCATAATTAAAATAGATTTCTAAATTTAAGGAGTTTTATTTGTACTAAATTTATGATTAAATAATATTTAACCGAATAAATATTTTTAAATGATTTTTAAAATAAAAATAAACTATTATAGTCTAACACCTACAATTTGGCAGGTCTAACTGATCTTGTCAATGGAACCCCACAAATTAAACCATACAGGCTCTATGGATTATAAGTAAAACTCACTAATTGATGGTTAATAAAGTTAAAAAAAAAAAGAATTAGATCTTAATCATACACTAGTACTAAAAAAATTAAGGGACGCAAGATTTTTTTAGAATTAAGAAAGGTCATAAAAGATACAAGGTGCATTTGGAATTGAGATGCTGTAACTTTTAAGCTACAGCCACTGTGAAAAAAAAAATTATAACTATAAAATAAAAATTAATAATATTTAGTAAATATAAATTTTAACTAATAGTTTTGATAAAATTATTAAAAATTTAATAAATTCTCCATTATACAAATGAAAAATCATATCAACATAACTTTTAAGTTACAGCAGTTAATGTTTACCAAACATTTTACTACTGTAATTTTTAAATTATTAATATATAATTTCAATCCTAAACGCACCTATAATCTAACAATAGGACATATGAAACCTGCCCAATGACAGTCATTGCCTTAATTGCAGAGATGCACCAACTTTTTTTTTCCCAATCCAATTCAATATAATCCTAATTGCATGCCAAACACATTCGTAGCATAGTTGTAATCAAACAGTGATTAGACAAAAAGGTAACAGCCTACCCTCACATGGGCAAAAATCAAATGTCTTGCAGGTCGCCAGCCATTTCCGATTTTCTTAGCATAAACCATCACCGAAAAACACTCAGAGTTTTACTCATCATACAAGATGTGTATCGGAAATCAGTGATTAAGGAAATTCATTTCGGAAGGCATTCTATCGCGGATCTTAGTAATAACATATGAAGTCTTAATTGTTTCCGAGGAAAAAAATAAACAACATTAGGTATCTCTATACGCATTACAATCTTCATCTTGTGATGAAATTCTTGGTCTCATTACCTCCAGAAAACTAATCCGAATAGGCCAATACATCAGGCAAACAATTATAGGAAAAATATTAAAAAATAAAAGAAAAATTTAGCGATTTATTCTGAATGAAATAGGCTATCAATACCAAAATTCATCGTCTAACTATATTGTTCATGATCGTTCATCGTAACTAATCTGTGGGGTGAGCCACCCATATAAACCTCCATTTCCTGACCAAAAACCATTCTGAAACTTCTCACTGGTTCCACTGGGCATTAAAAACACAATAAGAACCACATGTCAATATACATTTACAAGAAATAATAGCTCTGTCTTGCTCCACATGCTACACCTCACTGCACATTAATGAACCAACACTTCAAAGGAGTGAAAAGAAAAAAAATTAAAAATGAACACCTGTCTCAGCCTCCATTCATGCGGTAGGGCTGACAACAATTACACCAAAGCCACAAGACCACCAAGACAAAATGCACCTCATCCTAGTTTCACTGACTTGGAGACTACAGATTCATGCTCTACCAACATTAAGAGTTGACAAGGGAAATGGGAACAGAATCTATCCCTGCAACCTACAGCCAGAAAAGAAAAACATCCACCATCCATAGTGAAACAAAAATTAGTTTAATCTCCCAGGCAATTTGCATTTTCCTCTTGGCAGAAGAGCAAAAGAGAAGTAAGACTCGATATACTAAGCAAACAACTCACTGAGCATACTGACAAACTCTGCATTCAGCTTGCCCAATTCAGGAACAAAATTGACCCAAAAGCATGGCCAAAATAAAATAAAATAAAATAAAAGAGGGAAAAGAACATGTATGTGATTTTAAATTGAGAAAAGAGGCCAGGTCCCAACAGCACCATACTTAAATAGTCTTCATTTGAACTGCAAGATGACATCTACAAATCTGTGCATCCCATGTTGCAGACTTGCAGGAACAATCAAAGCCAAATATCTACAATCTGCTCAGAAACTTGTCATTGCATGTTCAATTAAAACATAATATCAACTATAACCCACCCATTACAGTGCAGTGTCATGGGTTTCACAAACTCATTATTGGTGAGGCCTTTAAGACTGAGGATAAAATGTCAAGATCACAATCAAATTAAGTGAACTCTATGAAATTACCAATACTAGCATGCCTAAAAACCGGAAAGTATATCAACATACTCCATTAAAACCAAAAGATAATATCGCCCTGATTAAAATAACCACTTAACAGAAGATTCTCCTAGATGGGTAATACGTCTCCTGCATTAATATTAGAGTATGTTTAGTGCATCGCATTGTAGTGGACTGAATTGTACTAAAAGGGTATGTAATTAATACAAAACTACGTTCAGTGTAGTATGTACCGTACCGCATAATTAAATATTTTAAATTATTATTTATTATTAAATTAATTATATTTTTATATCATTCAAAAATAAAAATTCTCACCGCCAACATCCTTCATCCACCATGAGCAGCGGCAAGCCAACGTCCACCACCACCGACGAACAATCACCGGAGTCTATTGAAGTCACAATTTATACTGTTTGAATCCTTATCGCCGGATCTACTCAACCATGAAAATCTCATCCCCAAATAAATTCTCATTTGCCAAAAAATGAGTTGGGAACAGTCAGGCCTATTTAAATCACTGCCAGCGAATGACAGCTAGTTAGAAGAAACCGCCGCCACCATTAGCTTTGTTGCCTCCCTCTGGTCTTGATGGTAGTGGCGGTCTCTTTTAAATTGCTAACGATCACCAGCGGCAAGTGAAAAAGCTGATGGTTCCCCAATTCATTTCTTATTTGGTGATAATATTTGCATGGTTGAGTAGATCGAGCAATAAGGATTCCAACGACATAAAATTTGACGTCAATGGACTCCAGTGACTAATCACTGGTGATGGTGAACGGCAGTGCACAGCTACTAGTGGTAGTTTTAGGATTGCTGGTTATTCTTATAAATAGTTGTTTAGTTATTAAATAAATTAAGACATATTAAAAAATAATTGTTTAGTTATTAAATAAATTAAGACATATTAAAAATAATTTAATTAGTTAAAAATAATAAAATAGAACAGACCCCCACAAACTTGTGGTGGGGTGTGGGTGAAATTATCCAGGAAAATCCGGCTAAAAATGGATCCTTTTACAGTGCAGTGCATCATATATCAGCATCAAACATGGGTCATATTTTTTATCACAGAACATACCCTCTGAAACCCTGGTACCAAACACGCCCTTAAGGTGATGCCTTAAGCCTTCTGCAGATAATCCACCGAACCTCAAAAGTTTAGGGTGTGTTTAATTGTATTACATTATATTAACTGTATTGCATTATGATGTATTGCATTAAGATGTATGGCATTAAGATATAATAAAATACCACATTTGATGTTGTATGGAATGTATTATATATAATATTATTTTCATATTTTGAGGTATATTACATTATATTAACTGTATTGCATTATGATGTATTGCATTAAGATGTATGGCATTAAGATATAATAAAATACCATATTTGATGTTGTATGGAATGTATTATATATAATATTATTTTCATATTTTGTGGTATATTACATTATATTAACTGTATTGCATTATGATGTATTGCATTAAGATGTATGGCATTAAGATATAATAAAATACCATATTTGATGTTGTATGGAATGTATTATATATACTATTATTTTGTGGAATCATTTTATATTAATATTAAAATTAAGTTAATACTGTTTAAACTTATTCATATTTAATGCTATATTATGAATTTTTGAAATTATTTATTAAAAAATTATTTTTATACATTAATTTTTATGGTATAAAAATACTTTAATAATATAAATAATTTTAAATTTAATTATGAATTAATTTTTATTTATTAATGTCGAATATAATTGTTTAATTTAAATTTAAATTTTAAATTTAGTATTTTAATAAAAATGATTAAATAATTAAAATAATTTTTACATACTTAAAGTGAAATAATTAAAATGATTTATGTAATAAAAATAAAATAATGTGTTATCATCTATTTACTACATATTTAGGTTTATTAAGATTCATATATTACAAACAAATGAGATATAGTTAAATTTACTAGAGCTATTCTAAGCGACACCTTTTTAATGAAGAATATCACATTCAAAGGGGTTCACCTCAGTGTGATTTTGTGCATAATAAATTAGCCTAAAAAATAAAAAGAAGGAAAAGGGAACCACTTACAAGCTTATAACAAGTCAAGTATAACCCATTAACAAAGTTGGCTCAAGATTATCGCATGCCCATCAAACATTATTAGGGGACAATTGCGGTAAATAATCAGTATATACTCAACTAAGCTACAAAAACTTCCAAGATTTACAAGATCACACAGTATGTGCTTCGAAAGCCACACACTCATGGCATCAGGTAATCATTCCCAGAAAAAAAAATTCAAGGGAAAACTCAAGAACAGGAAGCTTAGATCTAAATTAATTAAGATCGTAGGTTGATCAACCAGGCAGGCGATGCTGAATCGGAATTAGCACCTCTAAAGATATTTATCCAAATCTAAAAGTTTCCATCAGCAATACTAACATCAAATTCATACTTAGCTAAAGGCATATAAGGCTTACTCCATATTTCCCCTTATGATAAACAAAAAGCTAAAGACGTGTATACTGTCTCCAGGCAGGTATACGATTGACCCAAAAAAAAAAAATTATGGATTTTCATTTTTCTTTTGTGATTAAAATGGCCATCTTTCTTTTAGGAAAGCCATAACCAGCTAGCAGCTGCTAATCAAGTTTTTAAAATATCCAAAAAAGAAACTAATGACCATCAGAGAATGAGTAAATAATTACTCATTAGCAGCATCTCCATACCAATAGGGCATCCGAGTTCAACCATGAAGAAGGCTAAAAATGTTTTACATCAGTTAAAAGAGAAGATACAGGTTTTTCATCCCAAAAGCATCCATAAGGTAAGATAATTTACATAACAGAAAAGTTGCCTCACCAAAATGGTTGAAGTAACAAGAACAAGCTCATAAATCCAGTGTATAAAGTGTAGCAAGAATGAACCGACCGAAGTATTCATCATCATCAGCATCATCTCAGAAACTAGCAGACAGAATCAAAATACTAACTCATCATCAACCTACACTGGTAAGTTAGTAACAACAGTACACCACCGAGTCAGCTAAAAAGAAAGTTTGAGATAAGAATTAAGTCTACTACGTTTTAGAGTAGGATTACCAAAGGGGGAGACGTAATTTTCATCAAGTCACAGATTCTCCTCCCTTTCTCGATTCCACTGCTCAATCCTGGCTCTGCGCTCCTCGCTCCCTTCTCTAACAGGAGTCCTACTCCTAGACCTAGTGCTGCTCCTCGAGTGTGTCCTCCTCCTCCTCTCGTAATCTCGGTCTCTGTAGCTTCTCCTATAATCTCTGTCTCCATCTCTCCGGTGTCGAGAACCAAGATGAGGAATGGGACTGAAACTCCTGCTTCGGCTTCTACCGCGGTACCTTCCAAAAAGTTTGTTTCTCAGATCCCTGCCAATCAATTTGACGTGCATAAAGTTACAATAACCGCCACGGTTACAGCTATTCTCCTCAAACTGCCGACAAGTAGCCTCACGGAAATCAGTAACGGGTGAAAATTCAACAATGATGGGACGGCCGGAGTAGAATCGTCCTTGCAGAGCATGCAATGCTGCTGCAGCTTGCTCTTCCTCTCTGAACTGGACATAGACATTGCCAATCATGTGGTCGGCGAGGTTATCGCAGACGTTTAAGCATTCGATTTCGCCGAACTTGCTGAGCTCTTCGAAAATGTCCTCGTAAAAGTCCTCGAAGTGTTCCTGAATCTTGCGAGGGTCGATGGGCTGGCCCTGGGCGTCGACGCCGGGAGTGATCATGTCGGGGCGCTGGTACATGTTGGAAAGGAGGAGGGTTGGGGAGATTGTGGGCCGGTTGTGGAGGCGGGAGCAGCGGTCGCCGTGTCGGCATGCGCCGATCTTGAAATAGAAAGGACAGTTCACGCGGTCCTTTTCCGTTCCGAAGATTGATGCCAAGTGCTCCGCCATGGCTAGTCCGCGTCCCCCGAAATTCACCGCAGAATTCTTGTCCTGTGAAGGAAATGGAATTTCCCAAAGCTTGTCTATCCAAACACAAAACTTCTTCTCGCTCCCCTTTTTTTTCTTTCTTTCGTGCGTACGTGTGTTTACGCGTGTGCCATCTCTGCCGTACATCATCATCGAGTCAAAATGTATTTGAATGTCCCCCATCGAGAGGCTTCGAGGCCCAGCCTTCTATTCATTTTGAAAGCCCAGTTCTTTCCTCATTGGTACCTTCCCCCGACCGCACCGGCTGACCCTTCCTGAGCAGTTGGGGCCCATTTCCCATTACATTTGACTTTGACTCATCATCTTTCCACAGCATTTTACAGATGGCAAAAGGCCAAAAATATTACAGTATTTTAAAATCTATTATTTTTATACTCAAAAGTTTCTAAAAATACCTTTTTTTAACTCTCATGTTAAATATGTTAGTGAATTTATGGAAGACGAATTTACCGTTATAATGTAATTTAACGTAATGATACAGTACACAATTAAATAGAGTAAATGATGTTGGATTTGGATATATAAAAATAGTTTGCAACGGAAACAAGAAATATTATGTTATATCATTTTCAAGCTCCCCACAACGGAAACAAAAAATATTAAAAATAGTTTGCCAAATTTTGACATTTAGTAGGTCAAAAATATGTTTGAATTTCGAACGAGTTTTTGAGACATCATACAATAAATTTTGGCCAAACATTAAGATGAAAGGTTCTAAACATTATATTATATTCCTAATTTTGACATCATTCATCTACCTATTATGGTTGAAAAATAGTCTACATCATAATGTTAAATTATATTATAAAGATACATTTGTCTTTTATGAAGATTCACTAATAGATTCCAACTCCATTTAAGGATGCATTTACTTGTAGAATTAAAAAATTAGAATCCGTAATGAGAATAATTGATTGTGTTTATTTATTAAAGTAGAAGAGGGAATGAGAATTAAATATATAAGACTAACATGTTTTTGAGATTAAGAAAAGGGAATATGATTCTCATGATGGGTTTGGGAATCAAATTATTATTTCTTGAACTCTACATTTACTCCATTAAAATTTCATAAGTTGTTCTCAAATAACTTTTGTAATTTTACATTTTGATCCCTGCAAAAACTTTGTTATATTTGCAAATAAGTCCATTAGTAATAATAATAATAATAATAATAATAGAAGAAGAAGAAGTTAATAAATTAACCTTTTTATTATTATTATTTCTACCACTACTATTATTATTATTAACCGTAATTATTTTGAATAATAATAATCATGAGCACAGTTATTATAATAAATAATGATAATAATCAATTGAAGTTATTTTAGTAACTTGTAATAATTTATTTCAAGTTCAAGATAAATTAATCATATTAATGATAATAGAGCCCATTCTGACTTCAATTCTTATGAGAAAATAAATAATTTATTTTAATTTTGGTTCTCCATTCCGATTCGAGTCTATTTTAATTTCAATTTATTTCGATTACTGATTAATAAATGTACCATAATAATAAGGTATAAAAATAATATTTTAAAAAAGAACAATTATCTAACGACTACTTTTTTTCATACTTTTAAAAAAATACACAACTCTTCATTTTTTTAACTAAATTCCACCTAAATAACATTTTCTTGCATCCGTACATATCTGTTGCGAGCCATCATCATGTTAGTGACATCACAGGCATTAAATTGCCATTTTACTGAAACAAACAAAAACGACATCGTTTATGCACAGCCTGGCTTTGAACGGGATTCAAATCCACTTTGAAAACCCGATGAAATTGCACAAATAAAAAATTAAAACATAAATATAAACAAAATCCACTGTTTCATCGTCCCCTAGCCTCTCGACTCCCAAAGATCTCTCAATTCTCAAGCAGCAGGCCTCTTCTCTCTCAACTCTCAAGCCGATCAAGCCATTGCGCCAAGCCTTCAGCCTCCCCAGTAGCCATCGCACTGCCAAGACTCCACCACCACACCAACAGCCATGCAATTGCTGAGTGCATGCTCCATTGCGCCACACAACTAGCGTCTTGTCACCATCGCCAGCCATCAGTGCCCTAGAGCTACAATAAGCCGGCAATCTTTCATGATTTTGTTATGTGTACTTGAGCTAGATGAAGCTGCAATCTCTTGAACCCCTTGACCCAAAGATAGATTGATTGCTTTTGTGGTGGCATAGCCTTAAAGGTGCGTGAGGGGGAAACCATAGACATAGCCTTTGATTTTGAGATTTTGAGTTCTGATAGCATTGAAATTTGTCGTTTTGAAAGAAGTCTGTTGATATGCATCTGATATTTGGCTTCATATTCGAATTGATTTGTGGAGAATTGAAGAGTTTTGGCTATTGGGAAATTTTTCTTGCATGAAAGTCTGGGAAATATCACGATTCCTGATACCCATATATGCTACTAAAAATAAAGATTTAGTTGTCCAAAGAATTCCCTTTATTTTTATGATTTCAATTTAGTATACTTTCTAATTTATATGTATACTTTATTTATTTTGTTTCATTTATAAAAATAAATTAGTTTGTTTTGCAATCTTTCATCTTTAATAGTGACGTATGTTAATGTTAAGAGGTAAAATATCATTTCATCAAATATTCTATTAATTTTTCTAATAGAATTAAAACGGTAGTGGACAATTGTAACACTTTGAAATTGTCATAAAAATAAATCAGTTTGTTTTGTAATCTTTCATCTTTAATAGCGATTCTATATTTAGGGATAAAATTATTATTTAATTAATCTATGTTTAGGAATAAAATTGTTATTTAATTAATATTCTATTTATTTCTCTAACAGAGTTAAGGTGGTAGTGGAATTTAATTGTAACACCTTGTAACTTCTAGAGAAATTTAACAAAATAAAAAAAATTATGTATTTTTTAAAAGATTAAAAAAATAAATAGTCGATAAATAATTGTCTTTTAAAAAATTGAATGAATAAATATAATAAATTTCAAAATGATAATTTGCGTATCCTTAATTAACTCCACTTTTACCTGCAATATAATGCCACTATTATCTCATTGATTTGAGTACATCCATCACCTCATGTCTCATCATGTCCACACAAAAAGAACCAGTTAGAAAATGAGCTACACAATACAATAAAGAGAGGAAAAATAGGAAGAAAGGAAAGAAAAAACGTGAAGATAAAACAAAAAATGAGAAATAAACAATTGCCTGTTTGCCCGGGTTCACTAGTAATTTGATGAAAATCAACATACAAGATTGAAAAGTCTGGAAAGAATTCAAATTGCATAATTTCAGTTGAAGATAAAGGAATACAAATGAATCACGCTTTAGAGATAAAAGCTGACCCCGTATGTTAATGTCATCTTAAAGCACTGCTAATTCCCAAGAAGCGTGTATGTTGATGATTTAATCATCTGGGAAGGCTATTTGGTGGGAAATTGCGTAATGGGTTCTTCCTCAACAACTTTGTTTCCCTGCACAAGGTCAGATAGATAGTAGAGGTTAGATATTTTGCTCTTCCCAAGAAGACTTTAATCAGTCGGTTTTCAATAAATTTATAGCCTGAATATTGAATATTGAAAATACTTGAATCAGTTGTATACCTATTAATGTCTTCGCCATCACCCTGCTTGACCCGGAACAAATTTGAAGACTTGCCAATCTCGTTTCCTGTTGTACCCGTTCTGGTAGTTTTTTTTTTTTTTTTTTTTTGAGAACAAAATTAGCTACAGATTGAGGAAAATCGTCTAATCCCAATCCATTTCATTGTAACTTTGTAAGGAACCACTCTCAACTGAACTATTTAAGTAATTATTGTAAATAAGTCTAATTACTCACTCGGCACATTCTTCGTCAATAAACACTTCAATATGGTCACTTGTGGTTGCCCCTCCAACTCCAGGCACTGGCCTTTGCGGAACCTGAAAGAAGTGGGAACTTAAATGGGTTAGATGTCGTTTCCGGATCCTTGTGAGGGCCCCCCCCAAAAAAAAAAAAAGTGTGCGTTTTGGGGATATGTAAAACCTTGTAAGATGTCCACTTAGCAGGTTTTGCATTATTTTCTTTATTTCTCTCAGCTTGAGCTCCAAGAGTGAGCCAGGAATTACATTCTGTCTTAGAGTTATCAGGCTGATGACACGACATGATATCAACATTTGTTTCTTTGTAAACACTAAATGGAGCCCTGTGATTCCTGAAAAAACAAAGAGCAAGTTAAACGAAAATATATATTTAACATATCTCAAATGAAATACAACAGCAACTTGTAAAAAGAGAAAAGAAAGCATGGAAAAGATGCTCAAACAAGAGTTACCAAGGTTGAGACATTAAAAACTGCAGAAATTCAAATCAACCATGAGAATTTGGAAGATATTTAGTATGTTCATGATTTTCCAAGATTTACTTCAATTCAGTGACACCGAACACCAAAAGAATCAATAAAGCAGTTTGACGTGAAAATATGGGAGAAACTTAACATTAAATAAACTTTAGTTTACATAGACAACGATTTGGTCTGTCAGAAAAGGAAAAATAAATATATCATAATAAAAGGAAAAACGAAACCATCTTGTTTTCTAAACCAACATTATTACAGACATTAGTTAATAAGATGAAACGAGCAATATAATCTTTACCCATCTGGCTTCAACTTTTTCCTCTGCATATCAGAATTCTGCATGGCCTGCCTTCCTGCAAAATATAAATACTTCATTTATCCTGCAAAATCTTTAGAGGCACAGACAACAATATGACTTACGATTTTCCTCCCTCGCCAGGATAGTTCCAAAGCTTCTGACAGGTAAGTGATTTTCCTTCGAGTCCTCCTATATTTGAAAATATTAGAAACAAAAATTTAGTAGTAATTTGTAGTGGAAAGTTAAATCACATCAACTTAGTTACAAGAAATCACGTACATCGACGGCTTGTGTTTTTCTCATTGAGCGTACAAGAAATTTCTTGTAGGCATCCTTCAACTTTTCTGCTGGTTGAGCATTCCTGTCATTGAGCAAATTTCTCAAATGATGTGAAGTAGAATTTGTACTATTAATGGTTTGACTATGGTGGAGCATAATTAATTTTCAGATGGGGATGATATGTTGTCACAACTCACTCGTGTCAAGTTAATGTCAATCTAACACAGCTGACCGCAATACTCAAAAGCAAATTCTAGTAATCGACCATGTATATTTGCTTGAAGCAAATGAAATATCAGAAAGAGAGCTTACCTAGATATCCCAAGACTGAATAAGTCATTTGCGGCTTTCATCTTAGACTTGGATTCCATGTGCAAAGCATATGCTATGTAGTATACAGAATGTGTCTTCCCAATATCATTTGCATCAAGGAAACTGAAGATGACTTGTGCATCAATACAATTTTCAGCCTACAATGCCAATTTATTCATAACAAGATCAACTAATTAATTTCAGTAGTTAAAAACCACAACAGGAAGAAGGGATTAAAGCAAAAAAGGGAACCCACATATTCCAACCAGACATTGAGGTAGCGCAGATCATCCTTATAGCGCTGTGAATGCCAAAATCTGCGGACACATTGTTCATATATCACAACCAATCCCGAGCTGTCTCCACCAGCTGGAAATGCCTCTTGAACCCATTTGATACACCTTCAACATGAAATTCAAAAAATATCAAGCCGGAAATGAAACAAATCCTAGAACATTAAGAGCATGCTCGGGATAGAGGGGATTGAGGACAGGTGTTGTGGCTTTTATTTAAGTCAATGTTAATGTGGAACGGAAGCACTAGTTGTTAAACTGGGTGGATGGCTAGTCAACATAAGCTTTGCAGTAAAAAAGAGGATGCTTGCCATTTGCCAAGCACTTGTAACTGCTGTAATTTCAAAATTAAGTAGAAGATCAGCACTTTCAAACATACCCTAAAATATTTACTAATTTTAATTTATTTTTGCTGCAGGGTTAGTGGCAAATCAAACTATTATGTTGTTGAACAAAAATATCGAAGTGGTTACCCAGTTCCGAGAAATAGGATACTCACTCTAGCCATGGCTGGAGGGGATCATCTCCTTCATACTTGTCGATCGCTTCGATCAGCCTCCTATAAACAAATTATGAAAAGATGATTTTAGAAGAAACGTATAAACAGAGCATATTTAAAGAATTATTTATTTCTGTCTTTCTCTTTTTCAATTAATTAATAATAAATAAAAAGAAAGAAAGAAAGAAAGGGAAAAAAAATAAAAGAAAAAGAAAACCTTCGATTATCAAGAAGAGATTTCTTGAGGTGAAAGCTGTTGTGGGATGCAAGGGCGTCGTTTAAGAGACGAATGTTGCGGCCTCTCTTCAAGGGCCTAACGTTTTCCTTGAAGAGTTCCCACTCGTTCCCTGTCTCCTTTTTGGATGCAAGAAACTCTGTCTCTGGGTCCATTTTCTTAATTTCAGGATCCTCAATTTTTCTCTTTACTTGTTTCTACTTCTTCTTCTTCTGCTTCACCAGGACACAGAGAGAGAAAAAGACAAGATTCAAATTTTGAAATTGCACGACGGTCTTGGAAAGTAGCCGTTGATAATACTACTATTTAATAGTTGATACAAATTAAAATATTTTTAAAAAAAAAAAACAAAAGGAGAGAGACTGTTTCTGTTAAAAAAGGGCACGCCTTACCTATGTAAGGCTAGAATACTTCTAAATGCACCCTAACCAATTCAACGTTCACCCACCAGAACATCATCCTACTAGAGAGCACAAATCAATTGTAGTGACGGAACAGACGTATTTTAACAAATCAGTACAATCATCACTATTTCATTTTTATTTTTTAAAATAATAAATATTTCATTTTGACAACTTTTTGTCGTTTCATTGTAGCCTCCTCAACTTTCCGGAGTTGGCGGTTGGTGTGGATAGGTATCAATGCTTTTGTAAATAAAATTACATAAAAACCGATCAGGGGATGAAATCAACACCGTCCGTTGATGTTGATTGTGAGACTGATACCGACCCGCCCCCAATTCTTCTAAGCAAATTGAATGGAGTCGATGGCATCTTTGGGAGCTCTTTCGGCACAAGTAGGAGCAGGACGAGGAACACGAGAATCGTTCTTGTTTTCGAGATCTTCGCGCGATGATGCGTTTTGCTCGAAGAAAGAAACGGTGAAGGTGAAGGGAATGGCCAAGTTCAAGGGAACGCATATGAGAGAGAAGAAACTAACGGAAATGATCGAGCAGAAAGTGAGAGAAGCAGAGGAAGTGTGCCAAGGAGATGAAACCTCTGTGGAGTGTAAGGTGGCTTGGGACCAAGTTGAGGAAGTGAGCCAAGCCAAGGCTGATCTCAGGCTCAAGCTTCAGAAACAACAAGATCCTCTCGAATCCTTCTGTCACCACAATCCTCACACCGACGAGTGTCGCATCTACCAAGATTAGTCACTAATCACTAATCCTTTTTCCTTTATTTAACAACATCAACCCTCTCTCTTTCTACTTCTCACTCTTTATGTGATTAATATGTATGCCCAAAGTAAGATTGTTGGTTTTTTTTTTTTTTTTTGAATTGAATTGAAGTAAGATTATTGTTAATAAGACTAAAACCTGAAGTCTGTTATGTTTATTCCGATTGCACTCTGAAAACATACGGTTTCAATCGTCTCTAACTTTAAACAAATGATTGGGCAAGCTTTAG